>CM037853.1:192950854-193563064 GCA_021234595.1 Delia radicum
TTTTTAATTTGGAGACTTTTTAAAATGTTTGCATTTGTTTCAATGTTGTTATTATACGTTATAAAAACTGAAAATTTTTTTTATACCAAATTCATTTTCAAATTAAACAGTTAATTGAAAGTAAGTTTTAAATCGAACAAAATTTTAATTGAAATTTTTTTGACAATGATTTTTTCTTCTGTGTATTTTGACATAATCTTTTAAAATGGAGATACCACTAAGACTCAAAATTAAGTTTACCTGTGCCGTTTCTTTTTAAGACATTTTAAAGGGTTTTTATTTAAAAAATTGATTAAAGACAATTTGAAAAGCGTTTGAAATTGTCCAAAATATAAATCAAAGTAAATTGGAAATACATAATTTAGTTTAAATAAGACCTAGGCGATGTCAGGTATATTTAAAAATTTCCAAATTTATATTTTTTCTTTATTATTATTTCTTTCAGACTATAATATATAATATATATGAAAAAGGGGAAAAAATAGTGAATAATTTGTTAAAATAATCAAATAAGTGGCAGCCGGGGGTCCACGACATAGTGTCAAAATGGTTTTCAAAATGTGTTGTTTTCTCGAGCATTTTAACGCTGTTTTTAAATAAGTCTAAATTTCCTAAACTTTAAACATATTTTCATACAAAGATGTGTTAAATTTCACCACCAATTTTAAAAAATAGATACGTTTTTCATATGATTTTGCTGCTTTATCACCTATCCGAATTTCATTAATTTCAAAGGGAACCCATCGGAAAGCTTCCTTATAAGTGTCAAGCAAATTGTATAGGATATTTGCTTTTAATTGTTTTTTAGACGGTTATAATCTTTAATTTCCCGAGTTAAAACGTTTGCATAAAATAATACATTATGCACTTATAAGGTTTTGTCTGCCAGTGGACATAATTATATAAATTCATATATAAATTAATTTCGTAGAAAAAATTTAATATGATGTCATATATAGTTGCGTATAATTATATATTGCATTTAGAATAAATAAAACTAATCCAATTAATAATTACGTTATATTTATATATCTAGACATTGCAAAATAATATATATATATTGATATTATATCATATTTAAAAAAAACCCAATTTATTTTAGATAAAATTGCAGAGTCGCACTAGTAAATTTATCAATTATATTTTGGATGTAAATATGTATTACATCAATACAATAGTACAATTTATTGCATCATTTTGTGTATAACTTTATACACAAAATTTACCCCAATTTTTGTCTTTTGAATTGATTTCTTTCTGGTTCTTAACCCTAAAAAAAATATGTTTCATTTGTAACATTATGAGTTCTTAATTTAGTCTAAGATTTTTTCAATCTAAAACTCTAATTTAGTTTCAAAGTTTTTTCCGTGTTTGTTATTCAATGGTGTAAGTTAATAAATTCCACAAAATCTTCATTTTCATTATATTATTTCTATTTTTGAATATAATAAAATATCCAGATGCTATGGAATTTGTTACAAATTATAAAGTTGTAAACCTTTTGCAAGTGGCTTAAGTCTAAAAGGATTAATAGATATTTCGGATTTTCATGACGTTTTAAAATGAAAAACCGGATACAACTATAGCTTATTTTTTATATATCAGTATCAGTTCAGATTGTACCGCTATATAAAAATTTAGCAAAAATTTAGGAAACAAAAAAAAAAAAAAAAAAAAAAAAGCTGTTACTCTAGTGTGCAAAAAAAAATATATATAATCAAAATAAAAAATCGAAAAGCCCCCCCCGAAACAAATTCCTAGCTACGTGCCTGCCTGGGAAGCATGGATAGTGCAAAAGTAGATATAGTATCTAGAATTGGAAAGGCAAATTGCGCGTTCTTCCAACTACGAAATATACGTAAATCTACAACATTATCGAAAGAAACAAAAATAAATATATTTAAATTAAATGTATTGTCAGTATTAATCTAAACCAATTTTCATCAATTTTCGTTCAATGTAACAATTTCATCAATATTGATGAAACATTTCATGAACAACAACCATTATAATGACCATATCATGGTCTCTATAAACTTTTTTCAACACGAAAAATAATTAAATCCGTACTAATACAATATATATATATATATATATATATATATATATATATATATATATATCGTGAAGCATTTCATAAATATGATGACACTGATTTTGTTTTTTATGAAATGTTTCATAAATACTATAAAATGTTACATTGGGCTAAAATCAATGAAACATTTTATAAATATGATGAAGCTTTTACTTGAGTGTATAGCTGCGAAACTTGGCTAACGACAGAAGCTCTTAACTTTAAGCTACAAAGCTTTACGAATCGTTGTCTACGATATTTATTGATGATTTGGTGGCAAAATGTCATAAGCAATGACAACTTATATAGAATATGTAAAATTTAACCAATTGCCACAATTATGAAAAAAAGGAAATGGAAGTGGATTGGACATACCTTGAGAAAATATACGGAAGAAATATGCAGACAAGCTCTAGACTGTAATCTACAAGGCAACAGAAGAAGGGACGGCCAAAGGCCACGTGGAAAAACAGCTTACAAAAAAAAATAAAATCAAGCGGCTTATCATAGATCGTGATCAAAGTGAAGACGACCAACAGAACAACTTAGAAAATTTTTTGTAGAGGCCCTATGCCCCGCCCCGGTAGAAGTAAATTTTAAAGAAGAAAAAATCGAATCTTGCAGCAGATTTTTAAAATTCAAAATGTCAAGATACAATTTTGTTAGAATTTTTTTTTGAAAAGTGGTTATTTTGTATCAAATATTTTTTGGATAACTTTGGAGGTAGCTGAATACGAATTTGAAAGCAGGTATAAAATATTCAAAATGGCGGATTATTTTTTTTAGAAAATCACCAAATTTTCTGAAATCAGGTTTTAAAATTTAAAAATTGCAGATAATTTAATAGGACACCCAAATAATTTTCAGAGAAATCATCCGCCATTTGAATTTTTAAACCCTGACGAAATTCAACTTAGACCCCTTTAAAACTTTTAAAAGAAATTGGATCTGATCTATTTTTAAGCGTCTCTGAAAGTAGCATCTCAACTCGAGACTCCATATTTGCTAAACCATCATTGCCCCATATGTTGGAGCAATAAATGAATAAATGGTTTACAACAAAAACAAAACAGTATATTTAATATGAAAATTTGTTATGAATAATTACAAAAAGAAAATTTGTTTTTCGAATTGAAGTTCTGATTAAACAAATTTTGAAAAGAATATTTTCTCAAAATGATTTACAAAGTATTTACAGAGAAAAAAACTAAAATAAAAATCAATTAAAAAAATTATTTAATCAATTAATATTTTAATTGAGTTTGCACATATCACGGCAATGATAATATCAATGAAAACTTTTATTGAAAATTAAAAAGAAAAAAAGTTATAAATATCTATCTACAAAAAAAATATGAAACTCACAAAAAAAAGTGTGTGAACGATGCATTTGTATATGTGTTTTTGGTAATGATGTGTCTGTTGTGTAGGCTTGTTTTGTTTGTAAACTTCAAATGCATTTGGTATTTTATATTAAAACTTTTCTATTTAACCAACAGTTTATGAAGAAATTATTGAGAATTATGTCTAAAGTAAAATATGTATTTACATATTTAAAAATCAATTAAAATATCGATTGATTCAATTAAACATTTGTTTAGAAACAAATTTAATTCAAATTAATTCTTTAATTATATATTTTAGGTTGATAACTTTTTCTGTCTATATAGTGTTTGATTTAGCAAGTTAAATTGGTTTAACTACAGCCCTTCTTAATTTAAGTTGATAATAAAACTAATAATTCTATGAATTGTTTAATCTTGATTGAATGTAATGGTTTTGTAAAAATATCTGCTTCCATATCCATACTCAGTTGGACAATATGCAAGGTCAATAATTTCTTTATCTTTTAAATATGTGACATTTGGTTTGAATATGTTTGCTTCGTCGACTAGACCGCTCATTTTGCAACCATTTTATATTAATTTTATTATCTTCGTAAATAACTACAGGTTCTGTTTGATGCATTACTCTTCGAAACCATATTGCTTCATGAGGAGTTGAGCATAAAGCAATTTATTCTGCTTCTGTTGATGAGAGCGATACACAATCTGGTTTTCTGCAACACCAATCTATACACATGCCATTGTACTTTAATACAATTCCACTGTCCGATTTCCTATCTGTTTTAGCCCCATCGGCGACAACGAATCCATACAATGCTTTCATATTATCACAAGTAAACATTAACTTTAAAGTTTTGAACTATTTAAATATTTTACTATCTCTTTATTAATTGCACCACTCGACTTTTGAAAACAGAGACATGCACCAAAATGTTAAGCCTGCTCTATACGTCAAGCTCAATTTTGGACAGCAGTGGGTTTTCCGTTCTCAAAGAATGCCTCATATGTAAAGGGTGTTTTTTATAAGGTATAGAACTTTAAGTTGGTAACACTTTTTTAACTGGCGGCCATTTTGTCAGCTGTCAAGTGATTTGTGTTTAGTTTGGCATTTCAACATGATTAGGCTGACGCCTGAACAACCTCCAGATTAGACTACGTCCGAGCCAGACGTGGCGGTCATATGCCAGGAGCAGTGTTACCATATTGCCAGTTTTAACTGTTTTTTCCAGTTTTTAGGATGCGTAACTGTTTTTCAGTTTTCATGAAAAAAAACAGTTTTTGTTTAATTTCAGCTTTTTTCCAGTTTTTCCAGTTTTTTCAGTTTTTAACAGTTTACCTGCTCGATTTACTTTCTTTTACTGGAATTTATAAATTTAATACAAAAGTTGCACAAAATGTTTCAATAAAAATAATACTACGCATTGAATGCAACTGTGTAGTAAGTTTTAATTCCCTTTTTAGCATTTGTTTGTGTTAAAATTTTGTGGAATCAAACGAAATGAAAATCAAATTTAATCAAAAAATGTATAACTATATTTTTATGTTATTAAGGAAGATCTCAAATGTGATGAATTATTTTGTTTTTTTATGGTTTTGTAGCTATCCCAGCAAAACCACACATTACCAAATCATGGGTAAAGTAATGTATCGCCATAGGGCCTCATGCATTACTTTACACGTTACTTCATTGATGAATTTTACAGGCGATGAGCCCCAAGGTAACTCATTACCTTGTAATGGGTAAAGTAACTGGTTACTTATATGGTTACATGGTGGGAAAAAGTAATGTGTCTATAAATAGATTTTCATAAAAAAAAATGCATAAAAATTTTTTTACAGATATTTTTTTTTAATTAAATAAATAACTTTTTTTTTATTAAATAAATAACTTGGTCATGCTGGGATTCGAACCTGGGGTCTCTGGTATTTAACAATTAGTTAGGCGAGAACTCTACCAAACTGACCTATCGATACATAACAATATTTTATTGCTTAACATGTAGATGAGTTGTTGTGCTTCGTGTTTTCGTTCGTGATATTAAAAATATACACATTACCATTATGCTCACAAAAAATCACAAAGTAATGTGTCTATAAATAGATTTTCAAAAATATATATTAATAATTACTTTACGTTTATAATTCACGCATTATGTAATTGATGATCGGTAAGTCATTATTTTATGTTTTGAAGTAATGTAAAATGTAATGAGGTCTCATTACAAGGTAATCTATGAGTGTCCAATTATCGGTAACTCATTACTTCTTGTTGGAAAATAATGATACGGGTAAGGAGTACACATTACAAGGTAATGCATTACTTTATCGCACCCATTACCAAAGTTTTGCTGGGATTTTTTGCTATATGTTAAATAATTAATATAAATATAAATATGTTTTTTTATATTATATTTTTTTTTTTAGTTTAAACAAGTACACAGAAAAAAAACATATTATTCCTATTGTTAATTAAAATGTAGTTTTTTAACAGAGCACAACTTGTGATCTGTAATAACATAAATTTGAAAATATTTTTTTTTGTTAGTATAATTAAAAGTTAGTCTATAAATATGTTATGTGTTTAATGTTTTTTATGTTGTTTTATGTTTAAATAAAATGCAATTGAATTCAAAATGCACATATTAACAGTTTTTTCTACTGTTTTTTATTAAAAAAAAAAACAGTTTTTTCTTAAAAAAAAAACAGTTTTTCTTACAGTTTTTTGAAAAAAATACATGGCAACACTGGCCAGGAGTCATATTTAAATTATAATGCCAGAAGATTATCTTTCGAATAGAGTAAATTTTAAAAAATCATCTTTGTTTCTTGCATTTCAAAGTTCAATACCTCTATAAAAAACATCCTTTATATATTTTCTCAAAGGTTGATCATTAACTAGCCAGTCATTTGAATTCGGTCATGATGAGGTAAAAATATTGGTGTCCACTTATAAAGGGTCCGCCAAATAACTTTTTTTTTTTCAAAATGCTATAAAAAAAAAACTACTGAATATTTTCTCAAATTTCTTTTTTATTTGAAAGTACAATCCTTCCGGTTAATAATGAAAAATAATTTCATTCAAATGGCTGCCTCGGCTGGCCATGCAGTAGCCTACACGATCGGTCAAATTTTTAAGCACATGGCCCAATTATGCCTCTGGACCAAAATCCGCACCAAACAGTGACTCGTTTTGGGTGTATCGGCTTTTCAATGTATGCGTGCAGGTTTTCTATACCCAAAATGCAACAATTTTGCTTGTTTACATACCCGCCAAGATCAAAATGAGCTTCATCTGAAAAAAATCGGCATCTTCTGTAAGTCGATCGCAGGCTCACTTAGCGAAGCGAAAACGCATTGGATGGTCAGTTGGCTTCAACTCCTGAACCAATTGGACTTTGTATGGCGTCATACCAAGGTCTTATGCAAAATTCGTCTCAATGATGTCTCCGAAATGTTCAATTGTTGAGAACGACGGTGAATTGATGTTGATGGCGCTTCACGCACACTTTCTGCCACAGCAGCAATATTCTCGGGTGTACGCACTGTTTTTGGCTTTTCACGCTTTGGTTTATCGATGAGGATGCCAGTTTCTTTCACTTTTTTCACAAGATAACGAACATACGGAGCTGACGGTGCTTCTCTTCTTCCAAAATCCGTACGCAATTTTCGTACACATTCTGCAACATTACCATGATTTTCAAAGTAATGTCGCAATATTTCCCAGCGTTGTTCAAGCGTATACACAACCATATTCGTTCAGCGGAAGGATAAAACTAATTGTCTGTCAAATCAGACATGAGCTAAGTGTTACCATTCACGAAATAAGCACTAGTTGAAAAAAAAAAACGTTAGATGGCGGACCATTTATTATCGTTATCTTTAAAATACCGATACCGAAATAACTAAAATGAGGTTACCCTTAAAATAGCGTTACCGAAACAACTGAAACCCATTACCCTTAAAATACCGTTACCGCTAAAATACCGTTACCGAAAAACTTAATACCGTTATCGCTAAAAACCCATTACCGAATAACTGAAATATCGTTACCACTAAAATACCGTTATCGAAATAAATACCGTTACCCTCACCTTATCCTTACTAGAAACAAATACTTTCACTATCTTATTACTCTCACTCTCTTTTCACTCATCACACCATATCTACTTGAAAGCATAACAATAACAAACGGTGATGACAACTCAGTGCTTTTGGCACTATTTATAATGCTTTTCAATGTCACAAAACTCCAAAATTTTGCCAACACATAAAAAGCACTAAACTGGTGGTTTTCTAATATATCGTTAGTGCTTTTGCTGCTTTTTAACCAATTTCTTTTTAGGGACCAGTACTTTGTTAAAAAAAACCCTACAACTGCAATAAAAACTATCTAAAACTCCAATTTTAACAGTTTTAGGGAAATACAAATCAAATGTTACTTTCGCGCAACATTTTAAATGGCATTGTCTGATATTTTTATACAAAAGCCCCTGTTTTATAAATTATGGCAGACATTTTCGCAAAATTATTGTACAACAAAATACTGAAATAAACAATAAAATTGTACGTGAAGAAATGCGGTTGCATTATTTTAGCACGGAATCCAATTTTAAAAAAATGTTAAAAAATATTTTTTTTATATTGAGTTTTTAACAGTTAGTACAAAAAAAATATTGGACTAAACTCAAAAATTGTAAGTCTTACACTTGTTTACGCCTTTTGAAACAAAAAATAACGCATTTTTTTATAGTATTTGTTGCGCCTTTTGCTCCTACAAAGTTGGCAACACTAATATCAAATAGTAACAGCAACCGAAAAAATACTTATCAATATCTACCCAAACAGAAGAAATATAACAACTGGTATCAATAGATAGATGTAACTCTGCATGACAGTGAGGTAAAAGTAATTTTTTAAACAATATTTTAATTCTATTACATTTCCCAAAACTGCTTTGTTTAATTTAACTCATAATCCGATTAATAGATTTTTTTATTTGATACACTTTTTGTTCTTTTAACATATTTGTTATTTTTTTCTTAAAATTTTTTTATTTTAAAATCAAATATCATCTTTATATTTTAATCGACTCAGCTTCCTGTTGCTCAATGTCGTATTGTTGCTCTTATTGCTAAAAGCAACACACAAAAGTGGTTTTATTTTGTTAATTAATGATTTATCTCTAATTAAATAAAATTTTCATATGTAAACGTTCTTCATTTTATATTGTATTAAAAAATTCTTTTTGTAGCATTAATTAGTTCTATTATTTCAATGTAACCCCCTTTTTAATCTCACCTCACCTCAATTCAGAGTATAATGTTAAAAGATTTAAAACGTTGAAAACCGTGGTTGGAAAACATTAACACTAAAATACCGCAAACGATTCAATACCGTTTCAAGGAATTAGTTTTAATCTTAAAGTAACACTAACGGAATAACTTAAAATACCGATATCCCTAAAATACCATAACGAAATAACTTCCAACAAAGCAGATTTGGGCATTCTTCAGTTATTTCATTCATTTGCATTAATTGAACTAGTTCGTTTTTTTACTTCACTGTTCGAAAATTTTGAATTATTCATATTGTTATGTTGGTCAATTGTTTGTTCAACAAATCTGCCCAGTATAAGAGAAAATCCCAAGTGAACGGTTAATATTGAACTAGTTCATTTTTAATCGATCATTTGGGATTTTCTCTCATATTATTGCAGATTTGTTAAAGAAACCATTGACCAATACAACAATATGAATAACTGAAAAAAAAAATTCTCAAACAAACTTATGAGCTAAAAGAATGAACTAGTTTAATAAATTCAAATAAACGAAATGAACAATGAACAAGAATGCCCAACTCTAAAATAGAGTTAACCTTAAGAAAACATAACGATCATAACAACATAAATATCGTTAAACTTAAAATACCCTAACGAAATATTCACAAATTAGTGTGATCCAGTAGCGATAACAAAATGAAACGGTTGCCAACCTTGGTTGAAACAACTCTATTATGTCAAATGTAGTACGGGATACTTTGGTATTCTGATACTTGATAGAGGTTGTTCTTGATGCAAATGTTTTTGTTGTTTTTTTTCCTTTAAAAAAGAAAAGATTAGATTTATAACAACAGCTGATGTTTTTGTTTAGAAGAAGTTTTTCATTTTAGAAGGGGAAACTAAATATCACTTAATTTCACAAATTTTCAATCATACACTCAGGCAAAAAAGTTAGTAGAAAAATCTGCAAAAGGTTTTAAATTCCACTTTAGTATTTTTGTACTAATTTTTAGCACAATATATTTTTTAATAACAATTTTTGCTTTCTCATTCTACAAATTACTGAATTTTTTACTAATATTTGTTGCTGATTTCAGCAAAAAATTTTGCTAATTTTTTAAAACAAAGTGCTAATTTAAACAAATTTTATATTTAAGAAAATTTTATTCGCAATTATTAAAACCTTTACATACTCGCAAAACAAATTGGCCAAATATACTATAAGTACACTCTAAAACATTTTTGTAATATTACTACTATAAAATGAGTACATTTTTGTTTATTACTACGCATATTGAGTAAATATAAACAATAAATTATTTTGTACACTCATGTTTGCACAAAAATACGCACATAATGTAATTATATGCCTTATGTGCTCATAATTAAACAAGATGTGCGTAAAACACACGAATTTTGTAATTTCACTAATTTTTAATAGTAATAAAATGTACTGACGTTGGAAAAAATTCAATTGATATTAATTAAAATTTTATAAAGACAAAATATTTTGCAATACATGTGTATAAAAACATAGAATTCATAATAAAAATAGATAAAAATACTGCATTTTTGATGTGTTAAATAATTCCAAGTGGATGCAACCAAGTTGTGCAGAGACGTAACGATAAATATTGTTTGTTGTTCCAAGGATTGCGATTCACATTATTCTTACTTTTAAGGTTAGTGGAACTTAGTGAGTTGCTTAGGTAGTGGATAGGTGACTTATTCAAATTAATTATATGTTGCTGTAAATTTCGAAATTATTTGTTATAAAAGTAAGAAAATGCATTTATATTTTATTGTAGAAAAGCCCTTTTTCCTATAGTAAAAGCATTTCTTCTGAGGATGTTCTTCTAAGGCATTCCTATTCGTGTTCGGAACTTGAGATATTTTCGATAGGGAAAATTGATTAGCATTTAAGGATTTCTAAAATACAAACTACTAAATATCTACGAACTTTTGTTTTGGGATTTTTTAAAAAAAGGCATTGGATTCTGAGCACCTTTTTCTCTTAAAAAAGTTTAGGATCTTAAAACCTTTAAAAAAAAATCTTCAAAAAGTTTTACAGATAGGAATGACTCTGTATATAATTAATCCCTCTGATTTTGTGATCATATACAAGCAGAGAAAAACTATGATTGCAATATGATTGCGGCAACAAAACTATATTTTCTACAGCCATAAATGGTTGTTTCAACTAAATTATATCAATTGTATCATTGTATCAATCATATTTCACCAATAATACACAAAGAATACTTTGTAGGTAAACCCCACTGCTAATGCAGTTAAAAACAAATGAAATTTCCCTTGAAAAAATTATGACTTACATTTAGTAAATTCAACTAACATTGTTATTTGTTTTTTTACTGTTCAAAAATTGACCTTCATAAGTGGTAAAAAATAAACAACAAATTATTTGCTTTATTTTTTTAAATGAAAGTGAATGTAATGTTTGTTTTTAAACGAACTACATATGAAGTCAAAAATTAAATTTCTTCGACTGTTTTTTCACTTAATAATAAATATACTGTATTACAACTCAAACAGCTACAAATATGTACAGCAAAAGTTCTCTGAGTGTGTGGTTGCTTTAATCATGTTATAGTTAAAATCTCTGTTTTTCGGTTATCATATTATTCTCTTGTCTACAATCATAATATAGTATTTATTATCATATTGCTCTCTCTAACTACAGCTTTATTGTGAGCGTCTTCGCGCTTTTAATGTTATTCTTGTGAGAAGCAGTCAGTCCGAACAAATTAAATAATATAAAACAAAAAGTAATACAAATATAAAAACAACGCAGTGATGTTAATTGTAAATGGTGATAATTTTAGTGGAAGAAGGAATAATTTGGTAGTCTCAACCCTTTCTACCATGAGATCCTCGACACAAATTAAATTGACACGCATCCCTTATATGAAGGTATAGTTTATTCTACATAAAAGTATTATAAATTAGATAAAAAGTGATTAAAAGATTGTGCTCTCGCAAAATAAATTGTAAACAAAAAAAGTCTGTATTACGATATAACCAAAATGTTTATGCAATAATCCTAATATGGTAACAAATAATGACGAAATTCGTTTCCATGATCATAATAAGATAGCTAGGACAATAATATGGTTATATTGCAAATATTATGATTGCTACAAACATGATGTGATAATTTTTAAAAATTTCATAAACATAATATTGAGATCAATTGGGAACCATAATATGCTACATAATATTGAGATCAATTGGGAACCATAATATGCTAGTCTAACTGTCATATTATGATTAAGAAAAAGATAAGAGTATGGTTGCCACTACCATATTAACATGGTTGTCGCAATCATAAACTAAAAAATGTATGATTCTCTTCGAGTATAGTTGCCCCAACCGTGTTGTTTTTCTGTGCGTGTAGAAAATCATTAGATGCCGATGACTTTTTCCTAAAGGAATCCTCAGATTCCTAAAAATTTTACTATAAAAAACCTTATCAATTTGGAGACTTCTTTCTATAAAAAGGATTAGGATTTCTTCTAAAGATTTTTGAAGATTATTCCAATAGGAAAACCCAAATGTTTGACAACATTTCCCTGAAGATTTTTTTCTGTAGAAAAATCTTTAAATTGTTTCCAAAAGGAAACCCTGAACCCTTATTTTTTACGGAAGAAAATGTCCTCAGAATAACAAACTTGGCTTATAAATTATAACATTTTTATTAATAAAATATATTAAAAATGATTTCATTATTATTGGATAAATTTTCAAGAAAAAATTAAAAAAGAAACTTAAGAAAAAATAAACTACAAACTTTTTGTGTCAAATTACAAATTTTTGTGTACTTAAATTACTTATAATGTGTGTAATTTATTTTGATTTAGGCACTTGTATTAAACTCATCCAACTTACAGTAGGAGCTCAGTTTCCTACAATAAGTTGTGTAAATTTAAACAAAAATTAATTAGAGTGTAGATTATATTTGCATAAAATTGAAGTCTGTCTACACTCAGGGGGAAAAGGTTTCATCATATTGACGAAAATGTTTCACAAATCGTTTGTCAATAATTATTAATCATATTTATAAAGTTTTCACAAATAAGACAACAGTTTTATAAAAATTTAAGATAATTATTTCATAGATCTTCATCATTTTACAAAAACGTTCCATAACCTTTGTGAAAATTTTAAACAAAATCTATACCAAGGGTGCCCAAGCCCTATGCGCTTCGTGCTCATTTGTTTTTGTAAAAACACTTAGCTATAGGCTGTGTGTTTTAATACACACATAGATCACTCAGCACTAGCAATACGAAATACACAAACAACTTTGTCTTATTAGGTTTTTTGTCGTTCTTCACTGTATACACGCAAGTGCAAAGCAACAACACTTTCGTATGCTTTGCTGGTAAACATTGAAATATTTTTTTCTTTTTTCTTTGTATGTATTGGTTTTTACAACAAAAAATATTAAATAAAGATTAGTTTTTCTTTAAATGTATTGGAACTCTTGGGCACTCCTGATCTATACCATTGGAAAGGTCTCTAAATATCAATTAAAGTTCCAAATTTTCGTTTACATTTAGAAACCATTGATAGAAATTGAGATTTTTCATTTGAAATTAAAAATATATATTATTGGTAATTAGTTTTCTTTTGAGAACTCAAAAACTATCAAAAATTGTTTTAAATTCTGAAACATCAAAAGAATATCAGAAATTTCATGATAATTTTCGCTGGTATTTTATGAACATTAAACAGAATTTTCTGAATTAAAAATAGTGATGTTTTTTTTTAATAAAAATAATATTTTATGAATTTGAATTAATATTTTCTAAATATATTTGGACGTGTTCTATTAAATAGTAGACATTTTGTAAGCATATTTAAATAAAATTTTCTGACGAATATTATTATTATCATAGAGTATATATAAATAGAGAAGCTACAGTACACAGCGTTTTTTATGCTTACAATCTGAACTCGGGCGAGGTAATGAAAACATTTTTTTTACACAAAAAAAAAAAATAATTAAAACATGTTGTTACAACTTTTATTTTGATTGTATTCTGTTATTTTCTTTTAAAATTTAATGTATTTCAATTTTCTCTGGCTTATTTATCGTTGAATCGTTTCCATAGTCTCTACGATTCAATAGAAAGACAAAACTTATTTCTTTGTGATTTTATTCACATAAGTATAAATAAATCTCCTAAATGAATGAGAATTTCATGCAGATTTAAATTGAATGTTATAAAATTAAAGCTATAAAAAACATTGGTATGACAACAAAACATTTGGTATGACAACAAAAAATTTGGCAACAAAACATTTGGTATGCCACCAATGATTTTTTTTTTTTGGTTTTTTGAAAGGTATTGATCACTTTTTATTTTTTTATTTTATTAATTAATAATCATATAATTACAAATTATATACTATTACCCTAACCGAGCACTAGCTACTATGGCCTTCGGCGCGTTGTAGCGAAAACAGACCAGTGCCTCTGGTGGGAATCGAACCCACGACCCCCGCACTGATAAGCCAGCACGCTACCAACTAGCCTACCGGGGCGCACTGATCACTTTTTAATCAGATGAGTTATTATTTAATTGCAAAATAATTCAATTAAAGAGCAATCAATTTCGAATTGAATTAGCAATTTTCGCTGTTGGCGGAATTTCAGCATTTAAAGTTACTGAATCGGTCGTTGTCGTGATTGAAATGGGTTTTTATTTTTTGTGTGTTAATTAGTTTTATTAATTTTCGTTCAGTACTTAATTTGAAGTGTTTTAATTGAAGGATTTTGTGTTTTAATGCATTTTTTCATTTACCATCTAAAAAAGCAGTTGATATATTTGACAATTCATTTGATTAAAATAACGCTCATGTAATTTAGAAAATTCCATGTTTCATACAATTTTGTTAGAAAAGTACACTCAAAAAAAGTCAAAGTTTGTAAAGTCAGCAAAAAATTTTGCTGAGTCAGCAAAATTTTAGTCAGGAGGATGCTTGCAAAAAAGTTGCTAATGTCAGCAAAATCTTTTGCTGAATTTCAGCGAGCTGATTTTTAGCAAAAAAATTTGTAGATTCCGCAAAAGTTTTGCTAACACTTAGTAGATTAGAAATAAAAAAGCCTTGCTAAAAATTAATAAATTTTTTGCTGAATTTTAGTAGACTGAAAAAAACGCAAAAAATTTGTAGAAAAATTGTAATTTAGTTAATTTATTTGCTGAAAATCATAAAACAGATTTTTGTGATTCTTTTAAAAATAATTTACTATAATAACGAAATATAAAAATTTTCATTTTGCCACATTGACGACATGAATTAATTTAATATCTGAAAATATATAGAAATAAATATATATAACATAACAACAATTGTCTTTCAATTACTTACATCAATGGTTATCTAAATGATGCTATCGTTTAAATGATGCTATCGCAACTGCCGAAGATAATTATAGAAACGAAACGAAAAAATGAACAAGAACAAACCAAACGAAAAAAAACAACCCTTTTTGCAATAAGAAAAAGGAACCATAAAAATCTACCTAAGATGTGTGTCTTTGTCTTTCGCTTTACTCTGTCTACATTTCTGTATATGTTTGTTTGCAACTTGACCACACATATAAACATTTAGTTTAAATAAATAAATATTTTATTTTGTCTTTTATTTAATTAATAGACAATTATTTTCACAAGCCGGTGACAACGCAAAATTTAAGTTATTTTAATCCTCAATTTTGTTTTATGTATGAAAAAGAGATACAAAAACTTCCATGGTTGATTTTTTTATATGTCTTATTAGAGTTGTACTTTTTAGTATCATTTTCCTCTTCTCTACTACATCTTCACATGCCGCGACATCTACTTCATTCTGCGTATATCTTTCAATCTGGTTGTCGTCCCCACTATTAATGTGCTTATCAGCACAATTTTTTTTTTAGCAAAATTAATTAGTAAAACATTAGTATATTAGTAAAGCCTTAGTATAAAACAGTTTAGTGCTGAATAAGTATAACAAAAATTTTAGCTGAAAACACGATTTTAGCAAAAAATTTTGCTAAAAAATAGTATACCTGATTTACAAGACGTTTTACTAACTTTTCTACTAACTTATTTTTTTGAGTGTACGTAAGTCAACGCAGACAGTCACCGCGTTCATCACTGAGTTTTACAAAATACAATATATGCAAAATTTTAGGGAAATAATTTCAAAAAATAACCATATAAGTGTATTTTTAAACTGTTATTCAATTTTGTTATAAAAAAATAAAATTAAATGAAAAATATTTATAATTTTCGTTTATTAAAAAAATAATTGTTCAAAGTGATAGTTTTTACTAAAATTTAGTAGCGCTTACTAATTTTCTGCACTAATTTCATTGTACTACTATTATTAAAATTTAGTAATTTGTTTTTGCTGATTTTAGCAAAACGTTTCTTAATTGCATTTTACAAACAATTCTACTAAAATTAAGTAGTGGCTACTAATTTTTTCTACTAATGTAATTATAATAATTTTATTAAAATTAAGTATTTTTTTTGCTTTGAATTTTGTTTTACAACACTTTTGCTAAAATCTAGTAGTATCTACTAATTACTTCTAATTATTTCGTTCTACTACAGTTCAGCAGACATGTGTTGTTAAATTTAACAAAAACCACCCCAATGCTCAAAATAGTTAAATTTCCTGTAATAACTAACATCAAATTTTCCCGTAGCCATTGCATACTTTTTTTTAGTGTATAATCATTTTATCAAACATACCCAAACTTTAGTTCCTTTGGTTCTGAAGAAATCGTGCAATAGTTTTACTAAGCCAATTATGTAAGAACACATTGCGGCCCATCATTAAAAATGTATGTAACCCAAAACACTATAGAATTTATTTTCGTTTAATATTGAAAATATATTTCAAATATGCTTTTGTAATGACATGAGTATAAAAATTGCAATCCTTGTTCTTACCAGGCATCCAGGAAATTCAAAATGTCCTGTTACCATATGGTAACTATAGGCTGGCTATGGACTGTCGTTTGTACATATGCTGCTTTCCAAGACAACTGCCCAGTTAAAAAAGTATAAAAATAATAAAAAAAAAACTATAAAATTAACTTACAATCCCGAAAAACATACGAGGAATGCAAACTTTAAAGAGAATCGCAGAAGTTAACTACACACAAAAAAAAGCGTTGCCAAGTAACTACACTCAAAAAAATAAGTTAGTAGAAAAGTTAGTAAAACGTCTTGTAAATCAGGTATACTATTTTTTAGCAAATATTTTTGCTAAAATCGTGTTTTCAGCTAAAATTTTTGTTACACTTATTCAGCACTTAACTGTTTTATACTAATGCTTTACTAATATACTAATGTTTTACTAATTAATTTGCTAAAAAAAATTGTGCTGATAAGCAGATGTCGCGGCATGTCAAGATGTAGTAGAGAAGAGGAAAATGATATTAAAAAGTACAACTCTAACAAGACAAGTAAAAAAATCAACCATGAAAAAACATATACAGACATGTAGACACAGTAAAGAGAAAGATAAAAACACACATCTTAGGTAGATTTGTATGGTTTCTTTTTCTTATTGCAAAGAAAGGGTTGTTTTTTTCGTTTTGTTTCTAGAATTATCTTCGGCAGTTTCGTCATAGCATCATTAAGACAACCATTGATGTAAGTAGTTGAAAGAAAATTTTTGTTATGTTATATATATTTATTTCTATATATTTTCAGATATTAAATTAATTCATGTCGTCAATGTGGGAAAATTAAAATTGTTATATTTCGTTATTATAGTAAATTATTTTTAAAAGAATCACAAAAATATGTTTTATGATTTTCAGCAAATAAATTAACTAAATTACAATTTTTCTACAAATTTTTTGCGTTTTTTTCAGTCTACTAAAATTCAGCAAAAAATTTATTAATTTTTACCAACGCTTTTTTATTTCTAATCTACTAAGTGTTAGCAAAACTTTAGCTGAATCTACAAATTTTGTTGCTAAAAATCAGCTCGCTGATTTTCAGCAAAAGATTTTGCTGACATCAGCAACTTTTTTGCTAGCATCCTCCTGACTAAAATTTTGCTGACTCAGCAAAATTTTTTGCTGACTTTACAAACTTTTTTTATGAGTGTAGAAGCATTTCAACTAAGAAAGTTTTTTCACATAAATTATTCAATAATTAAAAACTTGGTAAAATGTTATTAGTTTGCGCATAACTTTTGTGAATAAGCTTATTAGTTGAAATGCTCCTAATTACTTGGCAACGTTTTTTTGTGTGTAATATAATAAAGATTCTTATAAAAAGATGTGTACAATTTTATTATTTGTTAAACTTACTACAGGGTGGGCCAACTTCGACTGACTGATTTGAAATGCTTATAACTTTTTTATTTATACAGTTTTTAATTTTATTTTTTTTGCGGGTAATAAACAATTTAATTAAATTTTATAATGTCATCATACTCAATGCAAGAACGTGTAAAAATTGTTGAGTTTTATTATGTTTCCGGACGATCAATTGATACAAACACTGTACGAAACTTGGGAACTACGGTTCAGTAGGTAATGAATCACGAAGAACTGTTGCTCAACCTGTTCGCAATGGAGAAGCTGTGGATGCTGTACGAGAAAGTATCTAGTGTTTTTTTCGAAAAAAAGCTGTGGAACCAGAAACCGTTTCCGGGGCGGTATATCGGACCATGTTGGAACATATTTTACGTCCGGTGGTTCCAGAAAGATTTAGCTACAGAGCGAGAGACACAATGGCGATTCTGCAAGAACTTATGTGAACTATGTTTCCTATAACCATAAATGGTTGTTTCAATTAAACTATTATTGTATCAGTCATATTTCACCAATAATATGGTTCTAGTAAATTTTTTTTTTTCAGTAATTTTCAGTAATTATTGCATTATCTACAATCATAATATAGTATTTATTGTCATATCCCTTTATCGAACTACATCCATATTATAGTTGCGCCAACTATAAGATGATCAGTCGGTTTTTTATGAGCGTCTTCGCTCTTTAGTTTCGTTCTTGTTTGAGATTTTGTGAAAAGAAGTTGTGAGAAACAGTCAGCTCCAACAAATACAACTTAGTATTAAACATTATTATTAATATTAGACATTAAAAATAGACAAACGACGTAGAAGATATAATGAAAATGAACTGGGAAAAAACTTTGACACTTAATTTATCTTTTTACATTGATCTAAATCTAAATCAATCTAAAACTGAATTAAAAACTCCTAATATAACAAATGAAACAATTTCTTTTTTAGGGTTGCTACATCTTTTTTGTATAAGGAGTAGAAGTTTAAGAATCGGAAAGAAATCAATTCAAACGACAAAAAATGTGGTGAATTTTGTATGTAAAATTATACACAAAATGATATCGGCAATCAATTGTATTGATGTAATACATATTTATATTCAAATTTTCAAATTTTCTAGAGTGACTGTGCATGGGGTAATATACAATTTTATCCAAAATTAAATTGTGTTTTTTTAAATATGATATAATATCTAAATATATATTATTTTGTATTTTGCAATGTCTGGGTATATATAACGTCATTATTAATTGGATTAGTTTTAGCGTATTCTAAATGCAATATACAATTACATATTGAGCGAGATGCGATAAGACGCAAGTATATACGACATAATGTTAAAATTTTTCGACGAAACTTATTTTATATATGAATTTATATAATTATGTCCGGTTAAATACACTGGCAGACAAAAACTTATAAGTGTATATAAAATAATGTATTACTTTATGCAAACGTTTTAATTCGGGAAATTAAAGATTTAACTGTCCAAAAAACTACGTATTTTTTATTCGGGAACTCAAAAGTTGCAGATCTTGCAGACAAAGGCAAATGTCATATATAAATTGCATGAGACTTACAAGGAAGCTTTTGCGATGGGTTGCGTTTTAACTGAATAAAATTCGGATATATGACAAACATATTTTTCAGCGGCCCAATCCCATGTTTTGGGGCTTAAAACTGCCAGTGAAATTTAACACGTCATTGTATTAAAATATGTTTAAAGTTTAGAAAATTTAGACTTATTTAAAAATCCATCTCTTGGTACCATTTTTTTGTACTTTTTTGTTGTTGTATGGTTGTTATTGTAAAAATGTACTAATTTTAGGGTACTGGTACGGGTGTCAAATTCTGTACTCAAAAATACTGTACTTCAGTAACAGTTGTTTTGAGGAGTTACGTGTTTTAGCATTTGAATAAACAATTACCAAAACAGAAATTTTGCAGTACAAAGTTAATTTTTGTTAGCTATTTAGAAATACAAGATTATGTCAAGTTTTTTAAAAATTCTCGTTTGGTTTATATTTTTTATTATCGATATTTTCATAGTTTGTAAATTATAATTAGAATTTCTTTTGTATCTTCAATGCTGAAGAAGGTCATACCTGGAATACCGTTTTGAATTTTGACTTTGCATTTTAAATATGATGTAGGAAATGCAAATTTTTATTGTAATTAAAAAAACAAAAAGTAATTTTTATTAAAAAATATTTTTAAAATTCAGAAATCCTAACTGTTAAAAACAGTAGTTTTTACAACTTATGGGGTCGTTTTGTGTTGATTGTTTTTATTGTGTTGTTGTTCGTTTTTATGGTTTATGCAGTCACTTGCCTTTTTGCCTACATTTGTAGACGTTGCAGCTGCATAGTCATATCTACCTTCCTATTTTCCAGAGTGCTCAAGTATTCATATGATTACCCTATAATCATTTCAAAACTATATTTTTAACAAAATTGATAAACTGATTGTTCTGCTTGAGGTCAGATAATTGATAACTAAAGTACTAAAAACTTTATTTTTAATTTAATCAATTCAATTCATTTATTTTATTTTAATCTCAATATTTCGAGCAACGATCAGTTGTTCATCATCAGGAGAGATATTTTTGTTTACATAAAAACCGCGAAAAAAACTTTTTAAGTCAAGTTAAAATACAAACAAGAATACAGAGTTTTTATGCGAGAACATAATTGAAAATAGTAGTGCTGGTAATTTCGGTAGCTTTTCAATACTCGCTACTACTCGATATTTGTAACGGATTTTAAATTTAAAATTCATTTTAATCTATTACAAAAAGGAATATTTAATGTTTTAACGTTAAAATAATCGAGAAAACACACATTCCGAAAGCCATTTTGTGACTATGTCGTGGACCCGGGCTGCCACTTATTTGAATTGTTTTAAATATTGGTGAACAAATTATTCACTACTATTTCTCCTTTTCATATATTCGACTTTTTTAAGATCAGAGGGAGCCCATCTGGGCTATACTCCATGTCTTTTATTAACAAAATCGAAAATTTTCCAAGGAAGCGTTTAAGGTCCCTGGTGTGATTGCAGTCTGAAAGAAATAATGATAGAGAAAAAATATACAATT
Source organism: Delia radicum (assembly GCA_021234595.1). Taxonomy (NCBI): domain Eukaryota; kingdom Metazoa; phylum Arthropoda; class Insecta; order Diptera; family Anthomyiidae; genus Delia; species Delia radicum. The sequence goes on from CM037853.1 coordinate 192,971,995, forward strand.
GGAAAATTCAAAAATATACCTGACATCAGTTTTAACTTTTGCGTCAATAATTACAATTTTCTTTAATCAATTTTTTAAATAAAAACCCTTTAAAATTAAAAAAAAAATCGTTATAACACAAAGACTAGTTTAGCTGGTTAATTTTAAAAAGTTGCATTTCAAGGAGCTCCTATCGAAATTTGTTTACATTTAGTCTACAAAAAAAAAAAAAAATTGTGAAAATATGATTCAAATTGGACCACGTGCACGATGCATATCGATCAAAGTTTGAGGATTAAATTTATTTCGAAAAATTAAAAAAAATAGTCTCTGTGTGCTGATCACGAGTCGCTGTAATGGATTTTGAGATATCGTAATATATATTGTAAAAAATATTGAAAACTATGTTACCAGAAGCGTGCGTAGCAAATCAAATTAAAATAAAGAGATTGCACTCTAAGAAAATTATCAACTTTTGAAATGACACACTATGGCAGACGTAAACTTAAGTTTGGTTTTTAGTGGTATCTCTGTTTTAAAAGATTATGTCAAAATTCACAGAAAAAATTATTGTCAAAAAAATTTCAATTAAACTTTTGTTCGATTTCAAACTCACTTTCAATTAAATGTTTAATAATATGTATTAACTGTTTAAATGAAAACGAATTTAGTATTAACAAAATTTCCAGTTTTTATAACGTACACAGAATAAATTATCAACCTAAAATATCTAATAAAAGATTTAATTTGAATTAAATTTGCTTCTAAGCAAATATTTAATTGAATCAATTAATATTTTAATTGACTTTTAATTATATAAACATATATTTTATTTTATACATAATTCTCAAAATATTTTTTCATATACTGTAGTTAAATATAAAAGTTTCAGTATAAAATACCAAATACTTTTATAGTTTACAACCAAAACTAGCACATACAAATGTATCGTTCACACACTTTTTTTGAGTATCATAATTTTTTGTAGATAGTTATTTATAGCCTTTTTTCTTTTTCATTTTCAATAAAGTTTTAAATAAAATTATCATTGCCGTGATATGTTACAAATCAATAAAAATATTAATTGATTCAATAAATTTTTTAATTTTTTTTTTGCAGTTTTTCTATTTATCGAATCTTCACTCAAATAATGTGAACTAACAATAAGTTTACAAATCTTAAAACTAACTCTTAATTATTATGTCCAGCCAGTGCCAGACAAATATTTGACGATTCGATGGAGATAATCTATTGCTCCTTGTTAGCGGACCAGATCCGCCGTGTCCCTCCTTCTAAGACGTTGGTGGCCATGATTATTAATCAGGTTACGGGATAATAAGTTGGGATGAGTTTCCAGTTTATTCAAATAAAGTTGACTGTGTCTAATGATTTCATCTTTGACCAGGGTTACATTTAAATCTTTATGTAAGTTGCAATTTCTGACATACCAGGGTGAGTTTGTGTTCATTCTCAAGAACTTATTTTGCCTTCTTTGTATTTTTTCAATATTTGACGCGGAGGCAGTACCCCAGAGCTGGATTCCATAGCACCATATGGGTTTCACGATAGAATTGTAGATGAGTAACTTGCAGTCCAGACCCAGTTTAGAGTTTCTGCCGGTTAGCCAAGAGAGTTGCGCCGTTTTTAGTTTCATCTGGGTTAGTTTAGCATCTATATGAGTTTTCCACGTGAGTCGACGGTCAAGGTGAATACCGAGATATTTTACAGATGTGTGTTGAGGTATATTCTGATTATTAATTTTGATGGGTGGACACGTCTCCCTTCTTTGTGCATATAATAACAATATAGAAAAAAATGCTGAAATTTAAAAAAGTCGCCGAAATTGATGTATTTGACAAATTTAATTTCATTTTTTAATCGATTTTTAAATTTTGCGATATTTTTAAATTTTAGCATTTTTTTCTATGTTTTATTATATTATATTTTTTTTTAAATATTAGCAATTTTGTTTTAATTTGTTTTAATTTTATTTAATTATTTAATATTGGCAATTTCTTTAAATTTCTGCAATTTTGAGGATTATTTTTTAAATTTTGGCAATTGTTTTTTTTTTTAAATTTGGCAGTTTATTTATTGTGGTGATTTTTTTTTAAAGTTTGTTTTTAATTTACGCAATTTTTCCCCAATTTTTGGCGGTTTATTTTTTAATTTTAATTAATGTTTCAATATTATCTACTAAAAATTTGTTTGAAATAAAATAAAATACAATATTCAATTAAATTTTTAATAGATATGAGTAAAACTATAATTGAAAATACTATTAATTAAATAGTAAGAAATTATTTTAATTGTTACTCAATTTTAATTTTTTCTGTGTAGACATATTTAATTTTTAGTTTGCATTGTCTCGAGCAATTTATTGATTTTATTTTAAGGCAAAGACATCGAAATCTCTTATGAAATGACTTTATTTGTAGCTTTTTTTTGTCGCAAATCAACTCTAATAATGACAGCCTCTCATTTGCTGGCGATGTTTTCTAATGAAATTTGATGATTCGAACCATATAAAACTGAACTAATAGGCATTTCCTATATAATCCAATTCAAAAATAAGAGGTTCGCCATCTAACGTTTTTTTGTTCAACTAGTGCTTATTTCGTGACTGGTAACACTTAGCTCGTGTCTGATTTGACAGATAATTAGTTTTATCCTTCCGCTGAACGAATATGGTCCGTATGTTCGTTATCATGTGAAAAAAGTGAAAGAAACTGACATCCTCATCGATAAACCAAAGCGTGAAAAGCCAAAAACAGTGCGTACACCCGAGAATATTGCTGCTGTGGCAGAAAGTGTGCGTGAAGCGCCATCAACATCAATTCACCGTCGTTCTCAACAATTGAACATTTCGGAGACATCATTGAGACGAATTTTGCATAAAGACCTTGGTATGACGCCATACAAAGTCCAATTGCTTCAGGAGTTCAAAAAAAAAAAGTTATTTGGCGGACCCTTTAAATATTTTTATATTAAAATTATCAATGACATTGTTGCTTCCTAACGGATCGTATTAAGTTTTTGAATTTGTCAAATCATTTTGGGGGGGCTCTAGCCCCTTCTTTGACATTTCTGCTGTATAAACTTTAAAAGTTTTGGGATAGAAACGAAATGTATCTCAACTGTTAAGTAATTTTATTCGCTATTGACTTCATTTTTCTATTTTGTGTCACTTTTTTATTTTGTATAAACAAATTTAGTTGGAAATAGAGAATTTTTGTTTTTCATGCAAAAATTTTTCAATCGTGTTGGTCTTTTGTGGAGATGAATATGGATATTCTGCTTCATCGACATGCATCTTAACAACATTTGAGAAATACAACTAAAGTGCTGTTAAAGAGCAAAGAAAATGACATAATTTTATTTAAAAATTTGTTAACTTTTTAAACTAAAAAGCATGAGTAGAGTAAAATAAAATTTATTACAAATATTTGGTATTTTACAAAAAATAAGTATATCATGGTCTTATTTAAATTAAAATACAAGACTTTAGAATTTTCTTAAAATGTTTTTTAATGATATGCAGTTAAATTTATTTATTTAATTAAAGAAAAGTTCAACGATTTTAAAAAGATGCAGCAGTGAAAGCAAACAATTAATATTTGAAATTTTATTTAATTATTATTAAGAAATTGAAGTTGTGACCGGGGATTAAACAAAAAGTATTAATAAAGAATATAATTATCTTTAATTTGACATACATTTCGTTTGTATATTTTAAAGTTTTTATATCAGGTATATAAAAAATGGAAATTTCGGTTTTTTGACGATTTATTAATTATATCAAATAAAGACTTTTAAAAATTGGCCATGATAAATTGATATGGATTGTAGACAGTTATTTTTCAAATTTTCACTTCTTCTAATTCGTTTAAAACTATGGGCTGTAGGCAAAATTTGCTGAAAAAAGTTCAAATTTCCCTGCTGTGTCCCACCAAGACAAAAAAAGTATATATAAATAAATTTGTTTGTAATTTTATTTTGTAAAATCTATTTTTATTAATGCTTTTATAAACATTTTTCCATGTAAGAAATTTTATTTACCCAGCGTTTTTCCGACACAGATGGCCTTTTGTCTAATGATGTTATCATTTTGGGATTGGGAAAGCACTTAGTGCCAGTACGGTTATCCGCTTTTTTTTGACAGTTTTAATGTCATTTGTCTAAAATTTGTTTAAAACAATACAAAATAAACTGAAAATGTATTCATTTTTTACCCAACTTCTCAATCCCTAAACATGAAAAATATCTGACACAATTTTTTTTCTCCTCTACACTGAACCAAAAGTCGTAAGTGAAATTAACATAAAATTTTTGTTAACTTTTGACAAATTTTATTGTTAAAACAACAATTATTTTTTTCAAATTGATGTGAATTTTTGTTAAACCTTATTTTAGTGTGTGGCGTTACTGCTCGTGTTAGCGTGCGGAAGCCATATGTTTTATTATTATTATGTATATTTATATGTATATTTATTATTATGTAATTATTAAATTAATAATTATTAATTTAAATATTAAATAAATTAATGTGCATTGTAAATGTACACGTAATACGTCATAATTTGTATCTTTATTATTTAACTAAAGACGTATATTATGAAAAATTTTAATTTATGCAAGTTTAATATGATTTTTATTAAAAATAAAAATTATCTTTTTTCGACCTTTAATTGTGCAATGAAAATTAATAAAATAATTTATAAATATATATATTTTAATTTATAAAAGATAAAAGATAAAAATATAAAATTAAAAATTAATAATATACGGTTAGATTAAATTAAGAGCATTGTTAAATTGAGTAAAGCGCATTGTTAAAACAACAAAAAAATTATTTAATTTAATGAAATAAATTTGTTAAAATAACTACATAATTTCTGTTTATACATTTGACGATTTACTAAACAATTTTTTAAAATGACGGACAGGGTTTCTTTGATGTATATTGATCACCCATTCATCAATTTAACATTGTTTTTGGTTAAGTGTATCACATATCCGAATTTCATTAAGATCAGAGAGATCCCATCGGAAGACTATCCTTGTGAGTCATATGAAACTTCAAGGTGAATTACTTTTAAATATGTTGATAAATCTTGGGCAGCTCTTGCAAAAATTTTAACTTCAAGAGATTTTATATTTATATACCGCCGAAATACATTTTTTGCTTGTTTGTTTTCTACATTCTTGAAATATATATTTTTTTTAAATCTTTTCTAATTCATTTAGAAAGAACACAAAATGTGCTTTCGTTTGTGTAGAATCAAGTCTGTAACTGTTTAATAATATTCCGTAAATCTATCTGCAAAAATATTCAATAACCAAAAATTTCAATGGTTTTTTATAAACATGTGACAATTCAAATGATCGTGACTTCTATTTTTAATATTCATCAGTTTAAAAATATGTCAATTAGGATCTCAACGCGTATACGTTATATTTAATTCATTGTGTGCTGTTAACAACACTCATACGTTATGTAGGTTCTCTTTTAAACTAAACATAAACTTTAGTATGGATAACTCTACCAAACTATAGTATGGATAACGTGACCAACTGTTTTTGATCAAAAAGCGGGACTCGGCAGACGAAAAAAGCGGGATTTTGGTGCAAAAAGCGAATATATTTAAAGTTCTTTGTCCAAAAATACTCACTTTTTATCAAATTTGCAGCTTTTAGCTAAACTCACTTCAAAAAATATTTTAAAATAAACCGAAACAGACAAATTGATAATAATTTGTGCTATGTAAAAATTCGTTTGGTAAAATAATAAAAACTATTGAATTAAATTTTAGCATTTTTTTATTCTCAGAGAAAAAGAATTGAATAAAAAATTTTGGAAAATATAACAATTTGCTGTCTTACTTTTTGTAAAAAGTTTTAAATTTTTTTTTAATTTTAAAATTTTTTTAAATTTTATAATTATAAAAAACCCTCAATAAACTTAAAAAATTTGTGGGCGTTATGGTGTAATGGTTAGCGCGTTGGACTTTTACACAGAAGGTCCCGGGTTCGATCCCCGGTGCCGGCAACATCAAAAATAATATGTATGAGTTTTTTCTATCCCTCATACGTATCGCAATGTCCACCTTCGGTGTTCCCATAGCAATTAACCCCACCGAAGTAAAATAATGAATCAGGGCTATGCACCAAAAAGCTTCAATAAGTTCGCCAACTTTCCATCAGGTGGCGAGCAACAACTGTTCTAAGACTTATCATCTCGCGTAATTACAGTGTTGCCATGTCTGAAGCCCTTCATCTTTCCCCACCTTTCATCTCTATACTATCCCTTTCCAAAGAAAGCAACACACTAAATATAGGAAGTATTTCCTGAGTGTTGCCTCTCTTTTTTAAAAAAAAAAAAAAAAAAAAAATCTCATCATTTTGTTTTAATTAAAAAACTCCTTAACCCTTTCACTACCCTTGTACACTACAGTGTACACATCTTTGACAAAGAATTAAAATATGACCGAATAAAATATTTACTAATTTTTGTGTACAAATATGTTTATTGGGATGTTATCTAAGCTATACATTTTTTTTGGGGAGGAAAAATACATATGGGTTGTTTCTATTCGCGATATTTCATGCCAATATTCGCTATTTTCGGATTTTGAGAGTTTTATCATTTTGGAGCTTTAATAACTTCGCTAGAATATTTTTTAGGTACTTCAAATAATTTTTTTATGAAAGCGGATACTTCAGTGATCATTTTAGTTGTTATTTGAAAAAAATTGAGCGATCGGTTGGGTCTCGGCAATAGTTAAAAGTTGTGTACACTATAGTGTGCATTGGTAGTCAACGGTTGTTACTCAATATGTTAAGCATGGCTTCATTTTTAGCATGGAGTTTAAAAGGTCGTTTGTGTTAAAGTACCTGGTACTTGTGTTATTTTTTTGAGAATTCCGCGGTTGTATTTTTTAGTAAAAAGGCATTATTATAGACTAAACAGATGCGACAGTCGGGTTTTTTAGCACATAATGGGCAACAACAATTTTAGTGAAAGACAGAGCGATTTTCAGCTAGTTTTAACTTAATATAGCAAACACTTTATGACATCTTTTTTTCTTTAGGCGCGTTATATTAGTTTATAATTTCTAGCACTAAAAGTCAGAACAAAATGAAAAAATTAAAGTTTTTGCAAACGATTATTTGTTTGACATTTGAAACAAGTATCGGGTCTGTTTATTCTGTGTCATTATTTTACCACCAAAATACAACTCCGTTTGAAAAAATTATTTTATTTTCAAATTGCATATTGAACAGTAAGTATCAAGTACTATAGAGTAATAGAGCACTGTAACCGTTGACTACCAATCTACACTGTAGTGTACAAGTTATTTCGGTATAAAGGGGAAGGGGTAAAATTTTTTCTTTAACTTTTTTAGGATATTTTTAGGGTCCCAAAAATAAATCATAAGTCAAAAAATTATTTTGCCACACACAAAAAGTCGGTAGTGAAAGGGTTAATTTCTGAAATATTGACCGATTTTAAAACATTTTATAATTGTTTCTGATATATCTTTCAAAAAGTGGTAATATATAAAAAGCAGGAATTGATTTTAAAAGGCGGTAAAAAAATGCAAGGCAGGACCAACCTTTAAAAAGAGGGATAAACCCGCCAAAAGCGGAATGGTTTGTCAGCTTAAGGGCCATTATTACAACTTGCCTTTAAAGTAAATGTTAGTAAAAGGTAACTTTAGCTAAAGTGAGGAATAAAGTGAGCTATAATGTTTTTCGTTATTACAACTTCCCAATAAAATAAAATTAATATTTTTGATAATGTGGCAGCACCAAACTAAAAACCGATTATTGGTTTATGAATTGGTTTATAAAAATACGTATTGGCAACGTACTTTTATTTATTTGTTTACAAACAAACAATAATTTGTGAAATTCGGTTATTTTCTTCTTCTTCTTTATAGAGCAGAAAATGTGGCAACTTTAAACACATAAACCTTACGTTTAAAGTTAAAGGCAACAATATCTTCCTTTTAGCTTATCGGTCACTTTTAGCTTAAAGTATACTTATAATAACGAAAAACTAATAATCTGTCAGATAACATCCGAACTTTAGCTATTGGCAAGTTGTAATAATGGCCTAAGTATGGTAAGTTATATTGGGGTATTTATAAATGGTTCGTATATAGTGCTTATTTGCAGGTATGCAACTTTACAATTGTTGCCACATTATTCGTTTGTTTCAAAGCCAATTTTTTCTTTTGCCATTGAGTAGTGTTATGTTTTATTTATTTCTTAACCATTCATAATAGCGTATAGTTTTGTGAAAATGTGGTAACATTAGTACACTCAAAAATAAAAGTTAATAGAAATTTTAGTTAAACGTCTTGTAAATCAAATATACTATTTTTCGACAAATTGTTTGCTGAAATTGTGTTTTTAGCTAAAATGTAAGTTAAACTTTTTCAGCACTTAACTGTTTTTAAAAAATGTTTTACTAATATTTTACTTATGTTTTACTAATTTATTTTGCTACCAAAATTGTGCTGATAAGCACATTAATAGTGTTTACAACAACCAGATTGATAGATGTACGCAAAATGACGTAGATGTCGAGGCATTTCAAGATGTAATACATAAAAGTAAAATTATACTAAAAAGTATAACTATATTAAGACATACATATAAAAATCAACTGTGGAAGATTTTTGTATATATACAAAAATCTTCCATACATATATGTTTTATATAAAACAAAAAAACGCCAACAATGTATATAATATATAGTATAACTAGTGGATATAAAAAACTCAAATATTGTGTTGATTCTGCCTTGACAAAGAAATTCTTCATTCATTTAATTAAGGACAAAATATAGTATTAAAATTTAATAAAACTAAAATGTGTATTTGTAAACAAAATGTTTATAGTGGTAGTTTATGGAATGTAGTAAAATTGGAAACAAATATACCTACAGGTAGACAGACTAAAGCGAAAACCAACGACACTTATCATAAGTAATTTTTTAATGTTTCCCTTCTATTTTTGTAGAAAAGGGTTGTTGATGTGTATGTTATCTTTTTTTTAGTCTTTCGTGCTGTTTCTGTTTGGTTTCTTTCAAAATTGTCATAATTTGGACAGCCATTGATGTAAGTAGTTGAAAGAAAATTTTGTTTATGTTATATATAATTACTTCTATACACATATTTTCAGATATAAAATTAATTCATGTAGTCAATGTATGGTCATTTTTTTTTTATTTATCACAGACATTTTTTTAGGATTTTCAGCAAATAAATTAACAAAAGTATAATTTTTTTACAATTGTTTTGAGTTTCTTCAGCCCACTAATATTCAGAACAAATTTAATTAATTTTTAACAATGATTTTAATCAACTAAAAGTTACTTAATTTTTTGATGAATTTACTAGTTTTTTTTTTGCTAAAAATCAAATTGCTGATTTTCATAATTAATATACATACAGCAATTTTTTTGAACCCGCCTGACTGAAATTTTACTGACTCAGCAATATTTTATGCTGACTACTGACTTTTTTTTGAGTGTAAAACAATTTGGGTATAAAAACAAGAGAATAAGAAATTCAGGTAAGAAAATAAAATAAGTTTTATCTCTAACGGAAATCGGTGCAAGAAATCAAATGTCAAATTGCATAGAAAAAACCTGGGACCATTGCTTTGTATCTAAACTCTAACACGGTGCGTTTTCCGATTTGTAACGACTAATTTGTACTACAGCCAAAAACTAATAGTTTTTGAAAAAACTTCCCATACGAAACCACATCAAAATTTAAACTTTATATCACTGCTTTTTTTTTTTTTTGTGATGGCGCCTATATATACAAAGTCTTTATTTTATGCATTTTTTAGAACTGCTAACTTATAATAAAATAACTAAAGTTTAGTTAACAAAATATTTTAATTTATATACAAACCTTGATTACAGTTCTAGCCTGTTGAAACGAGAAGATTGCCAAATCAGTGCTGAAAAAAAGAAATAGAAATTTTTTTTTATTAATTTTTTAAAAACTAGGAAAATTTTTATATAAAATGAGCTTAACAGCCCGATACTTTGTTATCGGTAGTTTTATATTTCGGACTATATTAGGATGGAAAACAAATTATTTTTTAAGGAATTTGTTTCAATAAATTAGTTTACCCATTTCAGGGGATGTTTTTGTGATTATAAGTTTCTGATTCCATAGTTAATTAAAGGTGGAATTTCTTTCTCTTTATACCAATAATTAAAAAAATATATATGTAATAAATTAACCACAACTAAAAAATAAAAATATTTTATATTTCAGACTTTTTGCCTGAATTGTTTGTGCAGGCTTTTAAAGGTAAGACTTTGGCCATTTCCTCTTTTTTTTAACATGTTCCTGGCTATAAATCTAAAAAAGTATCATATAAGTGAGCTATTCGAAGAAACATATATTTTAATTTTTAAATTTATGACCAAAGGAATTTGGGCAGGCTGCCAATCGGGAGACTTTTAAACTTTATGCCACTCAACTGTGGAATTTCCAAAATCCGCTATATACAAATGTCTACTTCTGATTAAAAACTAACGTACCAAATTTCAAGTTCCTAGCATCAACGGTTTGTCCAGACCGCCAAGGGGCAAATTGGAAAATTGCCAGAAATCCTGTCAATACAGATGTCTTCTCGTGAAAAGGTAGTAACATACCAAACTTCAAGTTCCTCGCTTTAGAGGTTTGATCAGGCCGCCAATGAGAAGACTTTTCCCCTTACTGGCCCCCTTAGGAATTTTCAAAAATCCGCTCCACACAGATTTCTCCTTCTCATAAGGAACCGACATTCTAAATTTCAACTTCCTAGCTTTTGAGCTAGGAACTTGAAACTTATTTTGTTATTGCTAAAACTTTAAATTTAAAGATCAATATCACTTTATCATGGCGGTTTTAAGGCATTAACATGTGATTAATTATTAAATTAGTTTAGCGAGCGTTTTTGTCGTTTTTGCAGAGGTTTATTGGTTCTGAAGTTTTTTGTTATAATAAACGCCGGAAATAGGGATGCCAATTGGGATTGATATTTTAAAATTACAGGATTTTTAAGGATTTTCGGAATGGTCTGAAATCCCGTGATTTTTCGAGATTCCGGGATGTTTTCGAATTTTGTTATTTGTTTCAGTTAAACTATAAATTCAGTTAAACTATTCAAACGGCAACAAATTCGATTGTCAGCACGGATCTGTGTACCTTTTGCAAATATAAATATGAAATTAAATATGATTTAAAAAATAGAGTCGATCCTTAAAAAACGATATTTTTGTGTTTAAAGTGCATTTTTTTAAACTTCTGATACAATTTTTCGCTAGTCAGCTATATAAATTAACAGACGCCAAACAATATTGTTTCGATATCGAAACGATATCAATTTCATATATAATAATCACTTGTGATACAAGGTCTATAGTTTTTTTGTTCTTAAGTTCGTGAAATTAATTCAAACTTTATATAAAAAATCTCATATTTTTAAAAATTTTACAATCAACATGTTGAGGTTATTACACTCATAGAAATAAACCTGTAAAAATAGCAGAAAATGCTACGAAAACTTAGCCAAAAATGACCTTGCAGACAAAACTGCTAAATTAAGCAGATTTTTGTTGCTAAATATTAATAAAATCAGAACAGCAAAAATAAATCTGTTAACTTTACGGTTATTAGTAGTTATATTCGATATGAATTTTAGTTAACTCAAACTAGCATTTTACTCTGTAAAATTAGCAAAAACTTTTACTAAATATTTGTAAACTCAAAATAGCAAACAAAAACTGTAATATTAACAACATTTTTGCTATATTTACCACAAATGTAGTAGAATTCAATAACATTATGCTAAAATTAACAGAAATTTTTACTAAAAAATTGTAGATTGCTGATTTTATAAGAGCAGACTTTTATTCGCATTAAAAAAAAGCAAAAAAACACTTTAAAAATTTTACATTTTTTAATGGTTTTTTGACTACTAATATTTAGTAAATGTTTTTGCTGGTTTTACCAGATTATTTTGTTACATTCAATTAACTAAAATTTTGCTCAAATATAAATAAATATTTGTAAATTCAACAGATTTATTTTTACTATTCTTATATTACTAATATTTAGTAAAAATATCTGCTAATTTCAGCAGTTAATCTGCAAGGTAATTTTAACTAATTTTTAGAACCTTTTTTGCTATTTTTACAGGTTTATTTCTATGAGTGTATGGATGTTTTTTTTTTAAATCACAAACCAAAAATTCAAGGGATGAAGTGCTTAGAAAATCCCCTTAATCTAAGTATGAGTATTGTCTTAATATTATTGTATTATCAGCTGATTACACTATGGTTTCTATTCCACTCCTTCAATCACAATAATTGAAAGTAGCAGGTGTATTCGGGTTTTCTTCTGTTTATTTTGTTTATTGTTCCCAGATAAAATTTAATAATTCAAAGGCCTTAAAGGTGTATTTGAAAGTAATTAAAATTGTAGAAAAATACAAGTTAAAGTTTGTGTCAAGATTTATATATACCTTATGACTAGGGCAACCAAAAATAAGATAGAGCTTGTTTTTTATTTGAAAGTATAGAACAATTTATATTGAACAATAGTTATGATCTTGAAATTATGAAAATTTAGAGCTATATTTGCTAGAGCTTTTTTAGCTTATTTTTTGGTATTTGCTTATATTGTAAATATAAGCTTATTTTTGACTTATTTCTTTAAAAATTTAGCTTATTTTCACTTTTTTATATAAAACTGGGACATTTTAATTTATTTTTTTTAATTGAAACTGAATTTAATTTTAAAATTGCTAATTTTAAAAGTGCAAATTAGTTTATTAAAATATTATGTTATATCAATTTAAATTTTAAAGCTTACTTTTCTATAACAACTTTGTTTGACTGACGAAGGTCCAGAGAACAAATTATATTCAAATTTTATTTGCAATAAAAATTTTAATAAACAATTATGAAAATTAACGGTTTATTTTTAAACGTAACGGCTTATTTTTTTAATTTTAACGGCTTATTTTACTGTTTTTGTAGCATTTTGAAGCACTTAAAATATTGTTTTTTGACCTTTTTTGTTGCCCTACTTATGACTGCCCGTACAAATTACTTGACACTAGCAATAATTTAAAAAAATAATTTCAAATGAGTAATGATAGCACGAAATCAAAACAACAGGGGAAAACTGTACGTTAAATGTTCGTTATTGCATTAAAAATCAAAAGTTAAAAATCCACTTAATATTTGTGTATTTTTAAAAATCGATTTAGTAGTATGGATTCGACTTGGGAAATTCTTTAAAACTAGCTTCTTATTCACTGAAAAATTACACACAATGTTGCAGTTTTTTGCAACGTCGCCATTAAACCAGAAATTTTCATAAAAAAGAGTTATGGGAAGTTAAACTTGATGAGATTTACAGTTATGACACAAATATTTATGGAACAACAGAAAAAAAACGGAAGGTCCATTTTAAAGAACATGCCACACTAGAGAGCATTCCCTTACTAAAATTTTGTTAAATATCTATTTAAAATATTCAACAAACTTTCAGCAAGTTTTTTTTGCTGACATGGCATTTTCAGCTATAATTTTAGCCATGTGTGAAGCCCTTCATCTTTCCCCACCTTTCATCTCTCCACTATCCCATTTCCGAAGAAAGCAACACATTAATAAATAGGAAGAATTTCCTGAGTGTTGCTTCTCTTTTTAAAAAAAAAAAAAAAAAAAAAAAAAACGCTTTTACCAAAAAAACTAATTTGAACTACACAGAAAAAACTAGAAATGGGTTTCAATTAAAAAATAATTGAATCAATTAATATTTTAATTGATTTTGCACCTACCACTGAAATGATAGTATTAACTAAAAAAAGATGCAGACCGTTTATTAAAACACATTCAATTAAAATAATAATAATATCAATTAAAAAAGTAATTGGTTTTTTTTACAACTTTAATTAAAAGTTTAGTAAAATTGATTAAAACTTTAATTGAAACTTAGAAAGAGAACAATGGTAGTTTTAATTGAAAATTCTAATTATTATATTTTTATTACATGCCTCCCTCTAAATAAAAAAGCAATGTAGATTTGTAAATTAAATTTACATTTCTATTTTTATATGTATATTTAAAAAAAAAAAAAATTATTTTAAATAAACAAACAATAAATCACAAGTGCCTTTAAAAGGTATTTTAGGAGCTATAAAAATAAAGGCTTTTAGAAATATTTATTTCTTTTAAATAAGGAAAAAATTATTTACATTTTAAGTTTGCCAAAAAGTTTCAAAAGTATTGAAAAAATGGGTAAATTTAGATTACACAGGTTGACAGTTTTTGAAATATCTTTTATACTTCATTTATACAGCAACCAAAAACCAATAGCTTTTGAAAACTACTAGTAATTTACCTGTCAAATTTTATACAAATTTTTTAATAAAAACTACCAGTTTTCAAAAGCTACTAGCTTTTGGTTGTAGTATAAATGAGGTATTATTGTAAACAAGGACGAAACAATTCACATTTTAAGTTTGTCAATAAAAAAAGAAGCGTTTAACTTATATTTCTAAGAATTATCTTTTTATAACAATTTGTGTTATACAATTAACTTTATTAAAGCTTTATAATTTAATAATTTATTTATTGCTAAAAATTAATTCAATATTTCCATCACAAATATGTAAAATTCTGCACTCATATTTAACTGACAGATATTTCTATGTGAAGCATGAAAATGAACGGTCTAATCTGAAACCAATAACAGCTGGAGTACCCCAAGGTAGTGTGCTAGGTCCTCTTTTGTACCTTATTTACACCTATGACATGCCTATACCAGCCAATTGCACGATTGCTACCTTCGCCGACGACACCGCATTGTTATCTGTCGACAAAACAGCAGAAAAATCAGTGGAAAAACTGCAGTCTGCCTTAACACTAATTGAAGAATGGACCAAGAAGTGGAAAATTTCATTAAACAACTCCAAATCAACTCACACTGATTTTACAAACCAACGCATGACATACCATCCTGTTCGATTATTTAATAACATAATTCCATACTCCAATACTGCAAAATACTTGGGAATGACACTTGATACAAAACTTCGATGGAAAGATCACGTAAAAAAGAAAAAAGAAGAGCTAGACATAAAATACCGAAAGATGAAACCCTAAACCCTCTGATCTTCGTGGCCTTTATAGAGACTAATCAAAAATCATATTAATCACAATACTTTAGCTGTTTATATAAAATAGAATTAAGTTGCTCGTTAGTTTTAAGTAACTAGTTGCAGTGTAACAAAACAATAGCTATAATAAAAATTGTTTTAAATATAAAAAAAAAAAAAAAAAAAAAAAAATTAAAATGAAACAATTAAAAGTAAAGAACAAACATTTCGTTTTCCTTGTCTTTACTTGAACTTTTTTCTTCTACTTTTATTTCTTTTATTATTAAAAACAATCTAACAAAACTTTAAAATTAGAATTGTGAAACACTATTAGTTATTGAAAGTTAAATTATTTACATAAATAAAAGTGAAATGCTTTTTTTAATAATATTTTTTTTTTAATTCACAGCGCACTTTTTTTATCACCTCTTAAAAAACCCGAAAATCAACTAAAACTATTTTCGTGTATAGTTATCGTGTCTATGTTGAGACACAGTGACATCCAGAAAAACTGAGTGTTTGGTGTGCTTTACGGGGTGGTGGAATCATTGGTCCGTACTTCTTTAAAAACGATGCTGGTCAGAATGTTACAGTCAATGGTGACCGCTATAGAGTTATGATTACTGACTTTTTCGTTCATCAATTGAACAACCATGATGTGCAGGAGCTGTGGTTTCAACAACATGTCACACAGCTCGTGCCAAGATTCATTTATTGAAGGAAACGTTTGGCAACCGCATAGTTTTACGTTTCGGACCCATGAATTGGCCTCCAAAGTCGTGTGTTTTAACGCCGCTGGACTATTTTCTGTGGGGATATGTGAAGTCGCTAGTCTACGCCGATAAGCCCGAAACGATTGACCACTTAGAGGACAACATTCGCCTTGTTATTGCTAATATACGGCCACAAATGTTGGAAAAAGTCATTGAAAATTTGACCTCCGGATTAGACTACGTCCGAGTCAGCCGTGGCGGTCATATACCAGAAGTCATATTTAAATTATAATGCCAGAAGATTTTCTTTCGAATAAAGTAAATTTCATGTCAATTTAAAAAAATTATCTTTGTTTTATTCCATTTCAAAGTTCTATGCCTCTATAAAAAACATCCTTTACAAACAAACACAACTATTATAAGGCTTACACAAAATGCAAGCGATATTGATTTCGTTCATTTAAAACAAAGGCATGCTTGCGCACATACAAATTGTGAAAATTAAAAAAATAAAATAATAAATAAATTAATTAAATAATAAACAATATCAGCCGCTATTTTGAAAACATTAACTAAAAAATATTAAAATACAGATCCGGTTTAATTGTATTTAATTAACAAATTGCGTCTTTGTTACTTATTATTTTTATATTATTAGGCCGCGCATGCTGTTCCTTTAGAGAATCAAACAAAGTTAAGTCCCTAGGGACTTGAACCATAAAGTTAAGTCCTTAGGGAATTAAAAACAAGTAAATTCCTTAAGGGAATTCAATGAAACTTGAATGAATTTCTAAGGGAATGAATTCCCTGACCAATATTTGAATTTACTAGATTGGAATAAATTCCTTACTGAATGAATTTCACCATTTTGAAGACAAATAGAACGAAAAAAGGCATTCATTTAATTACTTAAAGTTGGTCAGGGAGTTCAGTCCTAAAATTTAAATACATTTTAAAAAATGGGAATTAGGGAATGAAATCTTCAAAGCGCTGACGGTCACGATATAAACTTTGAAGTTTCCTTTTTTAATGTAGGCGAAAAAACTTTAAAGTTATTACATCAACTTTGATTAAATTGCATTTCAAATATAACCTAACTTTGGAATTGTACGAAATAATAATTATATTTGCAAAATATCATATTAAAAATTTATTTATAATTTTTTTGAGAAGTCACTTGCTAAATGTATCTTTATGATATTTTAGCAATCAGTTTTAGAAAATATCATTGCGGTATCTTTAAGACCCTGCAAAAATATGGTAATGACAGGTCATTGCCGCGTAGATTACCAAGTAATGACATGTTATTATTTATTGCATTATTTTGAAATAGAAAATAATGACTTTATGATAATGTGTTATAGAAGTACTTATATGTAATCTCAAAATAATGATCTACTGGTAATTGGTTTTATAAGTACCGATTTCGTAGCTTTTTATTCCAATGTTAAATTTATTAATTTGTTTTGAACATTTTTACAAGTAAATTTTCCGAGCTAAAGTTTATTTTTAAAAAAGTTGGAACAAAAAAATATGTAACTTTAAGGTAACCACTTATTTTGTAACTCCTAGGTAACCGCTTATTATGTCATTGTAAGTAACCACTTATTCCATATATAAAAGTAACCAATTATTCTCTCACTGTGAGTAACCAATCAGGTAGCTAATTATTCTCACTTTTTTGCAAGCAAGAGCGTAATGAGCACTCATGAATTTTTGGATATCTCGAACAAAAGTAATTAAGCGAGTAAATAGCCTGGTAACTAGTTAAGCCCTTCGTGCTCTTCTTACACGCTTACCCAGTAAACAATTTTCGTGTTTTAAGAAGCAGGATAAAACACATGCGCTGATGTAAGTGCTTACAATAATTTTCATATAAAAATAAATAAAAAAAATGTTGAGCTCACTGTTTTCCCTTACAAAGATGCAGGTTGAAAGCAGCTTACCCTACTTCCTTACAGGGATGCAGGTTGTAATGCAGAAAGTTTTATATTGTGGATTATAAATGATATATGCCAGATTTCTGAGTGATTGTGGTTGGTGTTTTTGAGTATGTTATAAAAAATTAGTTATTTAACTATTTCTAAAGAGCTAGCACGTGGTGCGGTAAAAAAACTAAAATTATTATACTATTATACGAACAGCTCGACCAGAAAATGCATTTGGAGTGTAGAATTTAAAGAAAAGTCCATGTTCGGCCTTCGCAAGTTCGGCCAAATCGAAAATAGTTCGCCGGCCAAACTTTTAACTTTATAGCAAAACTTCGGCTTTTTCCTTTTTTTATACACAAAATCGAATTAAATCGACTCAACAATCATGTTTTCAATACCAAAATTTATTTTTATTGCCTCTAGATAAAACCGACCAAATATAGTTCTTTGACCAAACTGTTCGGTCGGTCACAAATTAATATGTCTGAAATTTTGACAAACAAAAAATGTCGATGTATAATAAAACAAAAGAGTAAAAACTAAACTTTTTTATATAAATAGAAGATTTTTGATCTTCAAAGTTTAGTAACGTCAGGAAAGGACCTTAACAACGTGTTTGATTACTAAGAAGACAAGGATGGGCAAAATTAATAGGTTTGTTGTAAAAGCTCTTCCCTTCTGGTGGCTCTAGCTTTTCTTAAACTTCGGGTTCTGATGAGATCCAGATCGAAATACTAGTATCAACCAAGCTAATATGTTTAAAAAATAAAAAAATATTCATATTATTACTTTCAATCGAAATAATGTAGACATGAAATATGATTTTAATGAAAGCTATGAACTCACATCTTTTTGTAAGCGCTAACACCCGTGCTTATTTTGTCCAAAAGTAATGCTTCCAAGTGGGAATTTTCCATATAAAAAATCATGGCATATGTAAGCAGGTTTGTAAGGGATTCCTTATGACTAACACCTGCATGCAGGTAAGCAGCGTTTTTTACTGGGTTAACTACTTGGTAATGTCTGCTTTTTCTGGGGAGTAAATTACATTCTAAATATTTATATTTATTTTGAATCATTTGGAATGTCGAAAGTGTATTAAAGGCATCAATATGTATCAAAAATAGCCATTTCTGGTAACTTTAACCGCGGTTTCGTCAAAATTGTGACGTGATGAAAAAATTTGGAATCAGAGAATCCAAGACGATATAAATCACATATCAGCATTAAAACCAAGGAAGCTTGTCGAGGTGTGTTATTTGAGTTCTAGATTATTTATTTCGACATTAACCGAAATATAGACGATTAATCTAGGAATTGGTTAGTCGATTAACCGAATGGAATGCGCTAGTGCAAGCTCACACTTTTATAAAAAAGATAATTTTAATGCATCTATTAAAATTTCGCCTACTGTATTTTCTTTTTTTTAATCAGCAATTTCTGCCTGGGTGTTCATTGTTCTCATGAATTGAAAAGAACACCTTCTTACATTTTGTATGTAGTGAACAATCATGATGGTACTAGAATACTATGCTTGTTTGTAGTACGAGCTTAAAAGCCCGATACTTCGTTACCGGTACTTATATATATCGGAATATTTTAGGATGGAAAATGAATTACATTTTAAGGAATTTGTTTCCATAAATTAATTAATACTGTTTAAGTAAATGTTTTTTTGATTTCAAGTTTCAGATTTCTACCATAATGGAATTACAAAGGTTATTAAATTTGGAATTTCTTTCTTTTCAACCCTATTTATACCAAGATTTTATAAAAACCTAAAAGATATATTCAATAAATTAACCCATACCTAAAGCATTTTTGTTTTAATTTCAAACTTTTTGCATAAGTAGTTTGTGCAGGACGTTGAGGGGAAGACTTCCTCTTTTTGTCTGTCCCATTCACCAGTTTTTTAAATCCTAATTTTACTGAATGCCTGCACCAAATTATAACTTCCTAGATCCAACGGTGTATGCTGTGTGTATTGACAAACCAAATTATAATGGGACTCTAGCTTTTCTAAAACTTCGGGTTCTGTTGAGATCTTTAGCCAGATCGACATACTAGTATCAACCTAGCTAATATGTTTGATTTGCTTTATTTATGAAAATATACGGAGGGTGAATGCTCGTTATAAATTTAAAATAAAAAATGTTTAGGCTTTTATGAGCAGACATTTCATCAAATAAACCTGCATTTGACTCCGTTCTTTTCAAAAGTACCAAAATATAACTTATCAGTGAATTAGCCCATACAACAGTGAACAAATATTTCTTATTTAGGTTTCTTACTAAAATGGTTTTATCATGCCGGCAGTGGGGATACTTCTCACCCCTCCTAGCATACTTCACCCCTCCTAGCATACTTTACATACTTTAGCCCCCATTTGAACCACGATCATGGACATAAATTTAAAGTTCGAAATTTTTGTCCAACTGGGTTGGGGCAAGCCAAAGATCCAGTCTGCTCGTGATAAAGTACCCACATGCAAAATTTAAACTTCTCAGCTTCAGCAGTTTGGCCAGGCCTCCAAGGCGGATACTCCTTTCCCCTCTTTTACCATGTTTACGGCAAAATTCCAAGAAGTACAATGCCGGGGAGTTAGGTTATATCCGAATTAACATATATTAAGAATTTTAGCTCTCTAGCCAAAGCGGTTTGGCAGGCCTCCTAGGGGGAGACTCTTCCCCTTATTGTCCCCACCAAAAATATCTTCTTAGCGGATATCTGGGCTGGAGGATGAACCTCCATGCCAAATTTCAAGTTCATAGTTCCAGCAGTATATGCAGGGTGATAATGATTAAGTCAATCAATGAGTGAGTAAGTAACGTTATTATTTTATATATATAGATAATTTAATTTTAGAATCGCATAAACAATATAAAAAGCATTATATTTTATAATACTGAAATTTATATGCAATATTTTTTAGATGATCCACCACCACCATTTAAACAACAATATGGAAGTAAGTAAAATAACAAGCAAATAACCATAAACTATTTTTTATGCAGTCCACTTTACATTGGGGTGTCCCCCAAATAATGTTATTTGTTGCTCAAGATTAATTTGAATGCTTATGGGATATTTTTGAGATATTCTTTCAGATTTTTCGGAAAAGGTTTAGAGGTTGCGCAATTAGATTTTTACCCGAAAGTTTGGTTTTTTAGAATTTTATTTTTAACTTGGTCAATAACCAGCATTTTCTTAGCCTGAGTCAATATTTTTAAAGAAATATATCAAGATTTTATTCATAAGTTCCGTCAATGCTTTTGTACATTTGTACATTTATTTAATAAAATATGCAAATAACGCTTTATAACTTTTAAAATTTCTCCAAAATATAATAATGATGCAGTTTAAGAAATGAATCAATTCTAAATAATTTTGGAAAAAAAAATTTTAGTTTGTTCTTACTGTTCCAGAGTTATACCATTGCAAAGCTATACCATTTTCAAGCTTTGTACCCCATTCTATAAAACTAATAATATTATATGCTCTTTGCAATCGGATTTGCTTTAAACTTTGAATTATGTGATTTATCGCGTTTTGCGGACTAATAGTTTTTGATATATGATATCTTGAGTCAGAAAATAACAACCACGCACTCAAAATCTCATAATTGAGTCATTCCATGTCAGACCGAACACCTTTTTTACAACACCGCTTCCGATTTACTTTAAATTTGCAAGACGTATTAAACAATAAAAAATATTTTACCCGTGTTTCCAGAAAAAAAATTAAAAACTTTTTTAAAAAGGTTGTGGGCATTTGAAAATCGTCAAAACCATGAAAAATCATCCGACATGACAACTTTTAAACTGATGTTTTTCTAAAATTAGTGTAGGATTTTAAAGTTTAATACCTTATTTTAAAGGTATTTGAACCTTCTTTTCAAAAATTATTATTTTTTTTTTAATTTATGTTTTATTTTATTTGTAAAATTTGTTTTTTTACTTAATTTCTGTTTTCCACCATCTGCGAACAAGTCGAAAAATCTGAAAAAAATATTTTCTTAAAGCTCAATATAACCTTAATATTCCCTGTAAATTTCAGAATGGAAGTCGAATGGATTCTATTTTTTTCCGATTTTTTTCCATTGTAATACCACGAAAAATTACATTTTCAAGTAAAACATACAAAATAATTCTAACTTCACATAGAAAAAGCAAAACTAATAATGCTCAAGAACAATATGAATTTGTTAGCGTGTGTTTTTGCATACATGCATGCATCAACATTTTCGTTACCGCGCTTGAAAATATAATGTTCACATACAAATTGTAATTTTTCGTGGTACTACAATGGAAAAAAAATCGTAAAAAATAGAATCCAGTTTTAAGAAAATATTTTTTTCAGATTTTTCGACTTGTTCGAAGATGATGGAAAACAGAAATTAATTAAAAAAAAACAAATTTTAAAAATAAAAAAAAACACATTAAAAAAAATTTTAAAAAGAAGGTTCAAATACCTTTAAAATAAGGTATTAAACTTTAAAATCCATTTACTAGTTCTAGAAAAACATTAGTTTAAAAGTTGTCATGTCGGAAAAATTTTCATGATTTGGACGGTTTTCAAATGCACACAACTTTTTAAAAAAAATGTTTAATTTTTTTCTGGAAACACGTGTAAAATATTTTTTAATGAAGAATACGTACTCAAATGTAGAAAGACATCGGAGACATCAAAGTCAATTTTTAGCAAAAACTCGAATGACTCCATTATGAGATTTTTTGCGTTTCACGGACTAGCCATTTTTGATATTTGGAGCGAAAAAATAAGTAGGTACTAAACTACAAAAATCTCATAATTCAATGAAAAAATAGGTATGTGAGTGAATTTCGACTCACACTTGCACACGCTCACGAGAGAATATTCAAATTCAGATGTTTTTTATAAAATTCTACTCACTCACGCTAAAATTTGACTCACGGATGCTCACTCACGAAGAACTTTTATCTACGCACACTCACTCAAGTAAGTAAAACTGAGTTTCGCTCGCACTTACGAGTGATTCACGTAAATCACGCGAGATTATGCTCCCTGAAACTGAAAATTTAAAGTAATGGGCATAACTCTGGAACAGTGCACTTATAGAAATAAACCTGTAAAAATAGCAAGAAAAGCTACTAAAAATTAGTTAAAAATGACCTTGCAGAAAAAACTGCTAAGATTAGCAGATTTTTTTACTAAATATTAGTAATATAATAATAGCAAAAATAAATATATCGAATTTACAAATATTTAAAGTTTTTTTTAATGCTAATAAAAGCCTGCCCATATAAAATCAGCAATTTACAATTTTTTAGCAAACATTTCTGTTAATTTTAGAAAAGTAAACTGTTATTTACAGTCTACTAAATTTGAGGTAGCAAACATTTTGTTAATATTACAGTTTTTGTTTGCTATTTTAAGTCTACAAATATTTATATATTTATTTTTGATCTTCTTTTATTTAATTTTTCTTATTTTAAACGAGCTTAAGATCATTTTTTTATTAATTATAATAATTATCTCCACATTGGGTGACTTTTTCAGGGAACAATTATTACAATAATAATAATTGTTCCCTGAAGAAATCACCCAATGTGGAGACGAAATATTGCAAATAAATAATTATAATTAATAAATAAATGATCTTAAGCTCGTTTCAAGTAAGAAGAATTTTTGCTAATTTTACAGTGGAAAACGTTATTTTCAATTAACTAAAATTTACATCGACTATAACTAAAAGTTTGCAAAGTTAACAGATTTCTTTTTGCTGTTCTTATTTCATTAATATTTAACAAAAGATATTCTAAATTAAGGAGTTTTTTCCGCAAGGTCATTATTAACTAATTTTAGTAGCTTTTTTCTGCTATTTTAACAGGTTTATTTCTATGAGTTTAAGAGAAAATTATTTAGAATTTATTAATTTTTTAAACTTCATCATTAGTTTTTTTAATTTCAGTAGAAATTTTAAAAGTTATAAAGCGTTATTTACAAAATTTATTCAAAAATTACGAAAAAAATTATATATATTATTGGATAGTTTTATTTAAAAGTATTGACTCAGAAGCTGAAAAAATTATAAATAATATTCAAAAAAACGTAGAAACCCCCGAAAACCCTGAAAAAATCTCAAAAATACTTTACCGCAAAAGGATTCAAATTTAGCTTGAGCATTCATGAAAGTAGAAAAACAAAAAACTTTTGGGACACACTACTATACATACGGTTATTTTTTTGAATGCAGAGCTTTGCTTTATCCTTTAAATTTTTCAATGGACCTTTTACTTAAATTGATTCAGATTGAGAAATCTAATTGTTGGTCGCTGTGGCGCCTTACCGTAAACTTATGTAGTTTATAATATTATTAAAAAGTTTCTACGGTTTGTAGTTATTTGTAGCAAAAAATGTATACAGTTGTATTTAAAATAATAGCACAGAAGAGTTTTAAACTTGAATTTTTAATTAAATGAAAGTATAGCCGATTTGAATTTATGGCACATTTATCTCTAATATTGTTTCTATTATATACTTAAATCATTTCTTTTCACAGATTTCTTTTTAAAGTTTTGCAAATTTCATATTTGTGCAAAATCTAAAAATCCTTAAATAAAATATGAATGCAACTTTTGTGAATAAACTAGAAAAGTATCAACCTTTTTTGATTTTTTAAATAACAACCCTGACTAAAAGGGTGCACTTATGAAACAAAAATTATTTTATATTGCCTTTTCTTTAAGGATTACTTTGTTGTGTTTAAAAAGGATGCTTTAATAAAATAAAAAAATACAAAATACCAAGTCTTAGTGCTAGACGTTTGTACATACCGTTTAAGGTTTTTCTTTTTTACATTAAAATACATTTTTTATTTAACATTTATTTTTACTTACGCATCTACACTTAAGAACAACAATAAATTTTGCGTAAAGTTTTTCTCATGGTCGGCAAGCACTATTCCTAAAATACCAATACCGTTTCAAAGGTCTGCTGAACTTTAAAAATAATGATAATCCAATTAAAAAGCTTAAAATTCCGTTAACCGTAAAAAATCCTACCCAGCAAAACCACGCATTACCAAATAATGGGTAAAGTAATGTATCGCCCTAGGGCTCATCGCATTACAATGCACCTTACTTCACTGATGAATTTTAGAGTCAATGAGCCTAAAGGTAATGGGTGGGTTCATTGCCTAATATTAGGTAAAGTACCTGGATACTAATATGGTTATCAGGTTGGGAAAAGTCATGTGTCTATAAATAGATTTTCATAAAAACAAATTTATGAAATAAAATTTTTACAAATATTTTTTTTTAATTCAATAAATAAGGTGGTCGCGCTGAGATTCGAAACTGGAGTCTCTGGTTGTTAGGTGAGAACACTACCAACTGATCTATTGACACATATAGTAATGGGTTGCGTAAAATGTAAATGAATTGTTGTGTTTCGAGTTTTCGTTTGTGATGTTAGAAAAATATGCCTTACCCTCATGCTTACAAAAAATCACAGAATAAGGTGTCTAAATGTATATTTTCCGGAAAATATTTTATATATTACTTTACGTGTATATTCCATGCGTTATATAACACAGTGACGCAATATTCAACTTTTGACTCCAAACAAAAAAACACTTATCCCAGCCGAAAGTACTCGATGAGAGGAGAAAAGTAATTTCTGGATTTTGCTAGATTGGTTGCCGTTCGTTTTTTATGAGCCTCTATAATTTTTTCGCCAAATTCGATTTTGAGCACTTTTTTGCAATTTTCTTCTCTTTTTTGCATGGTGGTAATTTTTTCGACATTTTTGGGGTTTGAGCATGAAGATGAAATTTTTCCGACTTAATATATTCAGCATTTTTGTTGGCCGAGTCAAGAGCTACAACTTTGCTCAAGACTGCAAAAAAAAAATCAAAGCATTTTTCGAGCTATGGCCATGCGAAAAATAGAAGAAAATTGCAAAAAACTGCTCAAAATCGAATTTGGCGAAGAAACTATAGAGGCTCATAAAAAACGAACGGCAACCAATCTAGCAAAATCCAGAAATTACTTTTCTCCTCTCATCGAGTACTTTCGGCTGGGATAAGTGTTTTTTTGTTTGGAATTTTTGTGTTGCACTGTGTAATTGAAGACTGGTAAGTCATTATTTTATGTTTTGAAATAACGTAAAAGGTAATGATGTATCATTACAAGGTATTCCATGGGAGTCCAACTATTGTTGGCTCATTACTTTATATTTTAAAATAATGTTGAATGCAATGAGTATACATTACAGTGTAATGCATTATGTAATCCATTATCGGTAACTTATTACTTTTTATTGGTATATATTGATACAGGTAAGGAGTACTCATTACAAGGTAATGCATTACTTTATCGCACCCATTACCAACGTTTTCTTGGTTAATGAAATATTTCTGATAACCCCTTTTAGCCTTAAAATACCCAAATACACTCAAAAAAGTTTAACAGAATATCTGATTCTACTGAAAATAACAGCTAAAACAACTGCTTGTGACAATGGAAATTACCGTTAAAATAACTAAACATGTAGTTGTTTTTAACTGTTGAAAAACAACTAACAAATGTACTAAAAACAACTAAAAATTTATATTTCCCACATCAAACATTCAAAAAATGAAAAAATTGCAAGAGATGTTGAAATATAAAGTCAGTTTCAAAGGATTTAAAATTTGTTTAGAAAAGCCTAGATGGGCTATGCTCAAAATTATTTAAAATGGCAATTAATTTTTAATTGGAATTAATCCGTTTGCACCTCAAATGGTCCCATGAAGTTCGTCTAAATCATCATTAACTGTATATCAGTAAAAAAGGGGAATTAATTTTAAATCATTAGGAAACCATGTTACGAGAGCGCAAAAAGCTGATTTATAGTGGTCGATTGGTTTGGGACATAACAAACAAATGTTTTATTCAAGGGTAACAATTTATAATGAAGTATATCATTCATATCATGCAATGCAATTTTATAATGCATTTTCCAAAAAGTGCATATTCACAAAAAAAAAAAAATACAATTTACTAAAATATGGAATCTTACCTAAATATACAAATGCTGATTTTTATGGGACAAATATGTCTTCTATTTTTGATGATTTTTTTAAAAAAAGTTTATTTTTTTTATTCTAAAAAATGGAAACAATTTTAAACATTTTTGTATTTCATATTTTTTGTGATAAATTTACAATACGAACTCGTTTAGTAACTTGTTTGAAGACATATATTTACAAAGCTTAGTATCGCATTTCATTTTTTAAAAACTTCAAAGTGAAGCATTTTTATGAAATTTTTTTAAAATTAAAAACGTGCATAAAATCGAGTTTTTACAAATTTCGAGATCTTTAATGGAATTAATGAAATTCATTTAGTTTTATAACAACAGCATTTAAATTATTTTTTTATTCTGATAGAATTGTTTCGGTTTTGTAAAAAACCATATAAATTTATATATGAAACCACATGGATTTTTTTGCAAAGTTTTGAGCCATATGTGTAAATATAGGATTTTGCATTAGGCCACATAAAACTGTATTTCCCAACTCTTTGACTTTTCTTTTCCATATCAAAAAATATATGGCAGATAAAAATATATAAATATGGTGATATAGGTAGGTATTTTCAAATATGGCACCATATCATAAATGTAAGAAACCAAAGATATCAAATATAATTTAATATGGTGACATATACAAAAATATACTCTCTCATATAAAACAAAATATCATCATATAAATACGTTTTTAACCGGGCCATTATCATTAAAATATTCTAAGCAAATAACTTAGAATGCCGTTGGCTTTTAAATGTCACTGCAAAACTATAATTACACATTAATAAATTTCGTGAGTAAAAAAAAGTAGAAGAGTTTTATCATCATAAATGTAAAGCCAATGAAAAATTAATAATAGTTAACAAAAAAGCAATTCATTTATTTTTTATTTAACTATTTAAAAAGGAATAACAAACTCTATCAGTGGTATCCGAACGAACAGTTCGGCAAAAAACTATATTTGGTGCGTTTTTTGGTAGCTAGAGGAAGTGATGATAAATTTGTGGTATTGGAAACATGTTTGTTGAGCCGATTTAATTCGATTTTGTGTATAAAATTTAAGGAAAACACCTAAGTTTAGCTATAAAGTTAAAAGTTCGGCAGCCGAACTATTTTCGATTTGACCGAACTTTAAAAGGCCGAACAGTGAATTCATTACATAACTACGGACCTTTCTTTAAATTTGACACTTAAACTCGAATTAAATCATTTCAACTCGAATCAAATCATTTCCATTCGCCAAATTTGTCCCTAATGCTTAAAAATACCGAATACAGACCAAATGCATTTTCTATCCTAACTGTTCGGTCGGACACTATCAATTAGTGTTTCATAACTATAAATACACTTAACTTAATATATTACAATTTACAAAAATTTAAGAAATATATTTTAAAGCAGCAGTTTTAATAGTGCGTGAGACCCGTTTTTGTTTTTGAAACAACTCGAAAATTCGATCAGACAAACTCCACGCATCAATTACTGCTACTTTTAAATGACGGTTTTCAAATATTCGAAATGTGGTTTTGATCCGGAGAATATGCGGGCCATTCCTATTCTCTTATGTTTTTTGATTATATCCATTCCATCGTCTGACGACTTACATGTACTGAGGCATTGTCTTTTTGGAAAATTAATTCTTCTTCGTTGTTATTTTCAATAAATGGCACCAATTTCTCTTCTAATACTTGTAATGTACTCAGAAGAAATCATTCTGGTGCTTGGAAATGCCAAATCAACCATACCGTCGAAACAAAAAGCGCCCCCTAACTATTCTTTTTGATCAATGCAATAGCCATCTGGACTGTCAGAAAAAATCGCATTTAAAAGAAATTTATGTTTAAACAGTCCTACGAACAACAGCGATTATTGACTTGCCTTTCTCGAGTTGGTTTAAAAATTCCTTTTAACGAATCAAAGTCGAGCAGTTTTGTCGAGGGGTAATAACCTAGGCGAATAATTCTCTGGGAATCCTTTAAGAGCCTACTTATGGTTGATTTGGACACATTTACCTTAGATTCATCAATTATCTGGCTTTTTGAATAGACTGAAATTTGCCCCTGTTCAAAACCGCTTATTATCACTATCTTAATCACCGCAGTTATCAGAAAAAAAAGCAAAAACCATTTGTAGTTATAGTTATGCAACGCAGTGTGTTACCCTAAATAACTATATATATCACTGATAAAATAACTTAGCATTAACGTTAACATAATGGTTAACGGTTGCCAACTTTGGTTTTTTATTTTCATTTATATTATTATTATTCCACTCTTTCAAAGGAAAAAATCCCCTAATGAGAAAAACTGTCAGAGAACATTAATTTTCTTTTTCTTTCAGATTTAGTTAATTTTTAATAAAATTTAAAAAAAGTTTTTCTTCTTGGAAAAGTTTTGTGCTGAACTAACGGACTACAAACTAATAACTGCAATAACAATATTCACTGTATTGGCAAAGGATTAAATAAAAATCTCATCTACAAAATGAAAAATTATTGAACCGTAGTTGTTTTTATCGTTGATAAATTAATACTTCATAGTATTTATTAAACAGTGGAACAAGGTTATAACGAACTCGTATGGCCGCACTTCGTTATAAACGAAGTTCGCTAAAGCGTGTTAACTTTTTAAAAAATTAATAAATTTTGTCTTAATTTCTCCTAGTTTTTAAACTTTTGTTTGTAATATTGAAACAATTGTTCTATCTAATTATGTTTCATAAAGTTTTTAATTCTTTTAAGTAAAGTTTAAGTTTTTAAAATTTGCAGCACATTTTTCATAAAAAACTTTTTTTTTTTTTATGAAAATTCGTAAAAGAATCCAATAATTAGTTCGTTATAACTGTATTATTTTGTATGAAATATGTTAGCAAATGCGTTGGTAGCAGAAAAATCGTTAGTTATAAAAAAAAGTTTGTTATAATCGGTGTTCGTTATAAGCTTACTCCACTGTAATGAAAAAAAATTATAATAAAAAAAAATATTATAAAAAAAAAATATATTTCAATACAATTTTATTGTAAGGGAATGTCACGGACCTTGGCATTTTTTCCTTAGAGTGTTTTAAGTTATATTTTCCAGAGGAAAGTATAATGATTGTTGCCACCAAAAACACACATCACATTTGATATTAAAGCCATGGCTTTAATATCAAATAAAAAAAATATATATATTATTAAAATTTGTTCAGAATAACATTATGTGTGCAAAAATTAATTTCCAGATAATTTTATAAATATTTTCAAGTTTTAAATAATGCATTTGTAACTCATTTTGATAAGCAAGTAGTTTATGTTTAATATCTATGCGTAGGTAAACCCGGAAAATCGCAGTATTGAGTTCTCGTTAAGACCTTATGACACCTGCTTTTTTCAAGATCTTGTGAAGTAACTTGAACAGAGTGAATAAATTAGAAAGAGTAAATGAAAAGCAATTAATGGTTTTTTCTTTTCTTTAAAAAGTATTGCATTTTAAAGTGCAAGCATTTCAAAATTGCCCGATTAAAATGCTTAATTTTTACAATTCGAATATAACACAATTTTATCACATATTTCATTTTTTTAACATGTGCGTTTATACAATATTGTTATAGCAGGCTGGGTTCGAATCTCAGCCAACGTGAAATTTTTTTTTTTTTTAAATATTTTTTTTTAACAACTAATTTTTTTTTTTTAAATATTTAACAAATTTGGAGTTAGCTTCATATTTTTTTTATTTAATAATTTTCAACATAATTTTGTTTTTTTTTTGTTTTTTGGCGAATTTAAAAAATGATTAAACACACTCAGGGAACTTCTGCTTTAAAAATATGTAGGTGATTGGGTTGTATTTTAATATTAATGTCAGTCATTTGTAGAAAAAATAAATTTTTTATTAACCTTGTAGTTCATTTAAAAAAACAAACCACATCAAATAACTGTTTTATGATTTTGCATTAATTTTTTATAGTAGTTTTTTGTTGTTTAAAAAAATAAAAAAAACTGATGTTTGTTTTTACTATCATATGTGGTTCATTTTTAATACAATTGTGGTTCATTTTTTGAACATTAAAAAACAAATGACAATGTTGGTTCAATTTACTTAAATACTATAAGTCGTCCTTTCATTAAGTGAAATTTCATTGTTTTTAACCACATTTGCAGTTTTCTTTACCTACATAGTATTCTGAGTGTACTTGTAAAAAGAGAAATAAAAATATTTTAACATAAAAAAAAAAATAAAAAAATAGTCA
The DNA here is from genome assembly GCA_021234595.1 of Delia radicum. Taxonomy (NCBI): domain Eukaryota; kingdom Metazoa; phylum Arthropoda; class Insecta; order Diptera; family Anthomyiidae; genus Delia; species Delia radicum. The sequence continues at coordinate 193,003,081 of CM037853.1, forward strand.
TCCAATGACGGTAAGAACTTGGTACCTTCTGCATCAGAAGCCGGTACACTACCCCTCGGCTACCAAGGTGAGAATTTTTTAGCTAACAACTTTGCAATATATACATGAGATTGATAGAACGAAAAAACAGGGTAAAAACAACCCTGTAAATAATTCGGGGGCGCTAAAATTGCACTTTTTGACTTTTTTGATGGCAACATTTTTAGAAGGAAACACGGTACTCTCTCAGAGTGTTCACCTTATATTAGAAAAGAACACCAAAAAGGAAATTTGAGGGCATAGTGCAAAAAATGTGTAATTTTTGTCAGAAAAGAAAACACCATTAAGCTTAGAATACTCTCACACAACATAGAACAACCCAGTAAAATAGTTAAATCCAGATAACAGGTTGCAGAACAACTTATACTGTATTATAACAGGTTCTAATTTCCGATCTAAAACCGATTCTTTTTATATAGAGTTTGTTCTATTTACAATAGGTTCTATATCTCCAAACTAGACCAGGTTGCTTTAGAACGGGTTCTAGAACCAGTTATACAACTAGTTCTGGGATAGTGAAACTTTACATTTTGACTCCCAAGAACCTGTTCTAAAACCAATTCCATGTAACCAGAAGCTGTTCTAGAACGGGTTCAAAGTTAATCTGTTCTAAAAAAAATTTGCTGGGAACTTTATTACGGGCAGCAACTATACAACATTTACTGACTGTTTGTATTTATATTTTTTTTTAGCTTATTGGAAGTTTAATAAATCATTCCCATTCAAAATTTTATTAAAAACTCAAACTTTTTTGAAGGTTTTGACGTCGTAAATTAATAAAATATAACGTTGTGCGCTGGCAATTGGTTCTATGAAACGGTTCTAGAACTAATTTTTACGTTTCGTCAAATTCTTGTTGAGTATGACTCTTATGGTGAATTTCATTGAAATCGGAGGTGGTCCTCAGAATGGTATTTTAGCTCAGATGTTTTCACGCAAAAATTACAAAACCATGGTAATAAATTTCCACGGACGACATCTTATTGAATAAAAAAGATATCTAAGCAATTAGGAAATCATTTTTAATGAACAACGATGGACTTTACTGCCCATATTTTGTATTTCCCCTGCGCTCAACGCTTCACCTACGCCAACACAAACGCTAAGTAAAAAACATGTTATTTTATAAATCACTACGTCACCGCGTTGTCTCAAAACTGAACTAATACGTTATCACTTCAACTGTCAAACCATTGCGTTATTATGGTTTCCTACATACAGGACAGTACTAAACTAAAAAAACAAAAAGTTGAGAAATCCAGTTTTTTTATGATCTGGTAACTCCATTAGCTGTGATTGTGAGTACAAATGAAAATACAGCTGATGAAAATTTAAAACCAAATTCAAATTTGTGTTTATAGTTTTTTTTCATTTGTTTTATTTAAAATTAACATACAGTTGTGTGAAAAATAATAGAGCCACCCAAACCTCAATTTCAATACTTTAAACTTTATACAGATAATAAATTTCTTTAAACTTTTTTGTTGTTTTTTATTTAGTATTATTGTAATATAAAAAAAAACATAAATTAAATATTTGAATTTATTGCTCTAAAAATTAAAATAACAATAATTCGGTATATACAATTATTTTCTCTGTGAAAAAAAATAGAGCAATCTAAACGAACCTCCTAAAATTATTAAAAAGAAAATATAAATAATATGTTTAATAAAATAATTGTTTACATAACTGCTAATACTACCTCAGTACTTAGTTGAACTGCCCTTATTTTTTATTACATCTTTTAACCTCGCCTCACAAGTTTTCGATGGGATTTAGTTCTGGTGACTGTGAAGGCCATCCCAAAACCTTCACATGGTTTTCCCTAAACCATGCCTTTGCCATTTCCCACTCAGCATAAGGCATCATGACTTCTCTTAAAACATTTGTATAAAATTTTGCATCCATTATATCCTGTATGCGATATAAGGGTCCGACTCCATAATAACATGACTCCATAATTTACATAAATTGACCCGTATCTTAATGGCGTAATATTTTGTGGTCGGATGAGACCAAAGTAAATTTATTTAACTCGGATCGAATTTTGTCCTCAATATACCATTAAAACCGTTAAACATGGAGGGGGTAATATTATGGTATGGGGATGCTTTTATATTATCGAGTCGGACCCTTATATGGCATACAGGATATAATGGATGCAACATTTTATACAAATATTTTAACAGAAGTCATGATGCCTTATGCTGAGTGGGAAATGCCGCTTGAATGGATATTCCAACAGGACAATTATCCAAAACATTCATCGAAGTTGGCAAAGGCATGGTTTAGGGACAACCATGTGAAGGTTTTGGGATGACCTTCACAGTCACCAGACCTAAATCCCATCGAAAACTTGTGGGGCGAGCTTAAAAGATATCTTAGAGGAAAGAATCTATCAAATAAAGATGAGCTGTGGACAATGGTTGAGACTGCATGGAAGAATATTCCAGTCACGACTTGTCAAAAGTTAGTTGACTCTATGCCGAAGCGCTGCTTCGCAGTAATAAAATATAAGGGCAGTTCTGCTAAGTACTGAGGTAGTATAAGCAGTTATGTAAGCAATAATTTTATTTAACATATTATTTATATTTTCTTTTACAATAATACCTAATAAAAAACAACAAAAAAGTTTAAAGAAAATTATTATCTGTATAAAATTTTATGTATTGAAATTGAGGTTTGGGGGTGGCACTATTATTTTTCACACCTCTGTATTTTTTTAAATTGTGATAATTAGAAAGCAGTTTTTTTGTTTTATTAAAAAATATTACAAGTGGTAAATTGTTAACATTATAGAGAATAAACACAGAAAACTAAAATATTTTTTTTTTGTATTTGTGGTTATTTAAAAATATGTAAACCAACGCTTCAAAAATTGGGTGTTTAATTTGACAGTTCAAGTGATAAAAAAAAGTAAGCGTTGCGTTTTACACAATTGGCTTTTTCAAACATCTGAGTTTAAAATAACGTAATAATCAGCTGTTGCAACGCGAGCAGTCACTTTTTTGAACGCGGTGATTTAAGAAATTTAAATAAGACCAACGCAAGGTGAAGTGAGGCGTAGCGTTTTACAAAATAAGGGCATAAATTTTTAATGTATTCGCCGTAAAATAAACAGAAAATTTAGCGATGTAACTATATTAACCTTTATCATTAATTTCAACAAACGATGTCTGGAAGAACAAAAAATAAATCAAAATCCAAAATCTTTTTTAAGAGAAAATAGGACTTTAAGATTCTAACGAATTCTCCATAAAATAATTTCAAAATAAAGCGAACAATTTAATTTTTTGCATAAATAACAAAAATTCCATACCAATGAAATTTCTCTATTAAGATATAAGAAGGGTTAAACCTAAATTTTATAGGCAATAGTCAGGTCTTTCAGATGACATAACAAATTTTGAGAATAAAGCTAAATGCGCGATGTAGTAACTTCGCGAATGTAGCAAAAACACGAGTTATTTTTTACTCTTTAGGTTACGATGTCCCGATTTTTGAGGTCAGATTCGGATTAAGGCGGTGTTGGTCACAAGAGAAATTGAAAATAACACATGATGGGAGCCAAACTACACAAAACAAATATTTATTTAAATTTATCTAAATTTTAGTTAATTGAAATTAACAAATTAATTTGAAATTCTATTAATGCGAATAAAAGACTGCTCTTCTGAAATCAGCAATCTACAATTATTAAGCAAACATTTCTGTTGATTTTAGCAAAATATACTGTTATTTGCATTTTACTAAATTTGAGGTAATTATAACAAAAAATGTTTTCTGTTTGCTGTTTAGTTTACAAATATTTAGTATAAGGTTTTGCTAATTTTAGCAGAGTAAATTGCTATTTTCAATTAACTAAAATTCAACACGAATACAACTAAAATTCTGTAAAGTTAACAGTTTTATTTCTGTTGTTCTTATTTTATTAATATTTAGCGAAAAATAAAATCTGCTAACTTTAGCAGTATTTTCTGCAACTACATTTTTAACAACTTTTTTTGTACCTTTTTCTGCAGTTTTTACAGGTTTATGTATTTGTACTAAGTTTTCAAGAAAAATTTAAAAAAAGTATTCCTCCTCCAAATTCCAAAGTTTTCAATAAAAAATTCTCAGAATCTAAAATTTATCAAAAAAACAATAACCGATACAAAACTTATAATTTAATTTTGGAAATTTTCGATTTAAGATGCACCTTAAGGTACTCGTAAAACAACATTTAACAACATTAGTTATTAAAGATCTGAAGGAAATGTTTTTTTTTTATAACAGATTGTTAAAGTAAAATTAGTTTTTCCTTAAATGTCAATGTTATTTGTATTCTTACATTCACTTATGCAATATCGATACAATGTACGTACAGAGGTGTGTGTATTAGAGTGGACCAATATTAAAAAAATGTAGTGCCCTAAATGGCATTGTTCAAAAAAGTTGTGCATTGGTAAGAAAAATTATCAAACAAAAGTAATTTCCGTACAATTGATCCGTTACATAATTTAAGGAAAAATTTTACAGTTTCTAATATGATACGTTTTTTGTATAAATGTTTGGTCTTCTAAACCCGAATTAATAATATCTTTAAAATTGCTTAAAATAGTTGTCAAAATGTTGTGGTATAACGATACAAATTCTGGACTTTTTTAAAATTTTTTGAAATTTTTTTGAAATGTGGAAACTAATTTTTTAGTGTATTTGCAATTTTTACCTTTTTTTGCTGATATCAGAGCTTTAAATAATTCAATCCTTTATTCGATTTTTCATTTCTGATTGACTATGAAATGATTGAATTCTCAAATCACAATTTTACAAATCGAATGAATTCTCCATTGGTCTCATTCGATTTTATTTCCAGAGAATTCAATAATTTTTCATCATTTGTTTTATTCAATCACTGAATTCAATCAATTTTTACGCACTCGACTTAAAATTTGCGATTTCAACCATCATTCTATTTTGTTTCAATTTAAAATTTATGGAACCCACTCAGTCAAAAAAAAAAAAAATTTTTAAAACAAAAACAGAGTAATTAGTTTCTCTTATAGGGAATTAAAAAATTTATAAAAATAGTACAATAAAACTAAAAAAAAATACTATTGGAATTAAGTTGTCACCAGAAAAGACAAAAATCTAAATTTACTGTATTTTAAGCAGGGATGGCAATTAGTAATTTCTCATAATAGGGTTGTTGGCTACCACAGTAACATAAAAACCTAAATCAAAATTTTAAAAATGCTGTTCCATTAAAAACATATTTCTTCTTATTTTACTAGTTTACCTATTTTATTTTGAAATATCTTAATCTAAAGTCAAAATAAAGCTGAAATAAACCCTGTCATATCCGAAGACACATGCCACTATTGGAATAGTGGTTTTTAAATATTCTTATCTGCCTTGATGTGGGCATGTAGTAGGCAACAGCCGTTATAATGAAGAGGAAGTGGTCAACCATATTTAAAAGAAAACATATATTTGCTTAAAAGGCAATAAAACTGTCTGAAATTCATTTTATTAGAATATTATTAGTAATATTTTAAGTAGAGATTTGCATGTGAGTAAATTTTGACTCACACTCACTCACGCTCACTACAGAAAAGTTCTCCTTAAGCTTACTAACTCACACATAAGAGTATATACAAATAGAGTGACTACACTTACCACGCCTCTCAGCAACAAAATACCGAACAAGGGCAAGCAAAAGAAAACATTTTTTTACACTAAAACATGATTGCAACATGTTGATAAAAAAGTGTTGCTGAATACACTGAATTTTACTTTGCTTATATTTTGTTTATGTTCTATTAAAAATTTAATATATTTTAATTTTATCTTGCTGATTTTTTTGAAATAATTAAAAATTTTATTAAATTATTATTTAAAAACATGATGAAAATTAATTTCAACTTTTAAATTTCTGTAACATATTTTCATTTGCTCGGTGAGAGTTTACGAACAAATAAAAAGAGAGCAGATGGAGTGACACCGAGTGGTATAGAAACCCGCTGCTCAAACTCACTCACGCTCACGTAAGCAAATTCAAATTTTTTTTTTTGTTTAGAGATTTTTTTTTTTTTTTGCAAAATTCGACTCACACACTCACTCAGGAAGAATATTTTCCTATTCACACTCACTCACGCACGCTCACGTGAGTAAACTAAATTCTCACTCACAAGTGAATCACGAAAAATTCTGATGAGTATTTTGCTTTACTTCGTATTCCTCTGATTATGTAAGGCGTAGACGTTTTTATAGAAAAGTCGTTATAACGACAATTATTGCAATATTTAACAGACAAATATGACTTATATTCAAATCCTAGTTTTTGTTAATTTTAATTTTGAAAAATTAATACAAAAAATTGAAAATTGATTGGGTAAAAAATCGATTGAATTTACAATGATTGAATTCCCATTGATCTAATTCCCAATGGTTGAATTCAATGATTGTTAAAACCGAATGAGATAAATTGATTGAATTCCCTGCTAGTAAATTAGAGCGAATGAATTACGAAGAATGAATTCCCTGCGAGTGATTAATGGTGTTTTTTTTTGTTTGCTGGAAAAAAGTTTTGCATTTTAAAGTACAAACTTTTCACCCTCGCCCCATTAAAATGCGTCATTTTTACAATTAGAATAGAACACAATAGTGCATTTTCTTAACATTTGCGTTTATACAATATTGTTATAGCAGGCCGGGTTCGAATCTCAGTCAAAGTAAAAGATTTTTTTTTAATACAAATTTTTAATTTATTTAAACAATTTGGAGTTAGGTTTATATATTTTTTTATTTAACAATTTTAATCATAATTTTATTTTTAAGTTAAAAAATTATTAAATACCAGAAAAAATAAAATATTATAACATAAAAAAAATCTTAAATTATAAAAAAAGACAAAAATAAATAAAAGTGGTCCAATGACGGTGTGAACCAGGGACCTTCTGCATCAGAAGCCAGTACACTGCCGCTCGGCTAGCAATGTGAGAATTTTCACGCAAACAATTCAGCAATGTGTACACATGCGATTGATAAAACGCAAAAAAAACAGGGCGAAAACAACATTGTAAATAATTTGAGGGCGCTAAAATAGCACTTTTTGCCTTTTTGGTGGCAATATTTTTAGAAAGAAACACGATACCCTGTCAGAGTGTTCACCTTATTTCAGAAAATAATACAAAACAGGAAATTTGAGGGCAAAATGCAAAAAAATGTGACATTTTCTTCAGAAAAATAAACTCCATAAGAAAGAATTCATTCGATTTGAATTAAAATTTTATGTGATTTTTAGAGAATTCAATCAAAATAGAATTCAATCTTCGAAGCTCTGACTAATAACGAATTGTAGTAAACAATGCTTACACGATTTTGTAATTTTAATGAAAGTTTATGTTAATGCTGATTTTAACACCACTAGGCTCTTAATTTAAGGATTTTTTAAAGAAAATTCAAAAAGAAGTTCCGTGAACCGAAAACCACTTTTGCCTTATTCGCTATTAAACATTTTAAAATTTTTGGGTCCATTCTATTGTATATGGTGTGTTAGTTTATAAAAAAAAATTTAACATTGATTTCACTTGTCGTCTTTGAAATTGAATGAAATGAAAAAAAAAAATTCAATAAGGGAGTTTTTTTTTGTTAAAGCAAATCTTATAAAATCTTATTTTTGTGTACTTCAAAGTAATTTTTATGAAAAATTTGTAAACAAAATGTAGATTGAATGAAATATTGGAAAATCATGGAATGTTGTTTTATGTTTTACCTGATACGCACTTTTTATTAAACTTCTATAGATTTGTAGCTTACAAAAATGGTCATATTAAGTTATTACCTTAATTTAGTGACAAGTTTAATAAAAATAATTTTTTGGCTTTTCAAGCCATTTTTTAATCTCTATGGATATTTATTTTTAAACAATATATATTCAGAATCAAATTGTGCTCGAAAATGAGTAAAGAAAACTTTAAATTCGTTTATTGTGGTTTACAAAATTTTAGACCAAGCATTTATGTTTTAATAGCACAATCTTCCTTGTTATTCGGATTCTAACTAAATTTGACGCAATCTTTTTTCTACTGTTTTTCAAACTTTTCAAGATGGTTAGAAATTATAGACAGTATGTATGTCAAACTTACTCTCTTGCCGAGAAAATTTAATGCCCATTTTTAGAAATTCGTATATTTTGGACACGCCACCGAACGACAATATTTCAAAAATGTTTTAATAGCATAATCTTCCTTGTTTTTTCGGATTTTAACTAAATTTGACCGAATCTTTTTTTCTACAAACTTTATATGGTTAGATATTATAGACAGTATGTACATACGACAAACTTACTCTCTTGACGAGAAAATTTAATGCCCATTTTTAGAAATTCGTATATTTTTGACACGCCAACCGAACGACAATATTTAAAAAATTTTCATTTATCCAGTTTTTAGTTTTTGCAATAAAAACCTGCTTCACTATCCTAACCCTCTAACGCAGCGGTTCCCACCAAGTTTTGCTTTACGGACTCCTTGACACATTTCTACTAGTTCACCGACCACTAAAAAAATACATTAATTATAATGCAAAAGTAACAAAACAAAAATTAAATTTTTATTTTAAAAATTTAAAAAAATCATTATAAAAAATAAATACAGTAAACCCGATTACACAGAAAAAATTATTGTCAAACAAATTTGCATTAAACTTTTGTTTCAAATTTCAAAACTCACTTAACTTACGAGTATTTTTTCAAATTTTATCAAATTTTTCAAATATTAGCGATTTTTAATTTTTGCTGATTTTTGCAAATTTCAGCAATTTTTTCTAATTTGAGCTTTATTTTCCTCAATTTTTGGCGATTTTTTCGCAATTTTTAATTGAAATTTTAATAGTATCCATTCAAAATTTGTTTGAAATTAAAAACAATATTCAATAAAATTTTTAATAGATATGATTAAAACCTTAATTGAAAATAAAATCTATTAAATAGTTTCAAATTATTTTAATTGATACTACAATTTCTTTAATAGGACCGAATTCAATTGAACTTTTAATTGAATCAATAAATATTTTAATCGAATATCGATTTTTGTTTTTTCAGTGTAAGATGAACTCCTTGGAAACAAAAAAAAAATAATTTGTTATAATCGAGGTTCGTTTTTACTAGAGTAAAATTTCTTAAACATTAAAAATTCGTATTAACATTTTTAAATATTGTAAAATTCTTTTATTTGATTTCATAATTAAACAGTTTTCGATACATTTGAGAGAGAATTTTTGTGTTCGGAACATTTTAGAAATTTAGTATTAAAAATGGAAAATTATCCTTAATGATTGATGCGAACAAAAAATTAAACATCTTTAACAATTCTTCCAAAAAGTGTTCGAAGCAGGCGTGGTTAAACCCATTTTACAGTGCAGTTGCTTTAAAGCAACACCCACTATTAAGGATAGGAGAGAGATATATTAATGCAGTAAAAAGCACGTGATAACTTGTGGTCTTAACTTTACAAATAAATAAAAAACATTATAAACTATTGTTCCAGGGTTGCCATATAAAATATAATAATATAATTTGCCATTGCTGTGGGCTAAACTATGTCAATTATATTTAATGGGCTGGTCCCCTGACCGGATAAAAGGAGATATACCAATTAACATTCACTGTCAGCTTTTCTTTTATCTTCGCAATGTTTTAATCTGCTTTTTATACCACATTTGTACTCCAGCTAAAACAAGTATATTTTGAAAACTTTTCGTATTTACTTTTCAAAGTCAAAAAAAAGTTTAATGGAAAACCAAACGATTTAACAGACTACTAGTTTTTAGCTATTTTTTTTTTAAGATTCAGTTAATTTGTTTTTTAAATTAAATTATTATGGAAATTGTTTAAAATGATGTAAAAAAGTAATTATCAATTTCTATTTCGGATTCGACAATTTTATTTTAAACCAAACAAAATTTACAATCATAAAAAAAAAATTAAAAAAATTTGGCCGATTTTAAAATAAACTCAGTTTTCTCTATTAAACCAAATATTTAGAACTGCTTCAGAATTTTTTAAAGAACTAATTTTTTTTTTTAAATTCTCTTTACAAAATATTGATATGGTAAAAACTTCTTCTAGCATTTTCCAAATTCACTTAACCCATTTTTTACCAAACATTGAATTCCTGAACCGTTTTGTAGAAATTTGAAATATATGATCAAAATAAATAATTTTCACAAAATAAATGGAACCAATATCTAATTTTGTTTGAATAGGGTGTGTCTCTAAAGACATATTGGTAAAATGTTTTAAATAGTTTTAACAGCCCTGTTAAAAATATACATATATGGAAACATACATGAGCAGACATGCTTCATCCATGTCCACATTCATCCATACATGATTCATACGCACTGTTGCCAGGTTTGACGATTTATCGTCATTTTGACGATTTTTAGTACCAAAATTACTAAATGACGATTTGACGATTTTTGCTTCCAAAATGACGATTTTTTGACAAACGTTTAATATGTCAGCAAAACATGTTTATTTGCTATTATCAAAAAATCACCGGATCTATTTTTGGATTTTTAGTATTTGGTTAAAATTAAAAACTATTTTTATTGAAAGTTTAGCAAAAAAGTTATTTTATGGATTCATGTTAGGTTTATTTTAATTTATTTTCTGCACTTAATAAAGGTAAAGACCACTGCCAATGTAGCTAAAAACAAATCAAATTTCACTTGAAAAAATAACGACTTACATTTTAGTAAATTAAACTAACAGAGTCATTTGTTTTTTACTGTTAAAAAAATGAACTACAATTGTATTATTAATGAGTGGATCAGTCAGTGCATTAAAAAATAAAAAAACATTTATTTGTTTTATTTTTTGAAATAAAAAAATACCTCATAAAATGAATGTAAAATCACAATACTGTAGTTTAATGTGGTTTGCTTTTTAAATGAACTACAATTGTAGTCAAATATTAAATTTCTTCTATAAATGACTGTTTTTTCACTTAAAAATAAAGATACTGTATTACGACTGAAACAACGACAAATATTTACAGCAGAAGTTCCCTGAGTATGTGTTTACTTTTTTCATGGTTGGCAAACACTATCTTTTCATTACAATGCCAGTTGCCTGCACCGACCACACCAATGCCGTTATGAACGTTTTAAAGCTACGATTCCAATAGTGGCATGTGTCTTTACAGGGTTTATTTCAAAATTCTACCGATTACATTTTGTTACATCAACAAAATAACGTTATAAATCGTCGTTTCGGTATTTTAGCGTTATTTTGACTTTAACTAGTTCAAGATATTTCAAAATCAAACAGGTTAAATATAAAACTAAAACCGTTTACATAAGAAGAAACATGTCTTTAATGGAATCGCTTTTTAAATTTCCTTTCCGCTATTAGTGTTACTGTGATAGCCAATCGTTATTATGAAAAGTTATTGAATGCCAACCCTGCTGTTTGTAATATTTATATTTTTATAAAGTTTAATTAGTGTAAGATTGAGATAAAAATAAAATATTTTTTAAATAAAAAAAAAACATCCAAGTTTTTGCAAAACAAACATCGAGTTCGAATAATCTCATTTATACATCCAAAAATAAATCCGGTGCTTAAAAAACAGGCCTAATAATAATATAAATAAAGTGTTCCAAAGTGAAACTTCAGATATTCACAGTTTATATTTGAAATGGAAAAACATGCAGTATTAAACAATATTTAAATAAAAATAAATAATAATATAAATAATAATTAAATAATAAATTATTTTTAGCAATATTAAAAACCAACCCAAAAATATGAAATAATCAAAAATTTCAAAATTTATTGTATTAAACTATGTCATCACATGTAATGCAATTTGAAACTTTAATTCGTTAATGGAAGTCCAAATTTAATAATTAAAGAAAATAACATTGTTAAAGAATTTCTAAACTATGTAAAAAAATTTAAGATTTAAAAATTGTGCTACTGAAGTGGTGTTTACAGAATTATGTAGAAGGAATTAACAGTTAAAGTGCTAAAGTGCTATCGTTATAAAATTTCATGATTTTCGAAGTTTAAATTACAGAAAAGTGTAACAAATCGTATTATATTACACCGATAGTACATGAGCATTTGAAATGTGAATTACAATATTATTCTTTTGTTTTATTAAAACTTTATCCCACTTGTAACAAAAATTTTTTGTTTTGACGATTTTTTGACGATTTTTGAAAATAAAATGACGATTTTGACGATTTTTATTGGAAAATTTGACGATTTTATGCTCAACATACCTGGCAACACTGTTCATACGTGTTCATATGAGAAGCCACATGTATGTTCATAAGTGTACATTAATGAGAATGGATATTCACATATATATGGTTATACAATATCATACATGCTCATATGTGTACATTATCGAAAATTGAGGTAATATTTACATATACTATCACATATGAATCCTATATGGTGATATGAATGTGTTCATATATGTTGATTTTTAACCGGGAGACTAAAAAATCGTTTAAATTAAAAACAAACGGATTTTCTTAAATTTTGTTTCAAATTAAGTAATTCTGTCAGATTAAACATAGAATAATTATATAAAATAAATAGTAAAAAATTTGAAACTTTTAAAGTTTGTTTAACTTTTTTTAATGCGAATAAAAATATGCCCTTCTGCAATCAGACTTACAATTTTTTAGCAGAAATTTCTGTTGATTTTAACAAAATATACTGTTATTTGCATTTTAAATTGTAGGTAAATACACTGCGTTCCGTAACTATAATTACAAATGATTTTTGATATTTTTTCTAATATTACAAACATTTTTTTAAAACTTATAACTGTTTTTAAGAGTGTGATCACTGTTCTCCTATTGTGTAAAATTAAAGAGATTACTTGATTGATTTAAGAGAAAAATTTTGTAATAATATTTTGTTAATGTTTCATAACTTAATTACACTCATTGAAATAAACCTGTATAAATAGCAGAAAAAGCTACAAAAAATGAGTTAAAAATTACCTTGCAGAAAAAACTGCTAAATTTAGCTAATTTTTTTTTTTGCTAAATATTAACAAAATAAAAGCAGCACAAATAAATCTGTTAACTCTACAAAACTTTAGTTATATTCGATGTGAATTTTAGTTAATTAACTAAATATTTACTAAATATTTGTAAGCTCAAAATAGCAAACAAAAACTGTAGTATTAACAAAATGTTTGCTATAATTAACTAAAATTTATAGAATGGAAATAGCAGTTTATTTTGCTAAAATCAACAGAAATTTTTGCATAAGGGCAGTATTTTATGCACATTAAAAAAAACTATAAAAATTATAAATTTTTTAATGGCGTTTTTGCTGATTTCAGCAGATTATTTCTTTACTTTCAATTATCTAAAATTTAGCTCAAATATAACTAAATTTTTGTAAATTTTGCAATTCTTATAATACAAATATTTAGTAAAAATACCTACAAAGTATAGCAGTTTTTTCTGCAAGCTCATTTTTAACCAATTTTGTTTTTGCTATTTTTACTGGTTTATTTTTATGAACAAAGAGAAATAGCAACTAAAGAAAAATTGAAGAATTATTTTGGTTTTATTGTGCAATTTAAATGTGTCCAAATCAAGCATAAATAGGCTCTTAAATGATTCCCGGAGAAATACTCGCCAGAAGCCAATGTCTATGCCAAGGTTATTACCCCGCCACAAAACTGTTTGACTTGAATTCGCTGAAAGGAATTTACAAACCAACTGGAGAAAGATAAGCCAATGATAGCTATTGTTGGTAGGACTGTTTTAAACATAAATTTCTTTTAAAGGAGAATTTTTCCCATGAGAATGAGTTCAATCTTGTTGTTTTTAACAGCTATTGTAGAGAATTCCGTAAGGAACCACGATATTTCTCAAAAATAAATTTCGGAGGCGGATAGCTTTTTGCTTCGACGGTATGGTTGATTTAGCATTTACAAGCACCAGAATGAATTCTTCTGAGTACATTACAGTATTAGAAGATAAATTGGTGCCATTTATTGAAAAAAGCAACGAAGAAGATTTGATTTTCCAACAAGACAATGACTCAGTACATGTAAGTCGTCAGACGATGGAATGGCTATCACCAAAAAACATAAGAGTATAGGAATGGCCCGCATATTCTCCGGATCAAAACCACATTGCGAATATTTGGGGAGTAATAACCCGTCGAGTTTACGCAATATGAAAGCTTTTTTCATCTAAAAGGAGCAGTTGTTGATGCGTGAAGATCTATAACGGATGAACTTCGAAAAAATCTAGTAGACAGTATGTTTGATCGAATTTTCGAGTAAATTAAAAAAAGAGGCCTTTAAAATATTTTTCTTAAATTTTTGTAAATTTTGATACACTTAGTTAAGTGTAATTATAGTTATGAAACGCTGATTGATTTTCTAAATAGTAAATGTTATTTATTTTCCATTGGTTTTACATTTATGCCGGTTAAACTTTTCTACTTTTTTTAACTTCCAAAATTTAGTGAAATTAATGCGTAATTATAGTTCTGCAACACAGTGTATAGCAAACATTTTGCTGATATTAAATAATTAAAAGGCGAAAAGGTCACCTGAGTTGAATCTGTAACTTTAAAACTGGTGTCTGACTTCCCAAAAATATTAAAAATGCACTTAAAAATTGCATCTAAAATAATTTAATGGTACAAACTATTATGCTACAGTGCTTACACAGTAGTTTTCACACATGGACAAATCAATATACACATGCAACTATAGATCATATGTAGTTAAACTGCGTTTTCAGTTTTTCGTCATCACGTCGAAACTTATTTTAGAAGGACTTACTCATGATTTGACTTAAATATTAGTATCAAACGAAAGGTGAGATCTTTCGCGTTAAAAAATATTGATTATAACTTTTCGGAATAAATAATTTCCAAAATGTTTTTTAACAAATGTAATCCATCAGGATATTTTTGTCCAAAGTAAAATATTTGTAAAGGTTTAATATAGTGAAAATTATTCCTAAATTTCACCCATTTAACTTTTCTTGCTTAAGTTTTACCAACATTTTAAAGTTTTCTTATAGAAACAAAAATCGAATATATTCCATATGTACTTTTGACCTACACCACTACAAACGATAAATTTTTTATGTAATTATTGGTCAAATTATTGGTCAATAAATTATTGATCACATGACGTCTTGAGATGAATTTATACACCAATTTGCACTCAACATTTAGAGGCACCTTCGCATTTTTACTCATAACTTTTTAACCGCTGTACCGATTTTTGACATTTGTAATACCAAAATGCTCGGTCCATTAATCTAGATAAAACTGATCAGCATTGCTAGAGTATTCGTGACGATTTTAGAATCATCAAAGATATTAAAGGATTACATTTTTAAAAAGGATATTTGTGAAACTTTTAATCGTAAAAACTTATAACCAATAATTCTTAAAAAACACCAAACGTTCTCATCTTTAATTTGGTACCAACGAGAACAAGTATTTTAAAATATTTTTGAAAATTCAAAATTTTAAAGTCCTTTTTAAAGAAATTTTGACTTCAAGACGAAAAACTGACTTCAAGACTCTAGTTTACCGTACATATTGATTTTTATATGTGTGAGAAAAAAAGTTCAAATTTGTTGCTTGTTGTTATCAGTCCGCCCGCACACATTAAATACAAACAATTTCTTTAGGGAATTTCATTAAATATTAGAAAATATAAGAATATTTTAATTACAGATTGAAATTAAAATTTTTAGTTTGGCCAAAAATAATTTTTTGTAAGACATTATATTTTTTAAATAAATCTAGTTCAAAATGTTTGTCCTAATTCATATTATCGAATCTGAAAAAATAATTTAACAGCAAAATGAAATCTGGTTTAAATGTCATTATTACTATATATACAGTGGGGAGCACTTGTGAGTACATGTAAGTACTTTTTACACCTAAAAATTCAGGTCGAAAAATGTTTGACACTAGAACTAAATTAAACTTTTCTAAAGGTACAAGGTACGCTGAATCCAAATCTAACTTATTTCCTTAAGACATTATTGTACATTGAAATTGCAATTTTGAAGTCCCGCAATGCAAAATTTTAAAAAATTCAAATTTATTATCAATTTCAACCGACGATGTCGTAAGGAAATAAGTTATCTTAAGAATTGAAAAACTGAAAAAAATGGTAAGAGTAGTGTGTTCAGTTGCCGTTACAAGTATTATAAATATATGAAGTAATTGATTAATATGTAATGAAATAAGTAATTAAAAACATACAAAACAAATATAAATAAGATTAAATTAAGTTTAGGCAAAAATACAAATTTTATATACATAAAAACATAAATTAAAAATTAAAAAAAAAAAATTTTAAATAAAAAATTTAAAAATAAAAAAACTAAAAAAACTAAAAAAAAATAAAAAAAAAATGTATAGACAATTAAAGTGTTTATTTAAGCCCCGTTCACATAATCACACAAGTGTGTCATACATGTCATAAGTTTGTTGTATAAAGCAAATGTATTTGAACACAATTCGTTACAAATATGTCAAAATAGCGACACACATGTAAAAATATCGACACAAGCTTTAGTTGTGAAATATTTCATAAAGATACCACATGTCTTAACACAAGTGCTGTGTTACATCCAAATAAAAGTTAGCAAAGATTAAAATCAACAAAGTGGAAAAAATAAATAATTAGAAGATAAAATACCACTTTTCATGTATTTTTTATGTGTGCCGATAACAATCAGAACAATCAAACGAGTTTTCTTTTATACATTTTTGATAGACAAAGAATTTTATTACACTTTTCATTATACTTGTGTGAAGTAAAGTATAAGCACATATGTCACAATGTAAAAGGGTCTTTACACACACTTCTACTACATCCCGTTTACAATATTACAATGTGTTTATAATTTACTGCAAATACGTATAATGAGAAGTGTGATAAAATTCTATGTCTGTCTGTCAAAAAAGTATAAAATAAAAATCGTTTGCTTGTTCAGACTGTTATATACATTATTTTTCTATTTTACTAGTTTTTCCACCATTTGCTTATTTGTGTATAACAGAGCAATTGTGTTAAGACATGTGTTAACTTTATGAAATATTTCAAAAAATAAAGCTTGTAAAAAAATGTGTGCCGATATTTTTAAATGTGTGTCAATATTTTTACATGCGTGTAACGAATTGTGTTCACATACATTATTCATTTGCTTTATACAACATATTTCTGACATGTTTAACACACTTGTGTGATTATGTGAACGGAGCTTAAATAAACACTTAAATTTTCGGAGTGGGACGGCAATGGGTTCTATTTCTTTAACAAAAATACCACAAATTTTGTATGTATTGTTGATCTTTTATTGAAATACATTTTGTTTTAAATTGTTAGGTTTGAGATCTGAATTAAAATGTTACTACCCAGCAAAACTTTGGTAATGGGTAGGACTTATTTCAGACCTTCCAAAGTAATGACTATCCATTCCAGTTTTTGTTATTTTGAAGGTCCGAAATAATACCTTACTAATATGAATATATGTAACTGCTTATTTGTAAGATAAAAAACAACGCCTTACTAATATTGTGTTAAATATCTGCTTATTTGGAATAGCAAAAATAATAAGTTACTTATTATCACTTATTTCAGACCTTTCGTAGTAATGACTATCCATTACATTTGTTGTTATTTTGAAGATCTGAAATAATACCTTACTGATATGAACATACATCACTACTTATTTTGGAAGCTAAACAATTATGTCTTACTAATATTGTGTTATATACCTGCTTATTAGGAAGGGCCAAAGAAATAAGGTACTTGTAAGGTAATAAGTAACTACTTTTTTGTAAGGTATATTTATAAAGATTCATAATATATCATAATTAATAATTTAAATGCAATTTATTGCAATTTATTAATTTATTTATATATATAAATTATGCAATATTGCCTATTAATACCTTCTTATTTAGGTACATGTTAATACGTACTTATTTTTGCACCTATAAATAACTACTTATTAACATCCTTACAAGTAATACGTCATATAATGGCTTTAAGCATTACTTTTGATGCTACAAATAAGAAATGGAACCCAACACAACAAGCACAGGAACTCACAGCAGAAACAGCACAGAAGAAAAAACCGGAACAGACAGGCAGGAATATAATTAATTAAACTGGAACAATGGATAAATAGGCAGACAGCCATAACATGAGCATGAACAGGAATAGACACAGCAGGCAGGAATTAAACTGGAATAATGGATAAATAGGCAGACAACCATCACATGAGCATAAACAGGATCAGACAGAGCAGGCAGGAACAATTTGCAAGTTTTCTACAAAATACCTGGAAAATACATTTCCAGGAACATACAAAATCGTAGCATTTTGATCAAAAAATTCACTTTTCTTCGTTAATATAGCTCGAACGCCTGATGTCGGAGAGTGAATCTAAGGCCAGATTTGGATTCAGCGTACCTTGTACCTTTAGAAAAGTATAATTTAGTTCTAGTGTCAAACATTTTTCGACCTGAATCTTTAGGTGTAAAAAGTACTTACATGTACTCACAAGTGCTCCCCACTGTATATAGAAAAATTTCGGTGTTAAAAAAGAGTTCCATATTTTAATTGCAATGCTAAAATATTTGCTAAAAATTATGTCAAAACACAAGATTATTTCCTTGTTTATTATTTTAAATAAATAGATAGCGTTTTTGGAATTAGAAATGTGGTTTTGGAAGGACACTTGCAGGATTTTCACATTATACCATGCAAATGATAATCATATTTGTGCCGTTTTAGATTGCGAAGCAAAAAGTCGCTACTAAAATTTATAAGGAACTTGTAGGAGAGAGTGATAATTAAAAATAGTAGCCATAGACGTCAACTTTCCCAAAGAACTAAAAATACCAAATATCCACCCTTGAGCCAAAACAACAAAAGTCACTTAAAATCATGTGGATCAAGATAAGCTAAGTCAAATGAATGATGCCAAAAAGACCTAAGATGGATCTCCGTTAGATTTAGCAACAGAAATTTCGAAATTTAATGCAAATTTTTTAAATTTTTCAAATTATATTGAAGTGCGCCCAATTGAATTCCGCTTTAATTTTTTTTATGTTTTTTTAAAAATTAAAATATCAAAAATATTAAACGATTAAAACTATCATTAAAAATTTATCGAATTTCCCGTTTTTATCGAATTTCCGGTTTTTTTTTAAATTCGAAAATATTGGTGAGTCCAAAGGAGTTTCGCTCGCTGTACTATCAAAATTTTTCCAAAAACGCAAGTAAAATATGTACAAAAATAAAATCCATTTAAAATTTTCTGTTAAAAGTTGTAACAAAAAAAAAAAAATTGTAAATTGCATCTCTTTTTAGTACATTCCACTCTGGATTACTTTACTGTCATAAGACTTCTCTATCAAAAATACCGGTAAAATATGTAAGATTTGAAAAAAAAAAAATTTAAATAACAATGTATATTTAGTTAAAACCGTACTGGCAATGCATTGCTTTGGGTAGTACTGGCAAAACACAGGTTTTAGAACATATTCGTAGTTTACCAGCACTGGATTTGTTCACCCTCAACAATTTCTGGCGGACTATCTCCGTTGCCGCTTAAACATTCTTCATAAAATGTTTGGCCATTTTTTTTAATATACACTCACAAGAACTTTTCCATAAAAGTTCAACAGTTATTGTTTCAATGGAATATACAGTTACATTTCCAAAGAAATATATTTTTTAACTTTCTGTTATTCAATAAACAAAAAAACGGACTTTCGGTAATAGTTAAAATTTTCTATTTTAAACAAAAATTTGTTATGTTATATTGAGTTGAATTAAACGAAAACAATCTATTGTTTTTTATCGATTTTGTCAATTAATATTTCAACAGTTGAAAATTAACTAAAAAATACAATTGTTGTAAACGAAAAGTAAGTAGTCGTTTTTTTAAATTGACTTTTCGGAAAAAATATTGTATTATATTGAATGTATTAATAGTTTTGAGATTTTTTAATTTTTTTTAACTAATTTCTGGAGTAAATAATAAATATAGCAATAAAAATAATTAAAACTTCCCAGCAGTTATTAGGAAGCAGTAAAAACCGGTACCGTGAAATAACTCCCAAATGAAATAAGTCCCAATGAAATAACTCCCAATGAAATAAGTCCCAAAAAAAAATGAAATTAGTCCCAATTTTAATAAATGAAATAACCTCCAAAGAAAAAATGAAATAAGCCCCAACATTTGGGAGTTACTTCATAGTAATAAAGTAACTCCCAACAAAGAATGAAACAACTCCCAATGAAAAAAGTCCCAAAAAAATTAAATAATTCCCAATTCAAAAATATTGAATTCTGCGATTCGCGGCGCATGCGATTCGCGACCGTGGGACGCGAACTACGGTGGCGCCGCATTACTCACCGCTTTCCAGAGGCGGCATGTCATAACGTCCAATGAAATAATGTCCATGGACGTTATGTCACTCGAAAAGTGTCATAATGTCCATGGACTTTATAACAATTATTATGTTACTTTCAAATGTGGCATAGCGTTCAGACTTTTTAAAATAAAAAGATTAATAATATTTAGTATATCAATACAATTTTTTTAAATATATGTATATCACAAAATAAAACTCAACTTATAAATCGTATAATCGCATGCAGAAAAAACTTTATTTCGCGAAGCCGCCTGCCGCGTTCTACGGAGGGAAAAAATCCCTAAGAGTGACCGAAGGCCGCCACACAGAAACACTTGCTTTTACAAATTACTTGATGTCTTAAAAATATAAGATTTCAACGGATTCGACATCTGATTTGAAAAACAAGTTCTTCTGGGTGACGGCCTCCGGCCGCTCTTAAGGGGTTTTTTCTCCGTAGAACGCGGCAGGCGGCTTCGCGAAATAAAGTTTTTTCTGCGTGCGACACAAAAGAAACTTCAAAATTACTGATCTGTTTCCACACTGCAGTATAATGTCCATGGACCTTATGTCACCCAAAAAGTGGTGACATAATGTCACATTGCAGAGTGTCATAAAGTCCATGGACATTATGACACTTTTCGAGTGACATAACGTCCATGGACATTATGTCATTGGACGTTATGACATACCACCAAAATTACCAAAATTCTAGCAAGAACTTCGTTCCTTTTGCTAAAATAACTCATTGTATTGCTATGATTTACTTTACGACAATTTTAAGACAAGAATGCATAAAATTTACCAAAATGTAGTTTTAATAGAAATGAAATAACTCCCAACAAAAATGAAATAACTCCCAACGATAAAGTCACATTTAAAAATGAAAATTAAATAAGTCCCAACAAATGTGAAATAACTCCCAATGACAAAAATAAGTCAAATAACTCCCAACAAAATCTGGTTGGGAATTATTTCATTTGGGAGTTATTTCATAACGAAATAATTCCTAACTGAAAATTGTGAAATAAGTCCTAGTGCATTGGGAGTTATTTCATAATGAAATAAATCTCAATTTAATATGGAAAATTTTTGGCAGTTATTACATTTTTTTTTTGGGAGTTATTTCATTTGGGAGTTATTTCACGGTACCTTAAAAACCGTTCACTACATCCTTAATGCTTCTCCTACTGCTTCATATGAACCATAAGTACTTAAAGATCAGAAATAAATGGCCAAATTTCATTGATTGTTGACATCGCTGTTGTAATTTCAAAAAAGGAATGAAATAAGCAATAAGATTTTAACACTTTGTTATTATTTTAGCTAATTTTGATTAAAATTTGTTAAAACTTGGATTCAAAAAATTTTGATCGCACGAAAATTAAAATATATTTATTTTTAAATTATTAAAAGTAAAATTTATGTAAAAAAATAAAAGACAGAAAATGAGGGAGCAGTAAAAACGTTTACTGCTTCGTAAAATGCATAGCTTCTTAAAAAACTGAAATGAAAGGCCAAATTTCATTGATTTTTTTTTTTCAAAACTCGAAAAAAATAGAAAAAACTGTGATCACATCTCGAACTGTGGCTTGAAAGTTGCGTAATATAGTGTAGAACATTTTGATTATTTTTTTTTTAATTAAAGGGGTTGGTCAGGCTTATTGAAAAATTCGATTTTAATTTTTAAACGTTAATTACTATGAGATAATTGCTCCGAAATTTTTTTAAATTTCTTTTCTTAACTACATTAAAAGATGAGCAAAATGATACCCTACTTCGATATTTATCACTGGTCTATTGTTAATTGAAATTTGTAATGAAAGTCTGAAAATTGTTGTGCAGGTCGCCTTGAATACCAGTCCGTAGTACAATTTTAATATATTCACTAACTAAAAAGTCGTTTAGTTCAGTTTTTTGTCCTTTATTTAAAGACTTACACTGTTTTCTGTTTAACCAATTTAATTTCATTTTATTTTTTCGAAATAAATTAATGAATTTTTATTTTCTCGAAATTTTTTAAATTGCTAAAATGCGTTCTGTTAAAAAAAACTCACAATAAATAGATAAAAAATCATAGTTGACTAAAAACTTTTTAAATTATTGTAGAAAAGCAATATGTATGTAACAAATTAAAACTTTTATAAGAAAAATTTTTTTTTTGTTTCAAAAAAGGGGCTATATAAAGAATTAAGAGAAGTAATTTTTTAATTACAGAAAGGAATGCATGGATATTATACTTTTAGTAAAATTAGTAGGCCTCATCACTAAAAGAGTCCGGAATAGTGTAGATTATAGAAAACATGCATTTAAATAGTGTTAATGCGCTATAAAATGCTCTTTCGAGATGTCATGTCGATTTGTCATGATTTTTTTATGATAACATTTAGGTGTCCGAAATTAGTGCTGACAGGCTAGACATCTCGAACAAAAATCATGACATTTTTCACTGCTATCCGAAGCTCTTCAGGTTTAAATCTCCCTTACGAAACTGTTTCCAAGGAAGCAATATTTTTTGCTTTGTTACTAAAATACGGTATTTTTGGTTAGTTATTTTTTTTTTTATTGACTGTCAAAAGTAGTTATATTCTCCATAGTAAAATGACTACAATTACATTTAAAATGTCTGTTACCGTTTACTACACGTATGACTGACATGTAGTTACGGTAAGTATTTTCGGAGTGCTAGGGTTTGTATTACCAGAGTTGGTCTTAAAAGAGTTTTACTGTACATACCGCATAAATGTGTATGATTGACCTCTATTTAGTACCATATCAAAAATCCAATTTTTCTACCGCTGATGCTGTTACTACTTAGGTAACATGTGTGCCTAATGATGTTCCATTGGTTGTATTACACTGGCTTTTGCATCATGAACATCACAACAATCACGTTACAATCATTTTTGCCAATAAATTGGTAGATGTTTATGAATTGTATTGGATATGATATCAATATTAAATGTGATGTGGTACTAGCATAGATGTCTATTTAGTTTTTTCTTACAATTTGTGCAAGGTCCTTTAAATTGCTTTTAGTACCAATTTAACACTTATAATGTAGTAGAGAATTGTTGGAAAAATAATATGGTATACTGAAACCATAGGATATATTACAAAAGTGTTCGAACTTTCTAGTAAAAATAACTGATACTATTGTTGTATGCAATATATCAAATATACTAGTGAAATGTTTGTATATTAGAGTGGGACGAAATTGAAATATATTTAAGATATTCAACATCTACACGCAGAAAAAAACTGGGGGATATTATCGAAGTGCGTAGTAAATATACAACTACACTTAGAAAACTATGGAGGTAAAGACCACTGCAAATGTGGTTGAAAACAAATGAAATTTCACTTGAAAACAGGACGACTTACATTTCAGTAAATTCTGCTAACATGGTCATTTCTTTTTTACTGTTCAAAAAGTGAACCACATATTCAGTACAAATTTTAAAAACATTAATTTGTTTTATTTTTTTAAATAAAAAAAAAAACTACTGTATAAAATGAATGTTAAATCATAATACAGTACAGTTTGATGTGGTTTATTTTTTTAAATGAACTACAATTGTAGTCAAAACTAAAATTTCTTCTACAAATGACTGTTCTTTCATTTAAAAATAAAGATACTGTATTACAACTCAAACAACTACAAATATTTAGAGTAGAAGTTACCTGATTGTACATAACTTCCAAGTTAGTTTTAAAAATTTCTTGTAAAACATATGAATTTTTTTTTATTTTTTTTTTGGTAGCGTGCTGGCTTATCAGTGCGGGGGTCGTGGGTTCAGTTCCCACCAGAGGCACTGGTCTGTTTTCGCTGAAACGCGCTGAAGGCCATATTAGCTAGTGCTCGGTTAGGGTAATAGTATATAATTTGTAATTATATAATTATTAATAATTAAAAAAAAAAAAAATTTTTTTTACCAGGCTTGTATATATATGTTTTACAATAATTTGTAAATATTGTAATTTGTAAAACTAACTTGAAACTTATGTAGTTGTATCATTACTAAGCACTTCGATAATATTCCCCCAGTTTTTGTCTCCGTGTACCATTGCGGAGAAGTCGTGAAAAATTATAAAACATTGAGGGAGTAATCAATGTCTAAAGTGAATAGCATTAATTTTGTAATATTAGAATAGAGTTGTTATACACAAAAACAAAACTTGCGTCTCGAAAAAACAAAAATTGCCTCTCGAATTGAAAAGTTTATTTATGTTATTACAGCCAAAATATTCGGTTAGTACAATCATATTCGAATACGATTTCTAGGATGATTTAGGTGCTACAACTAAAACTTGGATGTATTAACCGAATTTAATTATCAAAACTAACCTTTAGTTGCTCCAATTGATTTTAATCGAAGTAAAAGCCGGATTAAAAAAAAAAATAATATGATGCCACAAAGAAATGTATTAAATTCGATATAGATATATCTAATTGAAATACCATTTGATCCGTAAAATGGTGGATCGTATTGTATATAAATGGATTATATTACATTGCGTGATATCATTAAAATTAAATACAGTTAAAATTAAATTTCATATACTTAACAATCAAACATTTTTATGTCAAACTAAAAATTTTCTGAAGTCAAGTGTTTGTTCTGTTGTTCACAATGCAAAAGCCAGTGTTAATGACAATTACAGAAAAAATTAGATTAGTAAGATTTATACAAGAAGAAGAAAACATTTTGATTGAAAAATTTAACGGACACCATGGATATGCCAGACGGCCGCAGTTTCGTCCCCTCCGAGGACTCGTCAGTGGTTGATTTATGCGCCAATTAAAAATTCTTCACCTAAGAAAATTCTTAGTAATTAATTCAAATAAAATTAATTACGATTGTCATTATATGATGGTTACAAACACTTTACTCAAGAAACAATTGAACAATTTGCCCAGTGGCAACTCTATCTCTAACATAAACTTGGTGTCCAACTATTGAATGTGAATAAAGCGCATCATAATGTGATAATTACTTGTGAAAAAGAGATAACAATAGGATTAAAAAGAAGAAGCATTATAGTTGAAAAATAAATTGTTCATAGGTATTAATTAGTTGCTAGAAGCTCCAATGGGAGTAATGTAATTATACTAATTATAAGTACATTAACTAAAATAAAAAAAAAAAAAAAAAAAAAATTAATTAGTAAATTCTGCCTCTTCTGATTAAAACAATTAATTATGAATGATGTGACTGATAAATCTTCACTTAGCCACACTCATCGCTTGTGTCGACCGTGGCTTAACTCGCTACGAGGTGATGCTACGAGTCATTGCCTGATGTACGGCTGTGGGTTTGAAACTCATTACGACACAAAGTAAAAAGTTTTTCATACAGTGCAATTTAACAATATAAAATACTTTGTTCAATTGACACATAAATTAACCACTGACGAGTCCTTGGAGGGGACGAAACTGCGACAGTCAGGCATATCCATTGTGTCCGTTAACTTTTGCAATAAACATTTTTTCTTCTTCTTCCTGTAGAAATCTAATTAAGAAAATTTTTGGAGTTTAATATTTTATTTATTTATTTATTTATTTATTTACATATTATACTTATAAGTAAATTATTAGTATAATAAGGAGAGGAGAGCTATGGCAACGATGGCCTTAAGTTCAATATTTTTGTTAGTTTTAAATGGAATTATAAAGGTTACAATTTTTTAAAAAAATTAAAAAAAGTTTTAATATTGTCATTGGTCAAAGTAGAGTTTATTAGTTGAGAACAGTCGTTATTACTGAGATTGGTATTTTTAAATTGATTAATGTGGGGACAGTTTAATATTTTAAATTGTTATGTTCATTTAAGATAATTTCAATAGAGATTTTCAATGAATATTTTGGAATTGATATTCAAATTTTGAGTAGAATATTTTATTTTTCAAAACATAAACGTCACTTTTCCACAACTAAAGAAAATATATAGTTTTTTTTTACATTTGGCAATACATTGTCAATCCAATTATATACTGCCCTTCTAATAGCGATTGGTATTACTTATTTCAAGATGTAATTAAATGTGCAGTTTTAGGAAAAACTACAGTGGCAAGTTAAATTGTATCTTACTATCCCATATATTAATGTAATTCTGCCAAACCAATTATATATTTCCCGTATAATAACGTATGCTATGATATATTGTAAGATGCAATTAAATATGCCGTTTAACGAAAAATTACAGTGGCAAGTATAATTGTATATTACTATACCTGATGTCATACTTAACTATATTAAATTTTACAAAACTGGATCGCATTATATAAGATTATATAATATTATTTTTAATCGCGACAATTTCAATTGGTTATAATTGAAATTTTTTCCACATTTTTCCACTATAATGCAAGAACACTTAACCTAAACTAAATTGTAGTATTCCGAGTAAAAATAATATTATAAATCTTTTATAATGTGATCCAGTTTTGTAAAATTTAATATAGTTAAGTATGACATCATGTATAGTAAGATACAATTTCACTTGCCACTGTAATTTTTTGGTAAAAGGCATATTTTTTTTTTGTTTTAAAGAGAAGCAACACTCAGGAAATTCTTCCTATTAATTATGTGTTGCTTTCTTTGGAAAGAGGATAGTGGAGAGATGAAAGGTGGTGAAAGATGAAGGGCTTCAAACATGGCAACACTGTAATTGCGTGAGATGATAAGTCTTAGAACAGTTGTTGCTCGCCACCTGATGTAGAGTTGGCGAATTTATTGAAGCTTTTTGTTTCATAGCCCTGATTCATTATTTTACTTCGGTGGGGTTAAGTGCTATGGGAACACCGAAGGTGAGCGCAGCGATACATATAAGTGATAGAAAACTCATACATATTATTTTTCTAAATTGATGTTGTCGTCAACGGGAATCGAACCCGGGACCATCTGTGTAACAGTCCAACTCGCTAACCATTACACCACAACGCCCACAAGTATTGATTTAATATATGGGATTGAAAAAACAATGTATTTCCCCATGTAAACAAACATAAGTTTTAAAATCCTTAACATCCTACTCAAATTTTTAATAAGTTTGTTCGATAACACAAAAATTTGAACGAATTTGTACAAGTTTTTACTGGAAGGTGCTCGTTAAATCAAATTCTAAGTAACAGCATAGACAGAGCAAAGTGACAGTTGTGAGTGACAGTGAACTTACAAGTTTTTACTAAATGCATTTTTGGTCTTATTCTTTTCTTATTCACAAATTAGGTATCCCGACTCGAACTCGCAGATTTTAACACGTAATTGTTTTTAGCTGCCCAATCCCACGTTTAAGAGTCAAAAAGCATTGTTAACAATGCATTTGCTTTTTGTATGAAAACATGTCTTTCATTTTTGAGAACTAGGTTTATTTGTACGCAGGGTTAAAGTACTCAAGAAAACACAAATTTTGATACCCATTTTGCCTATTTAGTGAACCTAGAGTTGAAACATTTTTTAATTATTTGAAATATAGGGGAAAAAGGCTCTTCGGGAAAAGTCGAACTCTTCGGGAAAAATCGACACCCCCCTCGATTAAATTATATAGTCATTGCAATGCATTAATTTTAGATAATTACAACTAAAATTCCTTACTAAAACGCCAAATTTAATGTTTCTCAAAACACATTTTTTTGAATAAGAAATATACTCGAAATCTTTGGGCATAATCATATGCGAATTTCATTAACATATCCGAAGTTCATTAAGATCTGCTCCGGGTCGTGATGCCACTCTTGTTAGTATTTTTTACTTTACTATACTGGAAAAGTAAGAAAACAAACCTAATACCAACCCGAAATTATTTTAAATGGACATCACAATTTAAAATATCAAACTCCAACAATTTTAGTTTGATATTAAAATGTTTTTTTGTTAAGCATGCAAAAGTTAAATCTAAATTGGGCTCTTAATAATCGGACTGAAATATCTAGCCCAATGTATTCAATTTAACAAATTTATTTTCACTGGATTGAATAGCATCACATTATATCAAACTCAATGTAATATAATACAATACGATCCACCATTTTTTCGGATCAAATTGTATTTCAATAAGATATAAGGCTATATCAAATTTGATAAATTATATTATTTTTTTTAAAAGGGATGTTATATTTATCCAACAACTTTTCTGAATGCGAAAACTAAAAATAAATAAATATCAACCCACTCTAAGTGAATATTTATTCAACTTTTGCAAGCTTTTTGAATGGCTGCGAAATTGTGTTGTAAACTGATTCGTTTTATAACTACGATTTATGATATTCCATTTTTCAAGAGATTTTTTTATTCATTGTGATTGTCGTTAAAAAAGACGTTTATTTGGTGTTTCTTTTACATCTAAAGTTTTATTGGGGCATATTTCTTTTTGGAGTATCTCAAAATGCATTTTAAATTAACACGTTTTATGAGCTAGATCTCTGATGTACGTAAAATAAAAAGTTGCCCGTAAAAAAAAAATTATATCTTAAATATATAATCATATCCCATTTTATAAAGGTTGATATTTAATCTTGTCGAAGTTAGTCTCAGAATTTTAGTATCCAGTAATATCAAATTATATCACTCAATCATATTACTGTACTAAACTAGATTAAAATTGATCTCAAAATTGTGGGATCCAATAATATGTAATTTAAAATCCTGATGCATCCTAATAATATCCCATTAGATTTATGTAGATCTAGTTGCATCTAATTAAATCCAAAAAGATAAATAATTTTTGGTTTACCGAATAAGACATTTTGAGATTTAATTGGATCTACTTAAATCCCATAAAATATATAATTTTGAATAAAATTAAAAAAAAAAAAAAATTTGTCATATCCAGGGCTGACTTTGCAAATTTTTTTTTTGAGTGTTCTTATATTTAGATTATTATTATATTATATAAGGTGGCGCAAAAGTAATCCGCCTATCAGAAAATGCTATACATAATAAATACATAATAAAAAAAAACATCGGAAGGTTATTTTTGCGCCACCTTATATTATATGGCTTATGTAGTTACATATGGAGTAAGATTTTGAGACATATAATATTATCAAGTACCATATAAAAATCTCTCAATAAAAATTATCAGATGTAATGTAATGACTGTTTTTACCCGAGATATAAATAAGTATGAGGTTATAAATAACAATACATAATCTTACATTATGCGCATGGAAAATATTAATGATGTTTAACCATATATTATCATATCTCAGATTATATTGATAATCTTGTGTCATATATGGTATCTTATATAATTACATATTATATGATTCGATATCATATGTAAATATGTCTTAAGTTGTATTATACATATGGCGCCATATACAAGCATTTCTTATGTTTCACAAATAATATTTTTTATAAGACAGTATATATTATTATATCATAAATTATAAAGCTTATATGTCACCATATATGAGTACATGTTATCTTACATATAAAAATGTATTATTATATATGACAATAGATTTATCAAAGCTTATTATGTATAGCATTTATGCTTAATATCTTACTTTATATAGGTCATTATATAATAATTTATCGTTAGATATGTTACCACATAAGAAACAATTAATAATATATGGCTATACATAATATATTTAAAGATGAGAAAACATAAGACAATATATACATTTTTTACTCGGGTTGGAAAAAACATTTGTAAAGCCGATTTCACTTCAATTAAATTTTTTGTTTAATAACACAGGAGGACAAAATATTAACTTTTAAAATTTGATAAGGTTATGACAAACCGAAGTGAAGTTAGCCCACTTTAACTGGCCCACTTTTTTAAAAAATCGAATATGTACGAAAACCTATAAAATAGTAAAAAAAGAGAAAAAAACAGTGAAATCTGTCAAATATATTTAATAAAATTTAATTAAAATGACATTTAAAGCTGCCATGGCTCTGTATATTTAGGAATAAACTAACACCCGCTTTCTTAATATTTTCGAAATAGTTGGTGATTTAGCATATGTTTTAAAACCCTAAACGAACTTCATCTATCAAGTTTTTACAGCTTTGAAATAAAATTGCATTAAAAACTGTGAAAAAAATACAAGGACGAAATCAGACATCAGGACATCAAACTGAACCATGAGTGTATCCTTCAAAAGAGGGGAATTTAAAAAAAAAGTTAAAATATTTAGGAAACTATCCTCACTCCAGTTTTTATATATGTTATCTAAAAATACGTCACAGATTTGTGAAAAAAATTTCAAGGACGAAATCAGGATGCAAGGATATCAAACTGAACCATGGGGGTATCCTTCAAAAGAGGGGAATTTCAAAAAAAAAGTTAAAATATTTAGGAAAATATCCTCACTCCAGTTTTTATATAAGTTATCAAAAAATACATCCCAGATTTGTGAAAAAAATTTCACGGACGAAATCAGGATACAAGGATATCAAACTGAACCATGGGGGTATCCTTCAAAAGTTCTAAAGCAACCTTTTTTTTTTTTTTTTTTTTGGGTTTTGTTTTTGGAGGTATAGAAATATATTATATATATTGCAAATAGTACAACCTTCATATTAAACGTATCGGTTGTACACTCATAGAAATAAAATTGTAATACACTAAATATACACTAAAAATTAATTAAAAATTACCTAAAATTAGCAAATTTTGTTTACCAAATATTAGTAATATAATAAGAGCAAAAATAAATCTGTTAAATTTACAAATATTTAGTTAAATTAGAGCTAAATTTTTATTAATTGAAAGCAGCAAAATAATCTGCTAACATTAGCAAAAACATTTACTAAATATTAGCACGCAAAAGAAATATTAAAAAATTAGAAATCTTTAAAGTTTATTTTTAATCCGAATAAAAGTCAGCCCTTGCGAAATCAGCAATCTACAATTTGTTAGCAAAAATGTTGTCAACTTTAGCAAAATAAGCTTTTATTTGCATTCTACTAAATATAGCAAAAATGTTGTAAATGTTACTGTTTTGTTTACTATTTTGAGTTTACAAATATTTAGTAAAAGTCTTTGCTAATTTTACAGAGTAAAATGCAATTAACTAAAATCCACATCACATTCTTATTTTATTGATAATTAACAAAGAAATCTGCTAAATTTAATAGTTTTTTCTACACGCTCGGCACGCTCTGACGATGACTATTGGGAGGCGGCATAAGATTGTCAAACGCTCTGTGGGGGGTTGTTGGGATGCAGCCTACACTTGGTACACGCTCTGCGGATGAGCTGGCCAACGCCCTGATTACGTTTGTTGTGGGATGGCCAACACTAAGCTTACACTCTGAAGATGACTGTAGAGAGGTGACCAACGCTCGGCTTATACATTGGCAGTAGGTATTCCAGCCCAAGCTTTTGGGTGGGGAATATTTATTGAAAATGTCCATTTTTCTGTAAGCACTTTAACGGTTTAGTAATGATTATAACTCCTTAACAGGAAATCTTAAACGTTACCCCTTATGCAAATATTTTGTATTATGACTTTTTGTTTACATTGAAGACAGGTTAAAAATGAATACAAACACACTCTTGCAAGCAAAAACTTGCGAATACTAATAGGAAGGCAAAAATTGCGCTTTATGTTAAAATGTAAATTTTCACTATTCAAGAAAATATTTATTAATATTCACACCAATGAAAGTCGACAATGTGAAATTGATGTCAGAAGTCATGATTTGCTGTAAAGAATCCCGCAATATCGAAAAATAAAAAAAAAATTTCAAAAAATGGAATTTTTTTAAATTTTTTGTCTGGGTTTATGATGTAAAATATCCCACAATTCATAACAATAAAAAGAAATTTCCAAACTTGCCGCTTTTTACATTTTTGCTGCCATGTCTACATTAAAGCGGGGATTTGAAGAGACTTACCAAATAAATTATGTATATGTTGGAGTACTTACAACCGCTTCCTTTACATAATTGTATTACAAATTTTGGAACAGTGGGTTAAAATTGATATTTGCCTAAAAAATGTGCCAAATTAGGACCGGCTGTGGGGAAAAGTAAAGTAAAAAAAAAGTATGCACAAGATATGCATACTTTATATGCTTTGAAAGAAGATTTTTATCTGGAGGCAAGAGACTGTTGGTGCTTCTTGGGAAAAAAAATCGCAAAATTTTTTTTTTTTTTCAATTATTACTTCCCTGGTGGGTCTGGGAAGTTCAATGTGCCAAATTAGGACCGGCTGTGGGGAAAAGTAAAGTAAAAAAAAAGTATGCACAAGATATGCATACTTTATATGCTTTGAAAGAAGATTTTTATCTGGAGGCAAGAGACTGTTGGTGCTTCTTGGGAAAAAAAATCGCAAAAATTTTTTTTTTTTTCAATTATTACTTCCCTGGTGGGTCTGGGAAGTTCAACATTAAAACTTGAGCTCGATATTACGTCACTTATGCATGGTCACTACAATCGGACCACTTTTTAAGAAATGACAGAATTGCTTCCAAAAATTTTGTGATTTATCCCACTGTGCAGTATTTTATTCGTAATCGTTATTACCGAAACATTATTGAAGTACTGACAAATATTATTGAATAAATTTTCAAAAAAAATATAATCGTTTTATTCATAAAAAAAGCTTAAATTTAACATGAATATCAAAATTTTAGGGCCCAATTAATAAATATTCCGTTAAAATATAACGAATAGTTAAACAAGAACTATTAACGAAGGACTGTTGTTACATTTTAATCTTTACATCAATTATAAGCCGAATACAAAAATTAAAATTTTTTGTCAAAATTTGGTCCAGAGCTCTGAGGAAAATGCACTAAATTTGCAAAATTCCAAAATATTTCTATGTTTGCCCAAAGAAAAATTTTTATACCGATATTGATATGATTAAAACATAGTTTTCCCACCATATTACAGTCTGATAAAACACGAACTGGTGTTAATTTCAAAATATGTTGTAGCACATATTTACTCAAATCGTCTAAGGATTGAAATATGTAAATTTAATATTTCAATGACAAAAATGTCCAAGCAAAAAAACGTAAAAATTCTAGTCTTTTACAGACTATCTCTGAAAAGAGGATATGTCCGGACATGACGTGACATGCATTATATACCGTTGGACGCGCCCTAAAGCAACATTTCATATGATACTAATATTGTATACGTTGTCCGTAGTTAAAGTACAAAATTCTTTGAAAAACTATAAAAAATACATTATTTGAAAACGGTCCAGTTTACGGGATCTCAACGCTAGACACGATATATTTTGGGGATTATCATAAAACACCCCAAAGTACATTTTGAGGGGTGGACAAAAGAAATTTTTTTTCGTGAGTCGGTCTAGTACTTATCTTATCTAATGCTTTCCTACACCCAACTGTGCCAACACTGTATTTGAACTTGGGATTCCAGGTTGTCAGTCAAGCGCTCTACCATCTGAGGTATCTCGACATGTTATATTTGATAGATAAAAATATAAATGACTAGCTGGCACAAAATGGCATTACTTTCCAGTTTACAAAACTTAAAAATATATAGTTGTAAATGTAATTACTAGAGTTGAAAAAACAATGAGTCTAAAATAGATTTCGAAAAAATGGTTGGATCTTCACTTTATAATTAAAATAATGATAAAAAAATATGTACTTGTGGGTAACGCCTTATTTTTTGTTTTGAAATAATGGAAAAGTTAACTAGTTAGTATTAAGTCCTTCTTATTTGTGTTAAAGTAATGCAAAGTAAATGCTGGCACAAAATGTCATAACTTTCCAGCTTAACAAAAATCAAAAATAAGTAGTTAATGTATTTACTATATCTGAAAAAAAATGAGTATAAGAATAGATTTTCAAAAAATTTTCATTATTAATAATAATGAAAAAAATAAGCATGTCATGTGTAACGCATTATTTTCGGTTTGAAAATCATGGGAAAGTTAACTAGTTATTGTAAGGCTGTAGATATTCGTGATTTAATAATTTTTTTTTCAATTTCGTTATCCGTTGCGCGTAAAAGAATGATTTCGTGCAACACTGTGTAATGATGCCACAAGTTTTTAATGTTCTGTTGACGCATTCAAAAGCTATGAGAATTCATATATTGTATATTTCTTACACATTTCTTAAAAACCCCCAACTTTGAGCAGCAAGTAAACGCGAACTATTACGAATTTTGAAAAAAAAAACACGTAAACTCCATATTAACTACAATCAAGGAACTTCTGCTGTAAATATTTGTAGTTGTTTAAGTTGTAATAAAGTATATTTATTTTTGAGTTTCAGTTTTGACTCCAAATATAGTTCATTTAGAGAAACAAACCACATCATATTACTGTATTATGATTTCACATTCATTTCATTTATTTTATTTACTATTTAAAAATAAAACAAATAAATGTTTGTTTTTTTACTGCATATGTGGTTAATTTTTACTACAATTGTGTTTCATTTTTTGAACAGTAAAAAACAACTGACAATGTTGTTGATTTTACTGAAATGTCAGTCTTCCATTATTCAAGGAAATTTCATTTGTTTTTAACTACATCTGCAGTGGTATTTACTTAAATAGTATTCTAAGTGTAGTAGTAGAATATAAATACCAAATTAAATGAAATTGGAATGACCATAAACGGAAAGGTGTGTCGAAAGTTTTCAAACCTCCCTATAGGGAAACAAATACACTCATAGAAATAAACTTGGAAAAATAAGAAAAAAGCAACTGAAAACAGGGACCGTAATCATTATGAGTTTTATAATAAAAATTACACAATAATGATTATGTTATGAGTTTTAATGATTTTCTTTAATGGTAATGATTATTTTTGAGTAATAATAAAAAAAATCAGCAATAATCATTATTTTTGAGCTAAAAAAATAAAACTCAAAAATAATCATTATTTATGATTTTTATTTTTTTCGCTCAAAATAAAACTCACTTTACATGTAGGCGTAAATATATATACATATTAGGGTGGGGCGATTAGTATGGAAGGAAAAAAATCTTAATGGGCGCTTCGCGTTTCTGATTCTTGGGATTGTACTGAGCAAAAAAGTCCACTAGAACATACTCTACGGTGAAATCGCGCTTCCAAATTTTGACTTTACGGCAAAAAAGCCCTATTTTGAAATTAATAATTAACCTCTTAAACTCCACCACAAATATGATTGATGCATTAATGTGCTAGAGAATCTTCCAAAGAATAGATTGATACCATAATCTTGGATAAACTCCTCCTCCTTCTTGAGATATGTCCATCCCACACATTGTTACTTTCACAAAATACGGCAAAAAAAATCCCTATTTTGAAATTAATAATTAACCTCTTAAACTCCACCCACAAATATGATTGATGCATTAATCTGCTAGAGAATATTCCAAAGAAGAGATTGATACCATAATCTTCGATAAGCTCCTCCTACTTCCTGAGATATGTCCATCCCACACATTGAAAGTGAGTTTTATTTTGAGCGAAAAAAATAAAAATCATAAATAATGATTATTTTTGAGTTTTATTTTTTTTGCTCAAAAATAATGATTATGGCTGATTTTTTTTATTATTACTCAAAAATAATCATTACCATTGAAGAAAACTTTAAAAATCAAAAATTTAAAAATCATGACGGATATGCAAAGATTGTCAAAAAATAATAATAATGGTGCAATAAATTTTTTTTTATGTCTCTTCTAAGTGATTGATTTTTTGAGTCAAAAAAACGAGCAATAATCATTATTTACGGTCCCTGACTGAAAATAATTAAAAATTACCTTGAAAAAAAAAACTGCTCAAATTAGCAGATTTTTTACTAAATATTAGTAATCTGTTGAATTTACAAATATTAAGTTATATTTGAGCTAATTAATTGAAAGTAGCAACATAATCTACTAAAATTAGGAAAAGCATTTACTAAATATAAGTAGACAAAAAATCATTAAAAAATATCTTCCCTTATGCAAATTAAACTGTAATTTGCATTCTACTAAATTTGAGGCAAATATAGCAAAATTTTATTAATATTACAGTTTTCGTTTGCTATTTTGAGTCTACAAATATTTAGTAAAAGTTTTTGCTAACTTTACAGAGTAAAATGCTATTTTCAGTTAACTAAAATTCACATCGAATATAACAAAAATTTTGTAAAGTTAAAAGATTTGTTTTCTGCTGTTCTTTTTTTTATTAATATTTCGCAAAAAAATCTGATTAATTTACCAGTTTTTTCTACAAAAGTCATTTCTAACTAGTTTTAAGTAGCTTTTTCTGCTATTTTTACACGTTTATTTCAATGAGTGTACTGTTCATTTCTATGAGTGTACTGTTTATTTCTATGAGTGTACTGTATTGATATGAATTTAATTGTTGTTTAACTAATTTTATATGCATAGATTTTTAATAAATTTTATTATTATTTAAAATTCACTTCCAATGATTTAACAAAAATCTAAAGCTCATATTACGACGACATTGTTTATTTTCCATATTATTATTATCCATATAATGTTTAAATGTATTATTTATAATGTTATTACAAATATTGCAATAAATTATTCAAATATTTAATGCTCGCGTACCTTAAAGTGATATCACTAGATTATATTTAGTATGTATGTAAGGATGGATTTACAAGTACCATATACTAATATGTTATACATGCATACATACGTACCCGTCGTATATCCCGTACATACACATCGTCATCTGAAATCCAAAAGGACGTAACTAACAACAGTTTTATTATTTATTATGATTCATTTGGATATGCTACATATCTACACAATATTTTGGACTTCAAATAAAATTTGAATGTGATGTTTTTATTTCCCCGCGTTTTATTGTTGGCACGTAATAAAAAAACTAAAGTGGGCTTAAGTAATTGCAAGGCACTACAATAACTACATTTATGCAGTGTTGCCAATTTAAAATATGCGTTTAACCATTAGCCATTTTTCAGTAATTTTTAGAAAATGTTTAGCATTTTTTTTTGTTTTTTTTTAGCCATTTTTGGTTTTTTTTGTATTTAATGTTATTTTTGAGTGAAAATAATATAAAATTTGACTAATTTATTTGTTCCTATTTATATGCATTTTGTAAGACAAAACGTTACTAAACGTTTTAAGTTTTTAGGAAAATGATTTTTGAATACAAATGTTAAATGTAGTCTATTTAATGTTGTTTCACTTTTTAAAATTCAACATTTTGGACGATTTTTGGAAAGGTTTGTGAAAAACAAATATTTTATTCAATTATTATAAAACAAATTAAAATACAAAAGAGTTTTGAATAATGATTCGTTAATTTAACAATTTAAATAAAAAAAAATATTTAAAGCATAACATATTAATAAAAGAGTAATTCCAGAAGCAGGCACGAGCTAGGAATTTATTTCGGGGGGCTTTTTCGATTTTTTATTTTAATTATGGATTTTTTTTTTTTGTAACACGGCGAAACTTATAAAAATATGTGCACACTAAGGTTACAGCTAATGTATTAATAATAGAAATGGCCTTTTCAGGTCAAAAACTTCCAGCATAAAGTGCATTTCCTTAAAATACATTTTTTTAAAGTTTGTAACATTACAGTTATACTAGTTGACCAATAATAATGCACAACATATTTTAAAAACATTTTACGTATTCTGTTCGTTATTTTGCAAATTATCATGTATATATCGCGAAACAACGCTTTAATCTGTGTGAAAAAAATCGCGAAACACGTCAAATTTTAAAAAGGTTTGTGTTCTTTAATAAGCATCTTTATTGTCTAATTACGTTAAAATTTTAGCTTAATATTAATTTTTAGTTTAATTAACCAAAAAAGGATTATACGGAAACATTTTTGAAATCCGCGAAAAATAAAATTGCGTTACTTTATATCTTGAGGATTAATTTACGGCTAGGGTAGCTAAACTTTGATAATTGCAAAAAAAGTCAAAAGTTATAACTCTAGTGCACACAGAAACATTCGACTTCTAATAACCTGATTAAAAAAAAATATGTAATATGATGCTTATATAATCATACAAAATTTATTTTTTTATTTTATTAATTAATAATCATATAATTACAGATTGTATAATATTACACTAACCGGGCACTAGCTACTATGGAATTCGGCGCGTTGTAGCGAAAATAGACCAGTGCCTCTGGTGGGAATCGAACCCACGACCCCCGCACTGATAAGCCAGCACGCTACCAACTAGCCTACCGGGGCGCACATACAAAATTTAATGTGAGGGTTAATACAGTTTTATCCGAGAAATGGGCCCATATAATTTTTAAGTTTGCATTAGTTTAGTTTTATTTTGATAATATCAGATTAAATTACATCCGAATAATGGCGTGATACAATTTAATCCGATTTTTTATAGCGGTATAAATTTATATCTGAACTGATACTAATAAAAAAACTAAAAACTTCATTAAAATACCAAATATTTGCAGAAATAATTACCTTCAAATACGGGGTTTGCTTCAACGTTATTAATCCTTTTAGATTAAAAACAGTACAAAAAAATCAGTACAACAATTTATTTTATTAAAAAAATTTCTTCTTATTAAAAAAATAAGTTGTTTTATAAAAAAAACTTTTAAAATGAAGATTTAATGAAAATGAAGGTTTTATGGAATTTAGTAACTCACGCTATTGAATAAAAAACACCGAAAAACGTGAAAACTTAATTTGTCTTTTTACATTGAAAAAAAACTAAAACTAAGTTAAAAACTCCTTATGTTACAAATTAAACAAGTTCTTTTTTAATTGTTTCTAAATCTTTTGTGTATAAGGAGTAGAATTTTAATTTATTAATTTAATTTAATTTATTTATTTTATTTAATTAAATTTAATTTATTTATTATTTAATTTATTATTTCTGGTTATAACCAGAAAGGAATCAATACAAAACATAAAAATTGGAGTGCATTTTTAGTATAAAATTATTCACAAAATGAGATAAGCACGTACTTGTACTATTGTATTGATGTAATACATATTTGTATCCAAAATATGATTGACAAATTTTCTAGTGTGACTCTGCATATGGTAAAATACAATTTTAGCCAAAACTTAAATATGATATAATATTTAAATATTTATTATTTTCTATTTTTGTAGTTTTAGCGTATTCTAAATGCAATATGCGATAAGACGCAACTATATATAACATCATATTAAAATTTTTCCACGAAATTAATTTTATATATAAATTTATATAATTATGTCCGGTTAAATACACTGGCAAGCAAAACTAATAAGTGTATATAAAATAATGTATTATTTTATGCAAACTTTTTAACTCGGGAAATTAAAGATTTATAACGGTCAAAAAACTAAGAATAGTTTATTAGTGAACTCAAAAGCTTCAGATTAAAAGGCAAATATTATTAAATGGCAAATATCCTATATAAAATGCCTGACACTTACAAGGAAGCTTTTCCAAAGGGTTCCCTTTGAACTTAATAAAATTTGGTAAGGTGATAAACGAGCAAAAAAATATGATAAACGTAATTTTCAGAGGCACAATCCCATGGTTTGGAGTTTAGAAGTGGCGGTGAAATTTAACACATTTTTGTATGAAAATATGTTTAAAGTTTACAGTTTAGGAAATTTAGAATTATTTAAATACAGCGTTAAAATACTCGAGAAAACACACATTTTGAAAGAAATTTTGACACTATGTCGTGGGTCCACTGCCCACGTGGGCTGCCACTTATTTGAATTATTTGAAATACTGGTGAACAAATTATTCACTATTTTTTCTCCTTTTTCATATATCCGACTTTTTTAAGATTGAGGCTGTACTCCATGCCTTGTATGAACAAAATCGTAAATATTTCAAGAAAACGATTAAGGTCACTAGTGTGATTGTAGTCTGAACGAAATAATGATAAAGAAAAAATATACAATTGGAAAATTTAAAAATATACCTGACATCGTCCAGGTCTTATTTAAACTAAATTATGTATTTGCAATTCACTTTGATTTATATTTTGGATGATTTGAGATGGGTTTTAAGCGTTCTTGTGTATTTACCCTTCATTTTTAACCTTTTCGTCAATAATTACAATTTTCTTTAATCAATTTTTTAAAATAAAAACCCTTTAAAATTTCTAAAAAAAAAACAACATCGTTATAACACAAAGACTAGGTTAACCGCTTAATTAACGAAGGTGCGCCAATCGAAATTTATTTACATTTAGTCTAAAAAAAAAAGAAATTGTAAAAATTTGTGTCAAATTGGACCACGTTAAAAATCGATCAAAGTTTGAGGCTTGAATCTATTTCGAAAAATTAAAACATATAGTATCTGTGTGCTGAACACGAGTCGCTTTAATGGATTTTTAGATATCGTAATATATATCGTTAAAAAATGCTGAAAACTATATTACCAGATGCGTGCGTAGCAAACGAAATTAAAATAAAAAGATTGCACTGCAAGTAAAGTATAAACTTTTGAAATGACTCACTACTGCACACATAAACTTAAGTTTGGGTCGTACTGATAACTCCGTAGTGGTATTTCCGTGTTAAAAGATTATGTCAAAATGCGCAGAACAAATTATTGTCAAAAAATTGCAATTTAAATTTTTTTAGATTTCAAACAGACTTTCAATTAAATGTTTAATAATTTGTATTAACTGTTTAAATGAATTTGGTATAAACAAAATTTCCAGTTTTTATAAGGTATAATAACAACATAGAAACAATTGCAAAAATTTTAAAATTGCCAAAATTAAAAAATCGGTAAAGTAAAAAATTCGCGTTTTTCTAATTTTGGCATTTTTTTTTAAATTTTAACAATTTAGTTTTAATTTTAGAATTTTTTAAGAATTTTGGCGTTTTTTTTCTTCAATTTTGGTGATTTTTTTAAGCAATTTGTCGCCAATTTTTGACATATTTAATTTTTAGTTTGCATTGCCTCGAGCAATTTATTGATTTTATTTTAAGGCAAAGACATCGAAATCTCTTATTAAATGACTTTATTTATTGCTCTTTTTTGGCGAAAATCAACTGTAAATGACTCATTAGTTGTTACTTTCTGTTGCTGTTCTGTGTCGTTCTGTTCTGTATATTTGTAATTACTTTTTCTGTAAAAGGAATCAGCTGTTTTAAAAGCAATGTATATTTTTCATATCACATCAAACTACTACATACGCACTTTTGGCTGTCACTTAACGTTGAATTCTATTTTCAACAGATTTGTCAGCAACAGTACAGAACGTTAAAGTCAAAACTAACCACACATACTTTAAATTGAACAGAAACAAAACAGCTGATCCATAACAGAACAGAACGTACAAACTAATTCTGCCTTAACAGTGATAGCCGCCCATTTGAAGGCGATATTTTCTAATGAAATTTGAAGATTCGAACTGAACTAACAGGCATTTCATATTTGATCTAAGTCAAAAATAAATATTTTTATATTTATCAATGACATTGTTACTTCTTAACGAATTATATTAAGTTTTCAAATTTGTCAAATCATTTCGGGGTTCTCTAGTCCCCTTTTGATATGTCTAAATATTCAACAACAAAAAAATCGAATAATCTGAATTCATCATCTTTTGATATATCTTTCTTCCGGATCATTATTCAACTTAGTCACATATATTAAAAATTATCTATTTTGCAAACAAAATAAAATCAAACAAAACTCTTTCGTTTATTAATGACTTTGAAAAAGTTATATAATTTTTCGTTA
This sequence comes from Delia radicum, assembly GCA_021234595.1. Classification (NCBI taxonomy): domain Eukaryota; kingdom Metazoa; phylum Arthropoda; class Insecta; order Diptera; family Anthomyiidae; genus Delia; species Delia radicum. The sequence goes on from CM037853.1 coordinate 193,045,199, forward strand.
TATTTTTACAAGGCATGGACTGCTTGCTATCCATATAATGTTTGATATTTGCAAAAAATATTTTATTAAAACGAAAGAAAACATATAAAATAAGACCTTTTGGATTTTATGTGACGACATGTTCTTTAAATATAAATTTGTAGATTTCCTTGTAAATGTAAACTTGGTGTGTGGGGCTGGCTGGGTGGCAGACTGGTTGTGGATGATGTTGTGCGTTTGTTTAATCCATGCAATGGCAAATAATATTGTATATTTATTATAGACTATAATCCATTTATAACTGAAAAATGTTTATTTATTGTTTGTGTTATTGTTTTTCTATTTTCTGAACATTACAGAAATGATTTTTTATTTAATTTTATATGCCACCGTCATAGTAATCTTCATAGTCATCATCCTACACTTTGTCATAGTTAGGGATTAATACAATATTTGTGATTGTAAATATTTTTTTTGCTTTATTTTGTTTGATTTGTGGCAATATTTATTGCAACATTTTCACTTCACACACACATACACCAGTGCAATAATACATTTGTATTGCATACGTATTAGGGGGTGCCGAACAGGAGTGATTTTTATAAATCGCGGAATTCGGGATTTTGAAAACTGCAATACCGGGCTCAAGGGATCTTTCGGGAACCCGCGATTGCGGGACAAATTTATATATTTTTTTAGTTTTTATATAAAACATTCAAATAAAATAATTCAATAGAAAATTTTACTATACACATCTTACAGTATGAAAAACAAACATAAACTAATAACTTATTATTGACCAAGTGTTCCGTTTTCGACCTAGTATTGTTAAACGGTTTTATTTTTTAATTGTTAAGTATAATTAAGCGGTTAAAAAACCTTAAACTAAGTTAACATATTCACTACAAGCATGATTAAAAGCTTGTGGAAGATTGTTGCTCAGAGTTGCCAAATAATTATTTGGCATGTTATGTTGATGAGACAATAAAAAAATGTTCATCAGTCGAACTTTGTTTTTGATAATCTGACCGATCGGACCGTGAATTTTTTAAACTCAGAAAATCTAAAATATTCCATAATTTATTTCGTTTTGACCTAAAACATAAATAATGGCTGGTTTTTATTAAATTACTAAAATACTTATAAAAACTATAATGTCAGGGTTACCATATGACAATTTAAAAAATGTTCAAAATAAACGATATTTTTCCAAAAAAAAAACAAGGTTAAATCGGGGTAATTTACAAAATTAAAATTTCATACATTTGAATAAAGATTTGTTAACAAATTTATACAAAATAAAATTTTTTTAAATATCTCCAACCGTCTATTATTTATATTCTTTAAAAGTTTAAACTTTGTAAGTATTTTAATAGGGTGAAAAAAATTACACAAATTACTTAATGAAGCATTTTCCAATATATCTGCGAAGTTTAGTTGAAAAATGTCAAGCGAATATATGTTTTTAATAAGTTTACGATGTAAAAAGTAAATTTATTAATGATCTTAAAAAATAAAATAATATTTTTATCAGTCTTTTATTTCAAAACTATTTTAATTAAGTTATATCGAAAATGACTCCAACTTTTCTTTTCAAGGGAATTCATTGCATATTAAATATTTAGTTATTAAATTGTATTTCAATTAATTAAATTGATTTAATTTAGAAAGGTTGAGGTTAAGAGGAAGAACTAACGTTTTTCTCTAAAAATTATAAATACTATTAAGTTTTAAATCAGACTAGACTAGTTTCTGCCTTTTTTTATAGACAAGCGTCATCAGTGATTTTCCATTTAAAATGTATTATTATTTGTGTCTTATAATTGTCAGATTGTCTCTATATGATTTTTCAGAAGCCTGCGGCTGTAAGAATCAAACCTGCACGTCTTCTTACATTACAAACGTAACAATAAGTCATGACCGTTTAGCGATCACACCCACGTATGGCCTCGAATGTAATGCAGCTAAATTGCAGTTTTTCTTTCCTATTAGCTTTTTCTGTTATTGTATATTATACTCAGAAGTGACCAACACTAACAAACACAATATTCTACTTTTAGATTTTTGTTTATTTTTCTAATCTGCTCCGTCTCTATTTCACATCGTTGCCAGATTGATTGATTTTATGCTTAGTGTAGACAATTTTGCGTTTATGTTGAGAATCGCCCCCGGCCAAATTTTATAATGTATTTTAGTAGTGTTATTTTATTGTCATATAGAAATTAATTTTTAATTAATATGCACTTGACAAATTTAATTTAAAAAGGTTGAGGTTAAGAAGAAGAATAAACGTTTTTCTCTTTTAAATTAGATTTACTTTTGTGAAATATTATAAAAGCTGAATTATGATTTTCAAAATTTAGAAAGGTTAAAAAACACTTTATGTTTCATCTTTTGTTTTCGTTGTTTAACATTGTGTCATATATAAAAAAAATGTAATAATATAGGCAAATTTAAAAATTGAAAATCCCGGAATTTTCTGGGAAAAAATCCCGGGATTCATAAATCCCGAAAATCTCGAGATTTAGGGATCGAAACCCTAATACGTACTGCGAACAATGCGATACGATACGCGAAACAAAAAAATAACAACAACTGACTACGCGAATAAAAAGCATGAACTGTCTGTCATATTTCATCTTGGGGGAGCACATTTACACGCCAAAGAAGCAGCAGCAATAATGCATTATAGAGCGGAAGAAATGATTGCTTTGCCATAAATTTAAAAAATTTTATGAATTGTGTGGTGATAAGTGGTGCTGCCAGCAGGCTTGCCATTTTAGCATTTTCACTTTTTAACATGGATGGTAACCGATTCGATGCGGATATCGGTAAGGGTAACGCTATTTTCCTTTATTTCGGCAACGTTTTATAGGGGTAACGTCAAATTTACTTATTTCGGTAACGGTATTTTAGACACACAATCAAAAAGCATTCTTAGCTTAGTAAACTTTTTCACTCTATGGTAACAGAGTACTAAGTTATTAAGATTTAAAAATCTTGTATTTACTTAAATGCAGCGATATATCGAACATTTTTGTATCATTTTTAGTAGCTCAAAGTACTTTTGCATTGAGTGTGTAAAAAAAAGCATTTTTATTATTTTTAACAAAGTTCGTAAATTAATAACTTTTTAAAGGATCGCGATTTATTGAAAATTTTTGTATTGGGTATACAAGTTAATAATGTCGATTTTTTTTGCTTGAAAAGCAACATGAATTGATACATTATTCAAAGTAGTGGCCATCGTTAGCCACTACTTTTTCCCATCTTTCTGATGCATGTGGACTCTGCTGCAAAAGAACTGCTCCGGTTTTGAGGTAAAGAATAAATCAAGCCAATTTCTGATACCCTGTCCTGAAGTGAAGCGTATTCCAGTAAGGGCGTTCTGCATCGATCGAAACAAATGGTAGTCAGAAGGGGCAAGTTCTAGGTTATAAGGCGGGCGAGCCAAAACTTCCCATCCACTGTTTTCCAAATAGTTTTTGACCGGTCTTGCAACATGTGGCTGAGCATTGTCATTATGGAATATTATGGCCTCGTGTCTGGTTAAATATTCTTGTAGTTTTTTGTTGCTTGCTCTCTTCAAACAAATCAATTGTGTTCGGGTAATAATAGAAAACACCCTTCTGGTCCCACCAAATACATAGCATTACCTTATTTTTTTTGAATGAATCCCAATGCTTTTAAACATAGGAAATGGCTTGTTGTGTGACTCCCAATGATAATGCAAGTTCTTCTTTCATTTGACAACAATGCTTCCAACTCCTCATCTTCAAACTTTTTCGGCTGACCAGGCCTCTCCTTGTCTTCTGTGTCAAAATCACCACATTTAAATCGTGCAAACCATCGTTCACAAGTTTTTTGAGTTGGTGCATGTTGACCGTAAGCTTCTAACAACAATCGACAACTTTCAGCAGCCGTTTTCTTAGTTTTTCGTCCACTCTATTGAATAAAATATTTGCGTCTGTACGCGTCTTGCATATGCAATGGGTTAAGGTTGCTAAAAATATGTTTGTGACAAATGAAGACTTTTAAAAAATTCATAATGGATTTTGTATGGAAGGAATAACACAGAAACGATCTTTTTGAAAAAAACAATCTTTTTGAAAAAAAACATATTTCTAGAAGTTAAAGGACCTCAAATGTACCCAAAAAATGTGTTTTTTGCACTTTTAGGTTAAAATATCTCGATAGCCTGGCGTGATAGGGCTATTCTGAGGTCAGATTTGGATTCAGCACTTCTAGATTCTTAGGTAAAGTATAGTCCGATTCTTGGTTAGAATAAAAATAAAGATAATTATAATCTAATAAAATTGAAGTGATATTTTTCCAAAAACTATAAATTTTTTAAAATTTCTGTAAATTTCCTAGTTGGTCTTTTTTTTGGCAAAAAACTGTAAAAGTTAACCCTAAATGGATCAAGTTAAATAAAATAATTATGTTTATCAAGTGGGAATTTGTTTTTATCAGTTTTAAAGCTTTACAAACTTGTAGTCATAATAAAAATTAAGTTTCATGGGTCTTTTTTGCACCAGGCCCCTAAGTGTTAAAGATTTTTTAAACAAAAGTAAAGATAATTGTAGTCTAATCAAATTTAAATGATATTTTTCCGAACATTATTTAAACTTTTGAAAACAATTTTGTTAAATTTTTTACAAAATAAGCAGTTTTCAGAAAATGTCTTGAAAAATAATCACTCCAAACAAAAACTGGAATTATAATTTTTTCAATTTATTTTTTCTGTTTTTAATAACAATTGTTATATTATAAAATTAGCAACCGATGTCTCCACATTAGGCATTTTAAAAATCTTAAAAATTAATTTAAAACAAGACGTTTTTGCAATTTTAAAAAATTCGTGGGTTATTTTGGACTCCAGGCTAAAGTGGGTTAATGATAGCCGATGAAATTGAAATTCCATATCTGAACTATTTTGAGTATTTGTAACAAATAAATGAAAGTAAAAAAAACTTTCTCGAAATTTCGAATTTCGGTATTTTTTTTTTTCATAAAACACGTTTTCAAAATATTCCATTTTCGACCAGCTTTCGGCACGAGTTAACGTTTTCCAAAAAAAAAAAAAAAATGTATTTCCTCCATTTGGAACCATTCGCAATAAAACTTGGGGTGTAATAAACGAAGTTTAAGGGACATCCTACTGTACTTACATCCTACTCATCTTAGCTTTAAGACAAATTTCTTAAGGAAAATATGTCATATTTTTATTTGCAGATGTACTCCTTAAAGCAAAATTGTGATACAAAATAATATTACAAGGCTTTTTTTTATTAAAAAGGGTTTTTTGATCTAATTCATTTAAATTTAAGGGGGAAAGAAAACAATACCAATGGCATATGTCAAAATAGTCATCTTGAAGCGTATGGTTTTGTTTACATTATAGTGATTTGCGGAGTGAGATAGAAATAAAAACCCACATATAAATTGTATGGAATATTTTTTTGTATATGGGGGATTTCATCTCAAGAGACCGAATTTTTGAAACCTATGTCTTAAATTCGGGATGAAACTTGCACCAAGTTGAGTCCTATTGGGTAGTAGTTATGCCACAAAATAGTGTTGAATTTTGACATTTTCGTCCTTTTTTGGTTTGTAGTTAGCACATTTTGTCTAAAATGTTGTCGATAGCTTTTTCTTCCATCTTAAAAAAAAAAATTTTTTTGTAAAAGTCAAACATTATTTTGACTTTTTTGAAATGGAGCATTTGTTTTACTTTAATTTTAAATGCAGAAATATTAAATTGATGTCAAAATTAAAGATTTGGTGTAACCAATCCCACAATTCCTAAAAATAAAATTAAAATTTGATTTATTTTGAAAGATGCTTATCCAATAAATTATGTATACATATGTTGGAATATATAAAACCATTTCCGGTATCTAATTGGAGGCGTGCAAATTTCGGAACAGATGATAAAAGTTGACATTTGCATAAGAAATGTTGCAACATTAAAAGCGGCTGGGTCCTGAAGTATATACAAGTTAAAGATTTGTTTAACACTAATCTCTTTGCATGAAAAGACCTTTAAGAATATTATGCATACTTTATATGTTTAGAAAGAAAGTATTCCTCTGGAGGTAAAATACAGTTAGCGCTTTTTGGGGAAGAAATCGCAAGACTTTGATTTGCTTTTAATTCACACTTTAAACAAATATAGTTTTTAAGTAAAGTAATATATTGCATTAATTTTTTATTATTTTTTATTATTGAATTAAAAATTTATTTGATTAAATAACTAAAATCAAAAAGAAACTAGCTTTGATTTGGTCCCGTTATTCGCAAAAAACTGGACCTGATTCGCACCAAATTTGGAATTTAGCATTTTCAAATGGGTATATCTCGGCAACTTTGTAGGTCAATAATAGCAAATTAGAAATATGTTAATTTAATGAAAATCGGATAGGAAACAAAAAAATTGTGAGCACACTAAAGTTTTGGTGCAAAAAAGTACCCTACCTTGGAAGAAAAGAAAAAAGATAAGCAAGTCGCATCCAAGCTTTCTGCCCCATTTTGAAATCAAAATTTTTTGTTTGCAAAAAAAAGTTAAGATTTTTTTCATTACTTTCTTAAAAATATTGAAAAAAAGCTTTGGAAAACATTTTAGAAAAAATTTTCTATTTACAATAGGTAATGAGTTATACGTATCAAAAAACAGGGCTGTTTGACGAAAATGTTGAATTTCAACAACCTCCGACTCGGATAGTCCTTGACCGATCCCCCTGAAATTTTTTGTGATAACTACTACACAATATGACTCAACTTGCTACACAATATGACTCAACTTCAACCCGATCGACAGACATTGATTTCAGAAGTTTGGACACTTAAGATGAAACTCCCCGTATATCTCTCCCTTTCTGTATATTGCTATAATTTTTGACATTTAATTTTACTTATTTTCTTACCACCATTTTGGATTAATCAGCTGATTCCTGTCTGAGTACTTTGTGGCAGAAAACTTATAAGTTTTTACTGGATACATTTTTGGTAGTAAAAATTTGTAAAGAAAGTATGACAAATGCTTTTTAGCAACAACTTTCCGCGGGTTTTTTCTATCAAAAACTTTACATTTTTTGACTTTCCGTTTTGTTTTATTTTATAGAAAAACCGTGGTAAATGTACTGAAAAAGCAGGTGTCGTATGGCTTAAGCAGAAAAAACGTATGATGGATAAAATAGGCTTGCATATCCAAGAATATATTTAATTATACATATTATAATTTTTTATGAATTTTAAGTGAAAAATATTAAAAAATTAACTTCCTGTGTTAAAAAGTTTAGAGCTGATCAGATTTAGCTATATATGATTGCATCTAATTGTATATGATTGAATATAATTAGATCTGGTACCAGATCTCATCAGAACTGATAAGATATGGTATTCATGATACACTTTATGGCCAGATCTGATAAGATCTAGTATCATATATGTTCGTATCTAAAGACATCTGGGAAATTACATAATTTTGTGCAAAGACTTGATCAGATCTACTCATATTGGAACATATCTCGTGCAGTTTTTTGCAAAATAGAAGGAATGTAAAACAAAACCATGTATTATTAAGAAAGTTTATTTAACAATGATAGTTTTTCTGCCATCAAAGAATATTTTGTACATATTCAAATGCAAGAAAATAAATTGGTATTCCGTGTCAATCTACATTAGGAGGTTCTATGAAACCAAAATAATATATACAGAAATTATTGAAAATTCGCACACATGTATGAAAAAATTTTTTTTTTCTGTTTTTCCCAAATTTTTTCAATATTATTATAGTTTTTATTCCAGATGATAAATTAATCGATATAGAGATATAATTGTGTATTTAAAAGAATATGCAAATCCAAAATCGGTTTAGAACTAGCCCAATAATAAATACTGCCCCAGACTCCCAAATATTACTTGACAGAGAAATTCGAGCACACATCTTAAACATTTTGGAAATTGATTTCTGCAATATAATTTTTTTATTTAAAAGACTAAAAGTTTGTGACATATTTAAGACGCTTTTTTATGGATGTCGTTAACCTGTACTAAGGTGATGTAAAAAGCGGACAAAATTTTTGGGGTGTTTTGCAAATCTCCAATTTAAAATTTTAAAAAAATATCTTAAACAAATCAAAAATATTAAGATTTACACTCCGGGAACTTGTTAAAAACATATTTGAGAATGAAAATAAAAATTTTTAAAAATATCCCCCGGTACACTTGGGTAGGGCAACGATTTGATTTTTACCGATTTCGAGGAACTTGTGTTTTTTGGCTTATGTGTTGTCATAAAATTTTTATCGAACGAAAATTAGTTACTTTTGTTGTTTTATTTAATTACCGTTACTCAATGTTGAAAAGAAATTTTCCAACATCATTAGCTCATGTGGACCTGCTGCCTCTAGTGGCCCCATATTTATTTATTTCAATAAAAAAAAGTCAAAGCTTTGCTTCTACTATTGAATTTTAAGAAGCGTGATTTAAAATATTGTAACACGATATTTGAAGATTCTGTGCCAAAACCTTTGGACAAATTGAACAACGTTAACCCGTGCCGCATTGCGATCAATAAGATACTGCTGGAATTTATATATACAGTGCAATCTCCCTTAACGGACACTTCCCATAAGCGGACACCCCCATTAAACGGACATTGTTGCTAGGTCCCGGCAGCGCTCCATAAGAAAAGCATTGCAGTCGCTTTCCCTTGAACGGACGCTTCTCATGAGCGGACGCGGACATCCGCTAGATAAAAAAAATTCTCTTGGACGGACACTTAGCACTTGAAATTTCTAACACAGCCTATGATTTAGTTAAACGTATAAACGTATTGGATGCAGTTTATTTTACTAAAAGTGCATGGGACCAAGTTACTTCTGAAACAGTTCAGAACTGTTTTCGTAAGGCAGGGTTTACATTTGACAGCCATGAATGTCCGACAGCATTTGATGTTGATTTTGAGCCTGAGGATGATTTGCCATTAAACCTAATAGCCGAAATGGAGAAAAGATGTATTGCAGGGGTCAGTGAGCAAAGCTTAAAAGATTTTTTATCAGATCGATGATGATTTACCAATTGAGAGATCACCTTTGGATTTACGCGTGCCATTGCAAGAACAAATTTCTGAAGTTCAAGAAATTTCTGATGACTCAACAGAGGAAATTGAACCTTCAGATCATCAAGATGCGAGAAACAACATCCTTACATATAAAGGCGCTTTGGCGAAAGCGCAGGATCTTATAGCGTTCGTGAAATGCCAAGGTGATACAGAAGCTATGAATATACTTTCATCGCTGGACTTACATTTTCAAGATGTTATTGCCAAGACGAAAACACGTCAAACCAGGATGGAGGAATATATATTGAATAACGTAATATAGTACTCATAAAACATTTTAAACTTTTATTACATATAGAACTACATTTAATGATTTTTGTTATTAAACCCAATTGAATTGTTTATTTTTTATATTTTTTTTAATAAAAGTATGTATCTTTAAATAAAAACAAACAATATAAGGCAAAGTTTTGTTGATTTAAATTTGTAGTTTTCTCTTGGCCGGACAGCCCCCTTGTGCGGACACATTTCAACGGTCCCTTCGGTGTCCGCTCATGGGAGATTCCACTGTATATGAACAGCAAATATTAAAACAAATTTTTTAACAAACCTGGCTAAAGCCATTCTTGAAATTCATAAAAAAATATTCTGAGCTAAATTAATATTAGATGGTATTGGTGTCGAAATTGCCCTTTGTTAAAAAAACTTTCAAAATATATTGATTTTTAAACAAAATTGTTAAATTATATTTAGTTCAAAATTTTAAAAAGAAACAAGTCAAATTTTTAACAATTTCAGATATTTTTAAATTATACTAGACTTTATGAATGTCGGATACTCTTTTCTGTATGATTTCACAATCTGGAGCTAAAACTGATTGTCTTCTTCTTTATTCGTATGAACCCTATTAAAATTTTAAAAAAACTTTACACCCTCTACGCAATATGATTCACGGCATGTAAATTCTGGCAGATTTTAAAACCATTTGGAAAATCTTCATTAGATTCCCGTGTTGAAGAATGCAATTGTAAAAATTTTGGGGAAAATTAAAACGGGTAAATTTTTTTTTTCTATGATAAAAAATCGCTTAAAATACTAACTATAATAAGAAAAATTCCCTCAGTATCTCCTTTGATCTAAACGCGGCACGGGTTAATAATGTTAAATTTTTCCAAAACTTTTGGCACAGAATCTTAAAATATTGTTGTAAAATATTTTATGACAACCAATCAGTCTTTTTATTGCCAAAAAACACTATATCAAATCGTAGACCTATTTAAGTGTACCGGGGGATGTTTAAATTTATTTTCTCTAATATCTTTTGAACAAGTTCATGGAGTGAAAATCTAAATTTTTCTGATTTTGTTATTGTTTGCAATTTAAAATTGCAGTTTTGAAAAACACCCCAAAAAATTTTGTACGTTTTTGACATCATCTTAGGACAGGTTAACAACTTCTTTCATATCTCATAATTTTTAGTTTTTTGAACAAAAAAATTGTATTGCAGAAATCAATTTCAAAAATGTTTAAGTTGAGTTTTCGCATTTCTCTGTAAAGTTTTAATTAGCAATCTGGGGCAGTATTTATTACTGGGCTAGCTCTTAAACCATTTTGATTTGTAAACCTTTTTGAAGACATATTTAACCTTTATATCGATTAATTTATCATCTAGAATAAAAACTATAACAATATTTAAAAAACTGAATAAAACGTAATTTTTTCCCCCATATAAACACACACAGAGAAATAAAGTGCCATTAAAAGTGTATATCAATGGTAACAATTAAATTCAGTCAGTGCAACGATATTTACACCAGATTTCTGAATAATTGTGCCAACCGTCTGAAGTTCGTAATAACTAAAGTTGAGTCGTTGTAACTGAATTTTAGTGGGCAAATAGCTAAATTTTTCTCTGTGTGCATAATTTGACTTTTCAGTCGATTTCCGGCACAAGTTTTTTTTTTATCCAATTGGCACCAAAGATAGAACAAAACAAACCCGATCCATCCTTGCCCAAAAATCGCATTTTGAAAAATCTTCTTACAACCAAAAACACCTCTAATCTACATATGTCCGTATCTGATCACACAAAACGGACGAAGATGGCGGTTTAATAAGGATTTATAAACACTTTAACAGATGATAGCCGAATTCGCAAAATGTGGGTTTATTTCACCTTGTTCAAATCTGCCCAGATTTGATCAGATCTAATTTGTCCACATTTTTTAGATCTAATTAGATCTGACCATATATGCTGTGAGATCTGTTTAAATCTGGTAAAACAGATCTAACTAGATCTGGTCAGATCAAATGAAATTGTTCACAGTTTATGTTTTAGAATTATTTTTTTTAATTTCATAAACAAAATTCATTCAATTTCATATAATCTCTCTTCATAAATTTAATGAAAATATTCTATATGAAATTATTTTAGATACTTACCTTTTTTATTTTTTCATAAAATTTCATTCATTTTCATTAACTTTAAACTCTATTTACAAACTTTTAGATTTAATTCTCAGCTGTTCAAAATATATTATAAAGTGCTTAATTAATTTTAAGCCTTTTTTTTTTTGAACTTCCATAAAATAGTTTCATAAATTATATGAAGCGTTTTAATGGCTTAATTCCAAAGAATTTTTTCAAGACATTCATGAAGAGTTTCATTATGAAACTGTTTAATAAATTCAATGAAAGCTTCATTGTCGAACTGATTCATTAGTTTTGCAAATATTTTCATTGATTATACAAAGCATTACATAAATATTGACTTTAATAAAACCTGCTTTATAGATTCTACGAAGAAATTCATTACTCTATGAAGAAATGCATTACTGCAGTGTAGATAATTCTCTCAGTGTAGTCTCTTTCCTGTCTTTAAACTTTCCATTATTTTTGTCGTCAGAAACTCCACTAAATTCAGAGTGTTTTATTGGTAAAAACGGACAGCAATTTCTAAACAAATATTTAATTCAAATTGAGACTTTCGTTACAAATTTTGCTATTTGGACTTGATGAAATACAAAATTTTTAGCAAATTTGAGTATTTTTTTATATTGTGTCAATATAGAATAGACAAGTGAAGTGAACACGTCACATTAGAAAAATATTTATAAACATTTATGCAAATATGTTTATTATAAACTAATAAAAAATAATTCTTTCAAAAATATTTAAGAGTTTGAAAAAAATTAAAACAGGAAAAGATTTTTTCGGGCTCTATATGGTTTTTGTGTTTATAATGCATTTAATTTTGAATTGTCAGGTTTGAGATCATAATTAAAATGTTACTATTAGAAACAGAACATGCTAATTGTTAATAAATGCAAAGAAAATATTAAAAAATTTTGTGGGGATCAGCGGGTAGAGTGAGTGCCGCAATTTCGACCAAGCGACTAGGTAATCTTCAGCCTCATTCTAATCCACCACCCATACGAAACTTAAGGTTTGATCAGGTATATATAGTAACCAACCACAGAAAATCGGTGATGTTAATTGACTACTCGAACAACAAGTTTAGCCAACAGCTTTAGATCTTAAAGGTTTTTATTTGGAAAGGTTGACAGTCCAACTGCTAATGTTAACATTACTGGGAACGAATCTCAAACCGGACAATTCAAAACGAAATGCAATTTTAAAAGATCAACTGTACATACAAAATTTTCAAGCCAAACATAATTTATAATGTTTAAAAAAAATTAATAAAATAATTAAAAAAATATTTTTCTTTTAACAATGAATATAAATGGTGTTTTTTATACAGGTATATAACTTTAAGTTGGCAACAATTTTTCAACTGGTGGCCATGTTGTCAGCTGCCAAGTGATTTATATTTAATTAGGTTTGGCATTTCAACATGAATAGACTGACGCCTGAAAAGCGCTTCCAAAATTTAAAAAAAATGCATCTTCGTTTTTATTTATAATTAATTACATAAATACAATTTTTGTAACTAATTTAAGAAAAAAATGAGTACTAGCTATATAGGCTTTCGACTCCGAAATTTAAAAAAGAATTTATTTAAGATTTTGCAGACTATTTTCTAATATGAATTTACAAATTGATTTTATATTTATATCACAGATATTTTTAAGCAAATCGGTAGGAACATTTGATCCAAAGATGTTGTTTCTGGACGAGTTGTATATTGTGCACTCTTCTAGGATGTGTGTCACGTTAAGTTGTGTGTTGAAGGTAGTACATCGGGGGGCTGATGTTTTTTCCAATAGGTGTTTGTGTGAGAATTTGTAGTGTCCGATCCTGAGTCGTACAACAGTTGTGGTTTCATTCTTGCAGCAGATTTGAGCATAAATTGGCTTATTTCCAAAGAGATTGAAATTTTTGTATGTATGGTGGTAGTCTGCCAATTTATGGTGGTAGTCTGCCCATTATAATATATAATGATGTATCGCAAATGCTTCAGCTGTAAAGTTGGAACAGTAGCTATTAATGTAACCGGTTTTGATAAGTTGACTATCTTGTTGAACTATTGCAAAAGTTGTAGAGTCGTATGACTTGGAGCCGTCAGTAAATAAAAGCTTCCAGTTATCTTTTAAAAATTGATCAGCAATGTTGTAAAATGTTTGTTTGTAGGCTGTAGGTGGAGTAAGTAGTAGCTTTTGGAAAATCAATCATACCCTTGACAAACGATGAATTCACGTGGAACGAGGGTGGTTCCGAAGTTTGTTTTAAATATATGGGACTAATTTGTATATTTACTTTACGCGAGAAGTTTATGCATCTGCTTATAACAGACTAAGTGCCCTTTTGTATTTAATCGCTTTTGACACTTTTTCAAATAATAATTTATTGCGACAGATGAAGAGCTTTGGTATAAGCTTGTGTGTTAAAAGTGAAGTTCGGTTCTCAATTGATGGAAATCCAGCTTCAGCTAGTATATTTGTCATCGGGCTTGTGCGGAAGGCCCCTATAATTAATATTAGAAGGTGCGCACCAACCGTAAATTGGAAGAGCGTCATCGATTTTTGAAAGTACAATTGAGCGTGTTTTATTAACCATTGTATAAATGTGTAACCTGAAGTTTTTTGATGTAAGATATTTTATAATGTTTAGTCTTGAGTTTAGATTTTTTCTGAGCTGTAAGCAATGTTCTCTTATTTAAAATGTTTTGGCATATTTAAAATGTGGCTTAAGTTTTCGAGAAATTGTTTTAAAAATAAACCATTCACATATGGTTAGCACAAATTTTGCAAATAATCCGAGTGCTTATGGCAACAGGCGACCCGAAAAAAAGCTTTTTGGTCGGGACCGGCGTAAAATAATCAACTGTGCCAGCAACACAATGAAGAGTCGCAATCAGATAATCGATGAGGGTAAGGTAAATATGTCCACATCGACCATAAATAGGCTCTTAAAGGATGCACAGAGAAGTACTCGTCAAAAGTTGATGTCTGTGCCAAGGTTACTACACCGCCACAAAACTGCTCGACTTGAGTTCAAATTTACAAACCAACTGAAGAAAGGTAAGTCAATAATCGCTGTTGTTGGTACACTCACCGAACTTCTACTTTAAAAATATGTAGTTGTTTGGATTGTAATACAGTTTCTTTATTTTTAATGTAAATGTCAATATTACTAGCCTTGTAGTTTATTTAAAAAAACAAACCACATCAAATGACAGTTTTATGATTTTACATTCATATTTTACAGTTGTTTTTATTTGGTTTTTAAAAACATAATAAATAATAAATGTTTGTTAATTTTTTACTAACATATGTAGTTCATTTTTACTACAATTGTTAGTAATTTTTGAACAGTAAAAATAAATGACAAATGTTAGTTGAATTTAATGAAATGTTAGTCGTCCTTTCTTCAAGTGAAATTTCTTTTGCTTTTGACTTCGTCTTTACCTACATAATATCCTCAGTGTAGGACTGTTTAAACAAAAATTTCTTTTGATGATGATTTTTCCTGGTGGTCCAGATGGTTTTAACAGCTATTGGAGAGACTGCTACTTTATTAAGACTGCTACTTTAAGACTCCTAAACTTTTGTAAATTTTGATATATAAAGTAAAGTGTACTTGTTAGGAAAAGACCCTAGCCACGTGTTCGATTATTAATAGGTTTTTTATTAAAGCTCTGCCTATTCTGGCGGCTTTAGCTTTCCTAAAACTTCGGCTTCTAATAAGATCTTAGCCAGATCGAAATACTAGTATCAACGCAGCTAATATGTTTGATTTGCTTTATTTTTGTAAATATACGGAGGTTCAAAGCTCGTTATAAATTAAAAATAACATTGAAATAATAATAATTAAAATAAAAACTAATAAAACTGTAACTAATTGATTTTGTTTATTTCTTTTTAAATAGTAAAATAAAAATAAAAAATAGAATATTTGTGTTATTACTTCTGAGTATAATATACAATAACAGAAAAAGCTAATAGGAAAGAAAATTACAATTTAGCTGCATTAGATTCGAGGCCATACTTGGGTGTGATCGCTAAACGGTCATGACTTGGTATTGTTACGTTTGTAATGTAAGATGAGCGCAGGTTTGATTCTTACAGCCGCAGGTTGTTGAAAAATTTATCACATAGAGACAATCTGACAATTATAAGACACAAATAATAATACAATTTAAATGGAAAATCACTGATGAGCCTGTCCATAAAAAAGGCAGAAACTAGTCTAGTCTGATTTAAAAATTAATAGTGTTTATAATTTTTAGAGAAAAACGTTTAATCTTCTTCTTAACCTCAACATTTCTAAATTAAAATTGTCAAATGCATATTAATTAAAAATTAATTGCGACTGTCTATATGACGTTAATATAACACAGTACCAAAAAAATTAATTAAGTTTTTAAATATTATTAATTTTTCATTGGTTTTACATTTATGACGGTTAAACTCTTCTACTTTTTATTGTAATTTACAAAATTTAGTGAAATTAATGTGTAATTATAGTCATGCAACGCAGTGTATTTACCGAAAAGATTCTGTTAGTTTTACTGTTTTTTTCCTGCAACATCATTGTTGACTGCATTTTTAGTAACTTTTAGTGCTATTTTTACAGACTTAATTGTTACAGACTTAATTGTATATAATTTGTTGTCTCTGATTTACATTCTAAACAAATGGTGACGGACCCAGCAAAAAATGTCCAAAAAAGTAAGCGGGTTTGTAATCAATCATTTTGGGCAGAACGCATTCCTTACTAGATTACCTACTCGATTCTTTTAACAGGGCGTGAGACTAAAATAATTGATTCTTTAGAATTGATTATTTTTTTTACCAAAGAACCATTTACTTTATATTTTTAAGAACTACATACATTTTTTAATAAAGAAATAGTTCCATTGTAAAACTACGAAGTACTTACACAAAAAGAACAAATAAATAGTTCCCTAGAAAAAATAAGAAGTACTTACATTAAAAAAAAAGGAAGTAGTTCCATAAGTAAATTCAACTTTTACTCACACGTGATTCTCCTAGGTCACTCAAATATAACGATCAAAACTCATACGGAAATAAAATCCTGAAAAGTGAAACATCGAATTGTTATGATAACATGGGTTTGTCATAATTTTGGAGCTATAAACCACGAAAATATAGATTTTTCAAAAAAAAGAACAATTCAAAATTGAAAAACAAAAATATGACTCACGCACAATCACCTTCGAAAAATTTTTTTACACTCACGATAACTTCAGTAATTTCAACTTCCACTCACAATTTTCTGCTCACGTTCCCTTCCCTAATTTATACCTAACCACAGTTTAACAAAATTTAGGCAACATGCAATTTCTGTTTTTAGTATTATTTTCCTGCAAATAAAAATTTGTTTGAAAAAATATATGAGGTAAATTCTTTAAAATTGTATAACTTTTTTTTTCAAAATTACGAACTACTTCCAATAACGTCCTTTTATTAAGAAAAATTATATGATTACTTCTTGAGTACAAAAAGTTATACATATAAGTTAATAACATTGTTATTTTCTTTTAAGTAAATAATTACTTTGTTATTAAGTTCATGCTTTCTGGTTTAAATTTAAAGAATTGATTACAATACTACTTGCTTTTTTGACTCTATCGTTGGATTGAGTTTGGTATTGCAGTTACTAAATTTGGCAATGAGATATGTAAGCAAGTGTGGGCATCACCTTCTTTTTGGAATGTGTAATTTTTTCCTGGGGATTTACGAAATGTAAATTCTTTTTAAAAAGGGTTTGTTTTTTCTTGTTTCCGTTTAATGAGTTAAATAGAAACAAAACAACAACATTATCATCTATTTCCTCTTAACTCAAATAACGTTTCATAAACAAGTTACGTTTCCATTCGAGTAATTTGGTCTTAAGACATATGTTGGAACTAGACAACCTGACAGATACCCCAGTTAAACCAAAACTTAATGACAATCTTTAAAAATTGTTCGTTATTTATACAAACCTCAGAATATTTTTATGCACTTTTTATTTGACGTTTTGTTAGCTTAAGTCTAAACGTCTATTTATGGCAACACTGTCTGATAGTACACTTTTTGTTTGATTGTTTTGATAAACGAGCACAAGATATTATAACAACAACACAAATGCAATATCATGCCGACCGACCAACCGACCAACCGAAACACTCATATCAAATCTTTATAAATTTCAAATTACCATTGGTATGGAAATATTAAACGTTTAACATGAAAAGTGACTCAAAATAATGAAAATAGTTTTTTATTTTTATGTTTGTTTACTACCACGATTTTATTATTATATTTTTTATATTTTATTTACTTTCCCGCATTAAAGCAAAAAAAAAAACAATATACTAAAAATAATGTTTAAAGTTATTCACAATTAAAAATAAGACCACGTGCCGTATTTACAGCCACTATAAGAACGATTACGACGAACGTAAATACGACAGGGAACAAAAACTACTCTCCATCCAGTTCTTAATAATACCACACTAATGTGGCAAGTTCTATGTACATAGTATCGACATTTCGTGGGAAATTCTAGTATTGAACTAATTGCAAAACTTAAGCATTTCGAGAATTGTGGTAAACATTAACACATTGTATTCTTTCGAATTTACGAACTGCGAGTAGTACATTTAAAATGTATATTAATATCATCCATACACACACACACACATACATCCATACATAGTACGTACATTAGGGATATAAGTTTTTGTTGTTTTTGAAAATATCAAATATGCCAAGACATATTCGTGTAGGGCAATGGTTGCCAAATTGGGGTCCGTAGAAGTTCAAAATAAATGATTGTTTGAAATAAATTTGAAAAAATTTCACAATTTTATTAATAATTCAAATTATTTAAAAAACGAATTTAATAATTAAAGATTTTTTTTGGCCTCTAATTCATTCTCGCTTAAAATTTCCTATTACACAGAGAGAATTCCTTGGACGAGTTTTAATGAAATTTTTTCACTAAACTAATGAAGTTTTCTTCACAATGTGAATCAAGAAAAAGCTTTAAAAGTTTTAATGAAACTTTTTTTTATTAGTCATATGAAATTTTTAGTAAATAATATGAAATTTTTTTATAAAATTTTATGAAAAAATGCATTCATTTAATGAAAAGTTTCAATGGATGAGTTCAAGTCACATTTCATAGATCTAAAGCAAAAATTCATTGATATCATGCAGATAATGCTCTTAGTGTACTTACAATATGTAGGTTCTTTTAATAACTGTGCAGCATATTCTATAAGTAGAGTAGATGGAGGAGCATTCGCCGCTTTTTTTAAAGCACTGTCGTTACTCAACCAAACATTTTATTATCTGAAATTTTATACTAACTATTACTTAACTTTAATATGTATGTATCGATTGAACCGCGATATATATTTTTAACATTAAAACAAATTTTCCAAGTTTTTCCTCACGTCACAATTTTGAGAAACCCGCAATTAAAAACGCGAAAAATTACGCTTTTAACCATTTTTGAAGTTGTGTACACAACACATCCGAACAGCTTAAGCATTTTTATTAGGATGGTAGATATATTGAACTTTATTCTCTATAATGAGTTTAACATACATACATATATTTCAATTTTGTTTATTATTATAGGTAAAAATTGCAAAAAAAAATTACCAAATATTACATTTTTAAAAGTAGCGAAGACCATGCATCCGACTTGCTTTAATTTATTTTAGGGTCACGATATAAACTTTAAAATTATTACACAAACTTTGTTTAAATTGCATTTCAAATATAAGCTAACTTGAATAGTACGAAATTATAATTCTTTTTTTTCTCAATTTCGCATAAACAATGTATTTATATTTTTTTTTGTAGAAGGTATTTGATAAATGTATCTTTACGCTACATTAACAATCAATTTTAGATTTCATTGCGGTATCTTCGAGAGTAAAGTGTATTTAAATTACCAGGTGGAGGGAAAAAAGAACATTTCCGGGCTACATTGAAATAATAAAACACTTTAAAAAATATGTTGAACACTTGCGAATTAAATCTTAAACCTAAAGTTTGAAATGTTTCAAAATTAATGATACTATGAAATTTTATGAAAAAAATTACGTCTCCGAAATAATTCCATACTTCTAAGGAAAATTTCATTAAATTTATGAAGAGATAATTTATGAACTCGAATATTTTCTAAGTTATTTAATATTTTCTAAAGTGTAATATTTATGGCAAGGGTCCAGCTTTTTAGGCTTTTATGACTATTTCTAATTTAAAATCAGTAAAAAAAAATATTAATTTAGATCTGCTAACTTTTCTTATAAACTGAGAGAAGTGTCTTCACTTCAGTAATGAATGAAAATTGTCACTGGAACTCGTCTATTAAAACTTTTTATAGAATTTATGAAACAGGTTTCATTAAAGGCGATGTTTATGAAATATTTGTAGAATTAATGAAAATCTTCATAAAACTAATGAATCAGTCCAACAGTGAAGTGCTTATAAAATTTATGAAACAGTTTAATAAAATTTTTTAATATTCAGAAGTTTCGTAGAATTAATAATCTTTTTTATGGATGTATTGAAAACTGCATTGGAAGTAGAGATGGACACCTGAGCAGAATTATGAGTGATTCACGAGGATTACAAATGATCACGCGTGGAAGTTAGTTAAAAATGTTTTTATTCATTTGAGAGTGGGTGAGTGTGAGTAGGAAAAAATTCTTTTTGAGTGAGCCAAATTTTTGCGTGTGGATGTGTGCGTGAGTAGAATTTTCCAAAAAAAAATTTTTGCTCTTTAAATAAATATTTTCTTTAATTTTTTTCACCTATTTGCCGTTTTTGGGTTTTTAGAATACAAAGTAAATGACAGCATTTCATATTTACATACAAAGAAATAAAGTGCCAACCAAATTGAAGGGTGTATTTTAATGGTAACAACTTACAAATTCAGTTAGTACAACAATATCTACATTAGATTTCTGAATATTTTGAGTGTTGTAACTAAACTTAAGTTACAACTAAACATACAACTAAAATTTTGTCGGTTATATTTTGTTTCGTGAATTTGCGTGATTCACGTGAATTTTTTTAAGGTAAAATGCATTTCTTTCGAAATCCGCAGTTTAAATCGCTGTATTTCAAAAATCTGGTTTCAAAAAAAATATGTTAATTATAATTAAAAAAAAAGATGTACATACCCTGTTAAAAATCGACATATATGGATCCATACATGAGCACACATGATTCAAACATTTCCACATTCATCCATACATGATTCATATGTGTTCATAAATGATTCATATATGTTCATATACCACATATATGTTTATATATATACATATATGTTTATATACATTAACGAAAATTGAGGTAATACACTCAGGGAACTTCTGCTTTAAAAATATGTAGTTGTTTGGGTTGTAATACAGTTTCATTATTTTTAATGTAAATGTAAGTCATTTGTAGAACAAATAAAGTTTTTTACTAACCTTGTAGTTCATTTAAAAAAACAACTCACATCAAATGACTGTTTTATGATTTGACATTCATTTTTTACAGTGGTTTTCTGTTATTTAAAAAAATAAAAATAAATAAATATTTGTTTATTTTTTACTACCATGTGGTTCATTTTTACTACAATTGTTAGTCATTTTTTGAACATTAAAAAACAAATGACAATGTTAGTTGAATTTAATGAAATGTAAGTCGTCCTTTTTTTAAATGAAATTTCATTTGTTTTTGACTACAATTGCTGTCGTCTTTACCAACATAATTTCCTAAGTGTATTTAAAAATATAATCAGACATGTCCATATGTTTTTGTACATTGTTAACGAAAATTGAGGTGAAATGAATGAACTTTTATGAGCAAAGATGAATACTTTATGGTGGCATATAAACCTCGAATGACTTCATATATGAGCATGTTCACAAATGTTGAGTTTTAGCCGGGTAAAAAAAAATTATTGAAAAAAATAAAAATAAAAGTTTAGCAAAAGTAGTTGCACATAATTGCTCATATCTTTTTAACGGTTTAAGCTACAAGAGTCATTAATATCTCATTTTAAAGGTATTAAAGGTATAAGTCATGGTTTTACTGGTTCACAAAAATGATTCACTTCTTGACGGTAAAATGCATTTTTTCATAATCCGTGGGTCTGTGGAGAAGTGAATTATTTGTGAGCACTAGTAACACAATTTAAGTAGCTTAAAACTGAGATATCAATGACTCTCGTAGCTTAAGCCGTTAAAAAGATTTAGTATTAGGTATGACTACTTTTTAAAATTATCGAATATTTTTTATATTTTGAAACGCAATATTTCAAGATCCGCTGGGATTAGCTATCCTACATCTGTACGAGGTTATAGTTATATGATGTACATCTTCTGTACCAAGTTTGGTTAAAATAAGAAGCGGTGGAGGATTTTTTTTTTTTTTATTTATGTCTACGGAATAAATCCTTACAGACTATTAACATAAAAATTACAAAATTATTAATAAATATAAGTACAATATTTTTTTTTTGTTTTTTTTTTTTTTAAATAGAAGAAACAAAATTATGTTGCGTTTAATAATATTAACATTTGAAAAAAAATCTAACAAATTATAAAGATTATTAAAATCATTACACATTCTTATAAACGGATCAGCATCAGCATACATTTGACGATAGAATGGAGTATATAATGGAGTATAATTACGTGTTGATCTTGGAGGAACGAAAAGTACAAAATTTTCTAACAGGAAATCGGAGCATATATCACCATTCAGTAGACCGTTGACATTCATATCATTCGGACGCGTAACAACAAACACCAGCTGATTTTCACGTGAATAAACTATATAAAAAACTTTTTTCAAAATTAATATTTTTTGATCACGTTTTATTATGACTACAAAACGTAAAAAGTTTTGGGGAAATGGCCCCAGGTATAAGCAATCTAAGACCTCTAACGGCCAATGTGCTAATAGATTCTAAGTTCTATCTGACCTGGATGAGTCAGAAATAAGTTCGGAAGAAGGCGAGTTTAAAGAGTACTCTGTAAAAATTCCCCCAATTGTTGTGGATTCTTGTCATAATTTTTCAAATGTTATTAAATTGCTAGGAGCTAACTGCAAATATAAAAGAATGTCTTTAAGTACTAAAGTTATGCCAAACACGTTATCAATTTTTGAGGAAACTTTAAAACTCTTAAAAGAAAAAGATTTAACATTTTACACTCATCCAGTAAAGGATCAAAAACAGTTTAAACTGATTTTGTTTGGTCTTCCTCAAATGAATCCCAAAAACCATTTTGAAGAATTTAAACAAACTTTTAATATTGAACTAATCAACGTTAACGAGATTAAAACAACTAGATCTACTCCAGATGACGCTATTTTTATGTTGGAATTTCATAGAAATCAAATATCCAAACGAGAAGTTTTAAAAATAAGATACGTTTTTAGTATTGCTGTACACAGGAGAAATCCGTTACGTCGATCAAAGGGTCCCACCCAATGCTCGAAGTGCACCATGTTTGGCCACGGGTCAGCAAACTGTTATAGGAAAAACAACTGTATCGGGTGTGGCGGTCCACACGATTATTCGACCTGTCCTGTTAATAAAACGCCAATTGAAGGCTCTGTGATATATAAATGCTTTAATTGTGTTAAAAAGAATTTAAAAAAACGTAAATCACCGGGCTGACGACCCACGTTGTCCTTCTAGGCGAGAATATTTAGAAATTCGACAAAAAGTTTCCAGAATCCGTGGACAAATAAGATTTAAGAACAGCACACCTGAGTTTAATCTTTCTACAGACGATTTTCCACCTATGAATAGTAATGTTCAAAGATCAAATAATTCGTGGCCTAACAATTCTTGGTACAGTGAAGTTCTTCGACCATCCACGGCGAAAGATTCACGTCGCAGTTTTCTAAATGAAGCTATTTCGCCTAACGAGTCTTGTCACCAAAAAGATAATGATCTATCAGATGTTCTAGAAAAGTGTAAAACTAAATTTGATAAAATGAGAGTTCTATATGCTCAGATATGTCATATAATCAAAAAACAATCAGCATGATTTGTGTTATGCAATTTAATGCCCAAGGCAAAACAAGTGGTACTGCTATTAACCAATTAGAATACATATTAAAAGAAAAACAAATCGATATTGTATTTATTAATGAAACATTTTTGAAGTCTTACAACAAGTTTAAATTGTTAAATTATATAGTTTACAGAGAAGGCAGGTTAACACACGGAGGGGGTGTATCAGAAATTCAATTCCTCATAATCCTATTTCAAAATTTACAACTTCGAGAATAGAAAACGTATCAATAACAGTTGAAATAAATGGTCGCCCGATCAGATTAACATCAGCTTACAATCCGAAAAATACTCCAAATCTTTGCGACAATTTAACCAAAATCACAAACTCCTCGTCAGACTTCTTCATCTTTGGTGACTTTAATGCTCATCATACTACCTGGAACTGCTTTAATAATAACTCAGCCGGTACATGTTTATATAATCATCAATTACAAAGTAACTATTACGTTTGCTATCCAAATGGTTTTACTCGCTTTGGCCAAGGTGCTCAGCCCACTCGACCATCAGTAATCGATATACTTCTTACTAATTCAACTTTGAATATGTCATCAATTGAAACACTCCCAGGTCTGCTTAACTCATACCATGTTCCAATTGTTTGTGATATTTACGGCTCCGTAATTGAAAATAAAATTTTAGTACCTTTATACAATTTAGCAAACTGGAATTTAATAAGCAATTGGGTGGACAACAAGATTAGATCACTAGAAGCTGTAAATATTTCAAAGTTAAATATTGAACAACTTTTGACAGATGTTACAAAAATAATGATTGGAGCATCCAATAAAGTTCCTGTTGGCGAGAGGCAGGTATGGCAGAGAAAACTATCACACTTAAGTTTATACCTGATTGGGCAGCGAAACAGATTCAAACGTAAGTTACAAAGATGCTCCCAACCCGCTGAAAGGCCAGTTTTACTATGTATTTTAAAAAACTTAATTTACTGATTAACCAAAATGTCTCTAATGACAGAAACAAAAACTGGAACGAGTTTCTACAAAAATTGCCTTCTGGTAAGAAAAAATTTTGGAAGATTGCAAAAGCAATCAAAGGAAAGAGAGAAGCCGTTAATAACTTGATAATTAATGGTGTAGAAGTTCATGACAATGTTAGTAAGGCAAATCGTATTGCAGATGCTTTCGAAAACTCTCACCAAATAACACACAATGTGGTCTCAGCAGCTGATCGATATGTAAACAAACATGTTAGGTGGTTAGATTTACAACAAATACAAAACATTGATGATGAATTAACGAGCAAAGAAGAGGTAAAATATTATGTCAAATTCACGCAAAACAAAAAAGCCCCGGGAAAAGACGGGATCAAACCGATTATATTAAAAAAGATGCCAGATGCATTTTTTAAATTTATTGCTACGATTTTTAACTAGTGTATATGTAATGGATACTTTCCAAAGCAATTTAAAATAGCTAAGGTAATACCTATTTTAAAACCAGGTAAAGATAAAAAATTACCCAATAGCTATCGGCCTATAAGCATGTTAAACTTTCTCGACAAAGTATTTGAAAAGATTATTTTAAGCAGGTTAAAAGACTTCACTGACAGACATTGTATTTTAAATAAGGAGCAATTTGGTTTTAGGAAGAAACACTCTACGGTACACCAGCTGAAAAGAGTTGTTAATATAATTACAAATAATAAGAAATGCCTAAAAAGTACCGGAATCATTTTCTTAGACATTGAAAAGGCCTTTGATTCCATATGGCACAATGGATTAATTTTTAAACTCAATGAATTTAATTATCCAATTTATTTGCAAAAAATAATAAAAAGTTTTCTATCAAATAGATTTTTTGAAGTCAGTGTAGATGGAGGAGTCTCCACACAAAGAATTATCCCTGCTGGTGTGCCTCAGGGATCAATATTGTCACCAACATTGTACTCCATTTTTACGTCCGACTTTAAAGTACCAAGAGATCAATCAGTTGCGTTTTATGCTGATGACTCTGCTATTATAGAAGGGGAAAAGTTTCTAATGCCATTATTAGAAAAATGAAAAAAGGCTTGGTGGATTCACAAAAATATTTTGATAAATGGAAAATAAAAATTAACCAAGAGAAGACGCAGGCAATAATATTTCCCTTTAACAAGTCGCCAAAGAGAATACCCAGTAATAATCTTACTATTAACAGAACAATAATTCCAATACAAGACTCAATAAAGTATCTAGGTCTGGTACTAGATAAAAAGTTAACTTTTAAGCAACATATCCTACAGGCTTGCGAAAAGGCTTTGAAATGCGGACGGGCGCTTTTACCCCTTCTTAACAGAAAATCACAGCTTAATGGCAATAATAAATTGTTACTTTACAAAATGTGCATTCGTCCCATAATGACGTACGGTTGGTTTCCAAGAAGTGCCAATACGTACCTTAAAAAACTTCAAGTCATCCAAAACAAAAACTTAAAAACAGTTCATAGTTTACCTCGAAGATATTCAACCAACCTCCTGCATTGTAATTTTAATCAGATAAAGCTTAACACCCTATTTAGTGAGTTGACACTAAGATTTGAAGATAGATGTAGATCTTCAAGATTTGAAACCATAAGAAGTTTGTTAGATTAATCAACTTCACAACTTCTGTAAAGAAGTTACTGAAGGGGGTTAGTGAAGAATTTCTTTAAAAATTAAAGGTTTTTTCTATCTTTTTACCTTAATTTTGTAACATTTGTATAATTAGAAATTTCTTGTTCTTAACATTTAAGTTTTAATTTGTTGTAATACTTTTAAGTAAATTCTCAAAAATTGTAAATAATAAATATTATAATTTTAAAATGGTTGATGATAGTAAATAAAAAATATATCACCATTAATCAACGTTTAGCATTGTCCTTCTACTTTTAGAGTGGGAAGCTTAACGAGGTTTAGTCTGGTTGTATATGAAGGTAGCTTATTAATGGTATTAGGGTAGGTGCTTCGTAAGCAGAACAGCAAAAATTGTTCTTGCACTGATTCAATTTTTCCAATTTGAACAATGGATAATGGATCCCAAATCACAGAGCCATATTCCAAAATTGGTCTCACGAGCGATGTATATAATTGTTTTATTACATTGGAATATGTAAATTCCTTAGCCAATCGTTTTGTAAATGCTAAAGTGCCACGAGCTTCATTAATCGTCAATAATTTTGGGTGTAAGAGAATACCCAAATCTAGAATATTATCTACTAATTCCAACTGTAAACCACCCAAAAGAGTAAAGACCAAAAGATTCTGTCCTTCTAGAGAAGCGCATATGTTTACATTTTTTAAAATTTAGTTCCATAAAATTAGAGCAGCACCATTCGTAAAAACTATTTAAATCCTGCTGTAGATAAAGCTGATCGGAGTTTTAATTAAAGCCACGAAAAATTTTAACGTCATCAGCATACATAAGAACGTTTGAAAACTTTATCACCGATGGTAAATCATTATTAATCGTCATTAAAATATGCCGTTTAAAATCCAATTTTGGGTCTAAGAGAATACCCAAATCTAGAATATTATCTACTAATTCCAAATGAAAACAACCCAAAAGAGTAAAGACCAAAAGATTCTGTCCTTCTAGAGAAGCGCATATGTTTACATTTTTTCAAATTTAGTTCCATAAAATTTTAACGTCATCAGCATACATAAGAACGTTTGAAAACTTTATCAACGATGGTAAATCATTAATAAAAAGCGAAAATAAAATTGGTCCAAGATGGCTACCTTGAGGAACCGCAAATGTTACAATAATATTTTTCGACGTTGTGTTATTAAAATTAACATTCTGATTTTTGTCTTTTAAGTATGACTTTATCCAGCTTAAACAATTTCCAGCGAAACCCATCATATCTAGTTTTTTGAGTAAAAGATTATGGTTAACTTTATCAAAAGGTTTACTGAAATCAGTGTAAATGACATCAGTGTTTTCGCCATTAAGGAAACCACGATTTACCAAAGTTGTTAATTGTAATAGATAAGTTGTTGTAGAGCAACCCTTACGAAAACCATGCTGAAGAGGAGATATTATAGAAGAAATTTGATGACACAGAGAATCAGTTAAACATTTTTCGAATATCTTTGGAATCGCGCTGAGTTTTGCTTTTCCTCTATAATTAATAACAATTGACTTATTTCCAGATTTAAATAATGGAATTAAGAAAGAGTCCTTCCATAATTTTGGGAAATAACCATTTTTAATGGAGATATTAAACATTATGCTCAAGGGATACGCCAAAGCCTCTACACAATTGATTAAGATGCAACTGGGAACATCATCAGGCGTAAGAGGAAAAGTTATTAATTGATTTTCTGTAACTGGAAATGGATAATCATTCAAAGTGTCATATTGGGCATAACAATAAGTTGAACCAAAGGAAACAGCAAACATGTCACTTATGACAATATCATCTCGGGATTCACGATCGAGATACTTCATGACAGTTGGAAAGCCAGAAGATTTTCTCTTAGAATTTACAAATTTGTAAAACGATTTAGGATCTCTTCTTAAATTTATTTTTATATTTTCCAAGGAATTATCATTATATTCAGCGCGCGTAACAGAATATTTGCTATAATCAGTTACTAAGCCAGTTTCTTTATATGTTTTAAATCGTTTATTCTTTAAATTTTTTGAGTTCCACGGTGGACCAGAATAATTAGCAGGAATATGTTTCGGGATACAATCGTTCATATAATTTAAAATAGTTTTGTAAAATACATCGATCATTGAATCAATAGATGTTGATTTACCATTAGCGATATATAATAAATGAAGCCAATTTGTATTTTAAAAACAATAATTTAAATCATTATAAAACAAAATACTTATGAATTATCATTACCAGAGTTATGTTTAATGCCAAACGGTAAATTCAGACTTAACTCAATAGTGGGATGGTATGGATCTTCCGGTAAGGTTACAGGGTCAGTGCGATTTAATGAATAATCTGTTGGCTCATTGACATACATTAAATCTAGAAGTCTTCCTTGAACGTTGTGAACACCATTGATTTGAAATAGGCATAAGTCTGACAAATTATTAACAACAGCATCATTCCAATCCTTTGAAATAGATGCCGAATAATAAAATGATTAATTAAAATATGTCCAGGAAATTGAAGGAAGATTAAAATCCCCAAATACAAGGATAGAATCATCAGGATTAGCTTTTGACACGACAGATTTCCGAACATATATATGAACTAAAATAACGCAGTAGTTTAATAAATGACAATGAACGAAATGAACTATGAACTAGAATGCCCATCTCTAGTAAAAAGTGTATAAAAAAATTACTTTGCTAATGGAAACATTATGTTGGGCCAATCGGATGTGATTTTGAGATTGCAATTTAAGTAAAAGTCAAACAAATTCATTTAAAAATATTTAACACAATATTTGAAAATGTTTATAACATTTATTTAACGTTTTGTGAACAATTAAAAATACTGTAATGAAGTTTTACTTTATTAAATACGAACCTTGCTTATAACGAATTAATATCTTTGTCCTCCTGTGTTCATCTTAATAGAGTTTTACTGTAGTTGATTTTTGTAATGCGTTCCTTTTTAATATGTGAAAAAACGATTTTTTGGGGGTCCGTGAATAAGTAGAAGTGCGTCAAGGTTGGTGGGAACCCCCAGTGTAGGGCATGGCAAACATTTTTAGAACTGATTACCTCTGAATCTACTTCAGAACTGCCTTTATTACCACCGGTTGCATGGAAATTAAAATTTTAGCTTATTTACAGGAATGCGACTTTCATGCAACTGCATGTTCGTAGACAGTACTTTCGATATAGACAAAATTAAATAGAATAATAAAAATCATTTAAGTTTTAAAATCATCTCAAACCATTACAAACATAGGTGTTTGATGTTTAAAAAAAAAAATATTAAGTGAAAAAATTGATTTCCCCTGTTTTTTAGATAAAAATACAGTTTTAGCGATTTTTGTTCAACCGAATAATTTTGCCGAATAGTGCTCCTATTCGGTTTTCGGCCGAATAGCAAAACATGCGGAATATACAGAATAGTAACCGAATATTCGTGGCATATCTACTATTTTCTTAATGTGACTTTGTACAAAAAATATTGCTTGTACATATTTGCAGCGAAAATTACTTACTTGAAATTGAAGGGAATCAAATCGTAATTTAAATTGTAAAAGTAAGCAATTTTTATATTTTATAAGAACGACAAAATCACAACAAGCTAAAATCGTCACTTTTTCACCAGAAAAAAATATGTTGTTAAAAAATAACACATAATTTTTTCGTGTAATTCATTATTGGCAAAACGATTTTTTAATGTTAACGGGTTTTTTGCCATAGTTAAAAAAATTTCAATAAGCAACTTTGATTTTTTTAAACATTTTTAATATTAAGTTTGATATAATTTTTATTAAAATAAAAGTTATGTTTTTTCGACCTTTAATTGAAAACAAAAACCATATAGATCCGAACTTGAATAATTTTCAATTCGTTCCACAATTAAAGGTCGAAAAAACATAATTTTTATTTTTAATAAAAATTATATCAAACTAGTAAAAAAGACAAAGTACGGTCTTGTTTACTCCCCCTTTACATCTTGTTTTTAAACAAAACAAGTGTGAAAATAAAAAGGAGAATAAAAACATATACCAATAAAATATATACCAAAGTTAGCGGGTGCACATAACAAACAAGTTTTCAATTTATTTTTGATCAATAATGATAATCTTTAACTTCGAGCTCATATATTAGTTTTCATTTAGTGGGAAAACAATGTTATATGAATGTTTGATGTTTTGCATGAGATTGTCACTTCTTTCAAAACGTGTTCTGATGATGGGAACCTAAAAAATTCCCGAAATAGATCTATAAACAAACACATTCCTGAAAGAGATCCATTAATAAATTAAAAAAAAAAAATTCTATTGATTATTTGTTAGGACAATATCCTAATAAAGAAATATAGAGTATGGCCTCGATCTATAATAATTTTCAATTCATTGCATTTTTAATATTTTTAGTGCTCCATTACATAGAATTTGAAACCTTAAATTGATATCCCAAATCGCATATTGTTCTTTGCAATATTCATTTAAAAAAACAAAAAACGAAGTAATTTTTAACCCAAATTTTTAACCACTTTTTTTCTTATATACCAAATCGGAGTAAGTCATACTGTCGAGTGAACCATACTGAGACATTCCATGTCAAACATGTGGTATTTTTGGGAAAACAAAATTGTGGTATTTTTGTAAAAACTATTTTTATTTTTAGGGAAGTCGAAAGTGGCAAAAAAACAAATGAAAGTTGAAAATTGAAATAATAAACATTCAAGAAATAGCAACATAAATATTTAAATAAATTTAGAAAAACTAGAGTAAATGGTCATTAAAATAAGCTATCAACCATTAAAATCGGTGTATTAGTTTTTAAATACAGTAGTCCCGCTTGAATGTGCAATCTCAAAATTGCACTGTTTTCTGGGCATTTAATCGGGGAATAAGTTATACGAAAACTCGAATAAATTCGCCATTGTGCATTTACTAATATATCCCATAAATGCTAAAAAAAACGCATTAAATTAATATATTTTTCTTTAAGTAAATGTTTTTTGGACTTTTAGCATAAAAAAATTGATTTATATAACTAAAATATTAATATCTTCAAAATATCGTTATCGAAATAATTAAAATAGCGTTATCCTTAAAATATCGTTACCGAAATAATCTGATAAGATCTGAAAAAAAAATCGCTGTAAATACTTATACGTTCCCTAAGCTTGTTCATAAACTAGCCAGACATTGGTACTCGGGCATAATAGGGCTAAAAATATCAGTGAGTATTGACATCACCTAATTAATTAAAATAACGTTACCACAATAATAACTGAAAAATCTTATTCCTAAAATAACGTTACCGAAATAAAAGAAAATTTGTCACAAATTTTTTGTATTTTGTCACAAATTTTACATGGCACCCTAGCATTCCACAATCACAATAAGTCCCAGCTTTTAGTATGTTATATGACTACATTTTAAAAGTACGTTTCCAAATTTTCAGCTAAAAATATTTATATTTGTAAAAGTTTTCTTAACAAAAACCTCCGTTTTGATAAATATTTGTCACAAAAGTATTGTTTATGTTAGAAACATTTTTTTAAACACTTTCGGCTGATTTTTGCAAATACACTTTTAAAAGGTATTCACATAACATACTAAAAGTTGGACTTTCGGTTCATCTCGGAAAACTATACTACCAAATACAATTCTTGAAAAATCGCGAGTTTTGCATATGAGACACTAACTAATATTAAATACGAATGAGCGCCCCGGTAGGCTAGTTGGTAGCGTGCGGGGGTTGTGGGTTCCATTCGCACCAGAGGCACCGGTCTGTTTTCGCTACAACTCACCGAAAGCCGTAGTAGCTAGTGCTCGTTAAGGGTAATAAGATATAACTTGTAATTATTATTAATTAATAAAAACAAATAATTTTTTTTTTTTTTATATATAAATAAAACATTTTTGGTCTCAGTAAAGTAATGATGCTTGTTAGTAAAAGACTCTAGCCACGTGTATGACTGCTGAGAAGACAACAATTGAGCAAAATTGATGATTACTAGGTTTTTTGTTAAAGCTCTGGCTGTTCTGAAGGCTCTAGCCTTTCTAAAGTGTTCTATTGAGATCTTTAGCCAGATCGAAATGCATGTATCAACTTATATAATGTATATACTTTGCTTTATTTTTGTAAATATACGGAGGTTGGAAGCACGTTATAAATAACATAAAAATAATCTCAATGAATATAAAAACAAAAAAAAAAAAACTGGAAAAAAATACTACAGTTTGTTAAAAAAAAAATAAGTTTTCAATGCTACTGTGGCAAAATTTCCAGCTACGGAGTAAATCCGTTCACTATCTAACGATGTTGACTTTATTGTTAACAGAGCTTTATATAAATTATACAAATTTCGCATTTACACGAAAAAAAATTATGATTCTTTTTGGCAAATTTTTGTTTGTTCAATAAAAAAATATTTGTTTGCAATGTCGGTGAAGTTGTAGACTAACTAAAGCAATAAAATATTAATAATAAAAGGATTTCAAAAATGTTCTATTAGTTTTTTTAGAATTCTTCAAATCAGGCTTTTATGGTCAGTTACTTATGGAAATAAAAGATTATTTACTTAATTTTCTATCTCCAACGTTTCGTTGGGGTTTTTTCCAACATCTTCAGGGAGAATAGTTTGTTAGATAAATAATCATCTTTGTCAATTTAACATTATTTTTAAAAATATATATCACTGGTTTTGCATCAAACGACAGAAAACACTTATACATATGTATAATTTTATAAAAATAGTTGTGAAAATTAAATAAAAAATATCACAGTAAATGAAGCTTAATAATTCTAAAATCACAGTTGAGTTAACATTTTTCGGAATTTCTTTTGGACGTGAAGTTGTTTTTTCCCAAAATTGATTAAAAAACGGTCTTTATTATCAGTTTAATTACCTAAATGATTGTGCTTTGGGACCTTGCACCCCAACAAAGTTATAACCCTAACGTACATATGTACGAGTGCGACATTCATTTACTTGTTCAAAAGGTGGGAGATATTTGTTAAATATTCTCACTTTTTGTTGATTGTTTTTGTGTTTTCTGTTGGTTATTGCTTTTGGTCTACTTAATGAAGCATATGTTCCATAAGACAACAACAGCCACAACAACATTGAGTTACTGAAAATTCAGTATTGCTCCAGAGTAATGCTACTACATAAATATTCTTTTATTTCCCTAAAGGTACAAGTGATGGTGCCATGTTGTCTTGCCTTTATATTTGTAACTTGTTTGAATATACAGTAGGGGCTATAAATGTTTGAACACATTTTCATTAGGCTTCATAATTAGAAATTTTAACCCGGGAATTTCCGGCACGAAATTCCCATGAATCTGCTGATTTTTTACTTTCCGGGAATTTTGGTCGAGATTCACGGGAATTTAAAAAAAAAAAACACTAAAACAAACATGTGTAGAAAATATAAAAAAAAAAAACTGAATATCTTAAAAATATTTAATTTTTTTTAGCTATTTATGTCAAACTATGTTAAAATACTTAAATATATATATTCTTTATATATATAATGTATTTAGATATAAAATATTTTATTCCTGAATTAGCAGGATTAGATTGTTAAATTTGAACATATTTAGCACTTTCCTAAAAAATATATACATTCACTATCAACACTTTAATAAATATGTATTTAAGAAATCCCGGGAATGTTCGAAAAAAATTCCCAATTCCACTGAGTTAAAAAATGTCGATAATTTAAAAACCCTAGTCGAAATATATATATATATATCGAAAAATAAAGTACGCCATTCAAATCAGCATGCCCGATATATACAGAATTGATGGTCAGAACCATATTAATTTGTTTAATGTCATGCCGTTTAATTAAAAAAAAAACGATTTTCTATAATTTAATATTCTAATAATTATAAATAATTATAACTAAAAATTCTATAATCTAATTAAAAAAAAAATATTTTAAAACAAAGACTATTTTCAAAAACCATAAAAACATATTTTAGACGACTTGAATCCGTTGATTATGTAGCGAAGTAAGATTATTATATCCTTATTGTTTTCTAAGCCAACTGCATCGATACCGAAAAAAGTATATCATATGATTGGCAAAAATACAGTGTTCATTAGGGATATAACTTTTTTGTTCATATATATATATATATATATATATATATACATATATCTATATGTATGCACAGCGCATACTGTTGGGACATTTATTCGTTCCCCCACATAATTTAGGGACACTTGCTTACTTTGGGGACTGTCCGCAAAGTCTTCATACATTTTCAGACATCTAGAGTATAAGATGAAGACAATTGGTTCGATACACCGCATACATATTGGTCAATTTTGGGCGTGTCCCTAAAGTATACGCTGTGCATACACATACTTTAGGGACATGGCCAAAATTGTACCCGAAATATGCGGTGTATCGAAAAAGCTGTCCTCATCTAATACGCTAGATGTATGAAAAGGCGCGAAAACTTTGGGGACAGTCCCCAAAGTAAGCAAATGTTCCTAAACTATGCGGGGGAATGAACAAATGTCTCTAGAGTATGCGCTGTGCATACATATATATATATATATATGTATGCACAGCGCATACTATCGGGACATCTGTACACCCAAAAATGTCCCCTAAGTATGCGGTGTATCGAAAAAATCGGTTAATAAATAGCCCAGTAATAAATATTGCCCCAGACCACTAATGTGCCAATTATTACTTGATCGAAAAATTCGAGCACACATCTTAAAAGTTTTTGAAATTGATTACTACCATAGAATTTTTTTATTCAAAAGACTCAAAATTGTGAGCTATGGAGATAAGGTGATGTGAAAAACGGACAAAATTTTTGGGGTGCTTTTCAAATCTCTAATTTTAAATTTTAAAATGTTTTCTTCAATAAAAGGGAAAAAATTGTTATTTGCACTCTAGGGTGTTGTTGAAAACATCTTAGAGAATAAAAGGAAAAACAATTAAAATTATCCCACGGTACATTTGGGTAGGGCAACGATTTGATTTTTTAATTATTTCGAGGAATTTGTGTTTTTTGGTAATTACAAGGCTTTTTTGTTGTCATAAAATATTTAAAATCGAAAATTAGCTACTTTAGTAACTTTTGTTGTTTTATAATAGTAACTCAAGGTTGAAAAAAAAATTTTTTTGAACATCGTTAATCCATATGGTCATGTGTCCCCAGATGACCCCAGACTTATTTATATAAATTTACAAAAAAGGTCAAAGCTTTGCTTACTACTATTGAATTTTAAGAAACATGATGTAAAATATTATAACATAATATCTGAAGAAGATGTGCCAACAGTTTTGAACAAATTAAACAACGTTAACCCGTGCAGTGCCGCATTTAGATCAAAGGAGATACTGCGGAAATTTATATATATTGAAACAAAAAATATTTAACTCCTTTTCTTTACAAACCTTGCTACAGCCATTTATTAAATTCCTAAAAAAATATTTTGAGCTAAATTAACCCTTAGATGCTTCTGGTACTAAAGTGACCCTCTGTTGAAAAAACTGGATTATGTGCAAAAAAGTGGTTACGGAAAAAATTTAATAATTTTTTTTTTCTCTAGTATTCTGTTTTCAGAAAACCATATAAATCACTACTCAAGAGTTCTAGCCTACAAAAAAATTTTTCTGGGTAAAAATTATTAGTTTAAGCGTCACTCTGATGACCTCAAGTATAAAAAATGCAAAATTTTCCAAATAATTTCAGAACTAGGAATCGTATTGGAGTGGTATACATTTTTTTGGAAAGGTCCTTCAAATACTCGTACCTTTAATTTGATACCAATCTGGCTCCTGACACTTCTGGAGAAATACTGAACAAAATTAAAAAGACAAAACAGATTCATTTATTTTCTCATAGTTCGCATTAAATTTGCCCAAAATACAACTACAAAAATACAAATGTATGAAAATTTCACAAAATAAAATTTGGCATCAAATAAATGATATTTTGAAGACTTATCTAAAAAATTTTATTTCACACCAATATGACGAATAATTCTTAAGTTATTATTTAATTTTTGCATACATTTTAAAAATATCGCTTTATAACTTTTTAAACTTCTAAGAAAAAAGAAAATACTAATGGAGAAGTAAATTCTCAATAAAAGCTGCACAAAAGCTTTGTACCTTTTGTATAAAACTAATTATTAGGGCAAGGAATTTCATGCAATTAAAAAAAGAAAATATGCGCTAAAAATATGCAGTAAAACATTGACAATATGCACTTAGAATACGCATTTAAATTGAATTATGCACAAAAGAGCAAATAATATCGAGAAATATGTTGGTTTACAAATGAAATCCAATACAAATAAAAACACAATTTAAGTTTTTACAAAATATGCAAAAATATTCAATTAAATTGAAAATATGCAACAAAAACTGCCCCAATTATGCATTTATTTATAGAAAAGTATACAAAAATATGCATTTACAACAAAATATGGAAAAATATGCAACAACAAAACGATGCAATTTTAGTGAAAATTCTTTTATTCGGAAAAGTATTTGGTCAAAATCGATTTTTGGTTAATGATAAAAAACTTGCATTTGCATGAAATTCATTGCCCTTATTAATCATATTATAAGCTGTTTGCCTTCGAAATAATATGATTTCTCGAGTTTAAGAACAATGTTAACCAAATATCTTTGCGAATCAATAAATTTGCATCAAAATGCCATCGATTTGTAAATGCTATTTTTGCATATTTTGCTTATAAATCCATGTTTTAATGCATATTTTGGATTTTGCATATTATGCTATAAATGCATATTTTTGCTTATTTTGCGTTTGAATGTTTTAAAGAAATTTTTTTTGATGTTTTACTAAAAATAAATTTTTTAAATAAAATACTTTTCAAATTTATACACACAATTTTTTTTTCATCACGAAAAGCAAAATAACAGAAACATGCAATTACTGCACTCAGAAAATTCTTCCCGTAACTACGTGTCAGTCATTCGTGTAGTAAATGGGAACAGTCATTTTAAATGTAATTGTAGTAATTTTACTATAGAGAAATGTAAAATAACTATTTTTGACAGTCATTAAAAAAAAAAATAACTAACCAAAAATAGCGTATTTCAGCAACAGTTTTTTTGCGTAGTTATTTTTGCCAACTTCACAAAAAGCTGCAAAAAATAATGAAATGCGTGTTTAAATAACTTTTAAATATTTTTAGTGTTATAGTTATTTTTTTGATTCCAGAAAATAGTACAAAAATTAAAAAACCTCAAAACTATTAATTATCTTAAAAAACCTTTCAAACATTTTATGAAGAACGTTTAAACGACAACACAGAGAGTTTAATTTCCAATATATAATACATGCAAGCCTTTCCATCCTTAAATACTTTTTAGCTTCTCGAAATCGACTTAAGCCTGTCTAATACAATAATAATTTATATATGTAAGTAGTAATATTTTGTTAGTTGTTTTTTTTTTTGTTTTAACAGTTAGTTTTACTAATATTGCAGTTCTTTTAGTGATAAATCTAGTCATGGCCTTTTTATTTACATTTGTAGTTGCTTTAGTGAAATTTTTAGTCGTTTCTAGTTTCTTACTTCATGAGAGTAACTTTCTGACGATGTTTATTCGTAATTTTAAATTTTCAAACCACTTTTTAAAACAAAAATTACTAAAATTGTTGAAATAATATAGAAAACGATAAAAAAAATAATGATAAAGGCATATTTTTAAATTTTAGGTACAAATTTTACTAAACTATTCAATACACTATCGAACAAAATGGGGGTCATGATCGTGGTCGTCGACGATTCCCACATCAGACGAATGTACTATGTAAGTATAGTAAGAAGAATTGGGGGATGTGTGGGTACAGTCAAGTTTCATGGCAATTTAAAGTTTTAATTGGCCAACACTGTATAAAATAAGACGCATGAAACAATATAAATGTTCTTCTAACCCAGTAAAAAATTTTCGTGTTTTTAGAAGCAGGATAAAACAAATGTGCTGATGTAAGTGCTTACTATTACATAATTTTGAGAAGCAGCAAAAGAAACGAATAATTTTCGTATAAAAATAAGCAAACAACAATTTTGAGCTTACTGTTTTCCCTAACAAGGATGCAGGTTGTAAGCAGCTTACCCTACTCCCTTATAAGGATGCAGGTTGTAATGCAGAAAGTTTCATATCGTGTATTATAAACGATCTGTACCAATTTTCCCGATTGACTTCCGATTGTGTTTGGTATTTTCGAGTATGTAATAAGAAATAATTAGTCATTTAACTGTTTCTGAAGAGCTAGCACGTGGAGCGGTAAAAAAAAAAATTAAAAATTTTAACAACAAAAAACTAATATCTGTAGAAATTTATGTAGAATAAATTATGTATATTCATATTATTACTTTTTATGGTAATAATGTAGACATGAAATGTGATTTTACTGAAACCCATGAAATCACTGCTTTTTATAAGCGCTGAAATCTGCCCTTATTTTGCGAAAAAGTAAAGCTTCCAAGTGGGAATTCTTTTCGGCTTACTCCCTTACAAATCTGCTTGCATGTAAGCAGCGGTTTTTATTGGAAAGCTTAATTCTGCTGTCGGATGTCTGCAATGACATTTAATGGGGATTTTTTTTCGGCTCTTTTTATGGGTCATTTAAGAATTTTTTTGAAGATATACTAAAAAAGTATTCTAAAACGGGCATTTAGATTGTTAAAATGTTCGGCGAATATGTTCAGCTGAAAATTTTCCTAGAAGTTATTGAAGATGAAAAATTCATTCAAAGATCGTGAATCGTGAAAATGGTGAATATTATGTTATCACATTTTGTTCAATGTAAAATATTTAATAATTCACAGCACTATTTCCGGGAGTGATTGATTTATGAAGGTTTTAGGGTGGTATAATAAAAAGCCGAAACGGTTTTGTTCTGTGTGGGTTCAGTCAGGTGTTATGGTCATTTTAAAAAAGTTTCCTAAAACGGTCGTTTTATGAGTTTAACGTTTCTGCGAATGTGTTCGGCTGCCAGACGAAATTTTTTATTATTTATTACTTGTAACTGTATAATTATATAAAGGGTGTTTTTTATACCGGTATAGAACTTTAAGTTCAACACTTTTTTAACTGGCGGCCATTTTGTCAGCTGTCAAGTAAATATTTTGGTTTGGATGTTTAGTTTGGTGTGGTATTTCAACATGAATAGACTGATGCCTGAACAACGCTTCCAAATTGTGCAAATTTATTTTGAAAATCATGGCTCTGTTCGAAATTTCCATAATCGAATATTGTTTAGCGATGAAGCTCACTTTTGGTTAAATGGATACGTCAATAAACAAAACTGACGTATTTGGAGTGATGATAATCTTTAAGTTTTTGTTGAGACACCGTTACATCCAGAAAAACTGACTGTTTGGTGTGCTTTATGGGCTGCTGGAATCAATGGTCCGTACTTCTTTAAAAACGATGCTGGTGATGAGAACGGTACAGTCAATGGTGACCGCTATAGAGCCATGATTACTGACTGTTTCGTTCATCAATTGCACAACCATGATGTTCAGGAGCTGTGGTTTCAACAAGACACACAGCTCGTGCCACAATTGATCAATTGAAGGAAATGTTTGGTTACCGCATAGTTTCACGTTTCGGACCCGTGAATTGGCTTCAAAGATCGTTCGATTTAACGCCGCTGAACTATTTTCTGTGGGGATATGTGAAGTCACTAGTCTACGCCTATAAGCCCGAAACGATTGACCACGTGGAGGACACCATTCGACGCATTATTGCCAATATACGGCCCCAAATGTTGGAAAAAGTCATCGAAATTTGGACCTCAGATTAGACTACGGCGGAGCCAGCCGTGGCGGTCATATGCCAGAAGTCATATTTAATTTATAATGCCAGAGATTATCTTTCGAATAAAGTAAATTGCATATCAATTTAAAAAATTCATCTTTGTTTTATTCCATTTCAAAGTTTTATACCTCTATAAAAACACCCTTTTTATTTAACATATAATTTTATAAATAGAAATATAATTTTTGAATTTTTTAATTATTTGAGCTAAGGTTTGTTTTTTTATATAACAGTTTTTTATTTTCGATATTTCGCTACTCCTTTGTGTAGCATCTTCAGGAAAATTAATAATTTTCCTGAAGATGCTACACAAAGGAGTAGCGAAATATCGAAAATAAAAAACTGTTATATAAAAAAACAAACCTTAGCTCAAATAATTAAAAAATTCAAAAATAAGAAATAAGGTTAAATAAACGAACATAATTAGAAATATAATTTTTTTGCTCGAGTAAAGTAGGCCATTGCTTTAGTAAATTATTTTTTGTTAATTTGTATTTTTCGGGAAGAAAAGCGTATCGCGTTTTATTTTAATTTTAAAATACAAAAAAAGTGTACAAAAGTGATAATTTGAAAAATGGCAGCATGCAATACCGGTTTTGTTATATTTGTGGTAAGTTTGTATCAAAAAGGGAGAAAAAAGGGCGTTTAACTGCCGATTTTTTGAAGCTTACGAAGCATGTTTCAACCAACAAGCCAATGAAAATTGGGTACCAATTATCATTGCCTCAAAAGGCATGAAGAGTACATAAAAGAAGAAGCTCTTTTCTACTGCTTAAAAGAGACATACCAAGAGGGACCAAAGAGACATGCCAAGTGGGACATCGCGAACAAAAATCATGCCTTCTGGATTTACTTTGAAAGTGCTTGGTAATCAAATAATGCCTTCCAGAACTGCTTTTGGGTAAGCACTATTTTTTTCTGGCTATAATCGCGACTTCCACACATATTTGAGATAAATTGCTGAGCCAATTTGCTATTTGTCTTAAATTAAAATTATAATTAATTGATTTTTTCGTATATAGAATTATGTTTTGTTAACAGAAAAATCCAGAAATTTTTAATACAAAAAAGGCGTTGTTGCAGATACATTTTACAGCGTTTACGAATTGTCCGTATTCAATACTGATTAAAAGCATCCTATTAAAAAATATTTTATATTATATATAAGTTTTCATTAGTTTAGCTCAAATTTGATACTGATCTGATTGAATTGCATCCGAATAATGGCGCGATACAATTTAATAAGTTTTTATATAATGGTGTAAAACTATATCTGAACTGATACAAACATATACAAAATCAGTAATAGTTGTATACGGGTTTTACATTAATCGCATTACCTGCAGACAGGGGTTTGCTTCAACGTTTTTAATCCTTTCAGACCATAGTCACTTGCACAAAGTTCATGACTATATAATTGGTAGAAAATTCCTATTCACCTGAAATTATCTCAAAAAAATAAGTTGCTTGCGAAAAGAAAATTTTAAAAAATTGACAAAGATTTTGGGGGATTTTGTAACTTACAAAATTAAATAATAAACGCGAAAAAATCTAGAACCAAACATTAATAATAATGTTACAAATGACTCAAGTTCATTTTTTAAACAGAAATTAATTTTTTTTAGTAATAAGTTGATTTTATGTGTCCCTACATCTTGTTGTAGAAATTTAAGAACCAAAAAGGAATCCAAATGCGTATTCAAAAAACAAAAAGAATTTGAAGTTTCTTAAGTCGACTTAAGTTCAAATATCAAAAGTCACATGTATAATTATGCACAAA
This sequence comes from Delia radicum, assembly GCA_021234595.1. Classification (NCBI taxonomy): domain Eukaryota; kingdom Metazoa; phylum Arthropoda; class Insecta; order Diptera; family Anthomyiidae; genus Delia; species Delia radicum. The sequence continues at coordinate 193,086,957 of CM037853.1, forward strand.
ATGAGAAAGGAAATTGTTCAAGTCTTTTGATGTAATAAATATATAATTATATCCAAACAAAGATTGAACAATTTTCTAGTGTGACTCTGTATGGGGTAATATACAATTTTATCCAAAATTAAATTGTGTTTTTTAATATATATATAGATATAATATCTAAATATGTATTATTTTGTATTTTGTAATATCTATGTATATATAACATCATGTTTAATTGGATTAATTTTATTTTTTTCTTAATGAATTATTTTTTATAAGAATTTATACAATTATGTTCGGTTAAATACAATGGCAGACAAAAACATATAAGTGTTTATAAAATAATGCATTATTATATACAACAGTTTTTACTCGGGCACCTAACATATTTATTATAAAACATTATTTGGTTATTTATGTACATAAACTATATTTTCTGTCCTTAATTTAGTTTTAATATGTTTTTCAATGAAATTTACCAGATTTTAGTGCATAGAGCTTTAGAAAAAAACCGATGAACAAAGTTCCGATATGGAATTAATTATCACATCATATCATAGCTGATTGCAAAAATTGTATACATTACCTTTTCTCATGAGATCACATATGATCTCATCTGATATAATTTTAGTCTATCTAATTTGATCAAGTTATATATAATTTGATATAACTTCATTAAATCTTTTGGAAATCCGCACTACTATTTTGTTTCAAATTCCTAATAATAATGAAAATTTAAATGTATATCAATGGTTTGGAAATGTGAAAGTGATGGAATTAATTTCTTGTTTCTACCATATATGTATGTATTAGGCCGGGTCGATTTGTGGGGAGGCAAAAAAATCGCCCAAAGCTCAGTGAAAATCGTATTCTAGGGATCAAAATAAGAAACTTTGCGGAATTAACCATACCTCTAAAACGAATTCTACTACCCCGAAACTGTTGACTTTTGTCCCGTAGGGTCAAGTTTTGAAAAATCCCACTTTGACCCATGTAGAGTGCCCCAATCGAGTCCAAATGTATGACCGACCCCCACTAACTTTGAAGGGCCGATCCACCCATGCTCGTGGCACACCCCCCTGGAACTCCCCTGGGGGGTTCCCCATACAAACATTTCAAAAAATCTCCATTTTTGGCACTTTATTTTATTATTTTTTATTTATTTTATTTATTTTTAATATTTTATTTATTTTTTCTCTTTAGAAATTTATTTAGTCAGAACATATGTAAATGAAAAAATTAATTTAACTTAGTAATAGAAAAGAAAAGATAAAAATTACTGTTTGAAGTCTTTTTTGCTTTCAAGTCTGGGCAATTTCGCACGGCTCTCTAACGTCGTCGCCATAACAGCCTCTACATTTTCCGGTATAACTCGTTTGGAAACGCTAGCTAGCAATTGAACGTGTCGTTCTGTTCCTTGTATGTGTGATGGAATTTTTGGATCATTAAACGGTGGATCATCTTGATTTAAATATTCTTTCAAAGTATCGTATGGAATGCTTCGAGTGAATGGTGGTTCAAATACGTCATTTATGTCATTCATATTGATCATTTCCGTGTAACTTGTGCAATAAAAGTTTATATCTGGTTTTTTATAAGCTCTAAGTCCCGTTGGGTCGTCAACATCGGTTCGATAGCGTAGAATTATCTTGATAGCACAGTCGCGCTTTTCTTTGCTATCATCAAACAACATTGATAACAAGATATTTTCCGAATGCGCATAATATGAATTATCTGTAATTACTTTATTGACAATTTTGCGTAAACGAGGTTCTAGAAATCTTGACCAACTAATGAATTTGAAAAATAATCTACTACCGTACACGACAGAGCTGTAATACTTAATATTGAAGTACATTGGCACATAACATGTAATTATAAATTCAACCAGTATTCTTAAATTTGCATCTGGATTTTCCGTTGTCACATATAATCGTAATAGTCTAGCGGCCTTGGTGAGCCACCGAGAATGTACAATTTTCCCTGGTTTGATGTTAGCCAGATCCACTGAAACCACGCCGCTAGAAATTGCATGGGCCATGTCGTATAAGTACTTGGAATCGGTGGAAAATTCAATTTTTTCTGGAGCAGGGGGCATATTTTTCAACTCAATTTTCTGAAAGCCGTCCACCACCTGAAAATATATAAAAATAAAGCAATTAAAAACGGTTGACAATTATAATAAATGAGTGATAGCAATAACTTACCGGAAGAGTTTCACAAGTTTCGATTTGACGGCTCAATTTTCCGGTTGCCGATCTTGGTCCAGTGCTGGTTGATTTATCCAAAGCTTCAAACAAATGCCGAAACGGAAGTTCGTTGAAGTGTAGAAGGCAAACGAACCAATGCAATGGTCTTTTTAACAGCAATTCGAATCGTCGTATAATTCCACCGTGTGGGCCAGTGTTTGTTGGCTCACCGTCAACGCATATGCCAATTAATTCATTCAGTGATATATTTTTATCGTTAAAAAAATCATTTAATTTGGTTGTTTTGTATTCAGCGGTTTCATGTTCCAGTCTTACGTAACCAATCAATTCAGAATTCGGTTCTCTCAAAATAACAAGATGAGGTTCTTTTACCATCCTAGTATGATACTTCTCATCAATTGCATCTCTCGTTAAAGTATCATCTTTTCTGCCATCGAATGAAAATGCTAACAAATTGGTATCATCTAACCGTTTGCGAAGCACTTCTTGTCTGCATTTCTCTTTTTCTCGGCGAACTTTCGATTTATCCATGATGAGAGGTTTGCCATGGGTATCTTTCATTTTAAAATCTTGGAAAAGAGCGGTTCCCATTGCTGATGCTACTCTATCAGGCACACCAAATCTGTCACATACCAAGGCAAAGTTAAAACAATCGTATCTCTGTGTGTATTGTGAACTTGTGCTTATATCCAAATCTTCTTGAACCGGTGGCGGTGCGTATGTTGAATCATCGGGATCTTGGTATGTTGGCATTGATGACATAGACGTTGCTCCTTGCTCTTCAATTTCCATCGCAAATCCATCCATTGTTAGTCTTCTCTGATTATGTTGATCGTGCATAAACTCTTTGAGGCGTTCGGGAACCAAACCGCATGCACATGGAGCTGCCTTCAAATCGCATTTACATGTTCCAATGAAAAAAATTGTTTCCAGAGATTTTACATACTCTGTAAATTCTTGGTGTTTGTTTCTATTCTTGATTTGCTCTTGATATTTGACAAGCAATCTATTCAATTTATTATATACACTTTTTTTCAGCATTATTTCCATACCAAGTTTTTTCCAAATTCCAATCAACTTATCTTGTACTTGAATAGTGAATGATTTATAGAGCAATTTTTTTTGTTCGCTCAAGTAAAAATAATATCTCAAAATATCCAGATGGGTTGGTAAATTAAGATCAGTCAAATCAGTAGACACACCAAAAACAGTAACATCATGCCTGGGTATATGACTCATTGGGTTTTCGATAGTTGTTGATGTTGTTATTGCTTCATCTTGCGGTGTAAAGGATGGTGGATTCATTGTAAACTTTTTGATTTGGAATGATTTTTTTTTTTAAATATTTTTTTATCTGAAATTAGAACTTCACACTTTGAGTTCTTCACAACGACTTAATGCATTCACAAAAACTGTTGCGTTATATATGGTCTACGAGGTAATAAAAATGAAATGGTAATTTTAATTCTACCTGTAACCGATTTTGTTGTTAAAACTGCCCATTAAATACTTACATGTAAATTAAAAGTTAATCTGACCACAAAATCTGTTAAGCAAGTGCGCCTTTTATTACTTCTGGAAAATCCTTTATGATAATTTTATGCTCAATTCTACCTGTAACCGATTTTGTTGTCAAAACTGCCCATAAAATACTTACATGTAAATTAAACGTTAATCTGACCACAAATACTGTTAAGCAAGTGCGCCTTTTATTACTTCTGGAAAATCCTTTATGATAATTTTATGCTTTCTGTTAAGCAAGTGCGCCTTTTATTACTTCTGGAAAATCCTTTATGATAATTTTATGCTCAATTCTACCTGTAACCGATTTTGCTTAAGTAAGTTTACGACATGCAGCTGTGTCTTGTGGTGGCTTAAAAAACCCACACAACCTATTTTACGACCTGCAACAGAACGACACGTTCAATTGCTAGCTAGCGTTTCCAAACGAGTTATACCGGAAAATGTAGAGGCTGTTATGGCGACGACATAAGAGAGCCGTGCGAAATTGCCCAGACTTGAAAGCAAAAAAAGACTTCAAACAGTAATTTTTTTTATTTCTTTTCTATTACTAAGTTAAATTATTTTTTTCATTTACATATGTTCTGACTAAATAAATTTCTAAAGAGAAAAAATAAATAAAATATTAAAAATAAATAAAATAAATAAAAAATAATAAAATAAAGTGCCAAAAATGGAGATTTTTTGAAATGTTTGTATGGGGAACCCCCCAGGGGAGTTCCAGGGGGGTGTGCCACGAGCATGGGTGGATCGGCCCTTCAAAGTTAGTGGGGGTCGGTCATACATTTGGACTCGATTGGGGCACTCTACATGGGTCAAAGTGGGATTTTTCAAAACTTGACCCTACGGGACAAAAGTCAACAGTTTCGGGGTAGTAGAATTCGTTTTAGAGGTATGGTTAATTCCGCAAAGTTTCTTATTTTGATCCCTAGAATACGATTTTCACTGAGCTTTGGGCGATTATTAAATCGACCCGCCCTAGTATGTATGTATGTTTATATATATTTATCAAAGGAGACAAATTAGCTTTTTACATTTTTTATTGATTTTTTTCTCTATTTGGATTTTTTAAATTTTATGCAATAGAATAGCCTATTCTTAAGATTTTTGGGCTTGACATTGCTTTTTTAAGATCTTCTGACTTTAATAGTAACTCAGATGAAATATTATCTATTCTTCTAACTTTAAGCTTTTGTTTTTAAATGTAGCTTCCAGTGAAAAATAATCTTATTCCAATGTATTCAAATTCATTAAAAACTTATTTGATAAATTAAGATGCTATTCGGTTCTATATATTGTAATATATTGTTTATAAGGTGAAACACATCAATACATATGATCATATCTGATTGTATTTACTAATATTCAAAAGCATAAAAAAAGTCAATCAGCTAAGGTAAAACTTACGATTAAATTGTATAAGATTTTATTTAATATAAATACAAACTAATTATTAATCCATTTTCCGAATTAAATTGAATAATTTTTTTTTTACGGGTTTCTAAGTTTTTTAATTTTACTTTTTTTACAATCTTTTCTTTTGCTTTAAATACACTGAATTATAAAGGGTGATTTTTTTAGCAACTTTCTTTTTGACAACACTGTTTTTGGCAGCTTAGCTGTTTCGTGAATCGACTTACAAACGAACAACGCTTGCAGATTATTGGAATTTATTATCAAAATTCATGCTCGGTTAAGAAAGTGCATCGTGCACTTCTTTCAAAATATGGTCAGTTTGGGCGACCTTCTGAGGCGGCTATTCGGAATCTTGTGACTAAATTTCTCACCAAATTTACATAATTGGACAATAAACCACCAACGCGCATACATAGAACGCGGACGGAGGAAAATATCGCAGCTGTATCCGCCAGTGTTGTTGATGACCGTGAATTATAGATTCGGCGCAGTTTGCAGCAATTGGACCTCTGTTATTTCACTACGTGGAAAATTGTGCGGAAGGATTTGGGTGTAAAACCTTTTAGAATACAGCTGGTGCAAGAATTGAAGCCATACGACCAACCACAACGGCTAACTTTTGGTAAATGGGAGCTGGCAAAGTTGAATGAAGACCCACTTTTTTATTGGAAAATTGTGTTCAGCGACGAAGTCCATTTCTGGTTGAATGGATACTTGAACAAGCAAAATTATCGTATTTGGTGTGAGAGCAGCCAGAAGCATTGCAAGAACTGCCAATGCATCCCGAAAAATGCACTGTTTGTTGTGGATTATGGCCGGTGCCATCATTGGACCGTACTTTTTAAAAGCAGGAACGTTACTGTGAATGGCGAGCGCTACCGTGCGATGATTACAAATTTGTTTTTGCTTAAAATAGAAGACCTGGACTTGTGTTACATGTGGTTTCAACAAGACGGTGCCACATGCCACACAGCACGCGAAACAATAGCCCAATTAAGAGGCGAGTTCGGTGAACGGTTTATTTCACGTTTGGGGCCGGTCAATTGGCCGCCTAGATCGTGCGAGTTATACTTTATACTATTTTTTTGTGGGGATATGTTAAGGCTCATGTCTATAGGGACAAGCCCGCTGACGCACTGGAAGCTAATATTGAAGAATTTATTCCTGAGATACCGGTCGATATGTTGGAGAGTTTATGCCAAAATTGGAAGATTCTCTAGCAGATTAATGCATCAATCATATTTGTGGGTGGGGTGTAAGGGGTTAATTTTTAATTTCAAAATAGGGCTTTTTTACCGTATTATGTGAAAGTAACAATGTGTGGGATGGACATATCTCAGGCAGTAGGAGGAGCTTATCCAAGATTATGGTATCAATATCTTCTTTGGAAGATTCTCTAGCAGATTAATGCATCAATCATATTTGTGGGTGGGGTTGAAGGGTTTTAATTTTTAATTTCAAAATAGGCCTTTTTAGCCGTATTTTGTGAAAGTAACCCTGTCCCTTTGCACTTTCACAAAGCCAAAACTGCCTGATGGAGCGTTCCAATGCTTTTGCGTTCTTAACTATTGTCTTGGCTACAATTTTTGTGCTAGTATTGGATCGAAAATCTCAATGGTTTGGCTGTTATAATCGCCCCACCCTAACCAGCATATATTGAGGATGGGCGTGTCCTTGTTTGGAATTTACTTAAAATCAACACACCTATTAAGAATGACATGTTAATTATACATGCATAAGTTAATAAAATGTATGTGAGGCATTATCAAATTATATAAAAATTAGATATGTGATGAGATCAAATTTAATGCGAAAAATGAGAACATATAATTGTATCTAAAATACATCTACTTGCATCGAATTCCACCTAATTCATCCGAATTTGATCCCCATACAAATTATATATAAATGTATCGAATTAGATATAATTTTAAAAATTGATACAAATAGTTACTAGTTTTTTTCAACAATTATATCAAATTATATATAATTTTATAAACTAATATATATGTATGACTAATATTATTTTTATAGTTTTTTTTACGAAGGTACAACTGTGAAGCCAAGAAATAATGACTCTATTTCAACAATTTACAATTTTGTTTTGTAGAAAAATTTGGTTTTCTCAGACTTTTTCACTATTTATATGCATAAATCTTTTTTTTTCGTCTGCTCTTAGCACATGTTAAACTTCTTATGCTAACTAACGTGGATCAAAAAAAGTTAAGTTGCTAGAGCAGGTGCTGATACAGTAAAAGGTTTTGGGGTATAGTATTTTTATACATTAAAACATTTAATAGTATAAAATTATATCTGAATATATATATATAAACTTTTTTACTTGGGTACCTATTTTCTTAACATTAAAACCATTTTTTTTATTTTTATTTTATTAATTAATAATCATATAATTACAAATTATATACTATTACCCTAACCGAGCACTAGCTACTGTGGCTTTCGGCGCGTTGTAGCGAAAACAGACCAGTGCCTCTGGTGGGAATCGAACCCACGACCCCCGCACTGATTAGCCAGCACGCTACCAACTAGCCTACCGGGACGCACATTAAAACCATTTTTTTAGATTTTATATAATTTTTTTATTTTAAGGACATTTTGGAGTTTGCCGTATCCGACTTTGCTTATAATATGAGATAAAAAAATCGTGTTCTCAACAAAATTTTTATCTAATTGAAGAAATTGTGAAAAACATAGATAATATTTTCCTGTATTTGCCAAAGAGTCATGAAATCTGAATAAATATTTTTTCGTCATTTGTTGCAAAACAAAAACATTTATTGAAAACAAAGATTGCATAGACAAACACATTTTTTCAAAGCACCAGGTTCAACACATTCTTATGCACTAGTCCTTTAATAGCAAATGTCAAAGAGTAAAATATCTATGCAATCTATATGGGAAAAATAGATTCAAATATTTTGATTGGCTTAAAAAATACTAACTAATTAAATTATTAAACACAAAGTCCATGTTTATTTTTTTTTATATAAACATTTAAAATAATACTAGTGTAAGAAACTATATTTTAAAATTGTAAGTCACTTTATCCAATTATTTTCTATTCAAACAAAGTAAAGTTTTTTGGGTGTTAAATATATTCAATTCATCTAAAAAAAGCCGATTAAACTACATTAAACTTTGGATAAGAAAACGATATTTCTGTTTTGGAAACACCGACCGAATAGTTCGATTTAGCAAAATTTCAGCTGTCAAACGGCATTTGCGCATATAGCGAAATAAATGGACCATATAGCGAAATAAATTGTAGGGCCGATCGATAAATAACACAAAAGTAAAAACAACTATACTCCCAGTTAAATTTAGGCTGCCATAAGTTTTTCCAGATTTTCGTCTAAATCTAATAGATTTATTTTTTTAATTAAGTTATTTTCGTCTCGGAGCATAACGAACAAAACAAAAAAAAAAATAATTAACCAAATATGTCGTTCCTTAGTTTTGGTAAATAGTACATACAAAAATAAATATTTTGAGGATTTTCCGATTTTGAAACGTAATTGTCTCAAATTTTATTTTCTGTAAACTTTTTAATGACTATAACAAATAAAACAAAAAATGGTTACATACACAGAGAGAATTTTTGGACGAGTTTTAATGAAATTTGTTCTCTAAACTAATGAAGCTTTCTTCCCGATGTGAATGAAAAATTAAACTTCATAGCTTTAATGAAACTGGTTTGTTTGAATGAAACTTTTTTATTATTCGTATGAAATTTTTAATAAATAATATGGAATTTGTCATTAAATTTTATGAAAAACTGCATTAATATAATGAAAATTTTCAATGGACGAATTCCTGTGACATTTCATAGATATAATGCTAAAACTCATTGATTACATGCAGAAAATTCTCAGTGTGAACTGAGAGAATTGTCACATAGATACATAGATCTAATCCAAAAATTCTTTGATATCACTGAAAAACGTCCATTGAAACTTTTCATTAAATTAATGCAGTCATCAAACTTTATGAAAGAAATTATGAAGCTTTTTTTATACAGTTTAAGAAATTTTTCATTCTCATTAAAACTCGTCCAAAAAAATCCCTCTATGTGAAACTATGCCAGTGTCACTGGAATTCGTCCATTGAAACTTTTCATTATATTAATGCAGTTTTTATTTAACTTTGCGAAAAATTTCCTATTATTTTTTAAAAAAATACATACGCCTGATTAAAAAGATTCATTAAAAATTGTTTCATAAAAGTTATGAAGCGTTTTTATAAAGTTTAAGTAATTGTTCAAACAAATTTTTCATTCACTTAGTGAAATTTTTCATTAAAACTCGTTCAAAAAAATTCTCTCGGTGATGAACTAAGCGAATGAACCGCTTCATATAATTTTTAAACAATTTCATTGAAGTCCAATATTTATAAAAGGCTACATTAAAATAACAAAGCACTTTATAAAATATGTTGAACACTTGCGAATTAATACCCTGTTTTTAGATGACGTTTTTCTTCACTCGAACGAAAAAAAAATAACAAAATACATGGAATACAAAACCAATATACATGTAGGCCACTTATTCGTGTAACGGCGAACGTCATCTAAAAATAGGGTAAAAATCTTAAAACTAATGTTTGGAATGTATGAAAATTAATAAAATTATAAAATTTTATGAAAAAAATAAGTTTTTTAAATACTTTCATAGGTCTAAAGAAAAGTTTTATTAAATTTATGAAGAAATAATTTTTAAAATCGAACGATTTTTTTTTTTAAGAAACTGAAATTTTATTAAAATAATGTTTACCCAGGTGAAAAAGTTCATATATATACATATATGGAGTTTCATATATGGTTTGGATCCGAAAATTGAGGATATATGGACATATATGGATATATATGTCCATATATGTCCATACATTTGTCCATATATATCCTACCCATATATGTTCATATATTTTCCTCCTTACGTATATTTTCATAAAATAAAAACAATTGTTAATTTGAAAATTCAATTTTTATTAACAAACTTATTGCTTACATATATATTATTATATATACATAAAAAATGTATATTTTATATACATTGAAAATGAAAATTATTCAAGTTCGAGGCCATACTCTATATTTCTTTATTAGGATATTGTCCTAACAAATAATCTATAAAGTTTTTTTGTTTTAAATTTATTATTTGACCCTTTCAGGAATGTGATAGATGATAGATCTATCAACACATTCCCGAATAGATAAAGTTATAAAGTTTGAAGATATACATCCTGTAATGCAGGTTGGAAATTACGTTTGTAATATTGTAAAAACTTTTAATACAATTTTTTGAAAAAATATTAATACAAAACTTTAATAAAATTAAAAGATAATTCCAAAATGTAATACTTTGTTTTATTTGTCAATATATTTGTATACATCAAGATAATATAGAACAGAAGATTCATACAAAAATCTTTTAACTATAGTTTAATTTATAAATTTATTTATAAATTAAACCACACATATGGGGAAATGATGCATATATGCTTCCATATATGGTAGTATATATGGATAATACATTCTTATATGTTTTCATATATGTAACCATATATGGAAAACACTTTCATATATGGTTCCATATATGGTAAACATTTACATATATGATTCCATATATGAAAACATATATGCAACAATTGTTCATATATGGTTTAATATATGCTTCCATATATAACAAACATTTCCATATATGCTTCCATGCATTTCCATGTATGGATCCATATATATTCATATATATTCATACATGGGCCATATATAATAATATATGATCTTTTTCAGCTGGGTATGGAAAATTTATTAATAATAATAAAATTTCTTTGATATAAATATTCTATGAAATTGTTTCATTAATATCATGAAGGATAATTCTTTCAGTGTATATATTCATCGTTCGAATCGTGAGCTATGGTGTTGATTTATACAAAAATTCATAGAAAAACTCACTTTCCGGGCAACTTTTAAAAAATTTTCTTTCCGGACCATTTTCAGACTATTAAAAATTTGGAGAAAAAAATATCCAAATCGGCCCAGCTGTTCTGAAGTGAGGCGCTTAGAAGTTTAAATATAAATGCCCCCCTAATTTACGAGTGTTTGTGTTCGTCTGTCTGTTTGACGATCTCAGTTTTTGTTTATTGTTGAAATATTTATGTAGTAAATAATCTTTTTCTTTTTTAGTTTAAATAAATTCTAAATGAAAATCCATAAATTTTTTTGCCACTTTTTTGATCTATTTGTTTCAATTTTATTTACTATAATTTTTAGTGGTAATATCGAACATAGGTGGGCATAAGTATTATGAGTATAGGTATTTTGATTATGTACTTATGCTAAAAAAAACCTAATTACAAAAACTGATGTTTGGTACACAGAAAGAATTTTAGTGGAAGTAAAATAATGACAGTTTCAATAGAAACTTTTCATTAAATTAAGAAGAATTTTTCATTAGTTTAGTAAAAACTTTCAATATTTTTCGTCCACTAAAATTCTGTCTGTGTGCGCAGCATTAGTTTTTGTATTTTTTTTTGTTTAGCACAGTACATAATTAAAATATTTATACTCATAAAACTTATGCCCACTTTTTTAAATAATTTGGTATTTCAATCGACGGAGATTTTTTTAATTCTATCATAATTTATTATCGAGCAAACAGTTCGATCAAAAACGATATACCAAAACTGGTTGGGAAGGACTGAGGCTAAAACACCAATAACGATTAAAACCCCCTTTTAAAGAACTATTGTTGACCTTAAAATACCACTAACTTTACACTGCGTTGCATAACTATAATTACAAATGATTTTTGCTATTATTTCTTATATCACAAACAGTTTTTTAAATCTTATACCTGTTTTTAAGAGTATGATAACGGATCTCTTATTGTGTAAAATATAAGAGATCACTTAATTGATTTAAGAGAAAAACTGTATAATAACATTTTGTTAGTTTTCCATAAATATAATTACATATAATGGTAAACGAAGAAATAAAAATTAAAGAATTATTTTAGTTTATTATGCAATTTTAATCAATTTGCAATAAAATGCTGCATGGTTCATATCTAACTGATTTTGAAAAAGCGAAAATTTCAGCCTATTCAAAAAGTAGCTTAAGTTTTCGGGAAATTGAAGAAAAATAAACCGTTCACATGTGGTTGTCCCAAATTTTACAAATAGTCCGAGTGCTTATGGTAATACTAAAACAGGCGCCCCGAAAAAGAAGCTCTCTGATCGGGGTCGGCGTAAAATAATGATGAATGTAAGTTAAATGTGTCCAAATCAAACGTAAGTATTCTCTTAAAGGATTCCCAGAGAACTACTTGACAACAGCAGATGCCCTAGATGCTCTACTTGAATTCGCTAAAAGGAATTTACAAACCAGAGTGACACAAGTTTAAATCATAATAAAACAAGGAAATATATTTTTAATATCAATGAAACTGGCTTTATTGGAAAGAAAGTTTTATGAAATTAATATTTAAATATGATTTCTACCATGTGGCCGCCACGGCTGGCGTGTAGAAGGCGCAATCTGGAACACCAATTTTCAACAACTTTTCGCAGCATTTGCGGCCGTATTTCGCCGATAACTCTTCAAATGTTGATTTCCAGGTGTTCAATTGTTTGTGGTTTATCGACGTAGACAAGTGACTTAACATAACCCCAAAGAAAACAATCCAATGGGTTTAAATCACACGATCTTGGTGGCCAATTACGTGAAATTATTTTTTCATAAAAAGTTTCTCTGAGTAAATCAATTGCAGCGCCCGCTGTGTGGCATGTGGCTCCGTTCTGTTGAATCTTAAAAGCTTTTAAGCCAAGATCCTTTCGTAAAATCTTCTATAAAGTGGAAGCACACAACCCCAGCTGCTGAGAACGGCAACGAATTGATTGATGAGTATTATCTTCAATGATTTTCTTTACAGCGGCTACAGCTTCTTCAGTGCGCACTGTTCGGCGTCTCACAGGATGCACATTATCAGTAACAGTAAATGTGGTCCGAAAACGATCTATTGTTCTTCGAATTAGCCGTTCTGAAGGACGATTATATATGCCATAAAATGGAAGAAGTCACGATAAGTTTGACGAATAGAACAATTATTTTGATTAAAAATTTCAGCAATTTGAACGCGATGCTCTAAAGTAAGTCGATTCATAATGAAATTTCAAAGCAAACTAAACAAAAAGCAACTATCAGCTGTTAAATGGGTGGTCAAATAAAGCCAACTCAAAGTTGTGACACTCTAAAAAAAAACACGCTTTACAACAAAAATTTCTTTGTAAACAAACTAACCTTATAAAATAGTTAAAACTAAAAAAATTAAAAAATCCATTTTATTCAATGGCGGAACACAAAATTTATGTATATTATGAGATATAAAATGTTATTTTTGCTAGTGAGAGTGTTTTTATATACGGATGATCAGTTTAGTGCAAAATATTCAATGTTTTGTAAGAGGTCTCGTTGGCGCCATTCAATGTTTTTTCACTGTTTTTCTTGACCGAAAACGAACAAACATTGGGATTTTATTCTGTATGGGAAATATTTTTTAAAATCCCAAATTTTTATTAGATTTCGGTCGAAATCTATCGAAATCCCATTTTAAGTAGGTTTGGACCCTAATGTAAATTCGATATTAATGAAATATTATAAGCAGTGACCGAAAGTTCATGCAAATGCATGCTTTTTTTTCCTTAAGTTTAAAAGCAGGACAAACAAAATATCTTTGTGAATCAAAGAATTTGCGTTAAAATGGCATCGATTTGTTAGTGCATATTTTTTGCATATTTTGCTAAAAATGCATATTTTTCAATATTTCTCTTTAAATGCATATTTTTATTGCATATGTTTGTTTATTTCGCTTTAAATGCATATTTTATTTTCAATTATTTTGCATATCTTTATTAATTTTTTTAAGCTTTTCGTAAAAAATCACTTTTAATATTATTTTAGCCACAGGCTTAAGTGTTTTTTTAAATGTGTATTTTTAAATATAAATATTTAATTTGCTATTGGTTTTACATTTATGCCGGTTAAGCAATTTAGTGAAACTAATGTGTAATTATAGTTTTGCAATGCAGTGTAATACTATTAACCCTACTATAGCCTAACGAAATAACTTAATATATCATTAACATTAAAATATTCAAACCAAATAGCTTTATCTTCTTTATGTCTTTTTCTCAAAAGCATCGTAAAATAAATATTAATGTTTACTTTTTTTTCATTTATTGTTGTTGAGTCATACATATAATAACTAAAACAGTGACGGCCCCAAAAAATGACAAAAAGGACTATCGTTAACCTTAAAATATGAGCAACAAAATGACTTAAAATACAATTAACTTTGAAATAACCTAACAAAATAACTTAAATTACCGATAACCTTTAAATAACCCATCCGATAAAAAAATCCACATATATACATCCATTTATGAACATGCGTGAACTCATTCATGCTCATATATGAAGTGATTCGAGTCCATATTTTGCCATATAAATAGGATTCATATAATAGTTCATATGTGATCATATATATAAATATTACCTCATTTTTCGTGAATGTACACATATGACCATGTATGGAAATGTATAGACATGTATGATTATATATGTAAATATTAGCTCAATTTTCGTCAATTTACACAGATGAACATGTATGAGTCCTCATATGAATATATTAGAAGGGTTTATGAATCATCTATGGCTACATGTGGACATGTATGAAGCATGTGTGTTTATGTATGTATCCATTATGTCGATTTTTACCAGGGTAACCAAATAATTTTGAAATACCGTTATCCAAAATCACTAACCTCATGAAACGGTTGCCATGGCTGGCACTGTGGGAAAATTGGACTTTTTAGAGCAAATTTGCCTAATTTAAACAAAATAAAGTTGTGAAATTAGAAAAATAAACAAAAATCTAAAAATAGAACATTTGTGTTCGTTAGTGCTGTCACTTCTGAGTCTAATATACAATAACAGAAAAGCTAATAGGAAAGAAAACTGCATTTTTTTTTTTTTTTTTTTTTTTTTTTTTTTAGTTTTTTAAATAAACTTTATTTACAATTTAATTAATTACAATTATTTTGCCTCAGCGCAAGGCATTATTGAGGCGAGTTGGCAATAATTAATAATACTTAAAATTTAATAAAAAAGAAAGTTATATTGAAAGTTCATTTAAATGTTGCAATATGTGGTCTTTTAGTAATTTTTTAAAGACAGAAATTCTAAGTTCGTTTTTCAAATTTTGAGGCAAGTTATTAAACTCACGGCTACCTATAAAATCTGAATGCTGTTTAGTTGTTTCCAACCTACACCTGGCTACTCTTAAGTTTCCATTGCTTCTCGTATTTATTATATGATTATTTCATGTAAACTTTTATATGATGAACAATTTTGTTCAAACACTTAAAGACGTATAATAAAAGTTGCATTCTGTAAAGACCATGTATGGGTAAAATTGATTGGCATTTATTAATGTATAAAGAAATTGTTGGGTATGTTACTGGAAGATTGAACACCACCTTCAGAGCTTTATTTTGCATTCGTTGAAGGGTCTTTAAGGCATTACTTTTCTTATAACCATATGAAATTTCTAGATAATTTAAATGACTTTGAACAAGGGCGTCATAAATTAAAAGTTTAGTTTCCTTACTAAATTTGTTCCTTAGATTTGTATAAAATGCCGACAGCTTGAGCTGTATTTGTCCTTAGATACTGCAAATGTTGATCCTAAACAAGATTACTTCTAATGTGTTTACCTAAATATTTTATGGAATCGACCTCGCTAATCTCACTACCATTCACATTGACAGAAAAATGATTAGGCTTAAATCACAGCATCTTCGTTTTATTGGCGTTCAAAACGAGCTTATTTATTCGAGCAAATGTAATCCTTGACCACCGTTTCGTATTTGTATGGATAAAACAAACAAATGTTATCAGCATACATAAATATTTTACCAGTGAGGCCAAGATTATGTAAGTCATTAATAAAAATGGAAAGTAATAACGGTCCAAGCACACTTCCTTGAGGCACGCCATGCAAAACAGGCAGTGAAGAGCTTTCGTAACACCCAATATGAACAAATTGTTTCCGGTTAGTTAAATAGCTTTTCAATAAAAGAAGATCTCTTCCATAAAAACCATAGAATTT
Organism: Delia radicum; assembly: GCA_021234595.1. Taxonomy (NCBI): domain Eukaryota; kingdom Metazoa; phylum Arthropoda; class Insecta; order Diptera; family Anthomyiidae; genus Delia; species Delia radicum. Next base: position 193,103,269 of record CM037853.1, read on the forward strand.
TAGCTTTTGCAGTAAAATATCATGATCCTTGAGGTCAAAAGCTTTACTGAAATCGTAAAATAATGTCAGCTAAACTATTTTGGCCTTCATCTAAACTTTTACAAATAAAATGTATGACGTTTACAACTACTTCAAAAATTCATCTCGTTTTAAATTATCACAAATTTCATCACCGCTTGCATCTTTAATTTGAACACACCGTTTCGAAGTTCTACCGAGACTTTCATTTATAAATTTCCAACTTTTCCGTGGATCTTGCTTTATATTCTCTAAATTATTTTTGTAAAAAGTGTTCAAACATTCACTACACGCTTTTTTAATTACGCCACTGATTCTTTTTAATTTTTCCGAAATATCCGCATTAGGCCGGGTCGATTTGTATGGAGGAAAAAAAAATCGCTCAACGTTCAAGGAAAATCGTATTCTAGGGATAAAAATAAGAAACTTTGCCGAAGGAACCATACCTCTAAAACGAATTCTGATGTCCCGACTTTTGACCCGTAGGGTCAAATTTTGAAAAATTCCACTTTGACCCATTTATAGCGCCCCAATCGAATCCAACCCAATCGAATATAATTTATACATTCATCTGCTAGAGCGTCTTCCGGAGAAGAAATAGAGACCCTAATCTTGGAAAGACTCCTCCTACTTTCTGAAATATCTCTATCCCGAGATTTGTACATTTTGCTATAAAAACACGGCTAAAAAGGCCATCTTTCAACTTAAATTTCAACCCCTTAACGATCACCTAGAAGGATGATTTATGCATTAATCTGCTAGCGCCTCTCCCGGAGAAGAAGTAGCTCCAATAATCTTGGAGAGATTCCTCCTACTTTCTGAAATATCAAAGTAGGCTTTTTGAAAATTTGACCCTTTGGGTCAAAAGTCGGGACATCAGAATTCGTTTTAGAGGTATGGTTCCTTCGGCAAAGTTTCTTATTTTGATCCCTACAATACGATTTTCCTTGAACGTTGAGCGATTTTTAAATCGACCCGCCCTAATCCACATTATTCGTCTTCTTCCTCCGCAATCTCAACAACTTTTTTTATCCAAAATTAGTTTTTGTAAATTTCCATTAATCCAAGAAGTAATGTCGTGTTTTTAAATCTTTTTTACATTTTTTACAGTTGTAGACTTTTTAACGGCATCACCCAGAAACATTATTAAGGTAGATGTTTCAGTAGATGGATCACCTGATTCAGGTATCAATGATAATTCAGTTTGAATCAAATTTTTAGCGCCATCGTAATCACCGTATGGTCGAGATTCTTCCCCAAATTGTTTGTTGCATGTTTCTATTTCAATTCTACAAGATACAATGTTATGATCTGATAATTTGCATTCAACAGATTCTATATACATTTTTTTATAAACGTTGCTATAAATATGATGAAATTAGCTGCATTACATTCGAGGCCTTACTTGGGTGCGATCGGTCAACGGTTATGACTTGGTATAGTTACGTTTGTAATGTAAAATGAGCGCAGGTTTGATTCTTACAGTGGCAGATTGTTGAAAAATTTATCATATAGAGACAATCTGACAATTATAAGACACAAATAATAATACAATTTAAATTGAAAATCACTAATGACGCCTATCCATAAAAAAGGCAGAAACTAGTCTAAACGGTTATTCTTCTTGTTAACCTCAATATTTCTAAAATAAAAAAAAAAATAAATAAATAAAATAATTGAATAAATTTCAGATCGATTCTTTTTACCGGATTTTAAAACGTTATTTATTTTACATCCTTAATAAATAATCAAAATCATCAAAATTTCTATTTTTTTTTAATATTTCTGCTATAAAAAATTTAAAAGTTGAGGGTTATAAATGAAATATATCTTAAATTAAGGGCTATAATATACTCTCTACTTACTTTTTGATAGGTCAAGGGTCACAATATTATTTTCTTCATAATATTCAAAGACAATTTTAAAAATTCACATTTTGCTTTTACGACAGCATCGTTACTATCTTATCAAAAGCGTTGCACTTACTTGATTTAAAAATCAATATCTTGCTATAGAAATTATAATCATTAAAATAATAATAGTTATAAGTTTTATGTGATATTTCTAAAAAATAATAATTACTTAATTCATTAGCGAAAGGCGTGGTAGAGAAGAATGAGTGTATTTTCTAAAAATCATTACTACATTGCAAATTTTCAATTTTTTCTGAATCAGACTGCGCAGTTTCTGGTATTGAACCTTCGTCAGTGACCCTGTTTTTTGAATTTTTTGAATAATGTAATATTTGTTATGTTTTTATTTGTTCGATTGCGTCTATATGAAATTTTTCTGTGCAATCACTGACCGTGGTATAGATAAACTGATTTTTAATGCCACATGCACTCGCACTACACGTTAGACAGAGCGCTTTAGCCCTCTGAGCTATCGTCAGGTCGAATTTTGTTGTGATTAAAACTAGTTTTATTCAATACACGGTGTTTTTAACGTGAATTTTAACGTATTTTTCAGACAATTGAACAGTTCATGCGAATAAGGACGAATAGGTCACTTTTTCGCAAACACATTTTTTTTGCATAAATGCATTTTATTAGCAGAGCACTACAATCCTATGCAGAAATTTTGGTGAAATTTTGACTTTTAAGGCTAAAAAAATGACTTTGAAAGTGCAATAATTCGTATATTTTTATATTTTTGTTTAAATTGGGAGTGAACTAACGCACAATTTTGATTAAATACAACACAAAATCAAACAGAAATTTTACTTTCGGTAACAATGTGTTAAAAGAACATTACGAGGAACAAACCACACTTATTATATTGGCAACAAATTTTACCGTTCTTGAGTTATAAGACTTTAAAGTGTGGAAAGCAAAAAGGGCGAATATCCATCCTTAACAAAATATTATATAAAAATTATTTAGCTGCGAGTCAAGGGTTAATATTATAATTCCTAAAAATGTATTTAGTGTCATAAAGAATTACTACTGCATCAAATGGTAGGAATATTAAAAAAAAATTAACAAAAAAATTTTTTTTTGCATGTCCTTGCAATCCTTAAAAAGTGTATCCTTGAAGTCCTTAAAGTGTTACAAACAAATACCAACCATAGTTCGTCAAGTTTTGCAAGTCTCATGAAAATGTAGTCAAAATCTGCTGCAAAATAACACGTTTTTATTCAAATTTCAATACATTTTTTTCGATATTCGCCCTTTTTCCATTTAAGCAAAAATGGAATGAAAAAATGAAGTCCAGCGGATTTTGAAAACAATTCATTTTACCTTCGACAATATGAATATGAATCATATACCTCTAACAGTTAAAAAGGTATGAAAGATTATGTACGACTACTTTTGGTAAATTTTCGATATTTTTTTCAAATTTTAAAACTTGATATTTCCAAAAACCGTAAGAGCTACCAACCTAAAATGGACTATGTCATATTTATATGTCACTTACCTTGCAATACAAGTTTGGTTAAATCAATCTGAGTCGAGGTCAAAAATTCTATTTTTTTTGATGGTTTTATATGGAATGGAGTCATAATATTTGTAATACATTTCATATAGACTTTACTCATGCTTTTAGTTAAAAAAGTTAACAAGTTTGTTAATAAAATTATGTAATAACATCTGCTCTTTAACAGCATTTTAATTGTGTTGCTTGAATATTGTAAAATTGAGAGTCGATGAAGCAGAATATCCACATTCATATCCACATTCATAGCCAACACGATTGGTAAATTTTTGAAGATGTTACATTAAAAATAAAAAACCAAATTTGTTTATAAGAAGCAAAATAAAGCAGTGACCGCGTATTTGATGACGTATTTGATGACGATTATTAATAGAGAATATAATTACCTAAAAGTTGAGATACATTTCATTTGTATCCCAGGATTTTTAAATTTTTTATAGAAGAAATATAAAAAATTCAAATTTCGCTGATTTTGACGATTTAAAAACCGGACATAAGGAATTGACCTGCAATTTATTCAATTATTTTTCAAATTTCACTTTCCAAAATCCCTTTAAAACTGTGTGATGTAAAAAAATTTTGATCAAGAAAAGGAAAAATTTTCCCACTGTGCCTGTTACCAAGGAAAGTCCTATTTTCGCTATACACCTATTTTAAGTATCAGAGTTGCTTTTTGTTTTCCACATTCACAATACAAATACAAAGAAAAAAATCGTTGCAAAGTTATTGTTAGCACATCAATTAATTAAGTTTATTTTCTCACAAATTATGCAAATAAAAGCAGAATGAAGTAAAAATTTGGCAAAATCTTACTACACTCAAAAAATAAAAGTCAGTAAAGTCAGCAACATTTTTAATGAAAGGATCCTTGCAGAAAAATTTCTAATGTCAGCTGATATTATAAATTTTGCTGCAATGATCCTTCCAGCAAAAATGTTGCTGACTTAACCGAGTGTAGTATTTTTTTTAAGTGTAGTATTTGCATAATATATGCTAACAAACGTTATTTGTTGATATGTTACGATTTTTGTATGTGGATTTCTATTGTGAATGTGTGAAAGAAAATACTAATACAAAATGTGACAATCTAAAAAGAGCTTAATTAAGATGTACTTGTAAAGGGTGTTTTTATACAGGTATATAACTTTAACTGGCGGCAATTTTATCCGCTGTCAAGTGATTTATGTTTAGTTTGGTTTGGCATTTTAACATGAATGGACTGACGCCTGAACAACGCTTCCAAATTGTGCAAATTGATTTTGAAAAGCATGTTTCTGTTCGAAATACGTATCTCGCACTACGTCCATTTTGCGGTCAACATAATCGTCCATCAGAGCAATTAATTTGATTAACTATGGAACGTTTTCGCACCACGTGTATGTTGAGACACCTCAAGTGTATGTTGAGACACCGTTACATCCAGAAAAACTGTCTGTTTGGTGTGCCTTATGGGCTGGTGGAATCATGCTGGTCAGAACGTTACAGTCAATTGTGACCGCTATAGAGCCATGATTAATGACTTTTTCGTTCATCATCTGAACAACCATGATGGGCAGTAGCTGTGGTTTCAACAAAACGGCGCAACATGTCACACAGCTCGTGCCACAATTGATTTATTGAAGGAAATATTTGTTAACCGCATAGCTTCACGTTTCGGACCCGTGAATTGGACTCCAATATCGTGTGATTTAACGCCTCTGGACTATTTTATGTGGGGATATGTGAAGTTGATAGTCTACGCCGTTAAGCCCGAAACGATTGACCAATTGGAGGACAACATTCGCCGCGTTATTGCCAATATATGGCCACAAATGTTGGCAAAATCATCGAAAATTGGACCTCCAGATTAGACTACGTCTTAGCCAGCCGTGGAGGTCATATGCCAGAAGTCATATTTAAATTATAATGCCAGAAGATTACCTTTCGAATAAAGTTAATTTCATGCCATCATGTATATAAAAACAAACATGTCTTCATGTATATAAAAACAAAAAACTAATATAACATGTCATATTTGTTTTATTCCATTTCAGAGTTTTATACCTCTATAAAAAACACCCCTTAGTTAACTGTTGTAAGTACATGTAAGTAATACTTAACATTAGCTGGTACTCAGATCAGTATAAAAATACTCATAACTTCCCATTTATGGTTTTGTGTGTGTGTGTGTATTTTGTATGTTTTCATCTGTGGTAAGGAATGTGTGTGTAGGCGTCAGAATATTGAACTGAACTGTCACAATAATAACAAAAATAAATGTAAACAATTTTAGCAACATCTAATTTCCTCAATATATTTGAAATTGACATCTCCATTGGGATGGACGAATTGTTTGTTAATGAAAATAATTAGTTAAGTTGATAAAATGTCTCATGAAATATATTAGGTGTGCTTATTTTTAAAAGATACTTTTTTATTTATGAAAAATTACGAGTTCCAAAGACACGGAAATGATTTATGATTTTTAAGGAAATGTAGATTCTTTTCTTAAAAGTAGCAGAGCAATTACAGCCGGTGTGTTTAGAAAAAAATATAATGAATGGGGAGTGATTTGAAATTGATTCACATACAGTCACTCCGAAAAGTGAGTGCTCACAACAAATTTGTATTTTCAAATGCCCAAGATTTCGTGGGGTATGAGAGGGGGTAAAATTTATAAAAAAATTTTGTAAATTTTTCTGTAAGCACCTTAAGCAAGTTGGCATTCGAATAGCGGTTTTAGTAAAGTTACATTGTTTGTTTGTTTTGGTTTTAGTATCGGTAACGGTATTTTATTAGGTAGTGATATTACCGAAACATCGTTATTATTGAACAAATTTACAAAAAGAATTTGAATCTTTTTTAATCATAAAAAAGTTTGCCCTTAATAAATTTTTATATAAATAAGTATTTTTTAAAATGAACATAAACCTTTTAAGACCCAATTACAGTCAAGCCTCGGTATAACTAACGTGACCAACTATTTTTTTTTTTTTTATCAAACCGTGGGATTCCGCAGACGAAAAAGCGTGATATCGGTGCAAAAAGCCGGATATTTAAATTTTTTTTTTGTCTAAAGACATTAATTTGATCAAATTTGATATTTTTAGTTAAAATAGCTTGAAAAAAATTTTATGTAAAATAACTTTCCGAGAAACAAAACTCAAATGTTACTTAGGAAACTGTGTGAAGTTGATGTTATTTTAAAAGTTTCTAGTCTTCATAGAAAACTTTTCTATTTTTTCTTTATAAATTATTTTTTAAAAAGAAACTTTTCAATTTAAATTTGAGTATTTCTCTTTTTTATATGAAAAATATTTGCCAGACATTTTTTAAATGTTTTCCAATTGTTTAAAGGGCTTTTGTAAAACTCACCTAAAAAAGAGTTGTATGTAAAATTTTGGAAAATATCAAATTTTTTTACAATTTTTTTTTGTAAAAAATATAAGTGTTTTAATTTTTTTTATCCTAAAAGAAAACCCTTGATAAACTTCACTAATAAAAAATTAAGTTTTGGCACAACAAATGCTCTTATGTTACATTTTAGTCCTCGATACGGCACCAATAAAAAAATTTCGAAATCCTTGCAGTGGACAGTGGTAAAATACGGTCATTACTCTATAACTTCTTTGTTTATTAAGTTAAATAACTGAAATTTGATACATAAATAAAGAATGTACTTTGTTATCTGCCACCTTAATTTGGGTGCAATATATACAGGGGTTGGCCAAGTTAGTATGGACATGGCACATGGATATAAAATACATTGAGGATATACTTAAATGCTTTACAATTTGTTTGGTATTTTGGCAAACTATTTATGTATTGCCTTTTGGCTGATAACAAAAATTATCAAATGCGGTCCACGCAGTCACAGGTTATGTGAACTTTTATCAAATTTTTATACATTTTCTGTAAAACTTTTATTATTTGGACATAGTTCGGTATAAAGTACGTTGCAAATTTTCGGCTAATCACATTAATTTCACCTTCGAAAGGAATAGTCTTAAAATAATATATGATTTTCAGAAAATGCATTAAATTCAAGTAAATTTTCATATTTCCACATATTTTGTCTTAGTACATGGAACGATTCTGATGAAATTTTATTTTAAATATTTACTGAAGCGAAGAAATGTTTTGCCAAAACTTCGGACTGCATATAGTACATTTAATGTGTATTTTTTAATATTCTTGTAATGCCGTTACCAATAAATAAATGGCCGTCAAATAAATGGCACAGATACGCTTCTCAAATGCATAGTACTCACTAATGAGATTAAGTTTTATCAACTAATGTAAAGGCTCAACCTCCAAGAGTTATCAAGAATTTTCTGGTGATTATAAAATTTTGGTACTTTTTTTTTTTTTAAAAAGACAATTACTAGGATTAAAAATATCATGCAAATACGTGCATGAAATACTTAAAATCGCCATCCAATGATTAAAAGCAAAACTAATTTTGATATAGAAATAATTTTATAAAAAACTAAAATCAAAGATTGCCATATTCTACTTTGTTTTCATAGTTTGAAAATTAATTTATTTTAGCACACTCACAATAACAAAGGTGGCTGATTCTGTTCGTTTGGAATCGAATTTTCTAAAAAATCAAATTTTTTTTAGTTTTGGACACATTTTACCATCGTGCACAAAAACCGAAAAAAAAATTTAATGCCAAAAGCGGGATGATTGGACAGATTGGGCATAACGAATGATATATTGTCAGGCACATTCGTTATATCGAAATATTTTTACATTTGTGCGTCCCGGTATGCTACTTGGTAGCGTGCTGGATTATCAGTGCGGTGGTCGTGGTTTCGATTCCCACCAGAGGCATTGGTCTATTTTCGCTACAACGCGCCGAAAGCCATAGTAGCTAGTACTCGGTTAGGGTAATAGGATATAATTTGCAATTATATGAATATTAATAAATAAAATAAAAATTAATTTTTACATTTATCATTTCTCAAAACGCCGAGTTTATTGAAAATGGATAATAAAACTGCAATATCTTGTACACACCTAAATAAAAATTTTCTCAAAAAAAGTTTTTTTTTGCGATTTTATCTATTTATTTTTTTTTTTTTAATGTTTACATATTTTGTAAAAACTATTCGTTATATTAAGTATACATTTTTAGAAAAAATCGTTATACAATGTAGTCAATGCAAGCAATTTTCTCGTTCGTTAAGAAAGATTCATTATAAATTCTAGAATCACTTCATAAACATTGACTTCAATGAAACCTGTGTCACCGATTCTATGAAAAGTTTCAGTGGGCTATTTCCACTGACAATTTGCATTAAAGCTATGAAGAAATTCATTACTGAAGTGAAGATAATTCTCTAAGTGTAGAGGCAATGGTGATACATTTTGGAATTGGAAACATGTTTGTTGAGCCGATTTAATTCGATTTTGTATATAAATTTTAAGAAAAATGCCAAAGTTTAGCTATAACGTTAAAAGTTCGGCCTATGAACTATTTTCGATTTGGACGAACTTTCGAATGCCGAAATGTGAATTCATTGCTTAACTACAGAATTTTCTTTAAATTTGACACTCAAAAACGAATACACCCCAAATGCATTTTCTGGCCGAACTGTTCGGTCGGACACTACTACTTTTTTTTTACTGATATTAGCAACTTGCGTTTAATTGTTTATAATTGTATATCCAGCATCCCTCAAATCTATGGGTTTTAGAATTTGATTATTTTGAAAATTTTCACAATTAAAGTGCAGAATTAAAATTTAATAAATGGCCTTCTTGATTTTGAAAATTAAAAACTAAATAAAAAAATTTCCGATTAACTCGGCCCACTTTTTTCAAAAAAATAATTTTCTATGTTGGCATGGGTGATTTTTTAAGCGCTTTAGGATTTGATTAAAAAAAAGCCCATACAATTTAGAGAAATGTATGAAATCTTTATTTCAGTCGATAGAACGATTTATATAATTCAATGTTTAAAGATGATTTCATGTAAATGTTGACCTCGGCTACGCCTCAAATGGTTCATACGATGGATCTAATTTGGGCATACTCTCTCTTACATATCGGCCGGTATCTCACGAATAAATTCTTCAATATTGGCTTCCAGTGCGTCAAATGTTGCGGGCTTGTCCCTATAGACATGATCTTTAACATAGCCCCACAAAAAATAGTCTAAAGGCGTTAAAGCGGACGATCCAATTGGCCGGCGCCAAACATGAAATAAAGTGCTCACCGAACCCGCCTCTCAATTGAGCCATTGTATCGCGTGCTGTGTGGCATGTGGCACCGTCTCGTTGAAACCACATGTCACCCAAGTCCAGCTCTTCCATTTTGGGAAAAAAAAAAATTGTAATCATCGCACGGCAGCGCTTGCCATTCACAGTAACGCTCATGCCTTCGTGGTCTTTGAAAAAGTACGGTCCAATGATGCCACCGACCCATAATCCATACCAAACAGTGCATTTTTCGGGATGCATTGGCAGTTACGGCAGTACGGCAAATTTTGCTAGTTCACATATCCATTCAACCAGAAATAAGCTTCGTCGCTGAACACAATTTTCCGATAAAAAAGGATCTGCATCCAACTTTGCCAGCGCCCATTCACCAAAAGTTAGCCCTTGTGGTAGGTTGTGTGGCTTCAATTCTTGCACCAGCTGTATATTAAAAGGTTTTACACAAAAATCCTTCCGAAAAATGTAGTGGAGTAACAGAGGCCAATTGCTGCGAACTGCGCCGAATCGATAATTCCCGGTCAGCAACAACACTGGCGGATACAGCTGCGATATTTTCCTCTGTTCAAACTCTACGTATGCGTGTTGTTTGTTTAATGTCCAATAATGTAAATTTGGTGCAAAATTTAGTCACAAGATTCCGAATAGCCGCCTCAGAAGGTCGCCCAAACTGACCATAAATTGGGGGAAGTGCACGATGCACTTTCTTAACCGAGCATGAATTTCCTTCGCAAATATTTTATTCAATTATTGAGATGCCATAATTGGTTTGCATTTGGCATTATGTTATTCGTGGTATTTAAGATAAAATTCCGACAATTTCTTCAATAATTTGTTCAAAATTTTTGAAAATAAATAGGGTAAACCCATAATGAAAACATCGAGTATATTTTACATTGTGCCTTTACCCTAGTCGAAAAGATTTTAGAGTAAAGAACAAATTGTTAGTGGTCTAGACTAAAAATATGGTTTAAAAATTATGTATATAATTGTAACTTATACGTTGATAATATATAAGTTTTAGGCTTTTCTGAATATTAAGTATTTTTTGTGAATATCGCATTTTCGTTTAAAAAGTACTTTTCACTTTTCCTGATATTCTTTTAGGAAAAATAAGGTATATATGGACTACATAGCTTTCTGTTATGGTTCTCTAGCGTTTTTAAAACGATTTTACTGTTCTAAATATTATTTTAAAAAAATCAAAACTATTATTAAAATCAAACTTATCCCAGGCAAAAAAAAAAAAAAACAACCCTGTGGTACATGCAGGAGTAATAAAGGTGTTCGGAACTTACATATTTACGATGTAATATTTTATTTGGAGTAAAAGCTATTTGCTATTTGCAAATCATATCTGAAGTCCAAACTACCAAAAGCTAGTTTTCCAGCTCAAATCGTCTTCGCCAAGGCCGCCTGTAGTCTGTACAACCTAGTAGTTAAGCTTTTAGTTAAAAAATGCTGTAAAACAGATAACCAATCATCGCTAATAGTTAACCCAGCAAAAAATAGAATTTCAAAGAAGTGCTTCCGGAAGGCATTATTCAATTACGAAGCGCTTCCGGAAGGCACTCCAGAAGGCATGATTTTTGTTCGCGATGTCCGACTTGGTATGTCTCTTTTAAGCAGTTGAAAAGCGCTTCTTTCATGTGCTCTTAGAAGCAATAAATTCATGCCTTCTTAGAGCTTCGGGAAGAACTTGTTGAAGAGTTTCTGAAAGAGCTTCTGGAAGAGCTTCTGAAACAGCTTCTGGAAGAGTTTGTGAAAGAGCTTCTGAAAAAGCTTCTGGAAGAGCTTCTGAAAGTGTTTGTGGAAGAGCTTCTGAAAGAGCTTCTGGAAGAGCTTCTGAAAGAGCAACGTAAATTTGAAAACCGCAAAAAAAAAAACTACAAATTAAACAAAAAGTATGAATTACAAAGATAGGTTCTGCCAAAAGTTCTAAATTCTTTAGTAGTAATCTTAATAATATATTTTTTTAGGGAGAGAGGTTTTTTTACTTTGATATTTAATGCATGTGGAAAATTAGTTTAAATTTTAAATTCTTTTCTCTTTTTCTGGCTTTTCACAGTTTTTGCAATTGTTTGGCATTGAAACTACTTTTTCCGAAGAGCTATTCTAAAACTTATTTTAAATATTTCTTATAAGTGTAAGTCATGGCTCCATAACATAGACAGCATGAGGACAGAAATACTTGTTTTCTTGAGTACTTTAAATTTTTTAAATTTCAGACATGCTTTCAAAAAAGAATGATATTTATTAGTTCCCCTTTTTAACCCCTAAACCATTTTTTCAAATTTCTTAATTTGAATTTCGGAAATTGCAGACGTGTTCCTATACAAATAAATTTAAGTTTTAACTCCTTTTCTTGCTAGAAATATTTTAAAGCCGCACATCCAAATTTAAGCGAAATCGATTTTTGAACACGGAGACACCTTCATTGTATGACCCAAACTATTAATCAAATTTATCTAAACCATTTTTGTACAGAATATAAAATAAAATTTGTAACAAAAATAATCTTAACTAACAATTCAGTAATTTATATTTTATAAAAATAAAATGATTTAAATATTTTAATTACTTTTTTATATAAAACAAAAAGTCTATTCATTATCATATAGTTTTGTTAGGTTAGGTTAGGAAGGGTTATGTGCCTAAGGGCACATCTCCACTCGGAGACCAATACGGTCCATTGTGAATCCCCTCAGTAAAAAAATAGTAAAAAAGAATAGAAATAGACAGCAAGATAGATTGAAAGATAGATATAAAGGAAGATAGAAAGGATATACACTCCCCAGAACCAGCTCCTATCGTCCCCTTTCTAGAACCAGCCGTCCTATCTCCATGACAAATCTCATCAAATCTACTAGATTGCATCCAGCGACACACCCAAGTTCGTCGTGAAATCTATATCCTAGCCATTTCTGTCTGAGACCCTGCAACCTAGGACAGTGGCACATTATATGCTCAACTGTTTCCAGTTCCTCAACGTAGACACCCTGCAATCCATTCTGTCCCTCCATGATTGGTTAACGGTTTCGCGGAATCCCTTCCGCATAACCTCAAAGTAGTAACATAGTGGGGGCTTTACCCCCCCCCCCCCCCCCGTCCCTTACCGCCAAGTCCAGATTCGAACCCTCCCTCGCAAGTTCGCCCGCCAACTCATTGCCATCCACCTTGCAGTGTCCGGGTCCCAACACAGCCTCACTGTGAATGCCTCCATGAGCTCCCTCAGAGCTCACCTACATCGTGCGACCAGGCGCGAGCGCACCGTGTAGTTTGTCAGTGCTCTGAGCGCTGCCTGACTATCGATATAAATTGTCACCCTAGATCCCCCAACGATGTGACACAATATCACTTCCGTCGCCCTCCAGATCGCTAGGATCTCAGCTTGGAAGACCTTTTCACGTCAGTATCAGCAATATAAACACCGGCACCCGTGCCCGTGTAACTTTTGGACCCGTCCATGAATACTGCCCACCCCTAGAACAGCACCTTGGATCCACGCCAGACTTCCCTGATCGGGAAGTCCACCGGAGGTGTTCCACCGAAGTCTAAGGTCAAGATCATATGATCCGATATTCCCTCGAGAATATTACCCTCATCAAGCGAGGTGAGTACCTGCTAGAGTTTATTAATAGTAATAACATAAATATAGCGAATAGGGGTGACGAACCCACTTTCGGGAACGTAGTTAGATCGGAGGTTTTAGACCTCGCACTTACTAGCTCTAATCTTTCCTTCGCCATCTCTGACTGGCACGTATCTTCGGAAGTTTCAATGTCGGACCACCAACACCTGGTCTTCAACATTGCGGGTTCTTTGGGTACTATCCAGTCATTCCGTAATCCTAGGAGGACAGATTAGGATCTCTTTCGGTATTATGTTGAAGACTCCGCTAACTGCTCGAGGGGGCTTATTTTGATCAGGATGCGGCTGATATTCAGTGTAATCTAATTTCCGCCTATGAGTTGAGCTGCCCAATGGGGGCATGGAAAACCAAGCGTGATGTTCCATGGTGGAACGACAAACTTGGGAAACTCAGAACCGAGGCGAGAAGACTATTCAATAGGGCCAAGGAGACAGGCAACTAGGTGGGCTACAAGGCGGCTCTAACTGGGTACAATAAGGAACTCCGTAGATCTAAGAGGGCAACGTGGCGTAGCTACTGTGAGAAGATCTCAGATCTCCCCGAAGCGGTTAGGCTTCGCAAGGCTCTTTCACAAGATCATACGAACGGACTTAGTACCCTGAAGAGACCGGACGGGTCCTATACTGAATCGCCCGAGGAGACCTGTGAAATCTTACTGAATACACGCTTTCAAGATTGTGTGTCACCTGAGAGGCTACCTAGGATTCCTAGAACTCCTAGCCTATCTGGGAGGGACATACGACTTGCGAACAGGGTGTTTCAGGAGGGAAGGATCTCATGGGCGGTGAGAAAATTTTCGTCGTTTAAATCTTCTGGACCAGATGGGGTGTATCCGTGTCTGCTGCAGAGGAGCATGGATCTTATATTCCCGCAACTGACCAGGATTTTTAAGTCGAGTTTGTTATTTGGTCACGTTCCATTGGCTTGGAACGGAGCTAAGGTAGTATTCATACCGAAGGCTGGGCGCAAAGCGGAACATTTGCCCAAATCTTAGAGACCAATAAGTCTTAGTTCTTTTCTCCTTAAGACCATGGAGAAAGTCTTGGACCACTATATCAGGGATGTGTACCTGCTGCGCAAACCCATTCATGGGTACCAATTTGCGTATCAGCAGGGAAAATCCACTGAGACGGCTGTCCATCAAGTTGTCACTATGATCGAAAAGCCACTGGAGGCGAAGCAAATAGCCTTGTGTGCTTTCGTTGATATTCAGGGCGCTCTTGACAACACGTCCTACGATGCGATTAGGACTGCGATGCTGAGGAAAGACATCCCCAGTGTTATCGTTAGTTGGACTCTGGAGATGTTGACCTCTAGAGTCATTACATTCGGCGTCGGGAACACTTCTAGGACCATAGGGGCGACTAGGGACTGTCCTCAGGGTGGTGTGCTATCGCCTCTGCTGTGGACTCTGTTCATTGATGAGCTGCTTGAGCAGCTTAATGACCTGGGTTTCAGAACCTACGGATATGCTGACGATCTTGTTATTTCTGTCACAGGCTGGGATGACAGGACAATTTCTGAGCGCATGCAACAGGCTCTGAACTTTACCTTAAAGTGGTGCCACGAGAAGGGATTGACTATAAATCCCTCGAAAACCATCCTGGTGCCCTTTACTAGGAGACGTAAGTTTTGTCTCACTGAGCCATCGCTTCAGGGCACGAGGATCTGCTTCTCTGATGGCGTTAAGTACTTGGGGGTTATATTGGATAGGTCTCTGAATTGGAATGAGCACCTTGATATGATCTCTAAAAGGGCCACTAGGGCAATGTTTGCCTGCCAGAGGCTCATTGGCAAGACCTGGGGCCTTAGACCTCAAATGGTCTACTGGTCTTTTAACACCATTGTGAAACCGATGGTCACATACGCCTCATTGGCGTGGTGGACAAATGTTGAACAACTCGGGGATCAGATGACTCTTAAGGGGATTTATCGACTGGTATGTATTGGTATCACTGGTGCCTCGAAATTATGTCCGACTGATGCCATTGGAGTCATGCTGGGTATTCCTCCTTTGCATATTTCTGTAAAGGAAAACGCGTGAATGGGATCCCTAAGGCTGCGGGAGATTGGAAGCATGAGGAGTGGGGATCTGAAGGGGCATCTTGAGATTGCGAAAATGTTCGCTGATGACCCGGTTATTAGGGTCAGTGACAAGATTCTGCCTGTGCAAGTATTTGTGAGGCACTTTGTTGTTGTGATTTTCGACAGGAACACGTGGTTGACTGTATCTTGGGTACCGGAGGTTGGTGCACAGGTCTGGTTCACGGATGGCTCGAAAAAGTCGAACATGGATACGGGGCGGGTGTCGTCGGACCCGGATTTCAGCATGCTCTGCCCATGGGCAAATATCCCTCCGTTTTTCAGGCTGAGGTCTTCGCTATCTGTATCTGTGTGGAAGAGTGTCTGCGGAGGATGACACGGGGAGCCACGATCTACATTCTATCTGACAGCCAGGCGGCACTTGGTGCGTTGAGGGCTCAAGATGTGTCGTCTGGTCTGGTTAAGGAATGTATCGACTCTCTAAATCGTCTAGGACTTAACAACTCCTTGACACTGGCTGGGTTCCAGGCCATGAGGGTCATGTGGGCAACGAACGGGCTGACTGTTTAGCCAACTGCGGAGCTCGGCGACAATTTTTAGGGTGTCTGAGACGTGCCTTTAATGATTTAATACATATTAGGACTTTGAATGTTCTTTGAAAGCATTAAAAAAAATCATTAATTTTTATGAAAAAAATTGACAAAAAATTTAATTTTCATACAGTTATTGACGTTTTTACTAAATAAATTAAATTGATTTATTGATACTTTATTGCTTCATTGTATGCACTGTGAAGCGCTATTTTGGAAGCATATAAAGGCAGCAACTGCTTACCAAATCGAGTTTTTTTTTTGCTGGAAAACTATCCTAAAAACTCGATACTTCGTTACCGTTAAGGCTTTGCATGGGTCACTAACCATTTTTATTATTTATCTTTAAACCCTTTTTATACAAAGATTTTATGAAAAAATCCAAAAAGTATAATGTCATAAGCTAATACCTAAATGAACACTTATTTAAAGTTTCAAACTTTTAGATCAAACAGGTTTGGGCAGGGGTAGACATAAACTTTTTTAACCACCGCGTAAAAATTTTAAAAATCTCAGTCTGACAGGATGCTTACACCCAAAATTTATAATTCCTAGCTCTCGCGGTTTAAGTTGGGTGATTAAGCTGGAAACGTTTTCCTTTTGAACCTCATTTATAGCATATTTCGGCTGAATTTCAGTTTATGGGGGACACCCCTAGAGAAAAAATCTGAATATGCCATCCCCTTCAGAATGTTCCCAGGAGTACGAAAATCATAATGAATAAGGGGGCTCACGCCCCCTATGGGCGTGGCAGTCGAAAAACGACCCGGCCCACCTACGTAGACAATATGGGTATCAAATGAAAGCTAATGTCTTCACGATTCCAAAAATAGCCATAGTTGCCAGACGGGCGGTTTTTGCAGCCGATACGGCCATTTTTGTTAAATAGGGGCGGGGGTGAAAAACGACCTATGCCACCTACTTAGGCAATATTGGTATCAAATGAAAGGAAATGTCTTCACGATTCCAAAAATACCCGTAGTTGCCAGATCGTCCAGAATTTGAGGAAGATATGTTAATTTTTATAAAATGGGGGAAGGACTTTTTTTTGTTTATTTCTTTTTAGCTCGGCCAGAGGCCGAGCACTCGAGATCCCCGCCGTCTAGAATTAAGACATACTGGAGTTAAAAACATCTAAGCCCGGCCGTAGGCCGGTCACGCAGAAAAACTTTACTAAGCGAAGCCAGTATAACAAATTTTCATTTGATTTTAACAAATATAAGCAAAAAAAAAGGAAAAAAAAAAATTTCCCCCACCCCAAATTTTGCCAAAATGGCCATATCGGCCCGATCTGGCAACTACGGCTATTTTTGGAATCGTGAAGACATTAGCTTTCATTTGATACCCATATTGTCTACGTAGGTGGGCCGGGTCGTTTTTCGACTGCCACGCCCATAAGGGGCGTGAGCCCCCTTATTCATTATGATTTTCGCACTCCTGGGGTCATTTAAGGGGGCGTGGCATTTTTTTTTTTTTCCAGGGGTGTCCCCCATAAACTGAAATTTTGCCCATATTTCAATTGGATTTTTCAAAAATGACCTTATTAATCGATCATATCAATATTTTAATTTTCTAACTTCAGCGGGTTGGGCAGGCCAGTCAGAGGGAGATTATTTCCTTTTGCAAACTTTAATTTTACTACGTTCCTGGCGAAAATTCCAAAAGAGACCTTTTCTGTGAATTAATACAGCCACATATATAAAAAATATAAAAGCTATCTCGTTTTTCTTCCTACCATGGGAATATCTAATAATCTCATCAAAGCCGATGGTCAGGCCGTTAGGAGGGCCAGGCCGTTAGAAGATAAACTTTTCCTCTTTATACGCATCCAGAACGAATTTTCAAAAATCCTGTCTAAGCGCATGTCTACGCGGTGTTAGGAACCCAAATACAAATTTCAAGATCATCGTATAAGTGGTTTTACCAGGCCGTAAAAGATGGAAACTTTTCCCTTTTTGACCATAGTAAGGTCATATTTAAAGAAATATATTTTTTAAATTTAAAATTTCTTGCCAAAGGCGTTTGGTTTGGCAGTCAGGGGACAACTTTCCCCATATTAATTTTTGAAAACTCACGTGCAAGTGGATGTCTACTAGGGATAAGTAAGTTCCTATCTTTAGCGGTTTGGCTTGGTCCACAACGGCGAAACTTTTCCCCATCTTACTGATTTGTTACCGCTTTCCTTTACAGAAATTCAAAAAGTATCATATTAGCGAGTTGGGTCAAATACGAAGGAACAGGTTTTTTTTTATCCTATTACCCTAACCGAGCACTAGCTTCTATGGCTTTCGGCGCGTTCGATTCCCACCAGTGCCTCTGGTGGGAATCGAACCCACGACCCCCACACTGATAAGCCAGCACGCTACCAACTAGCTACCGGGGCGCACAACAAGTATTTTAAATGTCTAATTTCTAGCCAAATGGGTTTGTGCAGGTCCCCTTCACAACGGAATTTCCAAAAGTCCCGTCTAAACGAATGTCTACCCGGAAGTAGGAACCGACATACCAAATTTTAAGTTCATCACCTTAGCTGTTTTTCCAGGATGCCAACGGCGAGGTTTTCCCCCTTAATCTCCTTCCCGTAGAATTTTCCATAAATCCTAATCCCTAATCTACGCGGTATTAGGAACTCAAATTTCAAAAGTTCAAGCATCTCGGTGTAGTGGTTTGGCCAGAACGCCAAGGTGAGGGAATTTCCAAAAATCCGGATGTCTACACTGGATTATGAACCCACATGTCAAATTTCAAGTTCCTTGCTTTAGCGGCTTGTCTACACTTTTCCCCTTCATGCACCTAAGCATAAAACTGTTTGGTATAAGGAACCCACATATTAACTTTCATGTTCTTAGCTTTAGCGGTTTACACTATTAAAACGGATAAGGTCCGGAATTTGATTTAAATGGTGAGCTTATTCGGCGAGGACGATGAAAGCGAGTCTGATGGCATTGTCTCTAGCGACCTTTTTAGAGAAATCTCCGTATTCTCAGTACAATCAGTGAAGTGTGCTGCTCATTCACTGCAACTGGTTGTTAAGGATAATTTAGATACGGCTAATAAAGATTTACTGAAGCGCGTTCGAGATTTAGCGAAGGGCTTACGGACTCCTACTTACATGTTTGTTGTACACAAGATGCATATGATTGAAATTTTTAGACAATAAGTTTAAAATTATTTTAGGAGCAAGACTAGCATTCTTAATTTACCGCAAGTTTCTATGGATGTCCAGACTCGATGGAATTCTACTTACTGCATGATAACAAGCTGAATGCCCTACAAATCCTTCTGCTTGAAAAATGTCGATGCTGCGCTTAATCTAGGTCCGTCAGAATGGGAAAATATGGAAGCCTTACTAGCCCTCTTGGAGCCTGTATACGTCGCCACACAAATGCTTTAAGAGGAGCAATTATTTTTCAGCGATTTTTTTTAAAATATGGCTTAAAATGAAGCTTGAAGTTCAGACGAAGCCCGACAGCTCTGAATTTTTAGAAAAAATAGAAAGGCGTGAGAAAATGCTGCTGCAAATTGCTTTCAGCTTTATATTTGGATCCACGACTTATAGAGTTATCAATATTTTTCTAAAAATGCGGTTTACTTGTTTTTCTCTTTGCAGATTAATAATAACAGTATTTGAAGAGTATTTGAACTCAATAAATGTAGATAGGGAACAAGAAAGCGAAGGAAGTGATAATGAGGATAAAAAAAGCTTTCTATGAAATCGACAATTTTTCTCCAAGGCTCTTATCGATTGATAAACCTCTTTTTGAATTCTCGGATGCTAAAAGAATACACTATCCGCACTTGTATACATTGGCAAAACTATACAGTGTGTACCTGCAACCCAGGTAATCGTGGAAAGAGCATTATCTGCTCTTAAATTGGTATTGAGCGACCTGCGTTTAAATCTTTCTGCAGAAAATTTAGAAAAAGTTATGTTTGTTAAATTAAACAAATAAATTACTTCACACATTATAGCAAATA
Source organism: Delia radicum (assembly GCA_021234595.1). NCBI lineage: Eukaryota > Metazoa > Arthropoda > Insecta > Diptera > Anthomyiidae > Delia > Delia radicum. The sequence goes on from CM037853.1 coordinate 193,123,188, forward strand.
AAGTCAATAAAAAAAGAAAATAAACAAAATGAGTTTTATTTTAGACGGAAAAAATAAAACTCCTTAAATGAGTTTCAACATAAAACTCCTCAAATGAGCTTTATTTTCTGACGGGAAAAATAAAACTCCTCAAAAGAGTTTTATTTCAGGCGGAAAAAATAAAACTCATCAAAAACAGCATGAATAGAGAAGTCGATATATTTTCCCAAAGTATGATCATAAACTAGCCAGTCATTAAATCTCGAGCATAATGGTGATAAAAATTGTGGCGTGCATTAACATTACCTGAATAACTAAAATAACGTTACCCTTAAAATGCCGTTACCAAAATAATTGCAAAATCTTTTTCCCTAAAATAACTTTACCGAAATATCTAAAATAACGTTACCGCTAAAATACCGTTAGCGAAATAAATAAAATACCGTTGACGCTAAAATCCCGTTACCGAAATAACTAAAGTAACGTTACCCCTAAAATACCGTTACCGAAATAAAAGAAAATAGCGTTACCCTGACCAATAACCAAAAACAAAAAAAACCCACAAAATATTGTTGTTGTTTTTTTTTTGTTTTGTAATACAGGGTGGCTGATAAATGCCACTACATAACAAAAACGTAATAACTTTTTTTCTGAGTTATTAATCGGTTAAATTTTTTTGGTTTCATTGATTCGTCTTTCAATTTAAGGAAAATGAACGAATGGGGTAATGAAACTAACATTTTGATTGTGCGCCACTACAATGCTTTGGAGGCTGGCGTTGCCGCCTAAACAAACTTAAGGGGGACATTAGGCGGCACTCCTCTAGAGTTTCGACAAGGAATATTTTTGCTCAAATATGTATTACCAGACAGTCAACACGGACAGTTGTTCTTAAGGATTTTCGTTTCTTTCCTTTAAAAAATCAAATAACAAGCGAATTGAAGGCAGTAGACTTGCCCCTTAGCTTGAAATGTTCTCTGTAATTTGCACGGAATTTCGTTTGCATTTGACGTCATCAGGCGTGGAAGTAATTTTAATTACATTGTATTTTGAAAGCCTTTAAAAATACTTAATAAAAATGTATTGCATTTTAAATAAAAAAAAAATATTTATATGTATTGAAAAAAAGTTATTTGATTCTCTTAATGTAGCAATATTCATCAGCCACCCTGTATGTATGTAGGTTTTTATAAACGTCATGTATGTATTAGTAGCAATCGCATGCAGTGCTGTCAGGTTTGACGATTTATCGTCATGTTGACGACATTTAATACCCAAAGTAACTAAATGACTATTGGACGATTTTTGCTTCCAAAATGACGATTTTTTGACAATAGTTTAATATGTCAGCAAGACCTATTTATTTATCATTCTCATTAAATCGCTTGCTCGATTATTAAATTTATATTATTTTGTTAAAAATTAAAAAAAAAAACATTGTTTTTTTTTTGGCGCAGTGCGATAAAGCCCTGGGCAGTAAGGCCATATGGTCTTATTTCTCAAAAAAATGGGAAATAATGCCATATGGCGTGTTTTCCAACTCATTGGGAAATAAGGCCATGGTCGTTTTGCAACCAAATGGGAAATAAAGCCATGTTGTGTATTTTTTTTTTAGTTACATAGTGACAACATAAGGAGTTGTCATTGCGAAGTGTTAAAAAGTTATGGTACAATCGCGGGAGCGAGTGGGGTGGGGGTAAAGTAATCTATAAATAAGTAAGTGGCTTTGCTGAGCAAAGTTTTCCTGCGTAGCCGGCCTTCGGCCGGGCTTAGGGGGTTTTTTCTCCAGTATGTCCCACTCTCGGCTTCGCTGAGGAAAGTTTTTCTGTGTAAAAGTAATCTATAAATAATAAGTGGCTTTGCCGAGCAAAGTTTTTCTGCGTAGCCGGCCACGGCAAAGCCACTTAATATTTACAATATAATAATAGATTACTTTTACACAGAAAAGCTTTCCTCAGCGAATCCGAGAGTGGGACATACTGGAGGAGAAAACCCCTAAACCCGGCCGAAGGCCGGCTACGCAGGAAAACTTTGCTCAGCAAAGCCACTTACTTAGTTATATATTACTTTACCCCCACTCGCCGAAGGCCGGCTACGCAGGAAAATTTGTAAATTTTTTTTTCTGTTAAATTTTTTGTAAATATTATTATTAGTATATTATATACTACATTTTTGTTGAACCAAAATTTTTTAATTGAGTAATAAAGCATTAATGGCTTTATTTCCAAATGAAATGGGAAAAAACTCCTTATGGTCTTATTTCTCTAAAAACGGTGAAATAAGACTATATGGCCTTACTGCCCAAGGCTTTATCGCACTGCGCCTTTTTTAAATAAAACTTAATCCAAACCGGATTTATTTTTTATAAATTCATTATGGGTTTAGCTCAATTTAGTTTCTGAGTTTATATTTTTAGAACATTTTTATAAAATTTAATTGGTGTGAGATTTAAATAAAAATAAAAAAATTTTTGTTAAAAAACAAGGCATGGACTTTTTTCCGAAACAAACAGATGTCTAGCCCGAACATATTGCATGTTGAAAGATGATATATATACAACTTTAAATGAAACAAAATAAATCCAAAAATAAATCCGGTGTATAAAAAACAGCCCTAATAATATAAATAAAGTGCCAAAATTTAAGAATTAAAAAATATAACATTAAGTTTGTTCGATAACACAAAAATTTGTACAAGTGTTTACTGGAAGGTTTTCGTTCAGACAAAAACTGGTAAAAACAGAGAGTAAAGAGACAGTTTGATGCCAAAGAACTTACAAGTTTTTCCTGAATACATTTTTGCCAGTAAAAATGTGTAAGAAGAAAAGATCATATGATTGAAAAAATATGCTTGTGTTGTTAGTAAACAAAAGCAAATATTAAATTAAATTATAATTGTTTATGGATTTAAAGTGAAAAATATTAAATAATTAACTATGGAAGAAGTTAAAAAACATTTAAATTATTTTTGGTCGATAATTTCAATTAACTTTTTCCTTTTCCATAATGACCAGTTGATTTTCTTTTTAATATTTAAAACAAGCTGTTTTATCTAATTTAATAATTCCTACAAATTTTCTGTTCGTTTACTTTTTTGTAGATTTGTCTTACTCTTTGTAATTTTTTTACTAAGTAGTTTTTACTGAACTTTACAGGAAAAGTAATCGAACAGACTTATTGTTAAAGAATTTCCAAATTTTGTAAAAGAATTTAAGATTTAAAAAGTTGTGCTACTGAAATGTTGTTCCAAGAATTTTGTAGATATAAGTGATTAACAGTTCAAGTGGTAAAATATGTTGTATTTATTTGATTTTTCAACATTTTATAAATATGAATATCGTTGTAAAATAGAATGATTTTCGAAAGTTTAAACCAAAGAGAAGTGTCAAAAATCGTGTTATATTACAACGATAACAGGTTAACATTGGAAATGTGAATTACATTATTGTATTTTATTTTTTATTAAAACTTTATCCCTCTTCTAACAAATATATTTTAGTTTGACGACTTTTTGACGATTTTTCAAAATATGATAACGATTTTGACGAATTTTTCTAGAAAATTTGATATTTTTTTGCTCTGCAAACCTGGCAACACTGGTTATGAGTGCAAATGTGAGAAGACCTAGAAAACTTTTTAAGCAAATTTATAAATTATTCTTTTGTTTTCCAGATCCCAGGCTTCCCAGATACCCTTTTTCGGTAACCCCAACAAATCAAATAATCACCAATTAGAAAAAAGGTTGAACAAAATAGTTGAGTTAAAATTCTTTATTTATTTGACTGCATTAACCAGAGTTGCCAGACACTTTAATCGTTATCAGATCAAAAAAATATCCAGGAACAAAATCCCCGAACTTTTTTTCGTACACTATTTTTACTTATTCTCATTCTCAACCTTTAATAAATTTGCAAGGCAACTCTTACACTCTAATAACATTTATTAAAACCCCATTAAATTTAAAGGACATTCACTTTCAGAACATTTTTATTTAAAACATATAAGGTGCATAATTCATCTTAAAATCTTTTGATTATACATAAGCATTTTATTTCCTTAAAAACCCTAATTTTTATTTGATACATACAAAAATAATCTAAATTAAAGTAAAAACCAATTGAACTTTTGGAAAATTTGTAGGGTTCTTATTCTAGGAGTCGTAAAAGAGAATTGCACAAGCAACTAAGCTGAAAAATACCAATAAATTGAAATACCAGTTTCTTTAATTTTTTGTGTCTCGAAAACACCCTAAACACTCGAACGATTTTCTGTTATAATTTTTGACAAACTTAATTTTATCACACTTTCCGTGTTACTTATGTGATGTATAGTATAAACACATGAGTTGTAATGTAAACTGGTATTTCATAATTATTTCATTATGTATGTCTCCGCAAGCGTATTTTTGTTCCCTTAAATTTATCTAATATTCTGATTATTCTAAACTGTTTTGATGCATCTCTTTTAACGATCCAAAAATATATTTTAATAATCCTTATTACTTTCATTATTATATAGGCAAAGAGACGATTCTTTTATTTAAAACAACAGGCGAATTTTACAACAGTTTTTTTTAAAATCATAAGGGAACTTTATTAATATATCTATTTTTCACAACACGTTCTTCTTTAGGTAATCAGAATAACCATTTCACCTTTGAAGACCCACTGTTATAAGCATGCACAATTTCAGAGTCATTTTAGTAAACTTTAATTAAACTTGTTTTCTTCTGAAACATCCCAAATACATTATTAATCAATCAGTCATAATTTGTTTTAATTATAAAAACAACATTATTGTTCAGAACTACACATTGTTTACACATTTTTGTTTGTGTGAAAAACATAGCTTACGTTTTTAAAATTCTATAATTGCAGTAAATTCCAACGGTGCGTGTACGTTAAGATTACATTACAGCTACGGTTGGCTAACCCAGCTTTTACTCTGCTCTTATGTAAAGTACTATACTTAGGAGTTGAAAGATTAGGTGTTCATATCTTGAATTAGTTAAAGAACTTGAATTTGTTAAAGAGCATAAAGGTGTCCCTTAAATTACAATTTGAGGATTTTCAATGATTTTAAATACCACTTTTGTTTTATTTGATAATCTAATTTCCTTCTGTCCAGAGGAGCCTTAGGTCCAAGGACTTGTTTTTTGTGAAAAACCTTATACGTTTGAGAGACTTGTTTATACAGAAAAATCATCATACTTTAACGAATTTTTGCTTTAAACGTTCTTTAAATTTAAGGACTTTAGCCCATTGAAAACTTGCAAAATGTTGTCTGTAAGTGAAATTTAATTGATATTGTTTTCTTTTTCACGAATTTATTATGTTAATATAGAGATTAAAATAATTTTTAAATGCATTTTGTTTTATTTTAAAGGATTATAATTATAAAACATATTCATTGTATATATACGCAATTTTAAGCGTATTTGAAGGCATATTAAATGTATTCTCAAGCATTTAATATAAATTTTTTAGACACATACACTCTTATTAATTTCTGTTGAAATTTGCCCAACTTATAGTAGGAAACTATACTCCTACTATAAGTTGGGTAAATTTACTCTAAGTGTGCAAATGAAAAAAAAAATACACACATTACGTGTAAGTTGGTCAACAAAAATAATGTAAATGTACTATGCAAGTGCGTAAAAATGTAATTAAATTTAGAAATAAATGAATAATTTTACTGAATTTTTGAGTAAAATAACATGCTTTACTTGTAAATATACGGAGAAAATGCGTAAAACACATTTTTATATGCGCAAAAACCCCCTAAATATGCGTATATTTACCTTGCGGTAAGAAAGAAAAACACCCCAAAAAATGTTTCAAATAAAACAAAAAATTAATTTTTAGAAAAAGTTTTATTAATGTGTTGTATAATAATAAATTTTATAATAAAATATAATAGATAATATTTGTATATAAGTGGTTGTACATATACAGAGCTTCAAAGATTGAATTTTATTTTGATAAAATCAAATCAGATTTTTTTAAATCGAATGATTTTTTCTTAATCAATCGCAGAGAATTTAAAAAAATATCGTTAAAATGGAAAAAATCCCCAAAAATTTAAAACAATCTGCAAAATTGAAAAAATCGCCAAAAATGAAAACAATCGACAAAATTTAAAAATCGCCAAAATAAAAAAAAAATAGCCAAAACTAAAAAATATCGTCAAAAATGAGGAAAATTTGCTAAAAGTGAAAACATCGCCAAAATGAAAAAAACTTCAAAATTTAAAAACTGCAAAAGTAAAAAATAGCTCAAATTGGAAAAGGTTGTCCGTGTCATTTATTTGTTTCTGTTAGTTTTTGAAACATAGACGATGTTTCAAATAAATACTCTTTCTTATCTGCGATGCTTACTTTTCGAGATAAACGCGATAACAAATCTAGCCAATCAAATCGAAATTTAGGATCGTTGAAGGGGTAATGGGGTTGAGTTTTGAACAATGGTGCAACCATCTTTCCTCCAGCTCCATTAGTTTTCGAAATATGTAGCTTTTAAAAATCGACTAAATAATTACCGTCCATAACTCAACAAAAAAAGAGCTGCTGGAAAACTGTTTGCGCCGGTGTTAAAAACTCAATCCCAATACCGGTCCTAAATTTTGACCTGATTGGCTAGGTTCTTAGATCGGGTTTTTCTCGAAAACAAAGCATCGCCAAGCAAAAAGAGAATTTATTTGGAACATCGCCTGTGTTTCGAAAACTAATAAAACTAAATGTACATTTACAACTATTTTAAATTTCTCGTCAATATTTATCGTTATTTCAATTTTAGCTTTCTTTTTTAATTTTTGGCGACTTTTTTTTTGAATTTTTTTATTTTTAATTTGGAATTTTTTTGCATTTTTAGCTATTTTCTATTTTTTTTGGCGATTTTTTTAATTTTAACAATTTTTTTTTTTAATTTTTGCCGACTTTTTTTATTTTAGGAATTTTTTTATTTTTGGCGGTTTTTTTAAATTTTAGCATTTTTTTATTTTTGGCGATTTTCTTTAAATTTTACCGTTTTTTTTTTCAAATTTTGAGTTTTTTTTTTTTTAATTTCAGCGATATTTTTTATTAATTTTAACGTTTTTAAAACGTTAACGATTTTTTGCCGATTTTTTCAATTTTGGCAATTATTTTCAATATTGGCTATATTTTTAAATCGACTGAGTAAAAACCGACTGAATAAATCGAATGAAGAATTTAATTCTTTAAAGCTCTGTACATATATTATATTTTGAAAATATTTTTCCACAATTAGGCTGCTAACACTTGGAAAAAAAAGTTTTTGGTACATTAGGAAGTTTTTTAATTCACTATCCAAAATTTTACATTTACAAATTCTTTTTTCATTAAAATTCTCAATAACATAAATTTTTTAGATATTTTTTTAGCTTTTTTAATTTGCTTTATTTTTTCTTCAATTTAAAAATGTCAAAATATTAAAAGTTAGTATATTTACAAACTTTGTGCGTAAAAATTTTATTTAACAAAATAATACTACTTTTAGGCATAATGTGTTTAATTGTAAACACATACTTGGTAAAAATACTGTAAGTGGGTATTATTGTATATAAAAGTGTGGGAAAAATAGTTTTACGCATTTTGATGTATAAATTTACCGAATTTGGGTAATAACACATGAAACTTTACTCGTTTTATAGTAGTAAATTTACAATCATTTTTTAGAGTGTAAATTTTAAATTTCAACAAATATAAATGTTGCTAAACCTTTTTTATACAATTAAAAAATACTGAATATTAAAATTATTCAAGTTCGAGGCCATACTCTTTATTTCTTTATTAAGATATTGTCCTAGCTAATAATCTATAGAGTTCTTGATCTCAAATTTATTAAGTGACCACTTTCAGGAATGTGTTGATAGATTTTTTTCAAGAATTTTCTAGGTTCCCATCATCAGAACACGTTTTGAAAGAAGTGACAATCCCATGCAAACTTCACACATTCATATAACCTAGTTATCCCACTAAATGAGAACTAATATATGAGCTTGAAGTTAAAGATTATCACCATTGATCAAAAATAAATTGAAAACTTGTTCGTTATGTGCAAGCTCTACCTTTGGTAGATATACAATACACGCTTTTTGTTTTTATTCTCCTTTTTATTATACCCTCCATCCCATAGTGCAGGAGGGTATATTCACTTTGTCAAATGTTTGTAATTCTTTTAAAAAAATTCTGGGACCCCATAAACTATATATATTCTTGATCAGCATGGATAGAGAAGTCGATATAGCCATGTCCGTCTGTCCGTCTGTCCGTCCGTCTGTCTGTGGAAACACAAAATACTCCGACAATACAGAAGAGGTACTGCTAATTTTCAGTCAAATTGTTTGTTGATATCATGAGCAGTTTTCTAGTGAAAATGATCAAAATCGGTTAACGCGTTCAAAAGTTATGAGTGAAAATGTGGGAAGACCTCTAAAAATTTTTTTTTTTTTTCATCATACATACATACTTACATACGTACATTCAATGCTTATACACAAGAATATACGCAAGCAGGGATGGCTGTCAATATCGCTGAATTACCGTCCCCGATTCTAACACCTTTCAACTGACTATCGTTATCGCTTAAATACCGTTACCGATATTCTTGAAATACCGTTATCCGTAAAATACCGTTACCTTAAAATACCGTTACCGAAATAATCTAACAAGATCTGAACAAAAAAACTTCTGTAAATAGATATATTTTCCCAAAGTATGATCATAAACTAGACAGTCATTTAAACTCGGGCATAATGCGGTTAAAAATTGTGGTGTGCATTAACATTACCTGTATAACTAAAATAACGTTATCCTTAAAATGCCGTTACCAAAATAATTGAAAAATCTTTTTCCCTAAAATAAAGTTACCGAAATATCTAAAATATCGTTACCGCTAAAATACCGTTAGCGAAATAAATAAAATACCGTTAACGCTAAAATACCGTTAACGCTAAAATCCCGTTACCGAAATAACTGAAGTATAGTTTCCCCTAAAATACCGTTACCGAAATAAAAGAAAATAGCGTTACTACGACCAATAACCACATAGAATCGGTTACCATCCATGGTCATGATCAACACTTACAAACAAAAAAAAAACACAAATTATTGTTGTTTTTTTGTTTTGTTTTGTTTTGTTTTGTATACAGTATGTATGTACGTATGAATTAGTAGCAATCATGCAGAGTTGCCAGGTTTGACGATTTGTCGTCATTTTGATGATATTTAATACCCAAAATAACTAAATGACTATTTGACGACTTTTGCTTCCAAAATGACGATTTTTTGACAATAATTTAATATGTCAGCAAGATCTACTTATTTATCATTCTCATAAAATCGCCGGCTCGATCATTAAATTTATATTATTTCGTTAAAAATTGAAAGCAAAAACATTGTTTTTTGATCGATAGCTAGCTTTTATATGCTAATATGATGTGAAACACAATTTTGCAAAAATGCAAATCCTAGAATTGAATAAAACTTAATCCAAACCGCATTTATTTTTTTATAAATTCATTACGGGTTTAGCTTAATTTAGTTTCTGTGTTTATATGTTTAGAACATTTCTTTAAATTTTTATAAAATTTAATTGGAGTTAGATTTAAATAAAAATAAAAAAATTTTCATGTTAAAACACAAGGCATGGACTTTTTTTGCGAAACAAACAGATCTCTAGCCCGAATATATTTCATGTTGAAAGATGATATATATACAACTTTAAATGAAACAAAATACATCCAAAAATAAATCCGGTGCTTAAAAAACAGGCCTAATAATATAAATAAAGTGCCAAAATTTAATAATTAAAAATATAACATTAAGTTTGTTCGATAACACAAAAATTTGTACAAGTTTTTACTGGAAGGTGTTCGTTTAGACAAATACGCAGTAAAAACTGGTAAAAACAGAGAGTAAAGTGACAGTTTGATGCCAAAGAACTTACAAGTTTTTACTGGATACATTTTTGCCAGAAAGAATTTGTAAGATGAAAAAAACATATGACTAAAAAATATGCTTGTATTTTTAGTAAACAAAAACAAAAACAAAAATTAAATTAAATTTTAATTGTTTATGGATTGAAAGTGAAAATGATTAAATAATTAACTATGGAAGAAGTTAAAAAACATTTAAATTATTTTTGGTCGATAATTTCAATTAACTTTTTCCTTTTCCATAATGACCAGTTGATTTTTTTTTAATATTTAAAACAAGCTGCTTTATCTAATTTAATAATTCCTACAAATTTTTGGTTCGTTTACTTTTTTGTAAATTTGTCTTACTATTTGTAATTTTGTTACTGAGTAGTTTTTACTGAACTTTAAAGGAAAAGTAATCGAACAGACTTATTGTTAAAGAATTTCCAAATTTTGTAAAAGAATTTAATATTTAAAAAGTTGTGCCACTGAAATGTTGTTCACAGAATTATGCAGATATAAGTGATTAACAGTTCAAGTGGTAAAATTTGTTTGATTTAAAGTTGTATTTATTTGATCTTTCAACATTATATTTTTGTTATTTTATTAATTAATAATCATATAATATATACTATTACCCTAACCGAGCACTAGCTACTATGGCCTTCGGCGCGTTGTAGCGAAAACAGATCAGTGCCTCTGGTGGGAATCGAACCCACGACCCCCGCACTGATAAGCCAGCACGCTACCAACTAGCCTACTGGGGCACACTGTTTCAACATTTTATAAATATGAATATCGTTGTAAAATATAATGATTTTCGAAGTTTAAACCAAAGAGAAGTGTCAAAAATCGTGTTATATTACAACGATAATACGTTAACATTTGAAATGTGAATAACATTATTGTATTTTATTTTTTATTAAAACTTTATCCCTCTTCTAACAAATATATTTTATTTTGACGATTTTTCAAAATATGATGACGATTTTGACGATTTTTTCTAGAAAGTTTGTCGTTTTTATGCTTTGCAAACCTGGCAACACTGGTTATAAGTGCAAATGCTAGAAGCCCTCGAAAAATTGTTAAGCTAATTTATAAAGTATGTTTTGTTTTCCATATACCAGGCTTGCCATATACCTTTTTTTGTTAACCCCAACAAATCAAAAAATCACCAATTAGAAAAAAGGTAGAACAAAATAGTTTAGTTAAAATTCTTTATTTATTTGACTGCATTAACCGGAGTTGCCAGACACATTAATCGTTATCAGATCAAAAAAATATCCAGGAACAAAATCCCCGAATCCAACAATGTAAATTCATAACTTTTTTTCGTACACTATTTTTACTTATTTTCATTCTCAACCTCAACCAAGGAAACTCTTACATTCTAATTACATTTATTAAAAACCCCATTCAATTTAAAGGACATTCACTTTCAGAACTTTTTTATTTAAGACATATAAGGTGCATAGTTCATCTTAAAATCTTTTGATTATATGCATTTGTTTTCCTTAAAAGCCCTAATTTTTATTTGATACATACAAAAATAATCTAAATTAAAGTATTGATGTGTAAAAACCAATCGAATTTTGGGAAAATTTCTTAGGGTTCTTATTCTAGGAGTCGTAAACGAGAATTGCACAAGCAACTGAGCTGAAAAACAATAATTTGAAATACCAGTTTCTTTAATTTTTTGTGTCTCGAAAACACCCTAAAAACTCGAAAGATTTTCTTTTATAATTTTTGACAAACTTAGTTTCATCACACTTTCCGTTTTACTTATGTGATGTATAGTATAAACACATGTGTTGTAATGTAAACTGGCATTTCATAATTATTTCATTATGTATGTCTCCGCAAGCGTATTTTTGTTCCCTTAAATTTATCTAAAATTCTGATTATTCGAAACTGTTTTTATGCGTTTGTATTCATTGCATCTCTTCTAACGATCCAAAAATATATTTTAGTAACTTTCTTTCATTATTATATAGGCAAAGGGACAAACAACAGGCGAATTTTACAACAGTTTTTTTAACATCATAAGGAACTATACAAATATATATATTTTTCACTACACGTTCTTCTTTAGGTAATCAGAATAACCTTTGAATACCCACTGTTATAAGCATGCAGAATTTCAGATTCATTTTAGTAAACTTTTTTCTTTTGAAACATCCCAAATACATTAATCAATCAGTCATATTTTGTTTTACTTATAAAAACAACATTATTTTTGTTATTTTTACAAAGAATATAGATATTAATAATGTTTGCACTTTCCCTGGTTTATGAAAACACCGAGATGGAGGGTATCCAAAAATTCGTCACAGCCGAATTTAATCTTTTTTAATACCAAATTCGGCACATCGGACTTTAATGCTTCCACTTGTTTTTACACTTGTTTTGTTTTATATATAAACCAGATGTAAAGGGGAAGTGAACTAAGACCGTACTTTTTATTTTTACAAGTTTGATATAATTTTTATTAAAAATAAAAATTATGTTTTTTCGAACAAGTTTTCAATTTATTTTTGACTTGTTTGGGGGTTTTAACACCCAATCTATCATCAAATGCGTGGTGAGCGAGAAAAAAACAACTTTTCAATATTCATATATTTCATGGGTAGGAGAGCCAAACCTTCTATTACCCGGTATTTAATAAGTTTGAGAATATTAAGGTCGGTAACTGGTTACTTTTCTACTGCAAACCCTATTGCTTTAACAAGGGCATGTCGATTCCGGTAACACCTTACAAAACACATATTATCTCCAGCATAAATGTTATAAGTTTTTTTTTTATTAAAATTTGATTTTATTTATATTGGGTTTTAAATTAATATTTAAATTTGTATGTAACAATTTTATACATGCAATTTTTTTTATAAGTTTTGGGTGGAAAAAATAAACTTTTTTTTTTTAATAATTAGGCAACATGTTATTTTTCTATTACAACCCCTATTATTTTAACAACGACATGTTGATCGAGGTAACTACTCACCTCACTTACAGGTAAAGAGTTATCAAACACTTTTTATTAAAATCTTCGAGTTTTAGATCAAATATCCAGCAAAAACATGGTACACGTAGAGAAAAAACATGGTTGAAACATGATTGCCGCAACAAAATTATGATAACTGCATTCGGACATGGTTGCTACAAACAAATTATGGGTTTAAAAATAAGTTCTGACCAATAACATGGTTGCTGATACCATTTTTTGGTTGATATTTTCTTATATCATGATTCCCTCTTCCTACCTTATAATATGGTTGATACGGCCAAACTATGATAATCATGTTAGTATGATATGATAACAAGAATCAATCAGTCGTGCTGTATTGAAAAAAATTGTTTTATATTACATTTTTTAAATATAAATTTGTATTTTTCGCTAAAAAGTTTTCGAAAAAAAAGAATATACTTTTTCTTCCCATTGGAGTAATATTAGGCGGGTAAGTATACACAAATATATTAATTGAACATTCATATCTAAGAAAAAATTGTTAAAGTCGAAAACTAAATATTTTAATTTACGTGCAGTTGTTATTTAAAGAAACTTGTAAACATTTTTAATGAAAAAACTCAAAGTAATACAGCATACTTTACTATTTCAGTAAGCAAGCTTTTAAGCATATCTATTTTTTCCACAACAAGTTCTCTACCATATTATTGTGAAAACAACAATTGCATTGTTGATACAGATGACGCTATGCACAACCAACCATCTTATAATAGAAACAAACGTTTTATGTGCTCTCTCACAGTTAAGAACAACCATGTTATAATTGTCGAAAATCATTTCATTTATAGTGGATGTAACTTTGTTATGATTTCGCCAGTCATTATATGGTGAGAGAGATCACAGATTATTCTAATTATTAGTGAGTGTCACTGATGAGATTCGGAATTTTATATTTTGTACCGAACTACTGGCTTAATTGAACCCAAACAGCTTACATTGTGCCAAACTTATATTTAAACCCTACACCGCCCTCACAACACAAAAAAACACAACATTTGATTTCAAATTTCCTTTGATATTTTTATTTACATATGTAGGTAGTTAAACATTAAAAACAAAAAAGCTTTAAAACATAACGAAAACAGTATTTTAATTCATTAAGATATACATATTTAATATGTAATTGAAAATATTTTTTTTTATATATTTAAAAAAAAATAAGTCTTAAACTATCATATTTTATATGGTATTACCAAAAAATTGTAATTATATTACAATGAAAAAAAAAAAAAATCAAATTAAATTAAGACAAATATTTAGTCTAATAGTGCATCGTTTTCTATATCAGAATTTTTTACATTTTTTTGGGTTATTTATTTGTGAATATCATTGTCATAACAAAATCTGGAATTAAATTTCAAAAATCTTTTGTTTGGATTAAAGATGATAAAGTTTTTACTTGTAGTCTATTCCTCAATTTAGTTTTAATCAAATTTTGTAAAGAAAATACTCTCTCCACACTTGCTGACGAGTGAGGAATGGAAATAATACGAAAAATATTTGGGAATAAAAGTTCATTTAAACTGTTTTTAATTTTTGAAATCTCGTCCAAAAATTCACATATATTCATATCTTTAAATTTTTGTAAATCTTCCAATTCTGAAATTGCCCTGTACTCACTATTTATTTGTTCAACGTTCTTAGCTTCTTTCGGGAACAACTTAATCACAAACGGTACAATGCTATTAGTTTCACCACTCAATATATGATCTGGTGAAAACTTAGGGAACCAATTAAGAAAATAATCTTGATAGTTATATTTCTTTTTTAAATACTCCAAAAATTTTATATAAAAGCCTTTAACGTTATTTTTAAATTTCAGGACATCAACTTTTGCAATAGGTTTTGAGGCGATGAATAATTCAACAGCTGCACCGCAGTAAATTTCTTTTTTAATATGAAATCAGCTTTACCATTATCTTTTAATTCAAAATTAAAAAGTGTAAAAAAATACGTTAGGGGATCCCACTGTTCGAGAATTCTATCTACTGCAGCTTGACGGGATAGCCATCTTGTTCCGCAGAATTAAAATATTGTTGAAATTTTATAAATTCTTCTTTACGAGATGAGCTGTTACAAAAGACTTGATTTATATTTCTTATAAGCTCATCAATTGTGGTTGGTAAACACTCCGAAGCATGTTGAGAAGCTAAATTTAAATTATGACAAATGCAGCCACTTACGTATAACGTTGGTTGGACTTCCTTTAACAAATCCTGAACACCATTCGTTTTTCCCATCATCACTGAACAGTTATCTGCACCGAAGCCAACCATATTTTCAATTGGAATTTTATTATCTTCCAAAACTTTTAAGATCGCATTGAAAATAGAAAGGGCAGATCCATTAGGAACTTGAATCAATGTTAAAAAACGATCAACACATACTTTATCATACAGACGAATCAAAATTGCTAAATTTTTTGACACAGTACAATCAGTACTTTCATCCACTACAATAGAATAATATTGTTTTTGGCAAATATCAACAATTTGCTTTGTGTTGGACGGACCAGTGCAATCTGTAACAATTTTTGTAGCTTTCTTGCGGTGGATGCTAAAATTTTTGACAATATTGGAATCGCTTATTCCATTTTTTAACAGCGTATTTAAATGGTCTAAAACGGCAAATGGTAAATTATGCTCTGCCGCAAAATTTATTACCATTATTTCCAAATTCTTGGCCTTATTATGAGCTGAATCGGAGGCTGACACTTTTGAAATGAAGTGATAAATTTTTGGTGTAGATTTAGCTTGGCTTTCAAATGTTTTATGTGCCTCTGACTCACCATGCCTTCGGATGTGAAATTGGCTTCCAGAAATTTTAGTATTACACAAAACACACATTTTTCCATTTTCTTTTAACCAAGGGTAAGTTTTTATACATTCACTATTAAATTTTCTATTAACCTTTAACTTTGAAGATGAAGTCGACTCACATTCAGACGATTTCTTTTTTCTGTAAAAGGAATTGTGTAATTATAGTTATAAAATGGTACAACTGTTTTATTCTTACCCTTCAACAAATTTATCCATGTTTATTTTATTTAAGATTTATAATAATTGTAGTATTCACTTTTCCCAAAAAAAAACAATGAAAATGCCGCTTAACTTCTTGTTCTGTTTTGCATGACAATTTCTTTTGACACTCATAATAAATTGATAGCTAATGAAATGACAAAAAACAACATAGTTGCAATATTAAGTAGTGTTTGAATAGTTTTTTTTTTTTTAATTTTTATTATTGTTAAAAAAATAAGTTGGAAAACAAAAAATATTTTTTATATTAACTGGAAAATAAATAGCTAAATTATTACCAGATTGTGCCAAAAAAAAAAAATACAGAGTGTACCAGTGTACCACTCAACTTGTAATTGTGCCGAAAATGGCTCAATTGTGCCACAAATCCCATCGGTGGTGAGTGTCAGTCTAGTTTGAGATTTTGTGCAAAGTGCGTCTTTTTATTAAGAAAAATTAACGTAAATAAAAAAATAATAATAAAATATATTTAATAGCTCCTACAATAAAACTAACATTTGAAAAACAATTTTTGTAAAATATCAAATAAAAGAAAAAATTGAAGCAGAACCTTCAAAAATACTACCAAAAGACTTCAGAATTTTCACTACACTCTGTGTCATACCTCCAGTATGAACACACACTTTTTAAACTAGTACAGTAGATATCGGATATAAGAAACTCAAAAAATGTCAGAGATTTCTTTCTTATATGCGATTTTTTCTTATATGGAAATATCGGATATAAGAAAGTTGTTTCTTATACGAATATATTCTCTAAAATTAAAATGTTTAAATGAAAAGTAAAAAAAAGTTTTAAAGAAAAACATTTTATTAAACAAAACAATTCAGTATATAAAAAAAAAAAATAACAAATATGCAGGTGCTTGTGCAAATTTAAATGTAACTGACACTAATAGAAAACATATGATTTTCTATTGTCGATTTACTTGAATAAACGTCACTACATTGCTAGGTCTGTCAAAAAAACAGAGTAGTATTTGGAAGATGACAAAGCCAATTGTGACAATTTTTTGTTGTTGTTTTTTCTTTGATATTTTAAATTTTGAATCTCGCTCCTAGACGAGGACAAGAAATTCTCATTGAGTTTGTGATTTAACATAACAAATATCTCTAGAAATTCTAATAACAAAGTCCCCTGAAGATTTCCTTGGGCAGGAATGAAATCCGGATAGGGACACGCCTACATCAGATTGCTTTTCACAATTTGTTAAATAAGTTTTGGGACTTTAGCACGTTTAATTACTATAAAATAAAATCAGTTCACAGTTTGACAACAATCTTAAATACTTTCTTATATGAAACCATTTCAAATACGTTTGTCAGCTTTGGTGTTTGACAAACATTTCTTATATCAGTGTTTTTCTTATACGTGTTTTTCTTATATGAAGCAATTTTTAAACTGAGAAGATGCAAATAGGCTCGGTGTTTTTGCTAATCTTTCTTATATGCGATTTGTTCTTATATGAGATGTGCTTATATCCGATATCTACTGTAATGGTGGTTCACATTGGCGAAAATGAAGATGAAGTTCCATTATTTGTTTAATTAATAATTTGTATTTTTTGTGCATTCCAAGACTTTTGAACAATGGATTTGATTCACATTATCATGCTTTTCGCATGAATGTGAAGAAATTTTTTTTCTGTTCATTTAGATTTTTTAGAATCTGATTACATTGGTTATATTTGTACAACCAAAGAAAATATAATGTTTTTAAATTAATGTTTAATACCTTATGACAAGACTTATGAATCTGATTGAAATTATTAATCAAACAAAAATGTTTATAGGACCAAATAATAAAAGTTCGCCTTTATATTCTCCAATGTGAAAATATATTTTTTTTTATTTTAAAATGTAAAAGTTTGCAGATATTTTGAGAAGTGCATATAAAGCAGTATCAAAATTACAGCACACTATAATCCGAATTCGGCTGTTTTTATACCTCTTTAATGACTCATTAAAAAATTATAATTATTGGAATTTAAAAACATTTTTTTATTGGCAATTTAAAAATGCAGATACACCTCGAAATATGTGCAAACTTTTGATCCTCGAACCTTTTAGAACTAAAAAAAAATTAACCAATTTACTGCACATTTTGTCTGAAACAATCCAATTTTATACGTATTCATGCACAGCATATTTTTAATAACTAAAATTTATTCGTTTATTTCATATCGATCACATATATTCATTAGATAAATAAATGTAATATTTAAAATAAGAAAAGACTTCTTTTTAATATTGCTTAACCATTACATGGTTATTAATTTGCTAAATATCATCCTGGAGTCATATTATAGCTTATTAGTAATCATAATATGATAATAGGGATAATATTATGAGACTTTAGATACCATAATATGGTTATATGGGACCATAACATGATAACTTTATGATTAGTTTTTCATCATATTATGATTAGTGGGGACCATTTTATAATAATTCCAAGATCATACCATGTTTATGAAGAACCATAATATGGTGTTATGAGGACAATTTCCGAACCATATTATGATTTATTAGGAATCATATTATGGTAAAACAATGGCAGTTACGTAATCATAACATGATTATTTTACTATGGTTATTACAATGGTTGCCGCAATCATGAACCCAACAATGTATGATGCTCTTCGAATATAGTTGCCCCAACCATGTTTTTTCTTTGCATGTAATGATAGGTCATTACCATATATAGATTACCCAGTAATGATAGGCCATTACCTATTGCATTACTTTACAATACAAAATAATTAAACTCTGATAATAGGCTACAGAAGTATTTTTATTAAATTGCATAATAATGAGTTACTCGTAATGGGTAACATAAGTATTAATACGTTTTCAAAATTTTTACAAATATATTTCCTTTTATTACAATACAAAAATTAAAATGTTACTTCTTTAAATTTGATATACATATTACCCAAAACCAATATTTTTTTTTAACAAACCCACTTATGTCGGCTTAAGGACATTTTTTACGAATTTCGTAGTCAATGCACATCTTTATACGCTAAATTTTATTAATATCAAGTTTTATTTAATTCTGCTTAACAAAAAATGTATATCATTTGTAATGTTAGGCGTTTAACTTCGGCGAATATTTTTTTTTATTCCAAAATGGACTATCCTGTTAAAAATCCACATATAAAGATCCATGCATAAAAACATGTGCTTAATACATGTCCACATGCATCCAGTTAGAGTATTTTTGATAAATTTTCTATTTATTTAAATTTTGTTGCATTGAACAATTTCATATTGGTGAAGGAAATGTTCCATTTTCCCTCCCCCTAGATTCGCGCCTGATTGTAGCCTAATAGTCTCAGAGCCTTGCGAGGTCAACCCAAAACCAAAAAATTTGTTTTTCCTTTTTGTGAGTTTTTTTTTACGTTTTTATTTTTATAATGTTAAAAGTTCAGTTTTAAGTTTGTACAAAAATGTTTTTCTTTTTGGATTAGGCATAAGTTAAAGCAAAATTAAAACTTGGGCAAAATTTTAACCCATTTCACGAGCGACAGCCCATTAAAAATTTAGCTTTAGTACTATATTTCTTCTATAGAGCACACAATTTTTTTTTTTAATTATAGGCCCAAATCTCCACGAAGTTTCGTTAAAACATCTTCAGCGGTTTAAGTTCAGTCGTCAAAGGTTTAACTTCATCCTTCATTAATGTCATCTGTCATCATTTTTATTTTCTTTTGCAATTTTTGGAATGTTTGCCATTTTTTTCGTGAGATTTTGGCTGTCATTTTCAACTTTTTTGTGCTATTTTAATATTGCCCTAGTAATATCTAATCAATTTTTTAACATTTGTTTTAATATTAATATGTATTTTTGTTTGCACACGTTAACAAATGTTTATAAATGACACACAAATTTTATATACATATATAATATATCTGTGCATTATTAAATAGGATCCCTTTTTACATTTCCTTACTCAAAGCAACATAAAAATATGTAAATTTGTTATTTTGTTTAAAAAAGGTTGTTGAATATATGATACGATATTCACAGTATTGTTCGAATTAATAGTGAACTTAAAATATTTTTTTAGATTATATTACTTTTGCAGTCACGAATGCTTTAAATCAAAAGTAATGCCAAGTTTGATCTATTGTTTTGATAGTCATTAGTACCGAAATATTCTCTAATATTTTATTTTTGTATAATTATCGCGATTTTTAAGCGTCTTTTATTTGGACTTCATTTAGACTATTTCCATTCTTATTCGCATTGTTTTTGAAAATCGATATGATTTCTAAAAGGCGGATAACTATAGTAACTTTGAGTGAAGAATCTTCAGTGAATATTAGGGGGGTCGATTATTCGATTTTTTTCGAAAACCGGTTTTCGGTTTTTTTCGAATAGTTGAAATAAAAAAAAAAAACCTGTTTCGGTTTTTAAAATTTGAAAAAAAAGGTTAACCGGGGTTTTAGTTGTTATAACAGTTATAATTATAAATAGAAATATAATTTATTAATTTGAATAATTTTAGTTTTTTATTTGAAAAATGATTATTCATTTTGGATAAGCTTAAAAAATATTTTTGATATTTAAAAAAAAAAAATAATCTCTGATATAATTTTTATTAAAAATAAAAATTATGTTTTTTCGACCTTTAATTGTACAATGAAAATGAAAATTATTCAAGTTCGATTTTTAGGATATTGTCCTAACAAATAATATATAGAGTTTTTGTTTTCAAATTTATTAACTGACCACTTTCAGGAATGTGTGGGAATTTTCAAGGTTCTCATCATCAGAACACGTTTTGAAAGAAGTGACAATCCCACGCAAAACATCAATAAATGACTAAATGAGAACTATGAGAACTAAATGAGAACTATATGAGCTCGAAGTTAAAGATTACCACCATTGATCAAAAATAAATTGAAAACATGTTTGTTATGTGCATGTATATCAACCAAAGGTAGAGCTTGCATGGAAAACCAATGATTTAAGTATAAAAAAAAATGTATTTATATATATAAATGTCAATTAAAATATTAATTGATTTAATTAAATATTTGTTTAGAAATAAATTTAAGTCAAATCAAATCTTTAATTATATATTTTAGGTTGATAAGTTTTTCTATGTACTAATAAATTGTTTTTAAAAAACAATTGTGTTGACATTAATTCGAACAATACTGTATGAATGTGTTGATTTAAGGAACATGCCACATATGTCACATGTGTTCGCTAAATCACATGTGTTCGCAAAATGTTGGATTGTATAAGTTATTAAAGGACTCTTAATAATTCTCAAATCCACTTTCATACCATTGCTGATCCCGTTTTCGACAAATCTCAAAAACTATATAAGTAAGTGGGCAAAATTCAAATATAAATTACTGGAATGTTTTTTTTTTTCAAAATGCATCTTAATAAAGATTTTATATTATAAGCATTTTTGTAAAAATTCGAAAGTGAAAAATTCAAAATGAAAGTGGTTGAACAGAACAGTTTAAGAAAAACTGTCTATGACATGCTTGGATGGTATCCAAAAAACGAAGTGTTATGTCATTTCCTTAAGGGAGAAGTACCACATAGCACAATATATTCCATATTCAAAAGGTTTGAAAATGGAGTTGCATCAACCGGAATAAAAAAGAAAGGGCGTCCTAAAAAATTTACCGCAGGAGGTTTTTCAAATTAGGGCGGAGGTTAATCAAAGTTAGAGAGAGAAAATATCGCGATTCCAACATGAACGTGAAACACTAGCAGAGGAAGACAGTACCCAAATATAGTAAAAAACAATTGGAAGAAATACCAACAAAACGCAGACAACTGAGAAAAAACTTTATGAAAAAAAAATTTCAAATAATTTTCGTGATGAAAAATCTTTTACTTGGAGCAACAGAAGTATTAATACAACATAAGTATAATAACTCCCGGCAAGCTACGGTATTCGGCCAAAGCAAAGTTTTAACACAAGTACTAGTCTGGGCAACCAAAGCTATGGCTGTATACGCGGATGAATACATTAATAAATGTTTAGTGAAACTCTCTTAAGACGACATATTATTTTGGCCAGAAATGGCAGAAATGCTTAGTGCAAAAACATACACTCAAAAAAAATATATATTTTTTTTTTATTTTATTAATTAATAATCATATAATTACAAATTATATATTATTACCCTAACCGAGCACTAGCTACTATGGCCTTCGGCGCGTTGTAGCGAAAATAGACCAGTGCCTCTGGTGGGAATCGAACCCACGACCCCCGCACTGATAAGCCAGCACGCTAAAAACTAGCCTACCGGGGCGCACTCAAAAAAAAAATAAGTTAGTAGAAAACTTTTTGCTTAATTTATGTTTTCAGCTAAAATTGTAGTTATTCTTAATCTTCATTTAACTGTTTTGAACTAATGTTTTACCAATATTTTACTAATGTTTAAAAAAAATGTGGTGTTAAGCACATGAATAATGTGGGCGACAACCAAATTGAAAGATGTACGCAGAATGAACAAAATGTTGCGCCATGTCAAGACGGGGAAAATTATACTAAATTGTGCCGTTGTCACCGGCTTGTGAAAGTAATTGTCTTCTAATTAAATAAAAGACAAAATAAAATATTTGAGTTTGAGTTTTTTTCAGTACACTAATAGGATATTCAGCAAACATTTTTTTTTAATTTTTAGCAAGTGTTTTTTAATTTCTAATTCACTAAGTGTTAGCAAAACTTTTGCTGAATCAGCTAATTTTGTTGCTATTTTTTTGTAAGCACCCTCCTGACTAAAACTTTGTTGACTCAGCAACATTTTTTGCTGAGTTTACTAACTTTTTTGAGTGTAAATTTTGTACCAAAATACGCAAATCCTCCAAATGTCCCAAAAGCACGTCCAATTGAGGACTTTTGAGGTCTTTTATGCCAAAAAGTATATGAAAATGGTTGGGAGGCAAATGCAATGAAGAATTAAGGAGCAGTGTAAAAAAAATTGACATGTATGTCGTACAAGGCATGATTGGAGGTATCAAGCATAAAATACGCCAAAGAGAAGATCGTGGTACGTTGGCTCTCTACAAAAAGTGAAATAATAATTTAGTCTATCAATAAAAATACTTAAAAAAAAAATATATAAGTTTTGTTTAGTACAAGCGTTTTGAAATTGTCCATTTACTAAATTGGAATAGTTTAGATCAATGTGATGTATTCCATGTTGCCAATGTACAGTAGGGGATTTACTAAAAAAAAGGAAATAATGCTCCAACATGTGGCACCTCTTGTATAAGAATATTTATTAAGTTAACATATGTTATACATTAGGGCGTCCCTTAAAAATAGGTTTGTTGTTATACCCCACAGATATATTACAAATGTTTCCAAATGGAAGAAATAAGGTTATTTAAAAAAACGTGCCGCAAGTCGGCCGAAAATGGCCCATTTTTTTTGTGTTATTAAAAATTTCCAAAATCAATATCGATATATTTTTCGATTGCTATTTCGATTGATATTTTTATAATATAATAGTTGTTATTAAAGAACAAAAAAATAGATAAATTGGAAAAATTATAATTCGAGTTTGTATATGGAGCGACTCTTTTCCAGGACATTTTATGAAACTAGCTTATTTTGTTAAAAATTGAACAAACACTTACATTTATTAATACTATAATTATCTTTACTTTTATTTAAAAAATCTGTAGCCCTTAGAAGCCTTGGGATAAAAAAGACCCACGAACCTTAATTTTAATTATGACTACGAGATTGTTAAGCTTGATAAAAAAAATCTCAACTTGATCCATATAGGGTTAATATTTACACTTTTGGCCTAAAGTATACCCACTAGAAAATTTAAAGAATAACATTACGAATTTCAGTCGGTTTTTACAACTGACCATTAGTTTTCACAGCGAAGTTCGGTTTACTCAACTCAATTTTTGTTGAAATTCATATAATATTCAGAAATTCAATGTAAATATCGTTGTTATAATTGAATTTATAAGTTGTTACCGTTAAAATACACCCTTCAATTTGGTTGGCACTTTATTTCTCTGTGAGAATAATTATATTTACTTTTATTCAAAAAATCTTTAACCGGGCAAAAAAAAAATACATGAAACTTAATTTAAATTATGACTACAAGAAAAGAATATGAAAAGCCTTTAAATGTATAAAAAAAATCTTACTTCACAAAAATTATTATTTTATGTAACTTGATTCATATAGGGCTAATATTTTCACATCATAAAAGACCCACTAGGAAATGTACACTTTTTGAAGGGTTAAAAATGTGGGGTCAAAAATAACCCTTAAAAAATATGATTGGAATAAGGAATCGTGCTTGTTCGATAGTTGTGTACTCTCCTATCACATATCCGAATTTAATAAAAATCTGAAAGATGTCATTCTCGAAATTTCCTAGTCGTTTTTTTTTTTTTGTTTTAGATAATTATTTAGATCAAGTTACACAAACTAATAAATTTTATCAAGTTGAAATTTTTTTTTTTTATCCATTTATAATCTTGTAGTCAGAATACAAATTTAATTTCATGGGTCTGTTTGTACAACGGCCGCTAAGTGTTAAATATTTTTTGAATAAACGTAAACACAATTATAGTCTTATATAACTTAAGTGACATTTTTCCGAAAATAATGAAAGGTGTTATTCCTAAAATTTCCTAGTTGGTATTTTTTTGTCAAAAGTGTAAAAATAAACCTTATATGGACCAAGCTATATAAAATAATTATTTTATCAGGTTGAGATTTTTTTATCAATTTAAAAACTTTACTATCTTGTAGTCATAACTAAAATTAAGTTTCATGGGTCTTTTTTATCCCCACGCAACAAAGGGTTAAATATTTTTTTAATGACAGTTAAGGTAATTATATTCTTAATAAATTAAAGTAATATTTTTCCGAAAATTATGCACACTTGCACAAAAACATTTAAAATATTGTGTTCACAAAATAAGATGGTTTCATTAAATGTCCTTTAAAAGAGTAGCTCCAAATACAAACTCGAATTTATTTTTTTTTATTTAATAACAACTGTTATATTATAATAAAAAAAATCGACATCTTCAAATTAAGCATTTTAAAAAATCTTTAAAATTATTTAAAAAAAAGACGTTTTTTGAATTTTTTATCAAATTCGTGGGTCATTTTGAATTCTAGGCTAAAGTGGGTTAGCGATACCCGTTCAAGTCCGAATTCTATACCAGAATAAATTTGAGTACGTTAAGTAAATAAATGAAATAATTTTTAATAATAATACACTTTTTTTCCAAAAATGGGTCATTTTCAGCCGTCTTGCTGCACGTGTTTCCCTTAAAAATCGATTTCTTTCCCACCCAGCATTTTTTGAAAATTTTAATCATATTCGAGTCTTTTATGATACTTCTGCGCGACTAAAAAGCTGGAATATGCTCTCATTTTCTGATCATAAATGATACATTTGTCGGTAGAAAATGGTACCCTAGCCGCGACTCTTCTTGATGACTCATTTATGATACTGTTTCTTTGTTAGTTTTGGGTCATTTTATAGTCTTTTTCGAATCGTTTTATGGTCATTTATGAGTCTTCTTCGAATATCATTATCTTCGAATATCATTATGTTAAGGAGTCTTTTTAGAGCCACTTATCACATTTAAAACACCTGAATTATCTATTTGCGATCAAGCAGTTTTCAATCTTCTAGATGAGCAAATTGTGATCTTATATAACGAAAAAAACAATTAAATTTTAAACACCTAGAAGATTGATTTGCGAGTGCTGTATGATTTGTTGTTGCGTTTTAAAACAAGCACTTTTTACTCATAAGCGCGAAACATTTTCGAGTCCCTTTTTAACCGTGTAAGTGATTAATCAGTTATTGATCACCAAAAGTACTCGAAAAAGACTCGTTTTGGTGATTTATCAAAAAACAATCTTCCAATTGCTAGGCGGGTTCATTTGGAACCATTTGCAATAAAACTGGACTGTGTAATGAACGAAAATGGACAAATCGTTATTTTAAGGGACATCCTATTATACATGTTCCGATTTTCAAAGTTTGTAATGCGTTTTTACAGAAAAGTCGTTATAACGCCTTCTTTTACAATATTTAACAGTCAAGTTAGACCCATATTACATCAAAGTTGCAGTAGATGTGGCCAAGAAAATTTTAGTTTTTGTTAATTTTGATTGTGAAACATTGTATTTGTTTGTAGACGTTTTTACTAAAAATGCTAACAAAAAACATGCTTAGATGTATGTTCTATCTCATATAGTTTCTGCGTAGTTCGCTTTTTGCGAAACTTGGTTAATCCTAATATGAATTCAAAAATATCAGTTTTTGCTAAAATGTATTTTATTAATAGACATAATCCAAAAGTTCTTTGGACTTAAATAGACTTTTAAGTCAACAATTTGAAATTTATGTCCGAATTTATGATTTGCTGTAAGCAATCCCACAATTCCCAAAAACAAAAAAAAAATCCAAAATGGGATTTTTACATTTTTTGTTGCCTTCTCTGCATTTAAAGCGGGGATTGGAGGAGACTTACCCAATAAATTAGGTATATGGAGTAACTACCGCTACCTAATTGGAGGCGTGCACAATTTTTAACAGTGGGTTAAAATTGATATTTGCCTAAATAAGTTTCAAATTTAGAAGTTGCTGGAGGAAATATTATATACATTATATATATAAAGAATAGTATGAACACTTCGGCGATGAATGCCGAATTATTTCCAAAAGTTTTGTGATATATCCCACTGTGCAGTGGTAATAATTGTGGATCTTATAAGCTAGTGGGCCAATCAGGAAAGCGTTTTCACAAAAATTGATGTCGGTAAACTTAAGCTTCCATCACAATTGATTTGGCGTTTGTAAATTTGATTAAATTTGTAAAATTTTTGTTTATTTTTCTTTGAATTTCAGAACGACCATATTACATTAATCTGAATTTCAAAATTTTCGACAGATTTGTTAATAATTTCTATGTTTTTTGTTTTTAATAATACTATTTTTTTGTAATTTGTTATTTATTAAATTTCTTTTGCTTTTTTGAAATGTTTTTAATTTGGTTAAGTTGGGTACGATGAGTTTCGATTATAAATTAACCAAATTGATAGAGATGGAACTATATTTGACTTAAGCTAAATATAGTCGCTTCGCTGTATTTTCATACAATCGCTCAATCTCTTAATTCAACTACTGATTTTAGACTTTTTGTAATCAATATTACGAGATAAAGAAAAAACATGCTTTATGTGCCATAGTACACTCATAAAAAACCCGTACAAATAGTTGAAAATTGAGCTACGGCAACAGAAAAAAGTACCTGAATGAGTGCCAGCAGAATTTTAACTGAAGTTGAGAATCGCTTTCTGCTAACTAAATATTAGCAACCCAGCAAAAATAAATGGAAGAACTTCTAAATTAAACACTTGTGTCATTACATCAATAAGAAGTGGTCTGTAATAAAAATATGCCAATTAGGAGTTCTTTTTCACGGCCGCCAAGATGTTATTTCGTATGGCGGATGCATGGAAGCGAGCTGGTCTAGCAATTAGAAGGTTCCGGGTTCGAATCCCGGAAACGCCAATGACATTTTATTTGTTTTTTGTATAATTATTTGCTTTTCATAATTTTTATGGTAAAATATACATTTTTTTTTGTGAAATGCTGATTTTTTTAATACATTATAAAGTTTTATGACAATTATTCTTTAAATATGACCTTTGTTACAAAATGATTTAAATATTTATATATTAAATAAACTTAGAGAAGTTAATTCCGTTTATTTTAAATAGAAATTTTAGAATAATTTTACGACAAAATTGTTTTTTTCTTCTTCAAATTAATTTTTAATTTTTCATTAAATATTTAACTCATTTTTATTAAAGCACGTTTTAAAAAGATTTAGAGAAAATCCTTATAAAGTTGCTTGAAAGGTAGCATTTATCAAAGCTTTAGAAAAATCTATATTGATATATTATTACTAAATAAAAATAACTTAATTTAAAAACAAATTTATTCATGCATGCATTTCTTTATTTATAGTATATAATCAACGAAGAATAAGTCTGCTAAAAGTCAACTATCCTGTATATCGAACGATTGCTCAGGGGTAGAGCGCCAGCTTGGCATGTCCAAGTTCGTGTGTTCAAACCCCACGCCAGCCACAAGATTTTATTTTTAATTAAAAAATAAATAAAAACAAGTGAAAAAGAACATCCTTTAAATTGGTTTAAACTTGCATTGATTATTTTTAAAAGGAACAACTTCCAATCTATGGCAAGCCAGAATGTTAAGTTAGTTAAGTTTCAACACCGATTCAACAGTTCTAGTGTGTTTCTATTACTGTTTTTTTCTTACTATTTTTACTAAGAACTTATTGACTTTTTGCTTTAAAAATTTAGCTTAGCTTTTTGCTCTTAAAATCGAGCATTTGCAATTTTTTAACGAACGGTATTTTGTATTTTCTACTGTGAAGCTTAGTCAATCAATTTCTCTTTTGCACCATTATTTGAGTTTCGAAGTTCCACGGAATCAATTTTATAGAAATTCTTTTTTGTAGTAACGATTGTAATAACAAGTTTGAAACTTGACGGTATAGCTTTTGTAATTTAACGGCTTATTTTTATGGTTTTACTATTTTATGAGCTTTTTCAAGAGCTTAAAACTTTATTTTCAGAGCTTTGCACGTTTAAGGACAAAAAAAAACTATCCCTTTCGTATCAAATAAGGTGACTAGCGGAAAATTGTTTAGAAATGTACAATTAAAAAACTAAAAATCGTTTTTTATAAACACGAATTTCATATGTTAGATCAACCCGTATCCAACGCTCTCTTCTAAAAACCTGAACTGGTTTTAAGAGTTTTGAAAAAAAAAGTGTTAACATGCTTTTAAGCAATTTTAATTAAATTTTAAAGTTAATTTTTGTTGTTTTATGTGTTCTCTGCAAAAGTTTTGTATAATTAACACACAATTAAAAATATGCATTAAAAACCCCCTTAAAAACAGTTTATCTTAAAACCAGTTGGCTTATGAACTTTAACAGATGTTGCACATTGGTTCTTCTTTAGTCTTTTTGTTCTTTGTTTACCGAACATAACTGGTATTGTTTTCAGAAAATCTTTACCATTAAAATTTCAGAAACTCCGTTGCTAAAGGTGTTGTTGCCAATTTAATGGTGTTGCTGTTGTTGTTACCGATTTTTTTTTTTGTTCACATAAACAAATACCAGAATCCAGAAAAAAACCATTATTTCAAACAATTGCGGAAGCTCGAAAATCACTGGATTTCGGTATTAGGATTGCAAATCACGAATCCCGGTATTTTTTAATATCAAACCCGATTGGCATCCCTAGTACGTAAAAAAGTTGGTTCGATAAACAGCATATTTCGGGGACACGGCCAAAATTGTCCCCGAAATATGCTGTGTATCGAACCAACTGTCCTCATCTTATACTCTAGATGTATGAAAAGGCGCGAAAACTTTGCGGACAGTCCCCAAAGTAAGAAAATGTCCCTAAACTATACGGGGGAACGAATAAATGTCCCTGGAGTATGCGCTGTGCATACATATATATATAAAGTTTTCGCGCCTTTTCATACATCTATCGTATAAGATGAGGGCAATTGGTTCTATACACTGCATATTTCGGGGACAATTTTGGCCGTGTCCCTAAAGTATGCGCTATTCATAAATATATATAATATATATACTTATGTATGCACAGCGCATACTTTAGGGACATTTATTCGTTCCCCCGCATAGTTTAGGGACATTTGCTTACTTTGGGGACTGTCCCCAAAGTTTTCGCGCCTTTGCATACATCTAGCGTATGAGATGAGGACAATTTATTCTATACACCGCATATTTCAGCGACAATTTTGGGCGTGTCCCTAAAGTATGCGCTGTGCATACATATATATATATATATATATGGCCTCATCTTATACGCTAGATGTATGAAAAGGCGAGAAAACTTTGCGGACAGTCCCCAAAGTAAGCAAATGTACCTAAACTATGCGGGGGAACGAATAAATGTCGCTAGAGTATGCGCTGTGCATACATATAAATATGTATGTATATATATTAACTTAACTTTACATCTTTTCAAAACCGATCAAAAATGTAAAATCCGGTAAAACTGACTAAGTTAAAAGTACATTACTCCTCGACGTTTTTTTTATCGATAACTTAAGATTTTGAGGGTGTGTTCAAAATTCTGAAAATTGAATAGTGACTTACACCTTACACTAGGTAATTTTAAAAGTGTATTTTTAGTGTAACACTGTGTAATTAGATTCTAACTATAAATGCAACTATGTATAGATTAAAACTTACCTGTCTTGTGTTATTATGGCAACAGAAAAGTTTCCAGTTTTAAAGACATTCTTCCATTGGGAAATTTTTCAGATTCTGCAAAATAAATTATTTGATTTTCTCATGAAAAATCATAGAATATGCACTCAACTTTAAAAAATATGCACTTGACATATTTTTAATTCATTATTGTCATTTCAATTTAAATTTTAATTAAAATTTAAAGTTAAAGTTAATTTGTATATTATCAGCACGATTAATATAAAATTCTACTTATTTATATTGAAAAATAGGCATTCAAAAACCCACTTAAACCAGTTGCTCTTAACCTCAGTTTGCAATATAAAATTTAAGAGAAAACTTAAAAGGGCTTAAGCAGCTTGGATCCTCTTTAGTCAACATGCTCGTTGGTCAAATATAAAAACTATAAAATAATAATTGTTTAGGTTAAACTAAGAAAAATTCAATAAAAATATTATAAATGAGTAAAAATATGCCTTCAAAATATACATTTAAAAAAATAATTAAAAATATGCAATAAAAATATACATTTGTAGCAAAATATGCAAAAATATGCACTAACAAATCCATGCCATTTTAACGCAAACTCTTTGAATCGCAAAGATAGTTCTCAGACTTAAGAAAAAAACATACATTTGCATGAACTTCCGGTCCCTGGTGATAACGAATGGTTTCGCATTGATATTTTATGTAAAAACTAAAATATTAAATATAAAACATGTATTTAATTTTAACTAATGGTTTTCATAATTAATTTGATATTTTCTATACAGTGCGTACAAATATGTGGGGTTTCCTGAAAATATAGGTAAGGAAAAAAGTATATGGTACAAAGTAACAAAGTGATTACACCGTGCAACAGTAATTCTCAAACATGTACGTGAAACTAGAAACCATAGTTAAAAGTTTTCAAAAAAGTTCTTTAAAAAAAATTTTTTTTAATATCATTTTTTTTATAAATTTGTCCAAAATAAAAATTGAATATACATTAAAATATGCGGAATTTTCATCAATCTGACTTTTTTGATTCATTTTGTCCAAATAAAAATATAAGTTTTCTTATTTAAAAAAAAATAATAGAATGCAAATTCTTGATGTAATCAGTACACAGAAAAAAATATTTCCATACTTTTTTCAATTCAATCGGTTTGTTGACAATATTAAAAGCTGTCAATTAAAAATTAATTGAATCAATTAATTATTTGTTTAAATTCGGAACTTGCTTGACATTTTTTTATATTATAGCTCAAAAGAAAACATCAACACGTTGTTTTTTTTGTTGTTTTGTAATATTTATATAGATGTTTTTTGTAAAAGTTTATAAAAAATAAAATTTTACATAGCCTCTTCAATAGAAAGAAAAACTAATTTCTGTTAAATAAATAAGAATTTCACGCGCGGCAGGCCGGTTTAAATTCAATGTTATAAAATTTAAGCTGTTAAAAATCATTTGGTATGGCAACAACATTTCTATAAAAAAAAACATTTGGTATGGCAACAACACTTTTTTTTTATTTTGGTTTTTGGGAAGGTATCAACTTTTTACTCAACTGAGTTATTATTTAATTGAAAAATAATTCAATTAAAGAGCTATCAATTTCTAATTGAATTAGCAATTTTCGTTGTTGGCGGAATTTCAGCAATTAAAGTTATTGAATCGGTGGTTTTCGTAATTGAAATGGGTTTTTATTTTCATGCGTAGGCAAGAATTTATTTATCAACCAAAACAAATTTTGTGTTAAAAAATCATTTTTGAGGTGAAAAACAATTTCTGTTGTAAAAAAAACCTTTGGGTAAGAAATTGTAATGTGAAAAGAAAATATTATCCACCTCTAGCGTCTGGTAAAAAAATAGTTTATTCAATAGACTCCTAGATGATGAAAATTAAATATTATTCACCTCTAGCGTCTCTTGAAAAATATTTTCTTCATCAGACGCCGAGAGTTGGATTTGTACACCCCGAAGACAGATTCGGTAATAGCAACCGTACTTGATGCCAATCGAATGCTTCGGTAATTGCGACCGAAATTTTTCGGTTGTGATAACAATCATTCGATTGAAACAACATAAATTCAGGCAGGACAATCAAATTTCGAGTGCCTCAGCAGGAATTTGGTGATAGCTACCAATAAATTCGATAGCAACAACCAAGCCGTTCGATTTACTACAGTGCAGTTGCACTGAGAGAATTACCTGCATGATAACAATGATTTTTTGCATTAGAGCTATGAATTGCCACTGGAAGTATATATATATATATGCAATTTTTCATAAAAGTTTATTAAAAATTTCAAATTATTTATTAAACATTTTATACGACTAATGAAAAAGTTCATTAAAGCTATGAATCTTTTTCATTATGTTTAACAAATTTTGTAAAGAAAACTTGATTTTCATTAAAACTCGTTCAAGGAATTCTCTCTGTGCACTACTAGCAAGTCTGTTTTCTGGGTGTACTGAAATACACCAATTTCACTGCAACTTTTATAGATGTCTTCACAATTGCACTCATATAATTTGAACAGCTTAATCGATATTGCTCATTTTTTTTTACCAAAATGGTCGGAAAGATGTCATTAAGAATCATCAAGGATATTGAAGGGTTACATTTTTATGACATATTTAAAATTTTTATTTGCGAAAACTATTTTTCTAAAATACACTCAAAAAAAAAAAAAAATAAGTCAGTAAAACGCGTTGTAAATCAAGTATACTATTTTTCATCAACATTTTTTTTGCTGAAATTGCGTTTCAGCTAAAATTTTAGTTATACTTATTCAGCACTTAACTGTATTTAACCAATGTTGCTTTACAACATATCCAAAGTTCATTAAAATCAGCAAGTTCGGTTCGGGGTACCTCCCTTGTAAGTAAGAAATGCCCGAATATTTTACAAAAATTTTGTCATATATCCCACTCTGCACCGGTTGGAAATGGGTTAAAGTGACAATTTAGTTATTTTTCACCTAAGATTATTTTTATTTTGTTTAAGAGTTAGTAATGAAATTAGAAAAATTAATGATTTTGGAGATTAATTTTCACCAATCTTAGATAGGTTCCATACAAAATATAGCCCACCGTGCTAAAAATCACCAATGGTACAAGTAATATTGTACTAGAAAAGCATTATTTTGCTTGCTAGTGCCACCCACAAAAGTCAGCAAATTAGAAACATTATTTTTTATATTTTATTATACTTTACACATTTAAATATGATGTAAATGACTAACATAAGATGGAACTGTATTGCTGCTTTTTAAATGTGTTCTATTATAAATATTTCTCAAAACAAATTGAATTTGAGGCACTTTAAAGCACCAAATTTGTTGAACTTTCAACGTTATGCCAACGGTGGCAAGTTAGCTCAAACCAACGGTTGGCCACTGTTATCAACCGGACAACACTGTCAAGATTGTTAATCCTACGTTCTGCTAACGCATGAGTCACTGTCTCCGACGCTTTGACAATACTTTGCCGAAAGTATTTTTCTGCTTGTTTTGTTAAAAAATAGATTCTTTTGCAAACAATTTCTAAATTTTTTTTTGTTCCAACACTTCTAAAAAGCACTTCACTTCAAGCAATTTTGTATGTTGCAATATAATTCTAGTTCGCAATACTATCTTTATAAAAAGAAGGAGCTGCAACAATTCCTCACAAATTTAATGTATAACTTATAAAGCAGAGTAACATAATATATACTCCATTTGAATTATATAGTCAAAGAAATTCTCACAAATCGCCAATTAATTACACATAAAAAATCGCTAACAAAAAACTTGTAAAATATCTAAACAAGATATCTCGAATCCAATATGCGAAAAGTTTGCAATTTTAAATTATATTTTTGTAAAATGTTTAAAGTTTTTGAATAAGTTTTGCAAAAAATAATATTCTGATGATATATTTTTAGTTCTTTTGGTCAAGAAAACCGCCATTCACTCGAAAAATCGCCATAAACCACCATTTCAAAAATTAGCTCGCCAAACGAGTTTTAAAATTGCCTCGTTTGGCGAGAAATCGCTATATCTGACAACACAGGTCATCATCTAAACAATTCCGTATTCAGTTTATTTTTTTTAACCAGTTCAGAGTTATGTCTTCATTTCTACTGTCACATAGTCGGTATATATAAAACTCCTTCAGTGTTATGTCCGTTTTGTAGCAGTCAAGGGACTGAATCCTTTGTCACTAATTGTCATGATTTCATCCATTTCAAACTGTTTTGAACTAGTTCAATGACCAGTAACAACATCACCTGCAACGGCCTTGTTGCTTCAGTACACTTTAATGTTATATTACTTTTTCTCCAGATGTTATGTTACTTTTTCTCCTGGTACCAACCAGCCAATTGTTATAGTCAGGTGATTGTTCATTTCACTAAAATTTGGGACACCACAATTTTGGTTTCACCAGTTTCGTGACGTGCAATCATATAACACAGATTTGTCACTTTGGATTAATTGACTCCTCATTTTCAGCAGGAATATTTTAAGGAATATCAAATCATGGAACTGAAGAAGAACTTCGTTGTCCTAGCTATATAAATGAGAATATGAACAGCAGGTTGTAAAAAATGCAATATAATTTGCCACAATAAGTTTCAGTTTAATCATTTTTAGTAGATTGAAAAAAACATAATTTTAAATACAGATTTTACCATTAAAGAATAAATATTGTTCGCCAAAGTTATGATTACTTCTATACATAAGCCATTGAAATCGACTTTCTTAAGATTTATATATTTTTGAAGAATTATTGGGAATAAATAAATGTTTCTGATAAAAAAAAACGCTATTTATGACGACTGATAGCATTTTTAGTAATTTAAGGTTGCCACCATATTTTTCTAGGATATGGGCTACTCTTTTGTATAAACTACATGCTAAAACTTGTAATGTTTAGGTGAACGTGTATAATGAACTTAGTAGAGAAATTAAATTATTTAACGCTTTTATTGTATGCATTTAAAGTTTAAATTGATTTTGGATTACACATTTTTCGGTACAATTTTATATTTAATCTAAATGCCACTTGAGCTCGAACTATTATGAGAGCCGTACTGATATTTGGAAAATAATTTTATTGATATAATTTTATAACAAAATACCGAACGCGGACAAGCAAATGAAAACATTTTTTTACACTAAAAAATAATTGCAATATGTTGATAAAAAAAATTTTGCTTAAAACATTCATTTTTATTTTTATTAATAAAAAGAGGGCATATTGAGAGAGACTGAGTTAGATTGAAAGCCACTGCCGCAACCACTCATTTTAAGAATTAAAATAGGTATTTTAAGCTAATATTCGTTTATGAATACAGTTTTAAGGCTTAACATGTATTTTAACTAAAATGTATTTGAAATCTGAATTAAGATTGTTTATGAATACGGACGTAAAGGTTTACAAAACTTGAAAAAATTTAGCACATCATTTATAAAAATTATGAAAAAATGGTATCTAAACGAGTACCCTATGGAATGCCTGTGAAAACATTTATTGCATTGCTGGAATACGATGAGCCCATTTTAATCAATAGCCTCCTATTAGTTAAACATTTTTTAAAAAATAATAATAGATTACCGAATTACTCCGAACATTTGTAATTTATTCAATAATATTTATGAGAGACAGAGTCAAAAGTCTTTGAAAAATCTGTGTAAATAACATCTAAAGGGTGTTTTTTATAGAGGTATAGGACTTTGAAATGGAATAAAACGCCACGGCTAGCTCGGACGTAGTCTAATCTGGAGGTCCAATTTTCGATGACTTTGTCCAACACTTGTGGCCTTATATTCGCAATAACGCTGCGAATGTTATCCTCCAAGTGGTCAATCGTTTCGGGCTTATCGGCGTATACTAGCGACTTCACATATCCCCACAGAAAATAGTCCAGCGGTGTTTAATAGCACGATCTTGGAGACCAATTCACGGGTCCGCAACGTGAAACTATGCGGTTACCAAACATTTCCTTCAATAAATCACACGAGCTGTGTGACATGTTGCGCCGTCTTGTTGAAACCACAGCTCCTGAACATCATGGTTGTTCAATTGATGAACGAAAAAGTCAGTAATCATGGCTCTTTAGCGGTCACCATTGACTGTCATTTTCTGACCAGCATCGTTTTTAAACCAGTACGAACCAATGATTCCACCAGCCTATTAAGCACACCAAACAGTCAGTTTTTCTGGATATAACGGTGTTTCAACATAAACTAGAGGTGTCTCAACACACACGTGGTGCGAAAACGTTCCGTAGTTAATAGAATTAATTGCTTTGTTGGACTATTATGTTGACCGTAAAATGGACGTAGCTTGAGATACGTATTTCGAACAGAACCATGACTTTCAAAATAAATTTGCACAATTTGGAAGCGTTGTTCAGGCTTCATTCTATTCATGTTGAAATGCCAAACCAAACTAAACATAAATTACTTGACAGCTGACAAAATGGCAGCCAGTTAAAAAAGTGTTGCCAACTTAAATTTCTATACCTGTATAAAAAACACCATTTACTACCGTCCATTACACATATTTGCAATCACATTGTAACAACATCTATTTACCCATCTGATTGGAAGATAGCCAACATTATTCCAGTAGCTAAAAAGAATGCACCTTTATCTCCAGGAGATTTTCGTCCAATCAGTATTTTACCTACTTTATATAAAGCTCTTGAGCGACTTCTTTCTTCTCAAATTATTGAACATCTTACTTCTGTCTGAAAATCTATCTGGTTATCGTGCGGGGAAAAGCTGCAACCGCGCTATACTGAAAGTAATGAAGGACATTCGATCTGCATACCACAGGGGTGACATAACTATTCTCGTCTTATTCGACTTTTCTAAAGCATTTGATACTGTTAACCATGATGTTTTATTATTAAAACTAGAAAAATATTACGGCTTCAGCGAATTTGCAGCAAATCTTTTAAAATCGTATTTGCCTGAACGTCATCAACGAGTTATTGTAACTCAAACAGAAGATTTTCGAACATAAAACTTTTATTTCTGGTGAACCACAAGGTTCGATTCCTGGACCAATATTATTAAGTCTCTTTATCAATGTCATTGTTTATTGCTTTAAAAGTTCTTTGGTTCATCTTTATGCTGATGCACAAATTTATTTATATCACCCATCAGGACTCCGTGATGATCTGATATATCGTTTAAATGAGGACTTACAGGAAATTTTCAGGTTATCACATGAAAATAATCTTTTTATCAACGCTTCAAAAACACAAGCACTTACGTATTATTGTATTTCGTTGCGAGTGGATGTGTTTATGCATAAAGTCCAAAAAAGTACAAATTAACTATTTAAAAAGTGTTCATAAAAAAAGCTAAAAATAACCATATAAAAGATCTTAAAAAAAATCTATCTAGTGGTGTTAGAAAATCTAAAAAAGTTTTTACACAAGTGTGATTTCTGATCAAAACAAAAATTTATTTTAATAAATACACTCAACTTATCAAACTTTACACAAAAAACAAGTGATTGATAAGCAAAAGGGAAGATATTGTTGCCTTTAACTTTAAACGTAAGGTTTATGTGTTTAAAGTTGCCACATTTTCTGCTCTATAAAGAAGAAGAAGAAAATAACCGAATTTCACAACCGAATTTCACAAATTATTGTTTGTTTGTTAACAAATAAATAAAAGTACGTTGCCACTACGTATTTTTATAAACCAATTCATAAACCAATAATTGGTTTTTAGTTTGGTGCTGCCACATTATCAAAAATATTAATTTTATTTTATTGGGAAGTTGTAATAACGAAAAACATTATAGCTCACTTTATTCCTCACTTTAGCTAAAGTTACTTTTTACTAACATTTACTTTATAGGCAAGTTGTAATAATGGCCCTAAGTGTTATAAATGTAACTATACATATCACTTCTCCCCCTGTTGCACCATAACCGAAAAGGCTTATTATGACATGCAAAACGATAGAAAGAAGGACTGGAGATGTCATAATTGCAAAGTTCGAACCAGGTCTGAATCAAACATCGCATATCACACCGTAGTGGTCAAAGAGATATCCCAGCAAAAAAATCAAAGAGAAGATGATGAAGAAAGTAACAGCTCTAGCAAAAAGTTTAAGGAAACTCTAACACTAAACTCGTTAAACTCAGGATTGTTTTCGGTGCAATCGGAGCTTAAAGATATAAAAACATCAATTGAGCTATTAATTAACACTATCAGAGCAGATAACGCGCAAAACATTAATATAATAAATGAGTTAAAAAAACTCCATTACAACAATGGCCTCATCCGTAGGAACACTGGCTGCACAAATAAGCGATCTTTATGAAAGAGAAATCAAACAAAATCAAAAAATCAATCAGATACTGCAGTAAATAAAATAGACCAAGCATTAATTAAAAATAATATAGAAATAAAAAACATAGATAATCCAGATGTGAGTGCAAGTGATATAGTAAAAACAATTGCTGCATCAATAGATGTCGAAATCAATAACATTGACATCAATAATGCTTATTGTGTGAAAAAAGTTGCAAATAAAACATATAAAGCGATAATTGAGTTTACAACCTTACATAAAAAAAAGAATTCATGAATAAAATTCAACGACTCAGAATCGATACAAGCATTATTAACAAATATAATAGTGAAAATAATTTCATCTATATTAATGACCAACTTACGGCTTTCAACAGACGTTTGCTTTGGTCTGCAAAAACCAAAGCTAGAGAATGTGGCTGGAAGTTCGTATGGGTTCGAAGTGGCTCGATATGTGCAAAAAAAAATTAAACCTCCCCCTTAATAATGATAAATAACAATGCTGATATTGAACTAATAAACAATTAAAACTAAAAACTATATATAAATAAACTTTTTTAAATAAAAACCAAAAAATAGAAATAAAAAATGAATACAACAAAAACTTTAACGATTGATCACTTCAATCAAATCAATAATCAACCTTTAAGTTATCCTTTCTCTTTAATATGCATGAATATCCGTTCGCTAAAAAAAATTTTTCAGACTTTTTTAGCAACAATAAATAAAATCATAGAAAAAATTCAATGTATAGTGCTTGTCGAAACAAATATAAAAGATGAAGAATGTCGGTTTTATAATGAACCTTCGTCCGTGACCCTGTTTTTTGAATAATGTAATATTTGTTATGTTTTTATTTGTTCGATTGCGCCGATATGAAATTTTCTGTGCAATCACTGACCGTGGTATAGATAAACTGATTTCTAATGCCACATGCACTCGCACCATACGTTAGACAGAGCGCTTTATCGCACTGATCTATCGTCAGGTCGAGTTTTGTTTTGATTAAAACTAGTTTTATTCAATACACGGTGTTTTTGTTCTTGCATACATAATCTCAGAAGTACAACTCCAACAACACAACAGCTCTATTTTTAGAAACTTCAGAGAAACTTCAAGATTCAATATTTAATTCAATTGCCCATTCATAAATTAACATTTATCAAATGTATTTATTTAAATCCAATCGTTGTAAATGTAATTGATTAAAGATGATTTTATTTAAGTTCGAGTAAAAAAAAAGTGTTCGAAAAGTGAAAAATAAATATCTTAAAAAAGGCCATTGCCAACATCTTCAAATTTGCATTTTGATTCTAAAATCGAATGAGTAATGAAATAGATTTCCTTGCAAAAAAAAGGTGAATTTAAGAAATATTCTGATAATTTTTATAAATTCTGTAACTAAAATCAACTAAATTTTGTTTTTATATACAAATAAATTTTAAAAAT
Organism: Delia radicum; assembly: GCA_021234595.1. Classification (NCBI taxonomy): domain Eukaryota; kingdom Metazoa; phylum Arthropoda; class Insecta; order Diptera; family Anthomyiidae; genus Delia; species Delia radicum. Next base: position 193,163,229 of record CM037853.1, read on the forward strand.
GTTAATTTATAATAAAAAACTTGTATTTAGTACTATGAGGGTCGAAAAAGTAATATTTTTTATTCTGAAAATCCTATTTATCATCCCTGTAGGGCCATATTTTTTAAAAAACTCGATTATTAGATTTTTACTAAAATAAAAATAATATTAATAGTTCGTCATTTTAATGCTTTTTTTAAATGCAAGACACACAACTCTAACAATAAAGTTTAACATATTTTATGAATTCTCCTAAATTATTTCCGCTCTTGCGATAACATAACATTTTTAAAAAGCCTCCAAAAACACATTTTTTTAATAAAAAATGAATTGCGGCACTTCTTTAAAAAATTTGGACAAATATAAAAAGATTTAAAAATTTTATCGTCCTGCATTCAAAATTTTAAAACCTGACCTCCTGGTACGAAAATATATGATTTTGAATGCGATTTTCATAAAAAATTAAACAACTCCCCGTTTTTCATTCTCTAAGGAACTAGAATATGCTCTCATCGAATAAAAAAATCAGGCAAATTTCATAAAAGTCTGCACTACACGGTTTAAAGTAGTTAGTTCAATTTTCAGCTGAAAGGGCCAAAATAGATAAGAAAGTACCACAGGGCCATCAAGCAGTCAAAAGTGCCACAAATATCAATATTGTGCCACGTTTTGTCAAACACAAATAACCAACAGAGATTGCCAACCTTTTTTCGGGAAGAGACATATTTAAGCACACCTAAAATAAATAAATTTATGCAAGAAACAAGCTAGAATGAACTAATTGTCCAAAATAACGTCAATGAATTTTATGTTAATATCAACAAAAAGTTTAGAGAAATATATGAAAAATCAAAAGAAAAAAAAACAAACAATCAAACAAAGATCTACAAATCCGTGGATTAGTAATGAACTAGTGAAGTGCTGTGAACAGAGGGATAAACTTGACAAAAAATGGTTAAATAATAAAAGAAATGAAACATATGAACAAGAATATAAAAAATTTAGAAACATATTAAACAAAAAAAAATTAATATGAAAAAAATAAGTACTATAAAAAAAATTTATTGAAACTCGTAATAACCCGCGCGTAACGTGGTAACTAATAAATGAGATCAATGGTAAGACATTTAATAACACTGATGATACAATACTAAAAAACTTCAAAAATCATAACATTGAAAATATTTTACAAAACTTTGCTATGAACTTTAATGAAAACGTTTAAAAAATAATTCACACATGCAATGTAAAAACAAGAAACCCCAGAAACTATTCTACCAAATTCTATATAGTATATATTACACAAGCAACCGAAGAAGAAATTTTTAACATATTAAGAAGTTTAAACGAGAACAAGGGTGCAGGTGTCGACGGATTTAGACCCAAAGATATAAAAAATAATGCGCTAGTATTAACACCAATAATAATGAATATAATAAATCAAAGTATCAACTCTTCAACTATATTAAAAACGTCTATTATAAGGCCTATTTATAAAAGTGGTAAAAAGGATAACGTAAACTACTACAGACCAATCGCCATATTATCTGTAATAGAAAAAGTACTGGAAGAAATTATTGTAGAGAGACTGAACACATTCTTAAAAAAATACAAAATAATAAACCCAAATCAATACGGATTTCAAAAAGATAAAAATATTAACCAACTACTTGGTAAATTCGCTGATACTATAAATAATGCTCTCAGTAATGTGGAACACTGTTTAGTCTTATTTATCGATTTTAGTAAGGCGTTCGATACATTATCACATACAAAACTTCTGTCAATACTTGAAAAAAACGGAATACGCGGACAAATTTTATCCTGGTTTGTAGACTACCTTAACCTGCGAACTTATAGAGTCAAAATTGATAAAAAAAAAAAAACAGTGACGAAATCCAATCATTGCATGGAGTTCCTCAAGGATCCAAACTAGGCCCGCTACTATACCTAATGTACTCAAACGAAATGCTCAAAATCCTTAAAGAATGTCATGCATATGCTGATGATACAGCAATCATAGTAACTAATAAAAATATCGAAGAAGCGACAAAAACTGTGCAAAATCAACTTGACGCAGTACCCAAATGGTGTCATGACAATGGTTTGGTGATAAACGCCACTAAAACAAAACTAATGCACATAAGACAACCAAATATGAAACAATACAACATCAAACTAAAATACCACGACTTAAAATGCATACACAACAAAACAAATAACATAAATGATAATTGTAACACCAAAGAATTACAAGTATCTAGGAGTATATGTAGATAATACTTTTAAATGGAAAAGACATAAAAACGAATTGCAAAAGAAACTACGAAAAGCAGCTTATTCATTGTACCACCTCAGTTATGCTGCAACATATAGTGTACTTCGACAGGCTTATTTTTCGTTAGCAGAATCCTTTATACGTCATGGCATAACAGCCTGGGGAAACTCCTCACATTGTAAGAGACTCCAACATACACAGAACCGCGTTCTCAAAATTCTATACAACAATTATCACTATACCCAAAATGGAACGAGCAACATTGTCAACAGCAATACAAACAACAATTATAGCAATATACAATCATCAAACAACACACAAAATAATAACGTGATGGGCATCGCGCATAATATTGATCCGACTGAAGATGAAAACTACAACACCATGTTCCAATATCTATTCCAAAACAATCAACAGATACTTGCTAGCAACAACAAGCCATCTGCAAACAACACTTTAAATATACAACATACAAATTTACCACGTGAACTCAAAATAATAAATATTAAAAACATATATCGCCTAACAGTATTAACTGAATTAAATGATTCCCAGCTCCTACAACCGATCAATCACAAATATAACACCCGCCTTCGTTCAGAAGGACGATTTAAAATAAAAACAACAAAAAACAGCTATGGTACACGAACCCTGAAAGTAATCTTGCCAACGATCCTCAACGAAATGCCTGCAAACCTAATAAGTAATTCAAATGAATTTAGAATAAAAAAAACTTTTAAAAAGTATTTTATTTTCTCGCAATGAAATTGCAAATTAATAATTGTAATGAAATCCAAAATAGTATTTACCTGCAGACAAGCCATATGGCTTCGCGGGTTCCTTAGTATTATGAAACATATGTAGTACAACTTATATAACAAATAAATAAATAAAAAAAAAAAAAAAACATTTCCAAACATTTATATGGAATCTGAACCTGTCATATATGTGAGAGTAGTTAAAAATCTAAGACTTATGGTCAACTCCTTTATTAACTGCAAAGACCATATCGACTACACAATTATGAAAATATATAGCGTTCTAAGAAAGCTTTGGTATTCATCCACCTATGTACCCTGTGATGTAAAATTAAAATTAGTTGAAACTCTAATCGTACCTATGGAGTCAATGTATATGGTAATCTTGATGCAGTATCAAAGAATAAATTTCAAATTGTTATTAATAATTGTGCGAGGTACGTTTTCAATAAAAGGAAATACGACCGAATATCTGAATATTCTTTGCAGATTTTGGGATGTAGTTTAACATCATACCTACACAAAGAAAAATTGAGTTCCAATCGAATTAAAACATGTATTCTGCCTGCTGCAACCAATAAATTCAGTTAGCACAACCATATTCAAATATGATTAATGAATATTTTGTGTGTTGCAACTAAAATTCAGTTGTGTTAACCGATTTTTGTTGTAAAAAGCAATATCCTGTTGAAGCAACCGATTTTTGGTATAGTAACTGAATTTCGGTTAGAAATTTGCCAAATTTTTCTCTGTGTGTGACGTTACCTTTTTACTTAAGATTTTTTACACACGACAACCAGACTATTTATACGACAAGTTGACAATTAGAAACTCTTCACGTACGCGAAACAAAATTCCACTTGAATATACATGTCTCTCCTCCTCTAGAATGTTTTTTTGTCAGTGCTGTTAACCTTTAGAATAGTTTACCCAATAATCTTAAAACCGATTCCCGTGTGATGATTTTTAAAATGGCAGTCATAAAACATTTTAATAGATAAATGCTTGTTCAAAATACTAATTTTTATTTATTTATTTTTAGATTTCAATTTCTTTTTAATTTTAAAGTAAAATTCTTTTTTAAATTTATAAAGCGTGTTTTTTTTTTAGAGTGTCACAACTTTGAGTTGTCATCATTGTTTTATTTGACCACCCATTTGACAGCTGATAGTTGTTTTTTGTTTAGGTTGCTTTAAAATTTCATTATGAATCGACTTACATCAGAGCAACGCGTCCAAATTGTTGAAATTTCATCATTGTTGAAATGAATCAAAATAATTGTTCTATTCGTCAAACTCATCGTTCTCTTCTGCCATTTTATGGCGAACATCCTTCAGAGCGGCTAATTCGAAGAACCCCATTTATTATTATTTAACCCCATTGGACTATTTTCTTTAGGGTTATGTTAAGTCACTTGTCTACGTCGATAAACCACAAACAATTGAACACCTGGAAATCAACATTCGAAGAGTTATCGGCGAAATACGGCCACAAATGCCGGTGTTGGTGTTCCAGATTACGCCTTCTACGCGCCAGCCGTGGCGGCCCCATGGCAGAAATCATATTTAAACATTAAATTCATAAAATTTTCTTTCCAATAAAGCCCGTCTCATTGATATTAAAAATATATTTCCTTGTTTTATTATGATTTAAACTTGTGTCACTCTATAAATAAACACCCGATATTTATTTTTAGATACTGTTAAGTCTTATTTGTGTCAAATATGAAAATAAAATAAAAATAAAAAAAATGATGTGAGCAAGATTATTCAATTTCAAGATCATTTGTTTTTTGTTAAACAAAACACCGCACAATGTTTATTTATTACTCAAAAAAGTTTTTTACCGCTAACTTATAGCAGACTTTATCTACTGACAGGTCCTTAATGTTTTGAGTAATAAACATTGCACGGTTTTTTGTTTAACAAAAAACAAATGATCTTGAATCTTGCTCACATCATAATTTATGATAAAAGATCAAAAAATAAACTTTTGGTTTTAATTTTTTAAAATTTAAAAGTAAAACATATAAAAAAAAATTGGTAATCAAATAAATAAATTTGATGATAATGTGCTAGAATAAATAAATATTCAGATTTAAACTACTGAAATTAATAAAGCAAATGAGAATTTATAAAAATATTTTTAAAATATGTATTTATTACTAATACATAAACATTTATAAAAACAACTACATATGTACATAAATATTATAAAAAAATAACAATATTTTGGTGTTATTTTGTTTGTTTTATCATAAGCTTTTATGCGATAGAATAAAAAAAAATGTCTTGCAAGTTGCAAATTTGAGCAATTATTTAATTGAACAAAGTTGGGAAATATTTTTTTTGTATTTTAAGGACGTACAATATGTACATTAGGGTGGTCTTTCGTTGTATGGGCGAAAAATAAAAACGAGATTTTGACTGTACCCCCTCTTAAAATATTTGTTAGGGTGTCAAAACACGCCACGCAAAAAATTAGAGTTCTAGCATGACGGGAAGATGTCCCGCATCGCACTTGAAAATTGGGCCACTTGGAAAAATGGGCATAATTTAAAAAAAAATTAAAAATTTTTTTTCTTCAAAATTAAAAAAATATAAAATAATTTTTGTGTTGGGTTTAATCATAACTACTCAGATAAAAAATATTACTTTCCCAGAAAATCGCTAACTTACCCTAACTTTGTGTCAAAAGAATTAACAAATATTTTGGGTGTACGTCAAAGTGACTTTTTTGAATTTTTTAAAATTTTATTCAACAAAAATAAAAAACCTACTGTTTGGTGTCAAGTATTTTATTAAACACATCTCAAGTATTAATTAAGCCAAGTACTGTTGATATCCGTTTGCAATTTTTTTTTTTTAGAGCATTTTGATTCTCGGGGATTTCAAGGTTTTTTTTTTTTATTTTAATACATTTTTATTTTAAAACAAGGTTGTAATAATATTTCATCAATATTATTGTATATGCTCTTTTATATGATTGTAATAACTTTATTATAAAATACTATTTTTTCTGTTGATAGTTAACCCATGTTAACCTGGGGTCAAATATGACCCACGTAAGAAAAAAGCAGCTTTGTGTCAAAATTTATAAATAAAATAAAAAAAGGAATAATTCAATTTATATTTATTCTAAAAAATTTTCGTTAACCGTTTCTAGTCTTCGAGTAGGTCAATTTAGTAAAAATTAGAACTTAAAACTTTTCCACAATAATAATTTTGAGTGAAAAAAATTTTACACTATTACATTAAAAATACGTTTTTCAAAAATACTCCTGAATATGTACAAAAAAAAAACAATTTAAATATGAATACAAATATCTGAATTTATACTAAATAATTAATTTTAATTCATTTTAAAATGTAAATAAATTACAATTAGAAACATAAACAAAAATTTATTTTGTCATCTTTGTGATTTTTGACTCTTTAAAATACGAGGGTCAATTGTGACCCCATGAAAACACAGGTTAACTATGAACACGAAAAATTATACTTTATAATAAAGTTATTACAATTAAATAAAATAGCATACACAATAACATTAATGAAATATTACAAAAATCTTGTTAAAAAAAAAAGTCTATACAAATTTAAAAAAACGTTGAAATCCGCTAGAATCAAAATGCTCTAACAAAAATGTTTGCCAACGGATATCCGTAATACTTGGCTTATTTAATACTTGAGATGTGTTTAATAAAATACTTGACAGCAAACACCAGGTTTTTGATTTTTGTTGAATAAAATTTTCAAAAATGCAAAAAGTCACTTTGAGGTACCCCCAAAATATTTATTAACTTTTTTGACACAAAGTTAGGGTAAGTTAGCGATTTTCTGGGAAAGTAATATTTTTTATCTGAGTAGTTATGATTACACCCAGCACAAAAATTATTTTATATTTTTTTAATTTTGAAAAAAAAAAACTGTAATTTTTTTTTAAATTATACCCATTTTTCCAAGGGGCCCGATTTTCAAGGGCGATGCGGGACATCTTCCGGTTATGCTAGAACTCTAATTTTTTGCATGGTGAGTTTTTGTACCCAAACAAATATTTTAAGAGGGGGGCAGCCCCAAAAATCGCAAGTTGAAAAATAAGGACCACCCTAATGTACATTGTATACACGTGGCTATATGAATGGGAAATAGTGCTGGTAAAAGAATGAGTAGTGGGTATCGAGTGTTTGTCTTTTTTTTTGGATGCTCGATACTTCAAAGGGTCTACTCGTTATTTTCATAGTTGTATTTAGGACAGCAAAGCAATAGAAAAATGCAACTCTGCTAGAAGAAAAAACCAACGATGAAAAATTTTAAGAAAAAAGTTGAAAACTGCAATATAAAAAAATGGAATAGTTTCCAAAAAAAGTTTAAAATATTGAAATTTTCAATTAAAGTGAAATAGACAATTCATGCGAATCTTAAATTAAAAAACCGTTAAAAGTATCGAGTATCCAATTAAAAAATAACGAGTATTATCGAGTATTGAAAAGTAACCGAAATTACCAGCACTCTTGAGAAATATGATCAAACAAGTGCCAACTCAAGATAAAGCAGCAGTTATGAAAAATGTCCTTTGTACGACAATTATGTTTAATTATGATCCGAATTCTATCAAATTTATTTAATTATGAAAGTATTAAAATGGAGTTTACTTTGAGAATATTTCATTATGATATCTGCTTTTGTTGATCAGTCACACGATTCCAAATACAGAAATCGCTTCATATTTATACTACTTGCAAGAAAATGCGTGTTGTTTGCGCAAAAAAAAAATAAAATAACATAAATTGTTTTATTAGAATCGTGCTCACATTTCAATGATACATTCCCATTCGTTTTTTAGTTTTCTTGTAATAGAGCGATGAAATACAACCATGCAAAGAACGGGGTCAATATCGACGCAGAGGTAGGAAAATGTAAGTTTATAAATATCACTTTAAAAAAAGCAACAATTTTATTGAAACTATGTTTTTCTAATGCAAAATGTCAAAATTTTCTAATACATAAAGTTTTGTTAGTTTATCTTAAATAGTTAAAGAAATATTTAAAAATTAAGTCGGCTATAGGTCGAAAACAACCAATTTACGGTATGAAGGTAAAAGAGATTTAATACCTCTCACATGCCTCTCAAAAAAGTCGAGCTGTGCTCAACTCAGTAACCAACATTTTCTCTTTAAAATGTGTCGAATTGCAAATATTGTTTTAAATATTTTTCTTGGGAGATTGCCATATTTTTGAAAAATAAACAAGTTGCACTTGCCAGTTTGGGTAAAAATTATGACATATTTTATTTAGAACATAAGGTCAATAACAAACCAAATTGAATGAAATAAATATGCCATATGCTGTTTAGTATCTTTTGTTTGTAAAAAACGCTTTTCAGTATAAATTGTGTGTTTATAGAATTGGACAAGTATATTTCTAAAACTTTTAGATGCTATTAAACGTTTAAAAGTTAAAAAACTGCAAAAAAAGTTTACTTAACACGAAAATGTGGTAAAAAACGCAACATTTGCATCAAAAATTTTAATATTTTAACTCAGAAGTTTTTTAGCACATTATTTTTTAATATCATAAATATTGCAAGACTTTTTGAGTTTTTATTTAAGCAGATTTTTTGCATATTGTTTTTATCTTACGATATAGCAGATTTGATAATTTCTGCTGGGCGATTTATGATATTTCTAAGGACTGAGCTGGACAGAGGTGGCGAAGAAAAATAAAGCGGACGGATTGAGCACCTAAGAGTAGTAAAGAAGGCCTCTGGTTCCACTTCGAAAAGCACGTAAATTTAGTTTGAATTGGTTCAAGAGACTTTAAGGATTTAAGACTAAATAAGTTTTATATAAATTAGTTAATTCCATTTTGTACCATATAACTTTTTCCTATGGAATGTTATTTCATATTCCAACACTGACAATTATCAACAAATGAATTCTAGAAAAATTGTATTAAAATAAATTTTGCTTACTATAGAAACTATTTTATACCAAACGTCTCAGTTTCCTATAACAGGATTGAAAATATTTCAAATAAACACTTGTACCATATATTTATTTTCTTACCTGTATTGTATTCATGCAACCACTACATTGGCGGCACACCAAGGATCTTTTGGAAGCACACTATGTTACTCATATTTAGTCGAACATACGAGGGCGGCTCAATAAGTCCCTGACTTTTCGAACTTCCCTCGTAGTTATATGAAATTCAACACTGCTCCCATCAAGTACCACATGTCAATAAACTACTGTCAAGTTTTGAGCCAGTTCCGTCATTTACTCTGCGTTTAGCAGCTGTTCAAAACATACAACCTCGTGGAATTTTTTTAAAAATGGACAAAAGTGAATTTTGAGTGCTAATTAAACATTATTTTTTGCTAAAAAAAACTGTCAATTAAACCAAGGAAAAGCTTGAAAAATACTATGTACAAATGACGCTGAACGTTCTGGACTGCCAATTGAGGTCAATACACCCGAAAATGTCGAAAAAATCCACGATATGGTTTTGGCCTATCGAAGAGTAAAAGTGAGTGAGGTTGTTGATGCCATAGGCATCAGAGTGGATTCGATTTTAAGTGATCAGTTGGGTTTAAGAAAGCTGTCTGCAAGATGGGTGCCGCGTTTGCTCTCAATTGGCCATAAACGTAATCGTGGCCAATAAGGTGATGCAACAGATTTTTGGGCTGCACGCGGGATAATCCACATCGATTACCTTCAAAAGGGAAAAACAATAAACGGCGAATATTATGCCAACTTATTGGACCGATTTAATGAGAATTTAAAAAAAAAATTTGACTCATATGGCCAAGAAATGCCTATTTTATTGACCTCGAAAAATTCTATGTTTTGGAAGGGATACGAAAGTTGGGGAAACGTTGGACTAAGTGTATTGAGCTAAAAGGAGATTATTTTTTTTTTTGCACAAAAAACTGTGTTTCATTCAAAAAGTCATGGACTTATTGATCCGCCCTCGTATTATATTATTTAACTTTGCGCGCATAAATTCAATTAAGAAGCTTTGTGTTGATTATATAGAGAAAAAAACACAAGAGAAAAATTTCCCTAGAAAAAATATTTTGAAGGAAAATTACTTATAAATTATTCACTTTCAATGTATCGTTCCATATACATATATACGTACAGCATAATTTAAGCTGTCCCTTAATTAATGTATTTAATATTCTCTTAGATACTGAGATAAAATAAACATATTATTTTTAAACGTTATTAACTTAAAGATAAAACTACACTTCGTCAGCTTATTACACTGTGCAACACAATTTAGGTCACCGCCGCACAGTGGAGTGAATCAAATAAAAAGTGGTAATAAATATAGAACTTCTTAACTACTGGACCGATTAAGACCAAATATACATATATGTAACCGTTAAGAAGGAGTATAGCTTTCAGAAAATTAACCCTGTGTTAACAGAGGGTGAGCACTAAGGTGCCAAAGTAGACCACCTCGAGTACAAAAAACTTTTAAAATGCTGTAACTTCTACAATTATGAACCGATTTCGATGATTTTAGACTTTTTGAATCCGCTTGATGAGATTAAAATAAACATGCTTACGGTAATATGTTACCTCTTAATTTAATTTAATTCTATATTTTAACAACAAACGAAAAATTCGGGCCAAGACTACATTAACTTCTGTGTTTTCCTATGGTTTCAAGAAATTGTTTACAATGCCAGTCAGAAACTGATAGTAGTACAAAAAAACAAGAACTTGTATTCCACTGCCTAAACGAGGAATTGTAAACAAAATAACTGGCAGACCACTGAACTGAGATGCCTAACCAGCGTTTCCAGAAAGTGTTTTGCCAGCATTTGCTAGACAAAAATTTCAGTGAAAGGATGAGGTTAAGAAGAAGAATAAACGTTTTTCTCTAAAAATTAAAAAGACTATTCATTTTTAAAGCTGACTAGTTTCTGCCTTTTTATGGACAGGCGTCATCAGTGATTTTTCATTTCTAAATTGTATTATTATTTGTGTCTTATAATTGTTAGATTGTTTCTATATGATAATATTTTTTATTAACAATCTGCGGCTGTAATAACCAAACCTGCGCTTCTTTATAACCTTTATAAACTTTGTCAAATGTTTTTAATTATTTTAAAAAATTTTGGGACCCCATAAACTATATATATTCTTGATCAGCATGAATAGAGAAGTCGATATAGCTATGTCCGTCTGTCCGTCTGTCTGTGGAAATACAAAATACTCCGTCAATACAGAAGAGGTGTTGCTAATTTTCAGTCAAATTGTTTGTTGATATCATGAGCAGTTTCCTAGTGAAAATGATCAAAATCGGTTAACGCGTTCAAAAGTTATGAGTGAACATGTGTGAAGACCTCTAAAAATTTTGAAGCAAATTTTAAATTATTCTACATACAATGCTTATACACAACAATATACGCAATCAGGGATGGCTGTCAATACCGCTAAGATACCGTTTACGATTCAAACCCCTTTCAACTGACTATCGTTATCCCTAAAATACCGCTATCGAAATAATTGAAACACCGTTATCCGTAAAATACCGTTACCGATATAATTAAAATATCAATACCTAAAAATTCCGTTACCGAAATAATCTAAGAAATTCTGAAAAAAACTTCTTTAAATAGATATATTTTCCCAAAGTATCATCATAAACTATCCAGTCATTAAAACTCGGGTATAATTTGGCTAAACATTGTGGTGTGCATTAACATTACCTGAATAACTAAAATAACGTTACCCTTAAAATGCCGGTACCAAAATAACTGAAAAATCTTTTTCCCTAAAATAACGTTACCGAAATAACTAAAATAACGTTACCGCTAAGATACCGTTAGCGAAATAAATAAAATACCGTTAACCCTAATTAACTGAAATATCGTTACCCCTAAAATACCTTTACCGAAATAAAAGAAAATATCGTCGCCTTTACCAATACCAACATTCGAATCGGTTACCTTCCATGGTCATAATAAACACGTACAAAAGCAAAAAAAAAACCAAAATATTGTTGTTATTTTTTGTTTTGTTTTGTGATACAGGGTGGCTGATGAATGCCACTACAAAAAAAAAAACGTAATAACTTTTTTTCTGAGTTATTAATCGGTTCTATTTTTTTTTGGTTTCATTGATTCGTCTTTCAATTCAAGGAAAATGAACGAATGAAACTAACATTTTGATTGTGCGCCACTCCAACGCTTTGGAGGCTGGCGTTGCAGTCAAATATGTATCACCAGACAGTCAATACGGACAGTTCTGCTTAAAGGTTCAGTTATGCGAACGTTGCTGTATCCGTATCTGTACTGTATGAAGCAGCTGTTCGTTTTTGGTATACGAAAAGTAATTCAAACGCTTAGCGAAATTTAATGAACCGTAGTTATAACGTATTGTAATGTAACATTCTGTATAAAATAGAATTCTATTCCATTGTTACGTTACAGTTGTAAAGCAGTGATGGCCTGCTTTTGTGTTAAATTAAATGCGGGTATTTTCGCCCTTTTTTTTGTTACTTTTTTAGTAATAATATCTTATAATAACTTATAATACATGATGTTTCCATATATGTATATATATATATATATATATATATATATGTATGTATGCGCAGCGCATACTTTAGGGACATGGCCAAAATTGTACCCGAAATATGCGGTGTATCGAAAAAATTGTCCTCATCTTAAACGCTAGATGTATGAAAAGGCGCGAAAACTTTGGGGACAGTCCCCAAAGTAAGCAAATGTCCCTAAACTATGCGGGGGGAACGAATTAATGTCTCTAGACTATGCGCTGTGCATACATATATATATATATATATATATATATATATGTATGCACAGCGCATAGTTTAGGGACACGCCCAAAATTGTCGCCGGAATATGCGGTGTATAGAAAAAATTGTCCTCATCTTAAACGCTAGATGTATGAAAAGGCGCGAAAATTTTGGGGACAGTCCCCAAAGTAAGCAAATGTCCCTAAACTATGCGGAGGAATGAATAAATGTCTCTAGAGTATGCGGTGTGCATACATATATATATATATATATATATATATATGTATGCACAGCGCATAGTCCAGAGACATATATATATATATATATATGTGGATAAAATAAACATATACACATACAATAGAAATGTGAAATATATAAAAAGGTATCAAAACCGTGTTTTGTGTTTAAAAAATAATATACGTATGTACATGTGAATGTTAATGTTAAAATACATATCTGTTTATTGTAAAACTATAATTAAAATATCAATCAATACACACACAAAATACTGTTTCAATACCATTTAAATCACTTGGTACTTATTCTGCACAGCGGTCACCATTTGAACATTTTGGATATCAATCACTGTGTTGTAAACAGCTGTTTGCTTTTCATGAAACAAAAAAGAAACAAACAAAAACAAAAGAGAAGTGAATGTGGTTCAGAATTACACATTGTTTACTCATTTTTGTTTGTGTGAAAAACAAAGCTTACGTTTTTAAAATTCTATAATTGCAATAAATTCCAACGGTGCGTGTACGTTAAGGTTACATTACAGCTACGGTTGACTAACCCAGATTTAAGGATTTTTATTTCTTTCCTGTAAAAAATCAAATAACAAGCAAATTGAACGCAGTAGACTAGCACCTTAGCTTGGAATGTTCTCTGTAATTTACACGAATTTCGCTTGCATTCGACGTCATCGTATAGAAAAAAAGTTATTTGATTTTCAGGAATATTCATCAGCCACCCTGTATGAATGTAGGTTTTTCAAAATTTAATAATTAAAAAATATAACATTAAGTTTGTTCGAAAACACAAAAATTTGTACAAGGTTTTACTTTAAAGTGTTCGTACATATACAGAAAAATTCTGCTATTTGCCAACTGAAATTCGGGGTACTGAGACTCAAATTCGGTTAATAAAACATCGGTTGGTAAAACTGAACAATTGTTTTCACAACAAAACTCGCTTAATTTAACTGAATTTTAGTTGCAACACTCAAAATATTCAGAAACATAATGTAAATATCGTTGTACTAACTGAATTTATAAGTTGTTAACATTAATATAGACTTTTTAATTCGGTTGGCACTTTATTTCTCTGTGTGTATACACAAATACTCAGTAAAAACTGGTAAAAAGAGAGAGTAAAGTGACAGTTTGATGCCAAAGAACTTACAAGTTTTTACGGAATACATTTTTGCCAGTAAAAATTTGTAAGAAGAAAAAACATATGAATGCAAAAATATGCTTGTATTTTTAGTAAACAAAAACAAATATTAAATTAAATTTTAATTGTTTATGGATTTAAAGTGAAAAATTTTAAAGAATTAACTATGGAAGATGTTAAAAATCAGTTTAAATTCTTTTTGGTCGACAAGTTCAATTAACTTTTATCTTTTCCATAATGACCAGTTGATTTTTTTTAATATTTTAAACTAGCTGTTTTATCTATTTTACTAATTCTTACAAATTTTCCGTTCGTTTACTTTTTTGTAAATTTGTCAGATTTATATAATTTAAAAAAATACCAGTTTCTTGTAAATTTGTCAGATTTATATAATTTAAAAAAATACCAGTTTCTTTAATTTTTTGTGTCTCGAAAACCCTCTAAACACACAAAATATTTTCTTTTTCGATTTTTTGACAAACTTAATTTTATCACACTTTCCGTTTGACTTATGTGATGTATAGTATAAACACATGTGTTGTGATAATACACCTTTTTTTAATTCGCGTATGCTTTTCATTTCGACAAAAAACACTAATTTCCCTCTACAATTCAATAACAATAAAAATTGCAAAATGGATCTTTGTTATAAAGAATTCATTTTATTCAAATTTTTTGTTTCGTCAACAAGCTTCCATACAAATGATGTCTGAAATAACGAACTTCTTATATTCAATTTGCATTCCCTTCCATTTTGTCCAATTCGATTGAATGTTTGTAACTGAAACGATTGCCACTTAAATTCTGTTAATGTATTATTTACAAAACAGTTCAAAAGTTTCTACGTAATCACATTCTTGGACCCCTAAATGTTTTTTTTAAAGTCCATGTGAAAAAAGCATAACTTTGTTTTAAAATGTAATATTAAATTCCTGTCAGTGCATGCAAACAATTTCTCAACTCTTTCCAAAGTTTTTACCATTTCTTTAAATTGTCACGACTGATTTTAAAACCAACTATTATCCAAAAGCAAAAATTAACCACTGACGAGTCCCAGGAGGGGGACGAATCTGCGGCAGTCTGGTGTATCCCTTGTGTCCGTAAAATTTTTCAATAAAAATGTTTTCTTCTTCTTCTTCCTGTAAAGAGACTAACTAAAAAAATTTCCTTCATTGAGAACAAACCTGCAGAATAACTTTGAGCATTAATTTGTGTTTCAGTGAAAAATAAGATCAAAAACATTTAAAGTTTTTATTAATATTATTAAAATATAATATTCCTAATATGTTTATATAAAAATCAGTATGTTTTTCGCTAAAATTTAAGTTTTTTTGTATTTTATGCAATTCATTTTCGTCACATTGCAAAAAGCCTATTCTATGACTTTTTTTCTACTAAAATCCCAGGTTTTGTTTTGCAGAAAAATAATTATTTCAGTATTACATTATATGTAAATATTATTAATATTATTTTCTACAAATATTGGTTACTTTGAGACATCGATTTGTGCTTTTCCCCTATTTCAAGTCTTATAAGCAAACTGCATTTGATTATTGCAAAAAGCTGAGTTTATTTTTGTCCACATAACCCTCGTTAATCGAGTGTTAGGGTTTTCTCTACTAAGCTATTCTTCCAATTAGATCCTTTCTCAATTACAATTAGATATTATAAATTTACAATATATTTATTATTTTTAAAACAATTTTTTTCTTATTACTGTCCCTTTAAATCTATCTCTTTATTGTGAATTGTGTAAATCTTTATCTGTATTTATATACAGTGCAGTTCGCTTTTAACGAACGAAACTTTAATTGATACAACATTGTTTTCTTCGTCCCAAATACATTTATCAATCATATTTTATTTTACTTATAAAAACAACATTCTTATTGTTATTTTTACAAAGAATATAGATATATATACTGTTTGCCCTTTCGCTGGTTAAAGCAAACACCGAGATGGAGGGTATTCAAAAATTCGGCACAGCCGAATTTAATCTTTTTTATACCAAATTCTGCACTTCGGACTTTAATGCTTCCACTTGTTTTACATTACAAACGTAACAATACCCAGTCATGACCTTTTAGCGATCACACTCAAGTATGGCCTCGAATATAATGCAGCTAAATTGCAGTTTTCTTTCCTATTAGCTTTTCTGTTATTGTATATTATACTCAGAAGTGACCAACACTAACAAATACAAATATTCTATTTTTAGATTTTTTGTTTATATTTCTACTCTCCTCCGTCTCTATTTCACAACGTTACCAGATTGACGTATGTTTTTATGTTCAGTGTAGACAACTTTGCGTTTATGTTGAAACATCGCCCCAGGACAGATTTTATAATGTATTTTAGTACAATTTAACGTCATATCGACAGCCGCATTTAAATTTTTTAAATAATATGCATTTGACAAATTTAATTTAGAAACGTTGAGGTTAAAAAAAAGAATAGACGTTTTCAAAAAAAAAAAAAAAAACATTTGCAAATAGTCGACTGAGACCCCTACGATAACACGCAGTGCTATCCTGCTAAAAATTGCCAACGACTTGAAAGTCGAACCACTGGTAGTGTAAAGTTTGTATTCAAAAGGTTCCGAGTTTGAACCCAGTTCCAAGCATAAATTCTTTCTTAGGTAAAATTTATTTTATTATATTATTTTTTTGTTTTTGCAAAACATCTTTTAATAATTTCAATACCTACCGTGTGCACGAACAAAATCCGGTAGGTATCTCAGCACTGGTAGGTATCTATTGACTGAAATTACGGGCATAAGACACAACCTTTTGTTTTCCAACGTTGGCAAGTTGTTTCTAGCAAACCTTATGCCAGTGCTAGCGTATTTGCTCAGCCAATGGTTACCCAGCAGTTATCATTCACTTACGTTTTAAGTCATCAAACGTTTTATATGTCTTGTTAGCTCAGTTTGTAGAGCTGTCGGCTGCCAATCTGGCGGCCAAGGTTCGAATACCGGCAAGACCAAACAAATTATAAATGAACTTCTTCGTAAATTTAGTTTGGAAAATCAATTTTTAGACCACCCATTTTATGGTTTTACCAACAGAAAGACCTTTTTTCTGATGATGTTATCATTTTGGGATTGGGAAGTCACTTGTTGCTATCACTTGTACCACCTGTTAAAGTGCTTTGCCAGTGGTGGTCCGTTTGTCTTTTTCTGACTGGGTTCTTGAACTACATTGTGATTTGTTTCCATATGTGAATATGACACATATGACAATGCTGACTCTTTCCATATGTGATTTGAATACTGGTCACCTTTATGACGATAACCAATACTTCCAGCTCCCATCACCATCGAAAAGACCTCGAACCATATAGTTTAAAATCTTGTTTGCTACATGTAAACATACTGACAACCATGAATTTCTCATTGCAATTAAACTCCTAAAACACATTTTTTTAAAACTATTTCATTAAAAAAAATTTTTTTTCTTAAAAATCGATTATATTTTTTTTTTTACAAAATATTCGGAATAAATTCCGATAATGAAATCCACTATTCAGTAGCCCACACAATAGACTTTCTAATGCATTTGATCTAGAAATGTTTTAAAAAAACAAAAATTGGTTATATCTTTGTATTTGACCACGGCTATCTTCGATATTGAGTTCAATGGAAGAATAAGTACACACAATTACATTCCAACAACTATATTTTTAACATCCGTATATTTACAAAAATAAAGCAAATCAGACATATTAGCTAGGTTGATACTAGTATTTCGATCTGGCTAAAGATTTTATCTGAACTCGAAGTTTTAGAAAAGCTAGAGCCTCCAGAATACGCAGAGCTTTAACAAAAAATCTCTTAATCATCAAGTATATATTTATATTTTCCATCATAGTGAAAAAATGGTGAGAAACATATCAACTTCAAGAGGCAATAAAAAATAAATTCGAACTAAGAGAGAGATTTAGAGATTTTGTTTATCCAATGGTCCACTTTCAGTTTCTGTTGCAACCACTGAGGCTGATTTTTCCTGTTGCACAGTTTTATTGGTTTGACCTATATGCCAAAAACTCGTTATCGAAGAAAACGATAAAGTAGGTAGGTAGGTTAGAAGGGAGAAGTTTCGCCACTGGGTGACATATGTCACGCCCGATGTATTTAAAAGAGTTATTAAAATGCTCCTTTCCATAATTGACCATCTTTCATGTCGAAGACAAACACGTTTTTGTGTTTTTTTTTTTTTTTTGTGGAAAAATAATAAGTTCATTTGGGACAACTTTTTCATTTCGCATATTAAAACAAATTACTCTATAATATGTTGAATCGTTTGTATTAATTTATAATAGGCTCGTTCGAAAAGCATCGTTAAAAGTCATCTGCCCGACCCCTTTCGATTTGCATGAAACTTGGTACCAATATACTTGGATCCAATATAAACATGATTTTTTAAAAATATATTTCTAAAAAGTGTAAAAAAATAAATAAAATTATTTGATCGGCTGATGAATAGAATACCAGGTTAGGTAGTTTCGTCAGCAAAAATTGGTAGCACTTTATAAGACGCATACGTAATATTAATTCGTTACATGGTTATATGCAGCGATGGCAACCAATACCACTAAAATACTATTATCGATTCAGAACCCGTTCAACTGACTATCACTTAAGTTACCAAAATAATTGAAATTCCGTTATTCATAAAATACCGTCGCCGATATAACTAAAATACCAATATCCTTAATATACCATTACCATAATAACTAAAAACCCGTTTGTGCTAAAAAAAACCGTTACCAAAATAAGTAAAATAGCGTTATCTTTAAAATACCGTTACCCAAATAATCTGACGAAAACAGAAAAAATAATCGCTGTGAGTAGATATATTTTCAAAAAGTTTGATCACCGCCTAGCCATTCATTGGAAATCGTTAATAATGGTGCTTTAAATATCGGTGTGCATTGACATTACCTAAATAACTAAAATAACGTTGCCATTAAAATACCGTTACCGAAATAACTGAAAAACCATTAGTCGTAATATAACGTTACCGAAATAACTAAAACGCCGTTACGGCTAAAATACCGTTACCGATATAAGTAAAATACCGTTAACGGTATAAAACAGTTACCGAAATAACAGAAATATTGTTAGCCCTAAAATACAGTTACCAAAATAAAGGAAAATAGCATTAACGGCGCCGATAACCGCATCAAATCGGTTACCATCCATGGTTATGTGTGTTGCACGGGTAAGATGCAATTTTCTTTTAACAAATTCGAATAAAATAAACTTTTTTGAATTTATTTTTGCTGTAATTGCAGCTATTTTCATGATTATTTAATATTAAATATAAGGTTTACACCAGAACTATTATATTATTTATAGCTGACAAATGTACAACCTCAACTTGGCGAATTTATCCCATAGAAGCGGCAGTTAAGTCGATTTGAGTTACTATGGAACTCTTAAAAAAATATAAGGAATGAAGATAATTTTTGTTTCAAAACATGCAAATTAAAGTTTACAAATACAATTTTACACATACATTGTGAAATCAGG
This sequence comes from Delia radicum, assembly GCA_021234595.1. Classification (NCBI taxonomy): domain Eukaryota; kingdom Metazoa; phylum Arthropoda; class Insecta; order Diptera; family Anthomyiidae; genus Delia; species Delia radicum. The sequence goes on from CM037853.1 coordinate 193,182,948, forward strand.
CAGTTTATACACTAAGTCAGACAAAATAATTCTCATAGAGCTTATTTTGTTTGTTGTATGTAATGTCTCGGTTTGAGTTAAGCCAATTATCTTTTTATATTGAAGACAACTAAAGATTTGGGTGATGCCAACGAAACAATTATATTGTCTATCATGAAAATGATCAAACTTTTGGAAAAGCAATCAATAAACTCTAATATGACAATATCATAATAGATTTTTGGACTTGAGGTAGAACAATATTGTAACTAAATATATGAGCATATGTGAAAAATTTTAAATAAAAAAAAATGTTTCCAATAAAATTTTTCGTTGAGTAACCACAGCGCTTTAAAAAAAGAGGCCTTCTATCCAACACATATTTTAATTTTTGTGTGCAAACCTGACAGGTGGATTAAAGTTGATACTGGATATATTATATTTGATACCAGATATCGCAAAACGAGTTTCGGAATCAGAAAGGGAATATTTACATTACATATGATCCATTCATAACTCAGTTTTTTTTTTAAATTTTAGGTGGGTCAATCAATAATAACCTGACAACTTTGTTAGCATGATTTAATGTTTCCAAGCAAGTGAGCAAGTTTGTTATCCCGTATTACGATTTCTTTCATAATTATACTTGTTGTACACTAGAAGTTCTATAAGTGTCCTGATTAATTTTTCTTTATATAAATAGAAACTTGTTGGTCTTCAAAGTTTAGTAACGTCATGATGCTTGTTAGGAAAAGACCATAGCCACGCGATCGATTACTAAGAAGACAAGAATGGAGCAAAATTAATTGTTAAAGCTCTGTCTATTCTGGAGGCTCTAGCTTTTCTAAAACTTCGGGTTCTGATGAGATCTTTATCAGATTGAAATACTAGTATTAACCTGTTTGATTTGCTCTATTTTTGTAAATATACGGATGTTAAAGGCTGGTTATAAATTAAAAATAACATTAAAATTATCTCGATGTTTATAAAAACAAAAAACTAATAAAGCTGTAAAAAAGACGGTAATAGAAAAATCAGACAAATAAAGTGTTTTTGAAATGCATTTTTTTCATAAATTTTCATTGTTTAACTTTTTAAAAAAGTATTTTTTAAAATTTTCCAGGCAATGTGACAGTTAAAGTACTACATGAATCAATTTTTTAGATCTTTAAAGGGGATGTCAATTAAAGCATACCGACATTTAAAGCAGGTGACAATTATAGAAGTTTTACTGTATTGATAAATTAAACTATAAAAAAAAAAAAAATAAAAATCCACAATCCACAATCCACAATCCATATAATCAGGGACGCCTTAGTTCATATGCATGAACTCTTTCAATTCATTTTAGGTTCAGTATACTGTTTCTTTTTTCTAATTTGACATTAACATTCTTTCTACTTATGTCTGTGGAAATTATTATCACCTGCTGAAATGCAATCAGGAAAATTGTGCAAAAAACACTTTGCATTAGTTCCACTATCACAATAGAGTCGAACTTGTTGTATGTTCATTCAGGAGTTCTGCGCACAAAGTGTAAGGTAAACCCACACCAACTCGTTCATTTTGTTACACCTCCCAGCAAAAGTGGTTGTACCGCAAAAGTGGTTGTACACTTAAAGTTCTATAAGTGCCACTTTCACCGTTTAAATTTTTAAAAAAGCATGACTTATAGAATTTTCAGACAATAAAAGCATACTAGAAATCAATTTTGTTTCATATATCGGCCGTTCCACCGAAGAACTGCCAAAAAAGAGTCTTTCGATCTTCCGATTGCAAATTTAATTTTGCATTTAGAAACTCTATGGAGCCACTTAAAGATAGAAAACCCTGGTTTCCGGCTCGATTTAGTTTTTTTTTTTTGAAAAATGAGAAAAATTCAAAAAGTGTGTAAATTTTAATATTCGTATTTTATTTAATATTCTGTGTATTATTACCATTTAAATTGCACGGGATTGGTATAGGACCCTATTTTTTTACTGTGGGCTGAAGTTTTTTTCAGCGTTATAAATAAATGCATTTTTTATGCAATTTCTTTTTAATGGACTTTTTTCAAATTTGTCCACTCTCGATTTGAAAAAAGATGCATATTTGTAAAATATGGAATTTTTACTAAAAAAAAACAACACTTTCATTTTTTTGGCCCCGGGGTTTATCTATTACACAGTGCAACACATAAATTGGTTCCTCTTTCGTACCCGGTTTTTTTTGAAGTGTATATCGAAACTAAAAAAAATCCGCAAAGGACTTGGCCAGATTACATCGAAATTTTTTTTTTTGGACACCCTAAGTTTTTGCACCCAAACATGATTTTTTTAAAAAAGGAAAATTTTTATGGAATCCATATATCATAAACCGTTCGGAATTTTGTTTTTATGTCTTTGGCAAAGTTGTAGATCCAAACCAAAGCAAAAAAATTTTCTCATATGGACCGACCCAAAAAAATTCCATCCACTGCATCAAAATTGCAAAAAATTGGGAAAAAATGCTATTTTTTTATGATAATATGGAAATAGCCAAACTTTAAAATCCAATTTTAAAATCCTGTTTAGGAAGATGAGGTGTTGTAAAAACCCAGTTCCACCTAAAAACCGCAACACGAAGATAAAACACACATGACAATCACACCCACTCAGAAACATTTTTTAAGAAGTTTTTAAAAAGGGTGTTGTAAAAACCCAGTTTTACCTGCAAAGTGCAACACGAAGATAATTACACTTGACAATTACACCCATTCAGAAACATTTTTTAAGAAGTTTTTAAAAAAGGGTGTTGTAAAAACCCAGTTCTACCTGCAAAGTGCAACACGAAGATAAAACACACTTGACAATCAGACTAGCACGCAGTATAAATAACAGTTCAAGTATCGTTTCATTGTCATTCAACAAGTGTATTCGAAAGTGTAAAGTCTAATTATATCCGTGTTTTGTGCAAAATTTTACAATTCAACTATTGCGCAATATGGAAAATAGCCGGTGTCCAAACATTGATTATTTTTGTTTAGTTTGTGGTCATATGGTGCCTACAAGTGTGCAAAGGAAAAGGTCTACTCCGGAATTTAAGCTAGCCTATGCATCTTATTTCGATGAGGTTGATCCCAGCGGTAAAGATTACACTCCAAATACAGTGTGTGGCACTTGTTACTTCCGCCTTTTGGATTGGTATCATCGACGAGGTAGAAATTTAAGTTTCATGAAGCCAATGGTGTGGATAAAAGACCCAAATTCACACGACAAATCCCGGTGTTACTCATGTATCAATTACTCCCCTAAGTTAAATAAACATATGTTAAAATGCAAAACATATGTGGCCACTTATACAGGCATTGTCCCGGTGTCAATGCCTGATGGTGTCAAACCACCTAAGCCTCCGAGTCCGGATGTTATGTCCACACGGTCATCCACTACGACTTTCACAAATCAATCAGATTTCCAAGATGCCGATTATGAGCCTGATATTGACGACGATAAACGAAAACCGCTCGTACAAAACGAAATGGACTATGTTGTGGCTAAGATGGGCTTATCACAGCGGAATGCAGAATTTCTAACCTCATTTTTGAAGCGCCGAAAACTTACAGAGCATACCGTTAGTGCCTTAAACTTAAACAAAAAATAAAAAAAAAATTATGAAATTGTTAATTGCGTTATAAAATAATTACTTTTTATTAATAAAATAAATATATTCATTTTTTCAAAAACATATCAGCATTACAACAATAAAATGTTTAAATAGTAAATTTGAAAACAAGTAACAACAAAAACGGCATTAACCTATATAGTCTTTCTTTGTCGAAACGACAAACATTGGCTATGCAAAATAAGTGTGAGCAAAAAGATGTGCTTTCTAGGGTTAAGGAATGTTCGTATTAAGATGACATGTACTAGAGAGTTGTTTATATTGTTGTTAGATATAATTTAGCTGAAGAAAGATTTCTTAAATTCCCAGTATTTAAGCCATTTCAGGACAAAATCATGAAAAAATCATAAAAAAATAGCATTTTTTCCCAATTTTTTGCAATTTTGATGCAGTGGATGCAATTTTTTTGGGTCGGTCCATATGAGAATTTTTTTGCTTTGGTTTGGATCTACAACTTTGCCAAAGACATAAAAACAAAATTCCGAACGGTTTATGATATATGGATTCCATAAAAATTTTCCTTTTTTAAAAAAATCATGTTTGGGTGCAAAAACTTAGGGTGTCCAAAAAAAAAAATTTCGATGTAATCTGGCCAAGTCCTTTGCGGATTTTTTTTAGTTTCGATATACACTTCAAAAAAAAAACGGGTATGAAGGAGGAACCAAACGATGACCTTAAAAATGCTGCACTGTGTTATTAACGATTTATATAAAGAGAATAACAATTTGTTATTTTTTTAATTAAAAAGATTATATTTAATGTCTCTATTTAAAAAATATACATTTAGTTTTTAAGATTTCTTCTCTACATAAAAGATAAACGAATCTACTTAAATATTAAGTTTTTAAAATTTTATATTTAACCCTTTCAACATCATGTTTCTTTCCATTGAAATCAGATATTCGATGGCAAACGTGTGATGGAAAGGGTTAAAAATAAAAAATTTTTAAAGCAGAATATTTCAGTAGATTATTTTACTCTACAGAAAATTCCAAAAGTTAAATGTTTAGTAAAAGGGCTCCTTCACATTACATTTTTAAATTTAATCTTAATAAATCTGAAGAACAAAACAAAAAAAAAATTGCTGTTTTTCTATGCAAAAGCGATATAAGCTTTTAAAAAAGAAATCATTAAAAATAGTTAAGCTCCTGGACCCAAAATATGAATTTGGAACTATTTGGAAAAAACTCCATGTTTTGTAAATATGCACTCTTTTTATGAATCGAGATTGGCAAAACTTTAGAAAATGCATTTTAGAAATAAATTGCATAAAAAATGAAGTTCTTTTTGACGCTTTAGCATATATCTCATTTAAAAAAAAAACTAAATCGCGCTTAACACCGTGGATTTTTCGAAATTTGAAAAACTAAAAACGCCAATCTTTAAATGGGTCCATAAAGTTTCTGATTGGTCGGATTTGGTCGATTTTCAAATTTTAAGGCAAGGTGACAACTAAAGTAGTACATGAATCAACTTTTTAGAACTATAAAGGGGGCGAGGGCTGACAAATGATGCATACTGACATTTAAAGCAGGTGTAGAATGGAAATTCATAACTTTGCACAACTTATAATTTGGTGTCTAAACTCTTTATTTTTATTTGCCGATGTCGTGTTTGTAAGTCGTTTGCAAGTCGCACACTAATAACGCTATATTAAAGAAATTATGCGTACATTTTTAAAGACGAAACCAGTTAAACAAAGTTTTGATAAACAGTTAAGTTTTCCATGAAATTTTTTAAACATTTCGCTTTTTTCCATTTTCAAAAATTTTGGAAATTTTTTCAGATATTATTGATATTATCACACTAAGGGGTGATTTTTTAAGAGACACATAATATTTAGAGAAATGTATGAAATCTTTCGAGTCGATAGAACGATCTAATATAGGTGGCCAATTGACGTTAAATAAACTGTTCACATTGTTTAGAGTGCTGCGACATGTGGTACCGTTTTGTTGAAACCACATGTCACCCAAGTTCAGCTCTTCCATTTTGGGCAAAAAAAAATTGCAATCATCGCACGGTAGCGCTCGAAATTCACAGTAACGTTCCTGCCTTCGTCGTCTTTGAAAAAGTACGGTCCAAGGATGCCACCGGCCAATAATCAACACCAAACAGTGCATTTTTCGGGATGCATTGGCATTCTTGCAATGCTTCTGGCTGCTCTTCATACCAAATACATACACATTCAACCAGAAATGAGCTTCGTCGGTGAACGCAATTTTCCGATAAAAAAGTGGATCTGCATCCAGCTTTGCCAGCGCCCATTCATATGTATGACATCATTTATGGTAATATATTGCATATATTGGCTCATATATGCCATACATCTACATATAGGAATTCATATATTAGTCCATATATGGGCATATTATTTTTTATCAGATATGATAAAAAATAATATGTTTGTATAATTTATTAAGACGATAGTAGAGAATGAGTTATGAAATATCTCACCTTAATCTGAAGAAATATCAGTCGCATTTAATGTGCTTAATTGTGAATCGGTAGTACCTAACCTGATCAACCATCCCGCTTTTGGCCAGCTTTTATACAGCTTTTCAATATATTTTTTTTTTTAATTTTGATAAAAAGTAAATGATTTAAAAATGTTCAAAATATTATAAATTTTGGAGATTTTTGATAGCAATAAAGTTTCAGTTCCATGATAGGATTTCAAAATTACAATCGAAGTCTAAAATGTATTTCTTTGTTGTGCCAAAACTGATTTTTTTTAATAATTCAACGAAACTATAAATTTTTGCAGTAAAATTCTCCAAAATCTCTTTTGTGAAAAACGTTATTAGTTGAAATCCTCCAAATTACTTGGCAACGATATTTTGTGTGTATGAAACACAAGCATTTTAGTTAAAGATTCCTTTAATAATTAGATTATGTTTGAATTGAGATTATGTTGAGAAATAATTTTATTTTTTTTTTTTTTTGCAAAAAAAACTGTGTTTTATTCAAAAAATCACGGACTTATTGATCCGCCCTCGTATTCGTACCAAAGGACTTCTTTTGTCGGTTGGCTTGATTACTATTGTTATCGACGTCGTCATCATTTTCTAAAAATTCGAATTTTATATTTTTTTTGGAACAAGTTGGTTTTCCATTATCTTATTAATGTTCATTAAATTCTTTCCCAAATAGATCTTTCTTAAAAAATTTCACTTTAAACTATTTACAAGTACCCATATAAAACTCTGCCAAATACCTTGGTATGACGTTAGATGCTAAGATACGTTGGAAAGAACATGTCAAAAAAAAAACATGAAGAGTTAAAAATAAAATATCGCAAATTGACTTGGCTAATAGGAAGAAAATCAAATTTACCGCTGCATAATAAATTAATGGTTTACAACCAAATTCTCAAACCCGTTTGGACTTATGGTCTCCAATTATGGGGCTGCGCAAGTAATTCGACTATAGATATCATCCAACGATTTCAAAACAAAGTTTTAAAAGATATGGTGATAGCTCCATGGTATGTTCGCAATCATGATCTACACCGAGACCTTAAAGTAAAAACTGTCAGGGAGGAAATACAACACTTTGCTAATAAATTCCTAGAAGACTAAATCGTTTCCAGCCCCATGAACTGATGAGGCGCTTTAATAGCGGAGATTTAGCTTAATCTTTATTGCTGTACTTTACCTCATTAAACTACTAGAATCAAATTACTAGTTAGTCTTAGTAGACTAGTTGTAATTTAATTTAAACATATTGTAATAATTGTTTAAATAAAGAGAAAAAAAAAAAAAAACTATTTATATTTATTAATGCATTTTGAATATGAAATGTATGAATTTATCAGTAACATGTTCTTAGAAGTATAATGTAAAGCTTTTCTTTTAATAAAAAGACAATATTTTTGATAAAAACTTAAAAAATTGCCTTTTTTATTGGAGCATGTAGGAAAAGTAATCCCTGCGGGAAATGGACCAGTCAATGGTATGGTCAAGTGACTAGAACTTTTATTTTTATTTTTATTTATTTATTTATTTATTTTTATTTATCTCTTAATGTTCAGTGCAAAGAATTAATCTTATATGAAAGCACTGAATTACTGGAATAGTTACAATGAATATAGTTTTAATTAAATACAATAAAAAATTTAAATACTAATACAAAATTAAAATAATTGTAGAAAAACATAAATTGTTCTAACAAGAACGTTAATAAAAATTAAGTAATAAAAAGCAAATTTTTTAATTATATAATAAATAAAATATGAAATAAAATGAATAAAAATTAATATAACATTTTTTAAATATTTTAGACAAAAAAAAAAAGTTACAAGAAAGATTATTTGTAATAATCAAATATAATTTTTTTAATTTATAGTAATTAAATGTGCTAAAGTCCCAAAACTTATTTAACAAATTGTGAAAAGCAATCTGATGTAGGCGTTGTCCCTATCCGGATTTCATTCCTGCCTAAGGAAATCTTCAGGGGACTTTGTTATTAGAATTTCTAGAGATATTTGTTATGTTAAATCACAAACTCAATGAGAATTTCTTGTCCTCGTCTAGGAGCGAGATTCAAAATTTAAAATATCAAAGAAAAAACAAAAACAACAACAAAAAATTGTCACAATTGGCTTTGTCATCTTCCAAATACTACTCTGTTTTTTTGACAGACCTAGCAATGTAGTGACGTTTATTCAAGTAAATCAACAATAGAAAATCATATGTTTTCTATTAGTGTCAGTTACATTTAAATTTGCACAAGCACCTGCATATTTGTTATTTAAATTTATTTTCATCGGGATAAACATTAATTGCATTTATAGTAATTAAATGTGCTAAAGTCCCAAAACTTATTTAACAAATTGTGAAAAGCAATCTGATGTAGGCGTGTCCCTATCCGGATTTCATTCCTGCCTAAGGAAATCTTCAGGGGACTTTGTTATTAGAATTTCTAGAGATATTTGTTATGTTAAATCACAAACTCAATGCGTTGCGCTGCGGACTACCTGTAAATGATGGGGAAGATTCTGATTCCAAATACTAATGGTATAAATAAAAAAATGTTGATCCGAAAAATGAGTCCTGTGCGGTATTTGAATAATACGATAGCCTCTTTCTGATCTAAAGGGTATAATTTGATCATACAAATATTGTGGTTGACATGTATTTATTATTTTATGGAGGTAAATTAGCGATCTACATTTCAGCAGGTTCTCGAATGTTACTCCAAAGAGCTGTTTAGAATAATGCGATATTCTACTAAAACGGCTAATACCAAAGACGTATCGTGTAATATTATTAAAAGCTATTTTCAGTTTACTCAAACTAGAAGCATCACAGCCAGAATATAGTTCACAGCCATATAATAAAGTAGGTATTAGATATGTTTTGGCCAGAAGCATTCTAACCTCTAGAGGAATAAACCATTGTGTACACCACAAGTTCCTTAGCATTCCATAAATTTTTCCAGTTGTAATACTGACGTGGTCACTCCAGAGCAGATGTTTATTAAATGTTACACCAAGGTTTTTAAGAGTATCAAAATATTAATTTTTGATTGACCCAAAAAGACATCCGGTATATAAGGAGTACTTTTTCGCTTCTTCGAAATAAACATACATTTAGATTTACTAGGATTTAGACATAATCCATTTGATGAAGCCCATACTCTTATATTTTCCAGATCAACATTGATTTTGTGTACACAATCGTCAATGTTCGAAACTTCGCAACCGATGTAAAGCTGCACATCATCAGCGTACATCTGAACATGGCAGTACACTCATAAAAAAAAGTTTGTAAAGTCAGCAAAAAATTTTGCTGAGTCAGCAAAATTTTAGTCAGGAGGATGCTAGCAAAAAAGTTGCTAATGTCAGCAAAATCTTTTGCTGAAAATCAGCGAGCTGATTTTTAGCAACAAAATTTGTAGATTCAGCAAAAGTTTTGCTAACACTTAGTAGATTAGAAATAAAAAAGCGTTGGTAAAAATTAATAAATTTTTTGCTGAATTTTAGTAGACTGAAAAAAACGCAAAAAATTTGTAGAAAAATTGTAATTTAGTTAATTTATTTGCTGAAAATCATAAAACATATTTTTGTGATTCTTTTAAAAATAATTTACTATAATAACGAAATATAACAATTTTAATTTTCCCACATTGACGACATGAATTAATTTAATATCTGAAAATATATAGAAATAAATATATATAACATAACAAAAATTTTCTTTCAACTACTTACATCAATGGTTGTCTTAATGATGCTATGACGAAACTGCCGAAGATACTTCTAGAAACGAAACGAAAAAATAAACAAAACAAACGAAACGAAAAAAACATCCCTTTTTTTGCAATAAGAAAAAGAAACCATACAAATCTACCTAAGATGTGTGTTTTTGTCTTTCTCTTTACTCTGTCTACATGTCTGTATATGTTTTTTCATGGTTGATTTTTTTACTTGTCTTGTTAGAGTTGTACTTTTTAATATCATTTTCCTCTTCTCTACTACATCTTGACATGCCGCGACATCTGCTTATCAGCACAATTTTTTTTAGCAAAATTAGTTAGTAAAACATTAGTATATTAGTAAAGCATTAGTATAAAACAGTTAAGTGCTGAATAAGTATAACAAAAATTTTAGCTGAAAACACGATTTTAGCAAAAATATTTGCTAAAAAATAGTATACCTGATTTACAAGACGTTTTACTAACTTTTCTACTAACTTATTTTTTTGAGTGTAGACTAATTGGGTTGGAAGGTCATTGGCATAAACTGAATATAATAAAGGACCTAAGATTGACCCTTGCGGTACACCTCTGGTTAACTCAGCGCTGCTTGAGACAAAATTTCCGTTAAAAACAGATTGTGATCTTCCTGTTAAGTACGAATACATCAGTTTTGTGGCAGTAGTTGAAAAATTGAAAAATTTACTTAGCTTCAGTGCTAAAATATCAGCATTAACTGTATCAAACGCCTTGGAATGATCCAGAAGAATTAAGAATGCAGCTTTATCATCATCAAGTTGTGATCTCACATATTCCGAGACATCAATCAAAGCTGACACACAACTGTGTTGTGGTCGAAATCCCGATTGCTGTGAAGTGAGCAGGTTGTGTTCTTGAATAAATTCAGTGATTTGATTATGCATTAGACGCTCTAAAACTTTAGACAGATAAGGCAAAATTGCTATATTCCGATAATCCTGTTCCGATTTTGGAATTGGAATAATCTTTGCGTATTTCCATTTGGTAGGGAAAACTGATTTAGTTATAATCGAGTTAAACAAATTTGTAATGTAAGGCAGTATAAACGGGAAAATTAATTTGATAAATTTTGGATGCACACTTTGTGTGTATGACCCAGTCCTAGTTTCGGTTCTGTTATATGAAATTGACCGGTACTTGTCATAGGAGGGCTTGCCATAGGAGGTGACAATTGCTACATGTGGAGCACTGTGTGACGTGGCGAATAAATTGACCAATGTAACCTATTACCGTACCGACTGAAATTTATATGCTACGGGACAAGTTAGAAGTAGGTAGTGTCGAAGTTTGACCATTTTAGGATTTATGTGATATGCAACAGAACAAGTGGGAAAAAATTATCACGTGACTGGTGTAGGTGTTCGTATTGTAGACCAGGAGAAAAATTGTTGAAGGAAAACTGGTCACATATTAAGCGCAAAGTATTCTGGTATAGGGGTGGAATAGTTTTGTAAAGTACCACTGCACTGGTCGAAGGGGTACATGTCGCCGGGTATGAGAAAAGTAATTAGCAAGTAACCTGTCACTTTTTATTCAGCGTGTGCCATATTATGTACGGGTTGCTAAATAGCCCGTCCGGAACCAGTTACTGCAAAACAGCGTGTCATACCACCTGTTCAGATTATTTTATCTATACCCAACAAAAAACTATAACATTAAATACATTATAACAATTTAAATTTGGAAAAGTACATAAGACTTAAATAAATAAATAAATAAATAAAAATAAAAAAATAAAAAGAAGTCCGGATATTCAAAATAGAGATTTTTTGCAAGTTTTTTCTTTATTTGCTAACATTGGTATTATCAAACAATTGCTACTAGTTTTTATTTTCTAACACTTCTAGAAAGCACTTCATGAACATTTTAATTTTGTATGCTGCATTGTAATTCTAGTTAACAATAATATCTTTATAACAAGTGGAAGCATTAAAGTCCGATGTGCAGAATTTGGTATAAAAAAAGATTAAATTCGGCTGTGACGAATTTTTGGATACCCTCCATCTCGGTGTTTTCATAAACCAGGGAAAGTGCAAACAATATTAATATCTATATTCTTTGTAAAAATAACAAAAATAATGTTGTTTTTATAAGTAAAACAAAATATGACTGATTGATTAATGTATTTGGGATGTTACAAAAGAAAAAATGTTTAATTAAAGTTTACTAAAATGAATCTGAAATTCTGCAGTGGGTATTCAAAGGTTATTCTGGTTACCTAAAGAAGAACGTGTAGTGAAAAATATATATATTTTTATAGTTCCTTATGATTTTAAAAAAACTGTTGTAAAATTCGCCTGTTGTTTGTCTCTTTGCCTATATAATAATGAAAGAAAGTTACTAAAATATATTTTTGGATCGTTAGAAGAGATACAATGAATACAAACGCATAAAAACAGTTTCGAATAATCAGAATTTTAGATAAATTTAAGGGAACAAAAATACGCTTGCGGAGACATACATAATGAAATAATTATGAAATGCCAGTTTACATTACAACACATGTGTTTATACTATACATCACATAAGTAAAACGGAAAGTGTGATGAAACTAAGTTTGTCAAAAATTATAAAAGAAAATCTTTCTAGTGTTTAGGGTGTTTTCGAGACACAAAAAATTAAAGAAACTGGTATTTCAAATTATTGTTTTTCAGCTCAGTTGCTTGTGCAATTCTCGTTTACGACTCCTAGAATAAGAACCCTAAGAAATTTTCCCAAAATTCGATTGGTTTTTACACATCAATACTTTAATTTAGATTATTTTTGTATGTATCAAATAAAATTAGGGCTTTTAAGGAAAACAAATGCATATAATCAAAAGATTTTAAGATGAAGTATGCACCTTATATGTCTTAAATAAAAAAGTTCTGAAAGTGAATGTCCTTTAAATTTAATGGGGTTTTTAATAAATGTAATTAGAGTGTAAAGGCTCAGTTATGCGAACGTTGCTGTAACGTATCTGTACTGTATGAATCAGCTGTTCGTTTTTGGTATACGAAAAGCAATGCAAACGCTTACCGAAATTTAATGAACCGTAGTTGTAACGTATCAAAATGTAACATTCTGTATAAAATAGAATTTCTTCCGTTGTTACGTGACATTTGTAAAGCAGTGATGGCCTGCTTTTGTGTTAAATTAAATGCGGGTATTTTCGCCCTTTTTTTTTGGTACTTTTTTTTAGTAATAATATCTTATAATAACTTATAATACATCATATTTAAAAATATGTATATATGTATAAATAAATAAACACATACACATACAATAGAAATGTGAAATATATAAAAAGGTATCAAAACCTTGTTTTGTGTATGCACATTTACAAAATAATATATGTATGTACATGTGAATGTATATGTTAAAATACATATCTGTTTATTGTAAAACTACAATTAAAATATCAATTATTTAATTATTAATGTTTATATACACACACAAAATACTATTTAAATCACTTGGTACTTTTTCTGCACTATGTACTTTTTCTGCGCCCTTTGAACATTTTGGATATCAATCACTGTGTTGTAAACAGCTGTTTGCTTTTCATAAAAAAAAGAAACAAATAAAGAGAAGTGAATGTGGTTTAGAATATTTTTTAATTAATTCAATTAAAGTTATTTAAAAAATTAAACCAACTACCTGAAAATGGATGATGAACATCTTAGACACAACAAGCTTGAAAAATATTTTGTATTTGTTTTATGTATGTATATTAGGGTCGTCCTTATATTGCACTTAGTCGATTTATGCTGCTCATTAGTTTACAATTGTTAATAAAAATGCAAATAAATTAATTCATATAAACTATTTAAAAAAAAATATTTTACTGCTAAAATTAATTCAAATACAATTTTTGTGAATTTTCTGCTTACTTATTATATATATAAAAAAAAATTGGTGTCGGTGCAGTGCAGGGTTAATTTTGAAAAAAATTTAACTACTACAAAATTATATTTACCACAAATTATAATATTTTGTAACTTAATTTGACCATTTACTTGATTAAAAAAATATATTTTTCAGTTTATATGGGGCATTGATTTTAGAAACACCATTTTTTTGCTCTGTGGCAAACGACGTGCATTTCCATTCTAGTAGAATACAAAAAACATACTTTGGTAATTAATTTCAAGCATTTTCATTTTTTTATCAATTTTAGCATAAAGCTCCAAATTTTCTAAAATGTGTAGTTTCGCTACCGGGCTAACATAGGTTAGCAATGTTTTTCAATTGTTCTTATTTTTTAAAGGCTATTTATAAGCCAAATAAGTAAACAAAATATATTTATTAGTTATTAGTAACTATCTGGATTTTTTTAATTTTTGAAAATTTGGCATAAAATTTTGATTTTCTTGAAATCCGCCATTTTGAAATGGGTATACCCGAAAATTGAAAAGATGGATTATAAAATTTTCTTTTTATTTTTAATACCCAACTAATATACTCTAAAATTAATAAAGAAAATTAACATTTTTCGAAATTTTGTTTAACAAAATTTAAAACCAAAATCAATTTAGAGGTTTGAAAAATATGCTATTTTTTACCTTTTTTTTTGGTACCGGAATAACAAGGGTTAACGATATCCCAAAAATTTTATATTTTTTATCAGAATATCTCTGGGCAAATGTAAATCAAAAAGTATTTATGTTATGATATATTCATAAATTTTAATTTATAATTTTTTTTTCAATTTTGGCCCTTTTTGCGCCAGGAGCCCAAACTTTGACCAATTTGAGCAGCATCGTAGGGTTAATCGATTTTGCTCAAATTTTCAGAATTTACTTTTTAGGCATTGTTTCACGTTTTTAGGGGTTGAAAGCAGCATAAATCGACAAAGTGCAATATAAGGACTACCCTAATGTATATGAATGCCGTGTTGGTTACTAATGTCAAAAACATATGGCACGTTTTTAATTGTTCTATAAGTGCACCAACGTGCTTACATTACGATACGGTCCGTTACGGATACAGCAACGTTCGCATAACTGAAGCTTAAGAGCTTCCTTGCAAATTTATTAAAGGTTGAGAATGAAAATAAGTAAAAATATAGGGCTTCTCGCATTTGCACTCATAACCAGTGTTGCCAGGTTTGCAAAGCATAAAAACGACAAATTTTCTAGAAAAAATCGTCAAGATCGTCATCATATTTTGAAAAATCGTCAAAATAAAATATATTTGTTAAAAGAGGGATAAAGTTTTAATAAAAAATAAAATACAATAATGTTATTCACATTTCAAATGTTAACGTGTTATCGTTGTAATATAACACGATTTTTGACACTTCTCTTTGGTTTAAACTTCGAAAATCATTATATTTTACAACGATATTCATATTTATAAAATGTTGAAACAGTGTGCCCCAGTAGGCTAGTTGGTAGCGTGCTGGCTTATCAGTGCGGGGGTCGTGGGTTCGATTCCCACCAGATGCACTGATCTGTTTTCGCTACAACGCGCCGAAGGCCATAGTAGCTAGTGCTCGGTTAGGGTAATAGTATATAACTTGTAATTATATGATTATTAATTAATAAAATAACAAAAATATAATGTTGAAAGATCAAATAAATACAACTTTAAATCAAACAAATTTTACCACTTGAACTGTTAATCACTTATATCTGCATAATTCTGTGAACAACATTTCAGTGGCACAACTTTTTAAATATTAAATTCTTTTACAAAATTTGGAAATTCTTTAACAATAAGTCTGTTCGATTACTTTTCCTGTAAAGTTCAGTAAAAACTACTCAGTAACAAAATTACAAATAGTAAGACAAATTTACAAAAAAGTAAACGAACAGAAAATTTGTAGGAATTATTAAATTAAATTAGATAAAATAGTTTGTTTTAAATATTAAAAGAAAATCAACTGGTCATTATGGAAAAGGAAAAAGTTAATTGAAATTATCGACCAAAAATAATTTTAATGTTTTTTAACTTCTTCCATAGTTAGTTATTTAATAATTTTCACTTTCAATCCATAAACAATTAAAATTTAATTTAATTTTTGTTTTTGTTTACTAAAAATACAAGCATATTTTTTTAGTCATATGTTTTTTTCATCTTACAAATTCTTACTGGCAAAAATGTATCCAGTAAAAACTTGTAAGTTCTTTGGCATCAAACTGTCACTTTACTCTCTCTTTTTAACAGTTTTTACTGCGGATTTGTCTAAACGAACACCTTCCAGTAAAAACTTGTACAAACTTTTGTGTTATCGAGCAAACTTAATGTTATATTTTTTAATTATTAAATTTTGGCACTTTATTTATATTATTAGGCCTGTTTTTTAAGCACCGGATTTATTTTGGATTTATTTTGTTTCATTTAAAGTTGTATATATATCATCTTTCAACATGAAATATATTCGGGCTAGAGATCTGTTTGTTTCGCAAAAAAAGTCCATGCCTTGTGTTTTAACATGAATTTTTTTTTATTTTTATTTAAATCTAACTCCAATTAAATTTTATAAAAATTTAAAAAAATGTTCTAAACATATAAACACAGAAACTAAATTAAGCTAAACCCGTAATGAATTTATAAAAAAAAAAATGCGGTTTGGATTAAGTTTTATTCAATTCTGGGATTTGCATTTTTGCAAAATTGTATTTCACATCATATTTGCATATAAAAGCTAGCTATTGATCAAAAAACAATGTTTTTGCTTTCAATTTTTAACGAAATAATATAAATTTAATAATCGAGCCGGCGATTTTATGAGAATGATAAATAAGTAGATCTTGCTGACATATTAAATTATTGTCAAAAAATCGTCATTTTGGAAGCAAAAGTCGTCAAATAGTCATTTAGTTATTTTGGGTATTAAATATCATCAAAATGACGACAAATCGTCAAACCTGGCAACTCTGCATGCGATTGCTACTAATTCATACGTACATACATACTGTATACAAAACAAAACAAAAAACAACAACAATATTTTGTGGGTTTTTTTTTTGTTTTTAAGTGTTGATAATGACCATGGATGGTAACCGATTCTATGTGGTTATTGGTCGCAGTAACGCTATTTTCTTTTATTTCGGTAACGGTATTTTAGGGGAAACTATACTTCAGTTATTTCGGTAACGGGATTTTAGCGTTAACGGTATTTTAGCGTTAAGGGTATTTTATTTATTTCGCTAACGGTATTTTAGCGGTAACGATATTTTAGATATTTCGGTAACTTTATTTTAGGGAAAAAGATTTTTCAATTATTTTGGTAACGGTATTTGAAGGATAACGTTATTTTAGTTATTCAGGTAATGTTAATGCACACCACAATTTTTAACCGCATTATGCCCGAGTTTAAATGACTGTCTAGTTTATGATCATACTTTGGGAAAATATATCTATTTACAGAAGTTTTTTTGTTCAGATCTTGTTAGATTATTTCGGTAACGGTATTTTAAGGTAAAGGTATTTTACGGATAAAGGTATTTCAAGAATTTCGGCAACGGTATTTAAGCGATAACGATAGTCAGTTGAAAGGTGTTAGAATCGGGGACGGTATTTCAGCGATATTGACAGCCATCCCTGCTTGGTATATTCTTGTGTATAAGCATTGAATGTACGTATGTATGTATGTGTGATCAAAATTTTTAGAGGTCTTCCCACATTTTCACTCATAACTTTTGAACGCGTTAACCGATTTTGATCATTTTCACTAGAAAACTGCTCATGATTTCAACAAACAATTTGACTGAAAATTAGCAGTACCTCTTCTGTATTGTCGGAGTATTTTGTGTTTCCACAGACAGACGGACGGACAGACGGACAGACGGACATGGCTATATCGACTTCTCCATTCATGCTGATCAAGAATATATATAGTTTATGGGGTCCCAGAATTTTTTTAAAAGAATTACAAACATTTGACAAAGTGAATATACCCTCCTGCACTATGGGATGGAGGGTATAAAAAGAAGGAGTTGCAACAATTCAGCACAAATTTAATGTATAACTTATAAAGCAGAGTAACAAAATATATACTCAGTTTCAATCTTGTTCCCGAAAAGAAATTCTTAAAAATCGCCAAGTACTTACACATAAAAAATCGTAAAATATCTAAACAAGATATTTCGACACCAATTTGCAGAAATTTTGAAATTTGAGTTTATATTCTTGTGAAGTGTTTTAAGTTTTGAATAAGTTGTGCAACAAATCGCATTTCACTCGTAAAATCGCCAGTCGGCATTCCGAAAACTAACTTGCCAAACGAGTTTTAAGAGCGCGACTTTTGGCGAGAAATCGCCATATCTGACAAACGTGGCTACTGTCCAAAGAGTTAAGTATTCAGTTATTTTAAACCAGTTAAGTGTTACGTCATCAATTCTACTGTCACAAAGTAGATACATAAAAAATTCCTTCAGTGTTGTGTTCACTTTGCAGTAGTCAATGATCTGCATCCTTTGGTACTAATTGCCATGTTTTCATCCACTGCTAACGGTTTTGAACCAGTTCAATGACCAGAAGCAACTTCAGCTGCAATGACCCTAGTTGCTTCAGTACACTTTGATGTTCTGTTACTTTTTCTCCAATTACATTCACTGGTACCAACCAGTGAATGTTTTGTCACCATAACTATAGTCATGTGGTTGAACATTTCACCCAAATTAACAGTTTTTGGTGCACCACAATTTTGGTTTCACCAGTTTCGTGACGTGCTCCTCAATCATATATCACAGAACTACCACGTTGGATCAATCGACCTTTGATTTCCCGCAGGGATAATATATGACCATATATGAACATTCATATAGGGCATTATATATGACCATATATGTCCATATACCCTCAAATTTCGGATCCGAACATATATGGATTCATACATGAACTCATATATGTGGTCATATATATGACTATATTTTTTATGACCATTTACAAAATATTTACTGTAAAGTTTTCAAGCAACAAAAATATATTCTTAAAATAAAAACAAAAGAAAAATGCTTTTTGAAAGTTTACCAAGCACAAATTCCAACTCAACCCTTGTTAGTTCAATCATACTCTGACGTCACAAACCAAAATTATATTACCGTTGAAAACAACAACCAAAAAATTAATAACACCGAAGCACAAAATAATGGACTGTCTCTATAGCCAGTTCTAAAGAATTACAAAAAAAAAAAAAAAAAACACTAATAACAATACTATTTGATACACATAAAACAATTACACAAGAATCAAAATTACAAAAATCAACAACAACAAATAACAATAATTCCAAACCAACACACACAGTACGTCAACTTAAAATTAATTCAGCTAAAGACTATTGTCACTCTGTAAAAGAGAAGAATGACATCCCTGTTCATCATGCAGAAAATGACAACACTGCAGATATTATTTCTTTTTATTCTAAATAACAACTAGTCCTAATTTGTGAGTTTTCGTGAAAACTACGAGGCCGGCTCAACAAGTCCGTGACTTTTTGAATGAAACACAGTTTTTTTTACAAAAAAAAAAATATTTTTCAATAATTTCATCGTTGGAGCTAAATCTCTTTCCACCAAGCTATTTCTTTAGGTTTGGAAATAGGAAATAGTCACTGGGGCTAAATCCGGAGAATATGGCGGATGAGGTACCAATTCGTAGCTCAATTCATTGAATTTTGCCATTGAGACTGTACACGTGTGCACCCGTGCATTATCTTCATGAAAAAGAACTTTTTTCTTGGCCTTATGGGGTCGTTTTTTTTAAATCCTCGTTAAATCGGTCTAATAAGTTGGCATACTATTCGCCGTTTATTGTTTTTCCCTTTTGAAGGTAATCGATGTGGATTATCCCGCGTGCATCCCAAAAATTGTTGTCGTCACCTTATTGGCCGACAACCGAAACCCATTGTTTAGACTGCTGCTTGGTCTCCGGAGTGTTGTAATGGATCCATGTTTCATCCACAGTTACAAAATGCCGCAAAAACTTATTCGAATTGCTGTTAAACAACTCCAAACAATCCTTTGAAGTTGTCACACGATTATGTTTATGGTCAATTGAAAGCAAACGCGGCACCCATCGTGCATACAGCTTTCTTAAACCCAACTTATCATTTAAAATAGAAACCACCCTTCCATATGAAATGCCTATGGCATCAACAATCTCACGCACTTTTACTATTCGATCAGTCAACACCTTATCGTGGATTTTTTCGACATTTTCGGGTGTATTGACCTCAATTGGCTGTCCACAACGTTCAGCGTAATTTGTACTTGAAACGAGGGAAGTTTGAAAAGTCACAGACTTATTGATCGGCCCTCGTATTATATAAAATAAAGTTTATTTTTTTTTAATTTTACTTTTTTCGAAAAATCAATGTCTACTATTTAACATAAAAAAAAAACACGAAACAATCTAAAGAATCACTAAATTTAACACAAACTAAACACCTCGCTTTACCAAAGTCAACAACAACATCTCACAATAACTCTATCGATAAACCAGACGAATAAATTATTTAGTAATTTTTATACCCTCCATCCCATAGTGCAGGAGGGTATATTCACTTTGTCAAATGTTTGTAATTCTTTTAAAAAAATTCTGGGACCCCATAAACTATATATATTCTTGATCAGCATGAATAGAGAAGTCGATATAGCCATGTCCGTCTGTCCGTCCGTCCGTCTGTCTGTGGAAACACAAAATACTCCGACAATACAGAAGAGGTACTGCTAATTTTCAGTCAAATTGTTTGTTGATATCATGAGCAGTCTTCTAGTGAAAATAATCAAAATCGGTTAACGCGTTCAAAGTTATGAGTGAAAATGTGGGAAGACCTCTAAAAATTTTGAAGCAAATTTTAAACTATACTATTTATTTCATCATACATACATACGTACATTCAATGCTTATACACAAGAACAGGAGTGCCCAAAAGTTCCTTATGGAAGAGCAAACACCAATACATTTAAAGAAAAACTAATTTTTATTCAACATTTTTTGTTGTAAAAACCAATACATACAAAGAAAAAAGAAAAAAATATTTCAATGTTTACCAGCAAAGCATACGAAAGTGTTGTTGCTTTGCGCTTGCGTGTATACAGTGAAGAACGACAAAAAAACTAATAAGCCAAAGTTGTTTGTGTATTTCGTATTGCTAGTGCTAAGCGCTCTATATGTGTATTAAAACACACAGCCTATAGCTAAGTGTTTTTACAAAAACAAATGAGTACCAAGCGCATAGGCCGTGGGCACCCCTGCACAAGAATATACGCAAGCAGGGATGGCTGTCAATATCGCTGAAATACCGTCCCCGATTCTAACGCCTTTCAACTGACTATCGTTATCGCTTAAATACCGTTGCCGATATTCTTGAAATACCGTTATCCGTAAAATACCGTTACCTTAAAATACCGTTACCGAAATAATCTAACAAGATCTGAACAAAAAAACTTCTGTAAATAGATATATTTTCCCAAAGTATGATCATAAACTAGACAGTCATTTAAACTCGGGCATAATGCGGTTAACAATTGTGGTGTGCATTAACATTACCTGAATAACTAAAATAACGTTATCGTTAAAATGCCGTTACCAAAATAATTGAAAAATCTTTTTCCCTAAAATAAAGTTACCGAAATATCTAAAATATCGTTACCGCTAAAATACCGTTAGCGAAATAAATAAAATACCGTTAACGCTAAAATACCGTTAACGCTAAAATCCCGTTACCGAAATAACTGAAGTATAGTTTCCCCTAAAATACCGTTACCGAAATAAAAGAAAATAGCGTTACTAGGACCAATAACCACATAGAATCGGTTACCATCCATGGTCATGATCAACACTTAAAAACAAAAAAAAACCCACAAAATATTGTTGTTGTTTTTTTGTTTTGTTTTGTAATACAGTATGTATGTACGTATTTATTAGTAGCAATCGCATGCAGTGTTGCCAGGTTTGACGATTTGTCGTCATTTTGATGATATTTAATACCCAAAATAACTAAATGACTATTTGACGACTTTTGCTTCCAAAATGATGATTTTTTGACAATAATTTAATATGTCAGCAAGATCTACTTATTTATCATTCTCATAAAATCGCCGGCTCGATTATTAAATTTATATTATTTCGTTAAAAATTGAAAGCAAAAACATTGTTTTTTGATCGATAGCTAGCTTTTATATGCTAATATGATGTGAAATACAATTTAGTATAAGTAGTATTTGGAAGATGACAAAGCCAATTGTGACAATTTTTTGTTGTTTTTTTTGTTTTTTCTTTGATATTTTAAATTTTGAATCTCGCTCCTAGACGAGGACAAGAAATTCTCATTGAGTTTGTGATTTAACATAACAAATATCTCTAGAAATTCTAATAACAAAGTCCCCTGAAGATTTCCTTAGGCAGGAATGAAATCCGGATAGGGACACGCCTACATCAGATTGCTTTTCACAATTTGTTAAATAAGTTTTGGGACTTTAGCACATTTAATTACTTTAAATGCAATTAATGTTTATCCCGATGAAAATAAATTTAGATAACAATTTTTTAAATTTTTATAAAATTTAATTGGAGTTAGATTTAAATAAAAATAAAAAAATTTTCATGTTAAAACACAAGGCATGGACTTTTTGTACGAAACAAACAGATCTCTAGCCCGAATATATTTCATGTTGAAAGATGATATATATACAACTTTAAATGAAACAAAATAAATCCAAAAATAAATCCGGTGCTTAAAAAACAGGCCTAATAATATAAATAAAGTGCCAAAATTTAATAATTAAAAAATATAACATTAAGTTTGCTCGATAACACAAAAGTTTGTACAAGTTTTTACTGGAAGGTGTTCGTTTAGACAAATCCGCAGTAAAAACTGTTAAAAAGAGAGAGTAAAGTGACAGTTTGATGCCAAAGAACTTACAAGTTTTTACTGGATACATTTTTGCCAGTAAGAATTTGTAAGATGAAAAAAACATATGACTAAAAAAATATGCTTGTATTTTTAGTAAACAAAAACAAAAATTAAATTAAATTTTAATTGTTTATGGATTGAAAGTGAAAATTATTAAATAACTAACTATGGAAGAAGTTAAAAAACATTAAAATTATTTTTGGTCGATAATTTCAATTAACTTTTTCCTTTTCCATAATGACCAGTTGATTTTCTTTTAATATTTAAAACAAACTATTTTATCTAATTTAATTTAATAATTCCTACAAATTTTCTGTTCGTTTACTTTTTTGTAAATTTGTCTTACTATTTGTAATTTTGTTACTGAGTAGTTTTTACTGAACTTTACAGGAAAAGTAATCGAACAGACTTATTGTTAAAGAATTTCCAAATTTTGTAAAAGAATTTAATATTTAAAAAGTTGTGCCACTGAAATGTTGTTCACAGAATTATGCAGATATAAGTGATTAACAGTTCAAGTGTTAAAATTTGTTTGATTTAAAGTTGTATTTATTTGATCTTTCAACATTTTATTTTTTTTATTTTATTAATTAATATTCATATAATTACAAATTATATACTTTTACCTTAACCGAGCACTAGCTACTATGGCCTTCGGCGCGTTGTAGCGAAAACAGACCAGTGTCTCTGGTGGGAATCGAACCCACTACCCCCGCACAGATAAGCCAGCACGCTACCAACTAGCCTACTGGGGCACACTGTTTCAACATTTTATAAATATGAATATCGTTGTAAAATATAATGATTTTCGAAGTTTAAACCAAAGAGAAGTGTCAAAAATCGTGTTATACTACAACGATAACACGTTAACATTTGAAATGTGAATAACATTATTGTATTTTATTTTTTATTAAAACTTTATCCCTCTTCTAACAAATATATTTTATTTTGACGATTTTTCAAAATATGATGACGATTTTTTCTAGAAAATTTGTCGTTTTTTATGCTCTGCAAACCTGGCAACACTGGTTATGAGTGCAAATGTGAGAAGCCCTCGAAAAATCGGTAAAGCCCGTATGACACTGTATAGTTTTTGTATTGACAATCTAAATTAAAGCAGTACAAATATATTGTTACTCAATTTTTTAACTAGTGTAAAGAGTACGAACACATAGTGCCAAATTGTAGTAAATGTCAAAACAAATACTTTTGTTATCGATAAATCAGCGAAAAATTGGGATATCTGTCAAAAGTGCAAACGAAAATTTTGAACTTTTATCTTGACATTTCTCACAGGCAAATAAGTTTGTTGTCAGTTTCTTTTTGGAACTGTCAGTTTAAACAAAAAAAAACAAAACTGTTTGTTTACAAATTGTATATATGTTTCATTCGCACATTAATGTTGTTTCTTTCTCCCAATACATCTTGAAACTATACAAAAACAATACAGTGTCATAACAGCTTAAGCTAATTTATAAAGTATTCTTTTGTTTTCCAGATACCAGGCTTGCCATATACCTTTTTTTGTTAACCCCAACAAATCAAAAAATCACCAATTAGAAAAAAGGTAGAACAAAATAGTTTAGTTAAAATTCTTTATTTATTTGACTGCATTAACCGGAGTTGCCACACATTTAGATTAGATTAGATCAGAAGGCACTATGCACCGCGACCAATGTAGGTCTTTTGTGCTGCCTAAGGTTACCTACAGATTTAAGCTACCTATAAAGCCAATTATCCTATTAGGCAAAATCTTCGCGAAGTCGGAAGGCGAAATGAAGCGATCACCTAGAAACCTAAGTCTCCTATCAAAAAGCCTGGGACATTCGCAGAGAACATGCTCCGAGGTCTCAGACACCATCTCGCAAAACCTACACAAATCCGTGTCCGATTGACCCTTCTTGTGCAGATGGTATCTGAGATTACAGTGTCCAGTTAAGTACGACGCCAGGGTCCTCAAACCCCCCCTTTCAAGCGACAAGAGTCGCCTCGACCCCCTACTGGAAAAAGAGATCAATCTTTTAGCCTGGCGCTGACCAGGAGAGTTTTCCCAGTAACCAGAGAATTCAGACTCTCTCCATGCCCTGAGCCTTTCCCTAACATACCCCGCAGGTATTCCACAGAATGGTTCAGGACCAATAAAGGGCTTTCGGGCCCCGTGGTTGGCAAGACAATCTGCCCTCTCGTTGCCCTCATGCCCCTCATGACCAGGAATCCACCCCAAGGTTAGAGAGTTGCCTCTACCGAGCCTATTGAGAGTCTGAATGCATTCCATGACCAACCCGGACGACACCTTATAGGCCATTAAGGCCCTCAGTGCAGCCTGACTATCAGAAAGAATGTAGATGTTCCCCTTCGCAGGCATTCCAATGCACAGACACAAATGGCCCAAATCTCCGCCTGAAAAATGGACGGATATTTACCCATAGGTAAGGCACGCTGGAAGCCTGGTCCGAAGACGCCCGCACCCGTGTTCCCATTCGACACATTAATCGTTATCAGTTCAAAAAAATATCCAGGAACAAAATCCCCGAATCCAACAATGTAAATTCATAACTTTTTTTCGTACACTATTTTTACTTATTTTAATTCTCAACCTTTAATAAATTTGCAAGGAAACTCTTACACTCTAATTACATTTATTAAAAACCCCATTAAATTTAAAGGACATTTACTTTCAGAACTTTTTTATTTAAGACATATAAGGTGCATACTTCATCTTAAAATCTTTTGATTATATGCATTTGTTTTCCTTAAAAGCCCTAATTTTTATTTGATACATACAAAAATAATCTAAATTAAAGTATTGATGTGTAAAAACCAATCGAATTTTGGGAAAATTTCTTAGGGTTCTTATTCTAGGAGTCGTAAACGAGAATTGCACAAGCAACTGAGCTGAAAAACAATAATTTGAAATACCAGTTTCTTTAATTTTTTGTGTCTCGAAAACACCCTAAACACTCGAAAGATTTTCTTTTATAATTTTTGACAAACTTAGTTTCTTCACACTTTCCGTTTTACTTATGTGATGTATAGTATAAACACATGTGTTGTAATGTAAACTGGCATTTCATAATTATTTCATTATGTATGTCTCCGCAAGCGTATTTTTGTTCCCTTAAATTTATCTAAAATTCTGATTATTCGAAACTGTTTTTATGCGTTTGTATTCATTGCATCTCTTCTAACGATCCAAAAATATATTTTAGTAACCCTTATTTCTTTCATTATTATATAGGCAAAGAGACAAACAACAGGCGAATTTTACAACAGTTTTTTTAACATCATAAGGAACTATAAAAATATATATATTTTTCACTACACGTTCTTCTTTAGGTAATCAGAATAACCTTTGAATACCTACTGTTATAAGCATGCAGAATTTCAGATTCATTTTAGTAAACTTTAATTAAACATTTTTTCTTTTGTAACATCCCAAATACATTCAATCAATCAGTCATATTTTGTTTTACTTATAAAAACAGCATTATTTTTGTTATTTTTACAAAGAATATAGATATTAATATTGTTTGCACTTTCCCTGGTTTATGAAAACACCGAGATGGAGGGTATCCAAAAATTCGTCACAGCCGAATTTAATCTTTTTCTATACCAAATTCGGCACATCGGACTTTAATGCTTCCACTTGTTCAATATAAATTTAAAAATTTTACAGTGGAACATAAACGGACTTATAAGAAATTACCACGAACTTCAACTTATTATAAAGGATCGTAACCCAGATATTATTTCAATTCAAGAGACTAATTTTTCTTATAATCATAATAATATAATTTACCCGAATCAATACTACGGGTTTTTCCATAACTTAGCTGCCAACACTACAGCTAAACTAGGAATTGGAATCCTGGTAAATAAAACAATACCGCACAAATTAATATGTACCAACCACCAAGTAGCTTAAATCGCTATTCAAATAGACATCGGTATGAAAATTACTATGGGATGCACATTAGGCATATAACTTTTTAAAATTTTTGCAAATACGAAAAACGGCATACCATAGTCGAATAGAGCATAAAAAAGTATGAACCCCCATTAATTTTTTTTTTGCGAAATTGCAAAAAAGTTTCCGCGCAAAACGAAATTACTTTTTTATCAGAACTGCTGAAAAAAACAAAAAAAATTTTGTACAGTGTACACGTTTTTCTTCATAATAATAGATATTTGTTTAACTAATAATCTTCCTAAAAATTAAAAAAAAAAACAAGTTATTCAAGATTTAAAATTCAAAATTTAAAAAAGAAAAAGCAAGTTATTCAAGAACTAGCAGTTTTTATCGGGATAATTAAATATTGTTTGTGTAAAAATGTTTAAGACAAGTGCTGATTATGTTGAAAAGTATTGTAATACGT
The DNA here is from genome assembly GCA_021234595.1 of Delia radicum. NCBI lineage: Eukaryota > Metazoa > Arthropoda > Insecta > Diptera > Anthomyiidae > Delia > Delia radicum. The sequence goes on from CM037853.1 coordinate 193,210,029, forward strand.
GGAAAGAAAATTTAGCTAGCAATACACAATGTATAAAAAATGTGGACATTCCATTGTTCGAACTATGTAAAAAGCCCAAAGAAAAGTTTGTTATTGGAAGATTTAATAGCCTTGGAAAGGAAATAAAGTGTAAGAAAAGAAGAACACAAATTATCGTTAGTGAACTTTCAGTTTTGTGGAAGAAACTCAATTTTAAAACACTTTCCTTAAGGTCTATTAAAAGAAATGTGGAAAGATTAATAAAGTCGTACCAAAACTTTTTAAAACGCCGTAATAAATATAGTTTTAATAAAATTTTTGATATAAACAACGAAGAGCAACAATCACACGAATCGGAGCATTTCCTCATTTCAATATCTAAAACCGATAATGTGCCGTTGGATGATGATTACAAAGTTCCAACCATAATGGACGATGATCAGTGTCATCAGATGATGAATTGATTGATGATATTACCTACAAACCACCTGCCAGCCTATTACAAAAAAAGAAGCCTATGAAACCAGCTGTTAATTTAGTTATGAATGCAAACGTTAGCACTAGAAAGGCCGCAAAAATATGTAAAGAGTTGTCTGAATGTGGTGTAGAGATATTGTCGCCATCCCAACCTGGAATTTACAAAGCTTACACCAAAAATGCCGGACAAAAGAAAAAACTGTTGAAAAACACTCTTAAAAATGAAAACTGGTGCTTGCATTTTGACGGGAAAAAAATTGGAAAGAAGGAATATCAGGTCGTAGTACTGAAAAATGCTTCTAGGGAAGTAAAATTAGGTGTACTAGTTCTGAATGATGGAAAAGCGTCGACGATATTTCACGGAATAAAAGAATTATTATGTGATTTCGACTTGTTGGAATCAATTAAAATGATAATTTGCGATACAACCAGTGTGAATACTGGCAGACACCATGGTGTTGTCACTCGCCTACAAAATTTTTTGAAATCCTTTTCATTGCCCGCTCCACAGTATATTGGTTGTCAACATCATGTGCTAGATTTGATGTTAAAACATGTCATGGATGAGCTTTTAGAGGGAAAAACCTCATCGCCCAATATTTCATACAATTTTATTCCAAATTTAATAGAAAATTACGATGATCTAAAAAAAGAGTATGAACAAAATAAAGAGTGTATTAAGGTTAAAAGCATTAAATGGCGAAATGACATGCAATACTTATATGAATTGGTCGAAGCTTTTAAATACTTCGAGAAAAATGAACGTTTTCCCTACATAAAATTTAAAGCAATACCAGCACTCAGTAATGCCCGTTGGAATTCTAGAGCTATTTTGGCACTTTTAGCCTTTATACTTATTCCTGAATATCGTTTGCAATTATATCCTATTTGTAAGTTTGTGTGCGGTGCTTGGAGCGAAATCTGGTTTTCCGATCATACTTTCAACAAAAATAATTTCGCCACACTAAAGAAATCATTGGCCGGCTTCACAAAAGCAAATGAATGTTTTCTCAGACATTGGGTAAATAAACCATCAGCTATTGAGGAAGTTCAGCGAAGTAACATCTGCGCAGAGCGTGCAATTAAAATTGTGCAAGACATTTTACCATTGTGTAAATCATCACATACTTTAAACTTAAAACTTATTTCATATAACAATTGACAAAAATTTAAAAATAAAAATATTAAAAAAATTAAAAAATATTAAAAAAAAAAATCTGACTTTTTTTTAGAAATCCATTTTAGCGCGGAACGTTTTTGAATCGAAATCACCTAAAAAAGTGATATTCATTACTTGTACAATATTTGCCACCACGTGGTGGTATGCCAAATTTTTCGTAAAAATTAGTTATATGCCTAATGCATATACATTCCACCTCACCAAAAATTCTCAGAACGTAAGTTGAAATCTATAATAAACAGCTTTGCCACACCATTTCTCATCACGAGATTTCAATGCTTGGAGTACATTTTGGGGCTTAACTGAGACTAATTCACGTGGTGAAATACTTGAAAACTTCATTATAAATTAAGATTTAATTGTTTTAAACATCGGCTCTCTTAAACATTTTAGTACCCACAACTCGTTTACAAATGTTGACGTTACTCTGATATCTCCCCGACATGCTCCTTTCTGTTCGTGGGAAACCCTTTCCGATCTCCATGGCAGTGACCATTATCCTATTTTAATAAAAATCAAAAAATACAGTCCCCATAATAAACCTAAATATAAAATCGAATCAGCTGACTAGATGGTGCATCAAAATAAATGTCGCTCAAATATTCCTAAATCCAAAACTACCACGAATATTGATCAACCAACAGACAGCGTCTTTAGTAAAATATTTAAGATATTTAAGCAGCAAATGCCAGCGTATGATCAATTTAATAAAACACGAACGATAATTTGTGTTTATTTGAATTTATTTAACTTCTTTTCTGTTCAACAACAAAATTCATACTGTCCCAAAAATTCTCATAACAAAAAATCAAGAGTAATATTTCAATTTACAATTAGGAATTTAGTAACTTGTAAATAAGGAGAATAGTGATGAATAACAAAAGTAAAGGAATTAATTCAATGATAACACAGAAAAAAAATATATTTCTCTACTTTTTTCAATTAATTCGATTTGTTGAAAATTTTAAAAGCTAACAATTACAAATTAATTGAATCAATTAAATATTTGCTCAAATTCGGAACTTGCTTGACATTTTTTTATACTACCGCTCAAAATATATTGTTCTTGGTTTTTGTAATATTTATATACATATGTATTTGTTTTTTTTTTTAATGTTTATGTATTAGTAATAAATATTTTAAATCCATTTATATTAGATTTTATTAATCCTCATTGGGTTTATTACTTCATGAAGTTAAATGATTTAATTTCAGTTGTTTAAATGTGAATATTAATTTATTCTAAAATATTATCATAAAATTGATGCAATTTTTGAAGTTAAATTTGGATTAATTAATGTAACCATTTTTTTAAACAAAAAATGCTAAAAATAAATTAAAAATTATTTCTAAAAAAAAATTCTATGGTTTAAACAAGAAGGCTTATTTTTGCAAAAAAGAAAAATCCAAAATTGTGCCCTACTCCCTACGTTTCAATAGAAAGAAAAAAAAACTAATTTCTGTGTGAACTTGTTCACATATGTACAAATAAATCTGCTAGCTAAATGAGAATTTTATGCCGGTTGAAATTTAATGTTATTAAATTCAAGCTATAAAAAACATTTGGTATGGCAACAACACTTTTATAAAAAAAACAGTTGGTATGGCAACAAAACATTTGGTATGGCAGCATTATTTTTTTTTTGGTTTTGTCGGAAGATATACGATTGTTGCCGACACTGTCAAAATCGCTAGAAAATAGTCCTGTTTGCTGAGTTTCTAATGAGATGTGTTTATTATTTTATTTGTAAATGTCGAATTATATGTTTTAGACGCTACTTTGCGTTAGTTAAACTGCGTCATTTTATTATAAAATTGTATTTAGCTTGGCTTGGCGTGGTGACTTGTTGTTAATATTGAAGACTACATTAATTTTAATTTGTATAGAAATTTACTCTAGTGGTTTTCATACCAAAATGTAAATTTATTTTCTAGCTTTAATTTATATAATTAAATTGTATTTATAGGAATTTTAATATAAGAAACTTGAATATTAAATAAATTGTATTTTTGTTTGGAACTGAGTGTTTCTTTATTCAAAGTCCCCGTGGAAGTCACTAGCGCGGCGGTTTCCTCTCCCAACAACGATATTTATCACTTTTTAATCAAATGAGTTATTAGTTAATTAAAAAATAATTCAGTTAAAAGCTATAAATTTCTAATTGAATTAGCAATTTTCGTTGTTGGCGGAATTTCAGCAATTAAAGTTATTGAATCCGTGGTTTTCGTGATTGAAATGGATTTTTATTGTTTTGTCTGTAATGAATAATAAGTTAAGACATAAAAACTTTGATATATATACATACATAAATTAATACTCTGCCCAAAACAGTTAGTATACCAGAAAATAAACGTAAAACTTACACACCTCGTGTTGTTTGGTGGAACACAAAATTAGAAAATTTGCTAAATTTACGAAATTTGAAACAAAATTTTTGGAGCAATGTCAAACGTGTGGGAACCGAGGAAAATCTAATTATTTATAAAAAGCAAAACGCTTTGTTTATAAGAGCTATTAAGGAAAGTAAAGTTTGCAAACATTTACTTCTACTATCAACCCAAACACCTCTCCCCAGCGTATATGGAATGATATGAAATTTAGTACATGTGAAAAACGTTTAAATATAATAAACAACGTACAGTCAGAATCGGCGACACTCTCGTCTCCCATTCATATTGCTAACTGCTTTGCCAAATACTGGTCAGAAAAATCAGTGGACAAAAACTTCAGTTCAATTTTTCAACAAAGTGTTTATAATTTTTAGAGAAAATCGTTCATTCTTCTTCTTAACCTCAACCTTTCTAAAACAAATTAACGTCAGCTACGCAAAGTAAAAATCCGGCAACGTGCAACATCACAGAATTAGAAGACGCTAAGGGTAAAACACCGTATATCCTATCCAATGTTAAAAAAAACCTCCCGTTTTCAACAAAATCACAAGTGCTTAAACTATTTAACAACATATTTACATCGAATGTTTTCCACAAGCTTGGAAAACTGCAATTGTCATCCCAATTCCAAATCCACATAAAGACCGTTTCACAGTTTCTGGTTATAGACCAATCTTATCGTACATTACCAAAACTGAAACAATTATTGCCAGACGACTAATGTGGTTTTTGAAAGCCAATAACTTAATCACACCTAATTAAGTTGATTTCATGAAAAAACAAGGGACCGATGACGTCCTCCTCTATCTTCAAAATTATATATCAAAAGTTTTGAACTCGCTTTTGATCGTATCCGGTATTCACGCAATTCTACAACAACTTATTGAATGGAAAATCGGCAAAAATATTTATTCCATTGTTAAAATGTAAAGTTCGAATAAATGGCGAATTATTTGGCACATTCCCATAATATACCAGTATACCGCAAGGGTCCCCAATCTCAGTTGTGCTATTTGTCTTAGCCTTTAACCCATTTGGCAAAATTATTTCCACACAAAACATATTCAACATGCTATTACGCTGATAATGGCACAATGTTTACTAAACTAAATGACAACAATAAAGTAAAAGATATATTTTCGAACGCTTTAAGAAACATTGATGAATGGTGCTCAGCATCAGGTGCAAAACTATTCTTACACTCGAAAAAAAAAACGTAAGTAAAGTCAGCAAAACATTTTGCTAAGTCAGCAACATTTTAGTCAGGAGGGTGCTTGCAAAAATTTGCTAATGTCAACAAAATCGTTTGTTGAAAATCTGCGAACTGACTTTAAGCAACAAAATTAATAGTAGTTTTTTAATTTCTAATCCACACTTAGTGAATTAGAAATTAAAAAACCACTGCTAAAAAATTAAAAAAATGTTTGCTGAATATTAGTAGACTGAAAAAACTGAAAAAATTTGTAGAAAAATTAAAGGGCTTATTGTAAAAACTCCGCAAGATACATTTTATGTTTAGTTTGTTTCCGCCATTTAAAGGTTTAAAAAAAATGCAAAAAGTATGACATTTGCAGGCCGTTTATACTCTAGGTACGTATAATAAGTCTTCAAGCAAGATTTCTATCAAATTTTAATCAATGAACGTCTAAAAATCAGCATACTTCTGTAAATCAATAAATGTGGCTTATCACGTTTTTACAATAAGCCCTTCAATTGTACTTTAGTTAATTTATTTGCTGAAAATCAAAAAACATATTTTTGTGATTCTTTTAGAAATAATTTACAATACGCTACAAAATATAAAATGTTGATACTACCACGTAGATGACATGAATTAATGTAATATCTAAAAAAATAGAAATAATTACAACAAAATTTTATTTCAACTACTTACATCAATGGTTGTCTAAATGATGCTATCTTTTAAAAGAACGCAAATGCCACAGATAAGTATAGGAACGAAACGAAAAAATAGCAAAATAATAATAAGATGTGTGTCTTTGTCTTTCGCTTTACTTGGTTTATCTGTCTGTATATTTGTGTGCAATTTTACCACACTGGATTATTAATATCTATAAACATTTAGTGTAGAAATACACATTTAATCATTATTAAATTTAAATATTTTATTTTGTCTTTTATTTAATTAATAGACAATTACTTACACAAGCCGGTGACAACAAAAAATTTATGTTGTTTTAATCCGCAATTTTGTGCTATGTATGAAAAACAGATACAGAAATCTTGCATGATTGATTGTTTTTTTATATGTCAAACAAGAGTTGTTCTTTTTTGTACTGCATCTTGACGCGCTGCGACATTTAATTCATACTGCGTATATCTTTCAATCTGGTTGTCGTTCACTTAATAGTGTTATTAGCAAATTTTTTTTTATCAAAATAAATTAGTAAAATATTAGTAAATATTAGTCAATACAGTTAAGTACAGAAATTTTGCTGAAAAATAGTATACCTGATTTACAAGACGTTTTACTAACTTTTCTACTAACTTATTTTTTTGAGTAAAATATAAACTATATCTAATGAGATATAAATATATCTGATTTTATTAAACTTTAGCCGATAGTAGATATGATTTTTGCAACTTGAAGTTATGTTTAAAAGTATTTAAGTTGAAAATTTAAATTTCTAGAAATCATCAATTTTAAAGACCTAAATTTATTTAAATGTAACATAACGTAATTTTTAAAAATTATCAAGAACAAATTTAGTGTTTCAAAAATTAAGTGGTTTTGTTTTATAAAATGGACAATTTTTTTTATTTGAAATTATAAAAATGAAATCACTTAAAAATGAATTCGTTATAAAATTAATATGGTTATTGTGAAGCCATATGTAGTAAAGTCTTAACTAGGAGATGACTTAATTTGATACTAAACTTTATCAAATTATCTATGAGATTAATCTATGTAAAATTATAAGAAAACTATTTTCAGTATGAAGTCACATATACTTTAAGACTTAGCATGTGACCATAAAAAATCATATCGATCGCTACATGTATATGGATTATTATTATACCGTTTATGTACGGATCCATATAGTAAAATATATATATATATATATATATATATATATATATATAATATATATATAATATGTATGCACAGCGCATAGTTTAGAGACATTTATTCGTTCCCCCGCATAGTTAAGGGACATTTGCTTACTTTGGGGACTGTCCCCAAAGTTTTCGCGCCTTTTCATACATCTAGCGTTTAAGATGAGGACAATTTTTTCGATACACTGCATATTTCGGGTACAATTTTGGCCATGTCCCTAAAGTATGCGCTACGCATACATATATATATATATTACTATACTAAGCTATATAATAATAATCCAAATATATGTAGCGATCTATATGATTATATATGGTCACAATAAAAATTATGTGATATAATGATATAAGCCGTAATGTGATTTCATTTAAAGTCAGATATGACTTAAACATATTACATATTATTAGATATAATTATTTTTGCCCGGGTATTTCCAATTTCAAAAAAACTTATTTAAAAAAAAATAATAGACAAATGTCAAAGTTATGATTACACAGTCCTACAAAGTTTTGGAGAGGTCAAAACCCTAAGACTAAAAAAATTACACATTCCAAAAAGAAGGTGATGCCAACACTTGCCTACATATCTCATTGCCAAATTTAGTAACTGCAATACCAAACTCATTCCCACGATAGAGTCAAAAAAGCAAGTAGTATTGTAATCAATTCTTTAAATTTAAACCAGAAAGCATGAACTCAATAACAAAGTAATTATTTACTTAAAAGAAAATAACAATGTTATTAACTTATATGTTTAACTTTTTGTACTCAAGAAGTAATCATATACTTTTTCTTAATAAAAGAACGTTATTGGAAGTAGTTCCTAATTTTGAAAAAAGAAGTTATACAATTTTAAAGAATTTATCTCATATATTTTTTCAAACCAAGTTTTATTTGCTGGAAAATAATACTAAAAACAGAAATAGCATGTTGCCTTAATTTTGTTAAACTGTGGTTAGGTATAAATTAGGGAAGCGCACGTGAGCAGAAAATTGTAAGTGGAAGTTGAAATTACTGACGTTATCGTGAGTGAGTGTAACAAAAAAAATTGCGTGAGTCATATTTTTGTTTTTCAATTTTGAATTGTTCTTTTTTTTAAAAAAAATTTATATTTTCGAGGTTTATAGCTCCAAAATTATGAAAACCCCATGTTATCATAACAATTCGATGTTTCACTTTTTAGGATTTTAGTTCCGTATGAGTTTTGATCGTTATATTTGAGTGAACTAGGAGAATTACGTGTGAGTAAAAGTTGAATTTACTTATGGAACTACTTCTTTTTTTAAATGTAAGTACTTCTTATTTTTTCTAGGGAACTATTTATTTATTTTTTTTGTGCAAGTACTTCGTAGTTTTACAATGGAACTATTTCTTTATTAAAAAATGTATGTAGTTCTTAAAAATATAAAGTAAATGGTTCTTTGGTAAAAAAAATAATCAATTCTAAAGAATCAATTATTTTAGTCTCACGCCCTGTTAAAAGAATCGAGTAGGTAATCTAGTAAGGAATGCGTTCAGCCCAAAATGCTTGATTACAAACCCGCTTACCTTTTTGGAAATTTTTTGCTGGGTACATTTCTAAAGAAATTCTGAGATAAGATTTTGTCTCAGCGAACTTTAAGCCTTTAGGAACAATGTTGTAGTCCTAGGGTGTTGTCCGCTCTAAATTTGTTTCCGGCCTGTGTAGCCATAACTTCCAAATTTGTCTACAGATTTTTTTGAAAATAGGATTTCATGAAATCGGAAATATAGTGATTTAACCCCTATACTCACTTTTTGTCGAGAAATTTTTGTCAATACCTAATTCTTGACCACATGTGATCGGCTAAAATTTTACAAAATCAGATCTATTCATTTGCATAAACCTTAATGTCCCGGATATGGACAAATATGGGATACAATTTTATCAAATAATATCTAATTAGATATTTGTAAATGACCCATTTTTCGAATCAAGTTGCATGTGTTTGTATATGGGAACTTATCAAATGAGATATGATTGTATTTGACTGCATATTAAAATGTTTATAAGTATTCGAATGAACTTAAATCTATTTAATTTGCATAATTCAAAAGCAATTTAATTTAGATTCCCTGTTAAAAATCGACATATATGGATCATGAGCACATATGGCAGAAAACACGTTTAAAGTTTTCAATCCATAGCTTCCTCGCACGGCCCTCTCTCTATTTATTTGGTCAGTGTTTAATAAATAGGTTTTTTAATGCAATTTGCTCTTAGTGAGGTTGGGTGCGAGTTCGATAATTTTCGAGAGCCTCGTAAGCAGAATAGTTTCTATATAAAGTATAAACTATTTGCACCCGCTTCCCAGAAAAAATATATTCTCTTCTAACTCGAAAAGTATACAAGAAATTAGTACGGAATTTTTATACAATATGATATAACTAATAAATCTGCATCATTAACTTAAACGTGGTTTTTTTATTTATGGCAGTTTTTTTAGTAAATGATCGATAATTTCATTTGTGTGCATTAACGAAAATTGAGGTAATATTATATGTATATACAGTAAACCTCGGTTAATTAGCTCTTCAAAATTCGCAAGATTTTTGGGTAATTATCCGGGGACAGCAATAAAGGGTATACGTTTAATTACCTCATAGAGGTTATTATACGAATAGGCTTAAATACCCATAAAGATGCAGTTATCCGAATATATTTAGTAGTTTCATTTGAAGGGCTATTATCTTATATTTAAGTATTTAAAACAAAGTTATTTAGTTAACAAAAATATTTTATTGAACAAAAATAATTCATATCACTACTTAAAGAAACTAAGGAACAAAACAGTAATTCATCAAACTAAAAAGATTGCTAGAAGTAGAAGTAAACAACGGAAGCAGTTGACTTTAAATTGAATTACTCTGTAATTTTTGTTTGAGTCATATTTTTAAATTTCACTTTTAACAATTTTTGACTCCAAATTTTCAATTTAATCGGTTTTAAAATTTCGATTTGTGCCATACCGACGTAAAACGTCAACTGCTAGTAAAGCATCTTTAAAACTATTGGCACCTGTTCTACATCTTCCGATGAAGTGTCACCATTTTCATTCAACAGCCCCTCTAGAATTTGGTCATAGGTAAGCCATAATATAACATTGAAGATATTCATCGCATGTGATATATTCATTAAAACTGTTTTGTGAAATGCCGACATCTTCAAAGTTTTCATGAATTTCTTCAACTTCTTCCATTTGTTCGTTTGCCGAAAAACCTGCCTGAAAATAGTTTATATTTGTTTAGTATAGCTATGCATGTGCATAATGTAGCTTTTTTGTTTTGGACTTTTTTGAATTTCATTTCATCAAAAAATTTCCGTCAAAATTTCGAAACTACACCCATATTTATGAAACAGTTTCATGGGACAAAAATCTATGAAACAGGTCCATATGTAATTCCGAAACGCATCAGCTTAACAATTTTTTTATTAAACAGTTTCATAACCATATAATACAGTTTTATTGGACGAAAAACTATGAAGTTTTCATTATATTTATGAAGGTTTTCATAAATATGATGAAGCCTTTTCTTTGAGTGTATAGAAAAAAACCAAAAAATGTTTGATATATCCAACCCGTACTTTTTAAAATTCCAAAAAAGTCCAAAATAAACAAGTGGAAGCATTAAAGTCCGATGTGCCGAAGTTGGTATAAAAAAGATTAAATTCGGCTGAGACGAATTTTTGGATACCCTCCATCTCGGTGTTTTCATTAACCAGGGAAAGTGCAAACAATATAAATATCTATGTATATTCTTTGTAAAAATACCAAAAATAATGTTGTTTTTATAAGTAAAACAAAATATGACTGACTGATTCATGTATTTGGCATGTTTCAGAAGAAAAAAAATGTTTAATTAAAGTTTACTAAAATGAATCTGAAATTGTGCATGCTTATAACAGTGGGTCTTCAAAGGTGAAATGGTTATTCTGATTACCTAAAGAAGAACGTGTTGTGAAAAATAGATATATTATTAAAGTTAACTTATGATTTAAAAAAAACTGTTGTAAAATTCGCCTGTTGTTTTGTATAAATAAGAATCGTCTCTTTGCCTATATAATAATGAAAGAAATAAGGATTATTGAAATATATTTTTGGATCGTTACAAGAGATGTAATAAATACAAACGCATCAAAACAGTTTCGAATAATCAGAATTTTAGATAAATTTAAGTGAACAAAAATACGCTTGCGGGGACATACATAATGAAATAATTATTAAATACCCGTTTACATTACAACACATGTGTTTATACTATACATCACATAAGTAAAACGGAAAGTGTGATGAAATTAATGGCGTTTTCTTTTCTGATAAAAAAATGTTGCATTTTTATAAGTGACAATTAAATAATGTTGTCATAACCCTCTTAATATGTGGCCATATTCATAGTCACAATAAAACATGAATTTATACAAAAAATGCTGCCCTGCTTTAGAACAGCTGATTTGTGTATAAAAGAAAACAAGTTGAAAAATAAAAAAGCGGTAAACTGCAAATTGGCATGTAAATTGTTTTTAATTAATTATTTTTTTTTATTTAAAATGGATTCAGGAATTGATGCAAGCACAATATTTCGCTCCTGCAGAACACACATTTCCTCTTCATCTGATGATGAGGAAGAATCCATTAGTACCCCAACAACATTGTTTACGCATATCACTACAGCAGCTTTTTCCATTTTTAGCAATTTAAATGTATATTTTTTAAAATTATTATAATTTATAAAACAAAATTTGTTAATTTTCGTCTTTAAACATTTTTTTTTTCAAAACAAAACTATAAAATCAGCTGTTTTATAGTGCAACATTTTCACCCCATCATTTTATAAAGGGTGAAAATGGCAATGTTTTTGCATGTTAATAGGGCGACATATTTTTAAAAGAACATGATTCCTTTTTAAAGTGCTGTCAATTTTTTAGAAAAGAACACAAAAAGTGCAATTTTTTAGAAAGGGCAAACAAAATGTTACATTTTTTGCCAGAAAAGAAAACGCCATAAGTTTGTCAAAAATTATAAAAGAAAATCTTTCGAGTGTTTAGGGTGTTTTCGAGACACAAAAAATTAAAGAAACTGGTATTTCAAATTATTGTTTTTCAGCTCAGTTGCTTGTGCAGTTCTCGTTTACGACTCCTAGAATAAGAACTCTAAGAAATTTTAGCAAAATTCGATTGGTTTTTACACATCAATACTTTAATTTAGATTATTTTTGTATGTATCAAATAAAAATTAAAGTTGTTAAGGAAAAAAAAATGCATATAATCAAAAGATTTTAAGATGAAGTATGCAAAAAGATTTTAAGATGAAGTATAAATAAAAAAATTCTGAAAGTGAATCTCCTTTAAATTTAATGTAAGAGTTTCCTTGCAAATTTATTAATGATTGAGAATGAGAATAAGTAAAAATAGTGTTCGAAAAAAAGTTATGAATTTACATTGTTGAATTCGGGGATTTTGTTCCTGGATATTTTTTTGATCTGATAACGATTAATGTGTCTGGCAACTCCGGTTAATGCAGTTAAATAAATAAAGAATTTTAACTAAACTATTTTGTTCTACCTTTTTTCTAATAGGTGATTTTTTGATTTGTTGGGGTTACCGAAAAAAAGGTATCTGGCAAGCCTGGTATCTGAAAAACAAAAGAATACTTTATAAATTTGCTTAAGCTGTTATGACACTGTATAGTTTTTGTATAGTTTCAAGATGTATTGGGAGAAAGAAACAACATTAATGTGCGAATGAAACATATATACAATTTGTAAACAAACAGTTTTGATTTTTTTTTTTAAACTGACAGTTCCAAAAAGAAACTGACAACAAACTTATTTGCCTGTGAGAAATGTCAAGATAAAGTTCAAAATTTTCGTTTGCACTTTTGACAGATATCCCAATTTTTCGCTGATTTATCGATAACAAAAGTATTTGTTTTGACATTTACTACAATTTGGCACTATGTGTTCGTACTCTTTACACTAGTTAAAAAATTGAGTAACAATATATTTGTACTGCTTTAATTTAGATTGTCAATACAAAAACTATACAGTGTCATACGGGCTTTAACAATTTTTCAAGGGCTTCTCACATTTGCACTCATAACCAGTGTTGCCAGGTCTGTAGAGCATAAAAACGTCAAATTTTCTAAAAAGAAACGTCATCATATTTAGAAAAATCGTGGTTTAAACTTCGAAAAAAATTATATTTTACAACGATATTCATATTTACAAAATGTTGAAAGATCAAATAAATACAACTTTAAATGAAACAAATTTTACCACTTGAACTGTTAATCACTTATATCTACATAATTCTGTGAACAACATTTCAGTAGCACAACTTTTTAAATCTTAAATTCTTTTACAAAATTTGGAAATTCTTTAACAATAAATCTCTTCGATCACTTTTCCTGTAAAGTTCAGTAAAAACTACTCAGTAACAAAATTACAAAGAGTAAGACAAATTTACAAAAAAGTAAACGAACAGAAAATTTGTAGGAATTATTAAATTAGATAAAACAAAACAATAATATTTAATATTATTATGACTAGAAAGAACGTCATTCTCCAAACGCATTTGGTCAACGTCTGGCCTTCTCAACGTCTGGATGATTGGATTTTGGATATCACGTTTGAAGTCGACGGCCAGTTAATGCTTTGTTTTATAATTTTTTTTGGCCAGTGAGATCAGTTGAAGTTTTTTCTTTATAGGTAAAGCTTGATTCTTTGGAGCCATTTCATTAAAACACTTAAAACTTTTTTACTAAAAACTGGAAAAGAAACAAGGTTTTTTTTTTGGATTCTTGAAATACTCCAAGGTGCGTAAACAAATAGCCAGGGTAAATAAACATACAAAATTTAAGGGAAATTTCATTTTGGGAATGTACAGTTTCTGTTAATTACCCAAAATGGGTAATTAAGCGAACGTTACTTAATTTTGTTGTGTATGTGCAAGGCTGTAACCAAAAGGTACTTTGGGTAAACAAACGAGGGAAATTTAAGGGAAATTTCATTTTGAGAATGAAAATTTTAAGGTTATTAACCGAAATGGGTAATTAAGCGAAAGTTAATTAACCGTCGGCTTTTGTATGAAAAATGCGTTAAAATAAACGGGGACTCAAAGTTCAAGGTAAATAAGTGAAAAAGGTATTTATGCGTGTGGAAATTAACCGAGGTTTACTGTATAATCATACATGTCATGTCCATAGATTTCCATACATGTTCAAATGTGTATATTAATGAAAATTGAGGTAATATGATCACATATGGGCACCTATGAGCATATATGGATGAATCCGATATGATATGTATTTGAACATTTATAAACTCGAATTTCTTCATATATGATGATTTTTAACCTGGTTAAAGAACATTTTATAAACAAACACTTTAAAAAGATGTAAAATTGTATACTTTTTTTGAGTGCTTGTAATCGGTTCTAATCGATAAACCCAGAAACCAGATTCGATCATGGCTACTGCATTTGTTTTGCTGCGACAAATTTTTTCGGTTGTGATAACAATCATTCTATTAAAACAACAAAAATGTTGACACTACAATATAATTGCAATTCCCTCATCTTAAATTCGGAGATGCCTACCAAAAAAAAAAACTCGAAAGCTCTACTTATAATAAGCCCTGTATAAAAATACGACAAACTTGTCGAAATTTCATGCAAAATAAAGTTTATAAAGAAATAACAGCATATTTGTGGATTTGTAATCCAGTTATTGAGCAAAAAAGGTGGAAAATGGGGAAAATGGGCATTTTTTCTATTTTTAAGGCACCGGATGCAATTTTTTCGGGTAGGATTGTTCCGCATTATATTTTCTCCTTTTCAATATCCACAAATTTGCTTCAGAGATATTCCGTACGGTATACCGAGTTATAACCGTGTTAAAATATAGAAAAAGTGCTAAAAATCCACCTTGAGCCATTAAATTATTACTGTAGCCAACTTGAATTTATTTTTAATAAATTCACCAAAATGTAAACATTACCTCCAAGGATGGTCTTACCCAAAAACCACTGCAATATTTACACTTTAATGAAATTCATATTTTGGAGTATTATTTTTATACTTTGCCTCCATCTCAAATGAAATATTATTCATATACAGGGCAGCGACTTTCATGCACTAAAATATGAGCAGTAAAAATCCAAAATATGCGCTTAAACTTAAATAAAAACCGAAAACCAAATAAAATGCATTACAAATCCAAATCCATGATCAATAAAATATGCACTTAAAGCTTGTGGATTTTAAAAATCGATTTATTACTCTTGATCGTTGGTTTGAAAATGACATCCACTATAAATGGCTACCAAACTGCAGCTAAATGAATGCTTAATTTTGTTTATTTTAATTAAATTTTAATTTTTCCAAAAAATATGCAAAAATGTGCAATTAAATAAAAAATATGCAAAAAAAATGACAAAATATGCAATAAAAAAATGCATTTATAGCAAAATATGCATTTGTAACAATCTATGCAATTACAAATCGATGCCATTTTGTAGCAAATTTTTTTATTCCGAAAAGCGTTTGGTCAAAAACGATTCTGGTTTACTGACTACAAACATGCATTTGCATGGAAGTCGCTGCCCTGTTCATAAACAAACAATATAAATCACACGAAAGTTTGAATATCATTATTGTCATAAATTTATAGAGGATTATAAATTTGTTGATGTTTTCTATGTTTTCAGCAAACTATACACTGCGTTGCAAAACTATAATTACAAATTAATTTCACAAAATTTTTTACTGTCATAAATGTAAAACCAATGGAAAATTAATATTATTTAACAAAACAAACAATTCATTTACTTTTTATTTAACTATTTAAAAAAGAATAACAAAGTTAATTAGTGTTTCATAACTATAAATACACTTAACTTAATATAATAAAATTTACGAAAGTCTAAGAAAATTCAACCAGAAAATTTGATCATACATACTATCTACCAGATTTATTAGAAGTTATTCCGCGCTTCAATAACTGCTACTTTTCGATGAAAAAAACGCTTTCATATTGGCAGTGTTCTCATTAAAGTCGACGATTTAATACTCCCCAAATATTTTCAATGGGGTTTTCATCCGGAGAACATACGGGCCTTTCCAATACTCTTATATTTTTTGATGATAGCCATTCCATCGTCTGACGACCTACGTGTACTGAGGCCTTGTCTTGATGGAAAATGAATTTTCAATAAATAGCACCAATGCCTATTCAACCATACCGTCGAAACAAAAAGCGCCCAAACCATTAAGTATCCGCCTCCGAAATTTATTTTTGAGAAATATGGTGGTTGCTGACGTAGGTCTCTCTACTAGCTGTTAAAACCATCTGGAACATCAAGATTGAACTTTTTCTCATCTCAAAAAATCGCTTTTGAAAGAAATTGTTGTGTAAACAGTCCTACCAACAACAGCGATTATTGACTTACCTATCTACAGTTGGTTTGTAAATTCCTTTTAGCGAATTCAAGTCGAGCAGTTTCGTGGCGGGGTAATAACCTTGGTGTAGACATCAGCTTTTGGCAAGTAATTCTCTGGGAATCATTTAAAAGTCTACTTATGGTTGATTTGGATTATCTGATTGAAACTCCTCATTGAATTGCTGGCACAGTTGATTATTTCACACCGGCCCCGATCAGAAAGCATTTGTTTCGGATCGCCTGTTTTATTTTTACCATAAGCACTCGGATTATTTACAAAATTTGTGACAACCTCATGTGAACGGTTTATTTTTCTAGCAATTTCCCGAAAACTTAAGCCACTTTTTTTGTCAAAAGCACTTAGATATGAACCACGCTGTATTTTATTGCAAACTGATTTAAATTGCATAAAAACCAAAAATAATTCTTTAATTTTTCTTTATTTGCTATTCTTCTTTGTTTACCGTTATATGTAAAATTTACTTTTAAATCAATTAAGTACTCCTTAAATTTTACACAATAAACCATCAGTTATCACACTCTTAAAAAAATTTCTAAGTTTTAAAAAAATATTTGTAATATTAGAAAAAATAGCAAAAATAATTTGTAATTATGTGCGCCCCGGTAGGCTAGTTGATAGCGTGCTGGCTTATCAGTACGGGAGTCGTGGGTTCGATTCCCACCAGAGGCAACTGGTCTGAAGCGCCGAAGGGCATAGTAGCTAGAGCTCGGTTAGGGTAATATGTAGTATATAATATGTAATTATATGATTATTAATTAATAAAATAAAAAAAAAAAAATTTTTTATAGTTATGCAACGCAGTGTATATTCATGCATAATGCAAATATAATACAGAATAAGAGTCGAAAACATGGATGGTAACCGATTCGTTGCGGGTATCGGTAAGGGTAACTTTATTTTCTTTTATTTCGGTAATGAAATTCTAGGGGTAACGATATTCCAGTTATTTTGGTAACGGTTTTTTTTAGCGATAACGGTATTTAGGTTATTTCGGTAACAGTATTTTAGTGGTAAAGATATTTTAGTTATTTCGGCAACGGTATTTTAAGGGTAACGCTATTTCGGTACCGGTATTTTATAGTAAATATAACACCAATACACACCAATAGCCCTACCATGACCGAATTCTAGTGATTGTATAGTCTAATGCCCAGTTTTTAGCTTCGTGTTTAAATATGCAATTAGTTAATTGCCATTTAAATTTAAGTTGTATTTATATACAGTTTCAGTTTTTAAGTCTTAAATGACAATTGTTATTTATTTGCGACAAAAGTATGGTAGCATCATGAAATGTCAAAAAAAATTAATGATCATTATTCATAAAACAGCTGTTTAAAGAATAGAAAAACGCAGAAAATGTAAAATATAGAAATAAAAAAAAAATAAAATATATAAATATATATAAATATATATATAAATAGAAATAAAATATAAATTATAATTAAATTAATAAAATAAAAATGAAGAGAAGTGAAAATTTCATCCGAAGTTGATTTTTTTTTTGGCTGCTGTAATTTAATTTATTTTTTATTGTTTGTTTTACCATGCGAAAAAAAAACAACCTGTCAAAATCATATGTTATATTTGTACAATTTAAATAGACTTTAAATGCCCAAGATTGGTCACTTAAATGTGATTTAAATTTGAATTTAGAAACTGACGTTTGTATTTAAATAGAACTTAAAGTCCAAATGGCATTTAAATACAAAGTGAAAAACTGGGCATAAGAATTGACTTTGAGAAAATATAGCTATTATATTTTCTGTTCTCGACCTTTATTAATAAAATAAATAAAGGTATTGATATTTTAACGGTAACGGCATTTTAAATTATTTCGGTAATGGTAGTCTGGGAATAACGTTATTTCAATTATTTCGGTAACATCATTTTAGCGTTGCCGCTACTTTAATAATTTCGGTAACAGTATTTTAAATATATCTATATTTAAGTTATATCGGTAACGGTATTTCTGTTATTTCGATACCGGTATTTTAGGGATGAATATTGTCCGTTGGAAAGGGGTTTGAATCGATTACGGTATTTTAGCGTCATTGCCTGCCATCGCTGGTAGAACACACAAAATAAACAAAATAAATATAAGTTGCCACTATAATTAAGAAAACACCACAGTAAAAGTCCAGTTTTGGCACAGGAGTCAAACAGTAAGTACTAAACTAATAAATGACTGAGTTTAGTTTGTAATAAATATAATAATAATGAAAATGTTTGGTAGTTGATGTTTATTTTTCCGCTCCTGAGAGAACAATAATAATAATATCAAATTACATGCTTGACTAAAGAAAAATACATTGCTGGTAGCAAAACTCATTTGTCATTTTAAAACAGGAATAGTTGGTATGACTTTAAATTTTAATGGCAGACATTTTTTTTAACATTTTATAAACATGTAAAGTAAGGGAGTCCAAAAAATTAAAATATGACATTAGAGTGAAAAACATGTCAACTCAATCACCATTCGGATCGACCATCTGCGATTTCAATCAAATTCACATTTCAATAAAATTAACTGTTATACTCGACAAGAAATCGACGAAACATACTAGGGCGGATCAATAAGTCCGTGACTTTTTGAATGACACACAGTTTTTTTTTGCACAAAAAAAAATAATTTTTCAACATAATCTCCTTTTAGCTCAATACACTTAGTCCAAAGTTTCTCCAATTTTTGGTTCGCTTCCAAAAAATAATATTTTTCGAGGTCAATAAAATGGGTATTTCTTGGCCATATGGGTTCGTATTTTTTTTTAAATCCTCGTTAAATCGGTCCTATAAGTTGGCATAATATTCGCCGTTTATTGTTTTTACTTTTTGAAGGTAATCGATGTGGATTATCCCGCGTACATCCCAAAAAAATGTTGCCAATACCGTATTGACCACGATTACGTTTATGGTCAATTGAGAGCAAACGCTGCACCCATATTGCACACGGCTTTCTTAAGCCTAACTGATCATTTAAAATCGAAACCACACTGTCATATGAAATGCCTATGGCATAAAAAATCTTACACACTTTTACTCTTCGATCGGCCAACACCATATCGTGGATTTTTTTGACATTTTCGGGTGTATTGACCTCAATTGGCCATCCAGAACGTTCAGTGTCATTTGTACTTGTGCGACCACAACGAAAGTCAGTAAACCATTTTTTTTTTACCATTGAAATCGATGGTACAGAGTCCCCATAGTATTTATGAAGCTCTTCTTTGGTTTGATTGATGTTTTTTTTTCGCAAAAAATAATGTTTAATGAGCACTTGAAATTCACTTTTTTCCATTTTGGAAAAAATTCACGAGGTTGTATGTTTTGAACAGCTGTTAAACGCAAAGGAAATGACGGAGCTTGCTCAAAATTTGACAGTAGTCTATTAACAGGTGGTACTTGATGTGATGTTATATAACTATGAGGGAAGTTCGAAAAGTCACGGACTTATTGATCCGCCCTCGTAAATTTTAGGTTCCCGAAATATGTCGTCATGAAAATATCAAGAAACGTTAAAAATTTATAAAATTGTCCTTACAAATTGGACTATAATTTTTAAACTATGCACGATAAAAACTTCGATTTGTTCTTATTTTTAAGTTAAAATGTGTTCTTTAATGTGATATGCATATCTATTTATTTAATTGAGGGATCAAAGTTAACTTTTTGGGGTCTTCAGTTCAAATGCCTATATCTCGAAATGCGCATTTTTTTAATTCTTAAGAAACTATATGGTTTTAATGAACTTTACTCTACATTTGTGTGAAAATGTGGTATACCGATTAGTCTCGGAGTTATAGTCAAAACCATGATAAAAATATGAAAATCACCCTAGTGTATATGAGTTGAATTAACGTCAAGGTATGCATACCGTACACACGCCAAAAATACTAGTACCGAAACAGTTTTGCACTAGTGTATTGGAACCAGGAAACTAGTATGAGTTCTGCCGCCTCTCTATATAAACAACTGTAGAATTTAACACGAATGTGTCATAGAGGTGTAAACTAGTTCCAAACTCCCGCTTTGGAACTAGTTGAGAACTAGTTTGAAAACTACTATTTAAGGACGAAAAATAGGGAGCATAACTAGTACTTATGCGACACTCGCGGGACCAGTTTTGAACTAAAATTTTCAAGTTGAGAAACTCTTACCAATAGCTCATGATAAGAGTAGTATCTGCATGATAACCATTCATTTTTACGTTAGATTTATCAAGTGTCATCAGGGACGTGCGGTGAAGTTTTCAACTGGGTGTTCTCCACATTTTAATTATTTTTTCTATAATCTTTTTTTGTGTTTTTAATCTTTTTGTTTTTGAGATTGGCATTTTTGTTATAAATTTACTTTTTTACAAGTTTGTTATAATTTTTATTAAAAATAAAAATTATGTTTTTTCGACCTTTAATTGTGCAATGAAAATGAAAATTATTCAAGTTCGAGGCCATATACTCTATATTTCTTCATTAGGATATTGTCCTAACAAATAATCTATAGAGTTTTTGTTTTCAAATTTATTATTTGACCCTTTCAGGAATGTGTTGATAGATCTATTTCGGGAATTTTCTAGGTTCCCATCATCAGAACACGTTTTGAAAGCGGTAACAATCCCATGCCAAACCTCAAGCATTCATATGAACTAGTTTACTCACTACATGAGAACTAATATACATATGAGTTTGAAATTAAAGATTATAACCATTGATCAAAAAATAAATTGAAAACTTGTTTGATGTGCAAGATCCAATTTCAAACTCATATGTATATTAGTTCTCATGTAGTGAGTAAACTAGTTCATATGAATGCTTGAGGTTTGGCATGGGATTGTTACCGCTTTCAAAACGTGTTCTGATGATGGGAACCTAGAAAATTCCCGAAATAGATCTATCAACACATTCCTGAAAGGGTCAAATAATAAATTTGAAAACAAAAACTCTATAGATTATTTGTTAGGACAATATCCTAATGAAGAAATATAGAGTATATGGCCTCGAACTTGAATAATTTTCATTTTCACTTTACTTTTTTATTTATAAACCAGCTCAATACGTCGGGTTTTCGAATTGGAATTTCTGCCTTTTTGCGAACTGCCTTTGTCGTATTCGATATTTTAAAAATTCCCTACATTTGCTATAAAAATTTAATTTTTTCACTCCACTCAAAAAAATGTTCCCTAAATTTTTCCTACACGATTCCAGATAACAAAAACATCAAAAATATTTATATAGAGTTATAAAAATAATGAGTCTAAAAATAGTTTTTCAAAAAATTTTCGATTTTGTTTTCTTTTTCTTTGTTCTCATTAAGGATTATAAAAACTGGAAATTTTTTGTGCACAAAAATCATTTTCAATTGCACATCGATATTATTTAAATTTTAATTGAAAGTGAATTTAAAATCAAACAAAAATTTAATTGAATTTTTTGGCACAATAATTTTTTCTGTGTTACTGTGTTTAATAATTCACGTTCTTTTGTAAAAATCCATTTAACATAATTTGATTAATTTTTACAACATGTACAAATGGCTTTCACTTGCTAGAACGAGTAATGACTCCACAAGACTACAAGCACGCCAAATTGTTTTCTACAGCTTTAAAACTTTATCAAATTAACATATTTTGATTAAATTAACTTTACTGACTTTTTTTTTGTATAAATTTTTCTGGAATTAACAAATGGAATTTTGTTATTTAAATAACAAAAAATTTGTCAAAACGACAATTACTTTGTAAAGCAATGCAATTTGTTGGTTTTATAATTGTTGTTTTAACAATAAATTTTGTCAAAATTTAAAAAATATGTTATGTGGATTTCACTTACGACTTTTGGTTCAGTGTGGTCTTCATGAATTAATAAATTATATTTTTGGAACGTATTGCTTTTGCTGGACCACATGAGTATAATCAACTACCAGTTGACTTACGAAATATACAAGTTCTATCAACGTTTAAGAACCGCGTTAAAAGCTATTTTCTTCAAAACGTAGAAACGCTTCTTATGTAAATTTGTTTTCTTTTTCTCATGCTTTTAAAATATACTGTTGTTGAATTTGTTTTTTTTTTTTTTTTATATATATATCAAAATTTGAAAGAATATTTTATATGAAATAAAAATATATATATATATATTATGTAAATAATCTTCTAAGCATATAATGTAAAGTTGCCTACTATTGCCTCTTTTAAGCCTGTAAGGCGCTGAGGCGTTAATTTTGATCAATTGTTACCTAATTTTTTATTGAATTAATAAAGTATATTAAAAAAAAAAAAAAAAAAAATCCATAATAAAGTCTCAAAAATACTGCGATTTTCATTCTTCATGACGTCATATTTTTAAAGCGTAATCGCGATTAAGGAAAACTTCTATTATTTGTAAACTCTACTTTTAAATAATGTCTTTTGGTGTTTGAAGGTAATGAACATAATCGGTGCGGAAACTTTTTTGGCGATCGCGATTAGTAAAACAAATTTTTATATAGTTTTCAGTAGTTGTTCAAAAGTTTTATCCCTAATGCAATGTTCTTAGACCACATTATTGCTTATATTACTATAAGTTTATTTTCTTCTGAGTTAATTTCAAAATTATATTTAGGTGTTGAAATGTGGTCAAAATATCCACAAATACATAAAATATAGTGGTGTGTATCAAGTATCTGTGTGCCCTGCTGTTATGCGCTTTTATATGTGGTTGAGAAAATAACTGTTTTTGCACTGTACAACTATGTATGCATATGTGTGTGAATTTCCAGGCACTTGCAACATTTTTTACATTTAAGTTCTTTAAAAGCTTTTTACATGCATTGAAACGAATTTCTTTCCACTTAATTTCCTTCTTAGGTTAACATTCGGAAGCATAAACTTCCGTTACATGTATGCATGTTCAAACTTTATGATAGTTTTTCGTGTATATTATATGTATATGTATGCGCGTCATGCATAGATAAAGAATGAATAATAATTTATATTTTTATTTAATAAGTGCGTAATCCTCTATAAAGTTTAATAGATCTCGTCTCACATACCATGCACTGCGTTGCAAAACTATAATCAGACATTAGTTTCACAAAATTTCATAAGTTAAAAAAAAGTACAAGAGTTTAACCGGCATAAATGTAAAACCAACAGAAAATTAATAATATTTAACAAAACAAACAATTCATGTTTGTTATAAATACACTTAACTTAAAGCAGCAGTTTTAATATCACCAAATGGCATTTTTTTAATCAACTCAGTTTCACTATTCGGACCCGTGAATTGGCCTATTGGACTATTTTCTGTTTGGATATGTTAAGTCGCTAGTCTACGCCAATAAGCCCGAAATGATTGACCAGTTGGAGGACATGAGTCGCAGCGTTATTGCCAATATACGGCCCAAATGTTGGAAAAAGTGATCGAAAATTTAACCTCTAGATTAGACTCCGACCGAGACAGCCATGGCGGTCACATGCCAGAAGTCATATTTATTTATAATGCCAGAAGATTATCTTTCGAATAAAGTTAATTTCATGTCAATTTAAAAAATCGTCTTTTTTTTATTCCATTTCAAAATTCTATACCTCTATAAAAAACACCCTTCAGATCTCCACGCATCAATGACTGCTACTCGTAGATAAATAATGCTTTCATATTGATAGTTTTCTGCGTAAACTCGACGGGTCAATACTTCCCAAATATTCTCAATGGGGTTTTGATCCGGAAAACATCCCGGACAATCCAATATAACAGGGTTTTCAATAAGGATTTGACAATTTTTTTTTAAATAAAACGCAAACCATTTGAGATATTTCCAAAAATTTATTATCGACTTGATATACAATCAAAACATTTATGAATGAAACTCGACTTCGGTCACATGGCCACCGCGGGCACGTCGGCTGCGGTCGATTTGTTGGACCCAATTTTCGATGACTCGGTCACACATTTCGGCAGTAACGGCCGCTATTTCGAGTTCAATGTTGGCTATGAGTTCTTCCATGAGTTATTTCTTGTTGGCATAGACCAATGATTTGACTTAGCCCCAAAGAAAAAAGTCTAGAGACGTTAAATCGCACGAATGAGGCGGATAATTGACTGGTCCATTTCTTGAGATAACACGCTCACCAAACTTACTCTTCAATAAATCGATTGTAACGTGTGCTGTGTGGCTTGTGGCACAGTCCTGTTGAAACCACATGTCGTCCAAGTCCATGTTTTCCAATTCAGGCCAAAAATAATCGGTAATTATGGCGCGATAACGATCGCCATTCACAGTAACGTCATGATCGTGATTGTCGACAAAAAATATATGGCCCAATGATGCCGCCGGCATGCAAACTGCACCAAACAGTTAATTTTTTGTGGATGAAGTGGTGATTCACGAAGCTCATGTGGATTTTCACCAAACCAATAACGCATATTTTGCTTATTGACGAACCCATTGAGCCAAAAATGAGCTTCGTCACTGAAGATGATTTTCCGATGAAATTCTGCAGAGCCCAAGCAGAGAACGTACGTCGCGTAAAATGGTCCATCGGCTTCAATTCTTGAGTCAGCTTGAACCAAGATCCTTATGCAAAATTCGCCATAAAGTGGTCTTGGCGATGCCCAGTTCTTGAGAACGCCGCGGAATCGGCTGATTTAGATCGTTTGCTACGGACGCCTGAACGGCAGCGATGTTTTCGGCACTTCGACCAACCCGTTGTCTGACTGGCACGGCAGCATCACACAATGAATATGTAGACTCAAATGTTTGCTCTAAACTTGTTATTGCTTGTCTACTAGGTCGAAAATAACGACCGAAAATTGGAGTTAGCGCTCTTAAAGTTGCGGTCACCGACTCCGAATTTCGGTAGTACATTTTTATAATTTGCATGCGTTGTTCGTTCGTGTACTTTACCATTATGAAAATTAAATTCAAAGTTGTCAAGTACCTATTGGAAAACCCTTTATATATATGTATGTATATATATTTTTAAGGTAGCTATTCCATCGCTTGACGACTTACATGTACTAAGACATTGTCTTGATGGAAAATGGATTGTTCTTCGTTGCTATTTGAAATAAATGGCACTAATTTAATTTCTCTTCTAATACTGTAATGTACTCAAAAGAGTTCATTCTGGTGCTTGGAAATGCTAAATCAGCCATAATGTCGAAACAAAAAGCGCCCCAAACCATTAAGGAGCCGCCTCCGAAGTTTCATTTTGAGAAATATCGTGGTTCCTTACTTAGGTCTTTGTACTAGTTGTTACCATGTGGAACATCAAGGTTGGGCTTTTTTTCATCAGAAAAAAAAAACACTTTTAAAATAAATTTATGTTTAAACAGTCTTACCAACAACAGCGTTATTTGACTTACCTTTCTCCAGTTGGTTTCTAAATTCCTTTTAGCGAATTCAAGTCGAGCAGTTTTGTGTCGATGTAATAACATTGGCACAGTCATCAGTTTTTGGAGAGTAATTCTCTGGGAATCCTGCTAATGGTTGATTTCGACACATTTATCTTATATTCATCGATTATCTAATTGAGACTCTTAATTGAGTTGCTGGCAAAGTTGATTATTTTAATTCGGTCCCGAGCAGAAATCTTTTTTCGTGCCGCCTGTTTTATCTTTACCATAAGCACTCGGATTATTTGCAAAATTTGTGACAACGTCATATCAATGGTTTATTTTTTTAGCAATTTCCCGACCACTTTTTAAATAGGCTGAAATTTTCCCTTTATCAAAATCACTTACAATTGGATATGAACCACGCGGCAAATTTATTAAAATTGCACAAAAATATTTCTTAAGTGTTTTTTGTTTACCGTTATAAACACAGAAAAATTTACCTATTTGAAAACTGAAATTCGGTTACTATCCAGCAAAAAATAGCCTGGATATGGTAAGCAGTAACTACGTTTGTATGCTTCCAAAATAGCGCTTTACCGCCTTGCATACAATGAAGCAATTACGGAAGGCATTCTGTTGTGCTTCCCAAAGCCACGATCCCCGCTCTTAGTTAGCATATTATCAAATACAACCTACAAAAGTGTATTTTTTAGTTTTTATGTAGTTTTGACATTATAAAACTTTGAGCTTAACATTTGAACTATTTATTTTAAAAATAGCTTGAGTCCACATGTTTTTAAAGTTATTTTTAAAACGGTTTGCATTTCAAAGTTTTTGAAACTTTAAACGTCAACGTTTGTTCAATTTTTTTATACACCACATCGCATAAAATTTATTTAAATATTATTTACATATTTATTGCGAAAATATTCTTTTTCGGTATAGAATGGAAATACCACATTCAAAAAAAAAATAAAACTTTTCAAAACCTATTGTACAAAAACATACTATTTTTTAGTTTTATTGTATATTTTCTAAGAAATGGGAAAATTAGCGAGTTTTTCACATGATTAGTTCTTATAACTATATAAAACATAATCTGTAAATGATTGAACTTCTTGAACATATTATTGTTTTTTTAAATAACGAAATTGCGAATTAGAGAAAATGGTATGTGCTGGAAAAAATTGAAGAACATAAAAACAACCCTTTTATGGGGAGGATTTTCGTGTTATTCAAAAAAACTTACAACACAAGATTTCCTTTAAAATTTCAGGGATCTTTAAAACTCTGACAAATAAATTTTGTGCAGTTAGTAGAAGCCATTGAATACTGTGGAACACCATCAATATCTTATTTTTTTTTTTGAAAATGGACTCATACCACCTTCAATATAACTGGTTCATTTGTGGGTTAACTTTGTCTTAATATCAACCGATTTTCATTAAATTTGAACATCCCAATAAAATGTGAACCGGATCAAAATTTCGGACATTTCCTTTCTTTTTCATTTCATAGTTACAGTTAAATTTAAATTTTGCTAAACAAAAGGCTGGAGTTGGGGTAAACTATTAGTTTGATACACTACTCTTGCGAACAACACCATTCATATTCCACCACTATAATGTTGTTTTATTGGGTTTTGCGTATTTGTTTGTTGTGAAGCAGGAGAAAGGATTGGAAAACATGTTTTAGAAAATGCAATAAAGAACATTAATAAATTCACCCCAAGGATAAATCAAATGTTTTGAAGATTAACCTTTTAAGTTTCAAAATGAAAATGAAAAAAATAATAAAAACTGAACAAGATAAAACTGAAAATAGCATTGAAAAACAGGAGAAAAGCTTAAAAAGGATGCTTTAAAAACTAGTAAATAATGTCGATTGATAAAATTGTCAGTTTTTTTTTTTCAGTAAGTTGGCCAATAACAACAATGTTGTGCATTCTGTTTAATTTCCATTACAGTTTTTGTATGTTCTATTCTATGATTGAAATATGTCTGTACGAACTTGTTGCTATGCAAGTATGTTTGTAACTGTAAAGGTAAATGGTTTTCTTATCGTTCTTAAAAATCAATTAAGTTTGGTCGAGAAGATGTAAAAAAAGTTTTAAAGAAGATCAACATCCTAGCAGAACCCCACATTACCAAATAATTTGTTAAGTGATGTATCCCCATGGGGATCCATGCATTACAATACACCATACTTCACTAATGAATTTTACAGGCGACGAGCCTAAAAGTAGTGGTGGGTAAAGTAACCGGTTACTTATATGGTGGGTAAAGTAACCGGTTACTTATATGGTTACCGGGTTGGGAAAAGCAATGTGCCTATAAATAGATTTTCATAAAAAAAAGTAATAAAATAAATTAATAAAAAAAAATATATTCCAAATATTTGTTTTTAATTAAATAACGTGGTCGCGCTGAGATACGAAGCTGGTGTCTCCGGTTGTTAGTCGAGAACTCTACCTATATAATAATGGGTTGCTTAAAATGTACATGCATTGTTGTGCTTCGAGTTTTCGTTTATGATGTTAAAAATATATACCATACCCTCCTTTTTACAAAAATCGCAAAGTAATGTGTCTAAATATAGATTTTCAAATAAATATTTTATATATTACTTTACGTTTATATTTCATTCATTAGGTAATTGATAATCGGTAAGTCATAATTTTTTGTTTTGAAATAATGTTAAATGTAAAAAGGTAACCCATGAGTGTTTCAGAATAATGTTGAAGGTAAGGAGTATACATTACAATGTAATGCATTAAGTAAACAACCATTGGTAACTCATTATTCTATGTTTCGAAATAATGCTGAAGGTAAGGAGTGTTCATTACAGAGTAATGTATTATGTAACCCATTATCGATAACTCATTACTTTTTGTTCGAAAATAATGATACAAGTAACAAGTATACATTATGAGGTAATGCATTACTTTATAGCACCCAATACCATAGATTTCCTGGGATAAATAGTAGAGTACCCAAAAACGCAGTTATTTTTTTTCTTGCTCCCCGCGCATTTTATGATACAATGGGTGTACAAAATAAGATCTGCAAAAAAACTGAACTCCTATATCTCAAACCGTCCATGCAAACCGTTATGACTTTTGTCCTAAGAAATGTACTAAAAATGGTTAATAGCTTGGTTGTTCTACAACTTTCTAAATAATGGTTTTCGTTAAAAAGTGTTATAAGTGCAATTATGCAAAACAAAACAAAACAAAAATAATTTCTATCATAGACACTTTTGACCTATACATAGTTGTATAGAACTCTAGAATGCTATATATACATTTTCTTTACAGTTTTTAAATATTTTTAAAAGTCGCGATTTTATTACCAATTTTATTTGTTTTTAACCAAACAGTTAATTAGTGATAATTAAACTTTGAAACCTATATCATAAAATATAGGTATCGTAGATCAAAATTTTATGCTATTTACATATCTTAGAAATGTATAAAAAAATCGATGGTCATAAGATGATACCACCTAAATCTTTTTTTTTGTTACTTGAAATAAGAATTTCGTATAACTTCTACCATAAACTGTAAAAAAGTTTTAAAGAAAAAATTGTCCACTTATGACCATCAATATTTAAAATTTGTGTCTAGTGTTTGTTATTCGAAACAAACTTTTGCTAAGAATTGTATTTGTAATGAGAAAAACTCACCTTTAAATAAAAATAGTCCAACAAAAACAGAGCTTTAAATCATTACCAGACTATTTACAGGCAACATAACTTTTGGTCGCGATATCCCAAAAGTAATTGTAGATATTATGTTTTAAATGCAATCTATTATAAATTGTATGTTCTAATGATCCAGTCAAAATAGACATTTCAAATAACAAAAATTCCGACAGAGCGGAATTTTGATACGGACCTTGGGTACAGCATCACAAATACGATACCAAAAGTCCCTATCTCCATATTCTAGATCAAAGGTCAACATTGCAAATGCACCTAAATTAAAAAACCATCTAAAAGCGTATAAAATTGTTAGAAAATGAAGTAAAATACACACAAAATTTGTATTTAAATTAAAATTGATTTTAATTGTGTTTATTAAAATAAAATAAATTAAATTTATGTAATGCTAACTTTTTAATTGAGGTAAACAAACGATATTTTTTGCTGTGAAACATGTTAAATTATTGTTAACAGTTAAAGTAATGCGCAACCCATTTAAAAAATACTAAACTTGGAAAAAAAATCTCAAAAACTACATTATATAGTTCCACTTTAAGGAACATTATAAAATTTACAATTTTTTACATTTTTTGTTTTATTTATCGTATTGGTTTATAAAATCTATTAGTTTTAATATAATTGCCAATAAAATTCTTACCGTTTACAAAAATCCAACTTGAGAAATTGTTTAAAATTAATTTGTTTTTGAAGTTTTATATTTGCAAAAATAACACTTTTTATTGCGCTTTTTTGAAATGTCACAATAAAACCAAGAAAAAGATTAAAACAAATATATTGATCAACACTTTTTAATGTAGTAATATCGTAATATCTTAATAGCCTTGCCGAACAAGCTGAAGAGGCATCTGCGACCAACAACATGCGGAAGCTCCACCAAATAATAGGCGAACTCACCAATCACAAGGCGAAATGTCAACAACCAATTAGGGATAGAAATGGCACTCTACTTACCACCAATGAACAACAGTTGGAAAGATGGAGACAGCATTTCGAAGAAACGAGTAATTCCGTACCACAGAGTTATCATACACCAAACTTTCTTTTGCCAAACAACAACAACACTCTTGCAATATCCTGCAGCGCACCAACAGTCCGAGAAATTGAAGAAGCAATAATCAAACAAAAAACCAACAAAGCTGCTGGTGAAGATGGTATACACGCAGAACTGCTACTAGCTGACCCTCAAATGGCAGCTAATCTTCTTCATCCCCACCTACAACAAGCCTGGCAAGAAGAACATTTCCCTTCTACGTGGAAAAAAGGCGTTATAATAAAAATTCCAAAGAAAGGCGATCTACGTGACTGCGGCAATGGGAGAGGCATAACTCTTCTAAATATGATTTATAAGATAACTGCCAACATAGTACAGAAGCGAATACAGGAAAAACTAGAGGGTAGCCTAAGAGAAGAACAAGCTGGGTTTCGTCCTGACAGAAGCTGCATCGACCAGTCCAACACTCTTCGAATAATCGTCGAACAATGTATTGAATGGCAAACTCCTTTATATATGGTTTTTGTAGATTTCAAAAAAGCTTTTGACATGATGAACAGATCCGCAATATGGGCGTGTCTTAAAAAGAAAGGTGTTCCCGACAAACTTATCAACATCATTAGAGCGTTATATGATGGTTCTGAAGTATCAGTCCTCCACAACGGCACCTGTAGCAACACTTTCA
This sequence comes from Delia radicum, assembly GCA_021234595.1. Classification (NCBI taxonomy): domain Eukaryota; kingdom Metazoa; phylum Arthropoda; class Insecta; order Diptera; family Anthomyiidae; genus Delia; species Delia radicum. The sequence continues at coordinate 193,241,322 of CM037853.1, forward strand.
CAACAAATGCTGGGGTAAAACAAGGTTGCCCTCTTCCGCCACTACTCTTTACTATAGTACTGGACGAAATAATGAGAGAAGTATCTTCCATCAAGAGAGGGATAACGTGGACATTTAGCAGTCATCTCGAAGATCTTGACTTTGCGGATGATATATGTTTGTTATCACATAAGATCAGTGATATGCAATCAAAGTTAGACCACCTCCAAGAACTAGCAAAGAAAGTTGGTATAGAAATCAACGTCGCGAAAACAAAGGCTATGAGAATTAATAACAATAGCTCACATCATATTTTATTGAACAACCAACGCATCGAATACGTCAACAAATTCTGTTACCTAGGTAGCATAATAACAACATCAGGCGGAACAAAAGACGACGTAGCCAATCGAATCAACCGAGCAAGAGCAGCATTCGGTAGACTAAACGCGGTCTGGCGCTCAACACAAATATCTAAGAACACCAAACTGAGGATATTCAAAGCGTGTGTCAAATCCATATTACTTTATGGTTGTGAAACCTGGTTGGTATCCATAGGCACGACCAGAAAACTTCAAGTGTGTTTAAATAAATGTCTTCGTATTATTCATAAAATATTTTGGCCAGCCACTATACGCAACCAAGATCTTTGGCAACTAGCGAACGAAGAAGAAATTGGTAAACAAATAAAAAGAAGAAAATGGAGGTGGATAGGCCACACTCTGAGAAAAGATGCCACAAATATAACAAGAATGGCACTAAAATGGAATCCCCAAGGCTCTAGAAAACGTGGCCGTCCAAACAACACATGGAGACGATCAGTGAAAACCGAACTTGAACGATATGGTTTCACGAGGGACGATGCCGCAGTTGAAGCTAGAGACAGATTACGTTGGAGAAATCAACATGTTGAAGCCCTATGCTCCACTGAGGAGTAAAGAAGGACAAAGAAGAATATCGGAAATTAAGCTCGATGACAGCTGACAGTTTTGACATATTCATAGAACGATAAAAAAAAAAAAACGAAAGGTCCACTTTAGGTAACAGGCCGCAATAGGGTACGTTTACTTATGTATTAAAAAGCATTATGTTAAAGAACTGCAAATACACTTAGAGTCTTATCTGCATGGTAACAATGAATTTTTGCATTAGATCTACGAATAGTCACATAACACTTAAACTCGTCCATTGAAACATTTCATTAAATTAATGCAGTTTGTCATACATTTTAATGAAAAGTTTCATATTATTTATTAAAAATTTCATACGACTAATAAAAAACTTTCATAAAATATAGTTCCATTAAAACTATGAATCTTTTTCATGAAGTTTGTGTCATTCACATTGTGAAGAAAAATTTATTAGTTTAGTGAAAAAATTTCATTAAAACTCGTCCAAGGAATTCTCTCTGTGTACACTGAAAGAATTATTCTTCATGATATTAATGAAAGAATTTCATAGAATTGTTTTCGTATATTCAATGAAGAATTTAATTATATACAAAAATTTTTATTAATATTGTGATATTTTTCAGAAATCTTTATTCATAAAATTTCATAGTTTCATAATAAAAAAAATCATTTGTTCTCATAAACTATTTCTTCATAAATTTAATGAGAATTTTCTTCAGAGCTATATATTGTTTTAAAGACTAAACTATTAAATATTTTTTTTAAAATTTCTTAATTTCATTCATTTTCATACATTACAAACTTTATTTTTAAGATATAATTTTCAAGTCTTCAACTAATAAATTGCATTCAGTTAAGCATTTTTTTGATCTTCATTTTTGGAATTATTTATTGTTTTTATGTAAATTTTCATTAATTATGTAAAGCATTTCATAAAGATTGCGCTTCATGAAACCTGTTTCAGAAATGCTATGAAAAGTTTCAATCGACGGGTTCCAGTAACAATTTTCATTAAAGCAATGAAGAAATTCATTAATAAAGTAAATTTAATTCTCTCAGTGTAGTTGGAATTAATTTGTTGAAAATACATTTCATATTAAACTGATTACGTTAAATGCAATTACAGTATCCAAATATATTAAAATTTTTGTAAATATAAATTTTTAAAATTTCACGATTATTTTGCAATTATAAAAAGCATTGCATTTTTGAATACAGGAGATCTTTCTGTCATAAACAATATTCCTATTTTAATTTTAAAGAAACTGTTTACAAAGATATACAGATGTTTACATTTTAATCTTTTCAAGGTACAACACATTCCCCTACTGCTATTTTATAGCACACAACTGTTAAAGTGTTGTGTGTATTTGTTATTCTTCAAAAGTTTTTCAGTATTAATAATTTACATTTTCATAAACTCGAATCGAAAGAAATTTATATGAGTCATTCCCTGTTAAACCGAACGATTTTTTACATAACGATTTTTGTTTGGTTTGAAATTTGGCAGACGTGTTTGTATTTGAAAAATATTTGACTTTTTTTAATTATTTTTTTTTTACTTTTTAACTTTCTTTTGCATTTTTTACCACTTTCGACGCCACCTTAAAATAAAAATAATATATAATCGTCTACGCACACTTCTATTAAATATGTAGTGAAATTTTCAGAGTGAGACGGCTATGGTTTCTATTTTTTAAAGAGTTTTTACTAAAAATACCAGAAAAATGGTAAAATCCATTAAAATTGCCCAACTTGTATATAAACTACTTGATTTAAAAAATGAATATGATGCAACAGAGAAATGTACACTGTGTTGCAAAAGTGAGCAAATTTATCAAAATTAAAACGCAAAATGTATTTATTATCCAAATCTGGAATCTAATGTGGTATAATAATATGGTGATGTGTCCTCTTCATAATCATAGAGGTCCAAATTTTTGGCCCTTCTATATTTTCTACAATCTCATTTTCGCACAAAGACTACGATTTACTAAAAAATTAAGTATATTTTTAGTTCAAAAAGTAACTGCATTTTAATTGATCAGGATAATTGTTAAAGTGTAAATTCTTAAAATGCTTATTTAGGCCAAACTATCTTTTTAAAAAAGCGCAATTAAAAAAACGCAATGCAAAACTATTTTATTATAAATTTTTTTTATATATATTTTTTTTTAAAAGAAACAACACTCTGGAAATTCTTCCTATTTATTAATGTGTTGCTTTTTTTTCAAAGGGAATAGTAGAGAGATGAAAGGTGGGTAAACAGGATTTAAGAAAATAGTTAAAATTTATTTCTTTTAAGCAGAACACATAATAATCTTTTGGGGAGACTATTAGCGTTTGCCTCTGAACTTTAAGAAAAACCAGCGATAAACGAAACAAACTCATTACATGTTGAAACGAGTATATTTGTCCATGCCAACTGGATTCCAATACATTTTTTATTTTATTTTTTTTTGGAAAAATGCTACTTAACACTTCGAAATCATATGGGAACTCTACATACTAATGTGCCATTTTATCCAATACCAGTCCCACCATATGCAAAAATAGGGATCATATTTTTATGATTTGTGTGTGTTTTTTTTTTTTGTTTTACAAAAAGTATTTTTTAATATAAATTTGAGTGTTTTAAGGATATTTGAATTAAAATTTGTTATTTTCAAAGTGATATACATAGATATACAAATATTTAATGTGGAAACATGACATGCCAACTATACAAAAATTAAATTCTCAATGACTCTAATTTTACTATGAAATTAAGAAATTCAGAATATCGATTTGTAATGTGTACTCCTTACCTGTATCAATATTTTCCAACAAGAAGTAATGAGTTACCAATAGTGATACCTCATTACATTTTACATTACTACAAAACATAAAATAATGACTTACCGATTATCAATTACATAATGTATTCATTATAAACGCAAAGTAATTATTAATATATATTTTTGACAATCTATTTATAGACACATTACTTTGTGAGTTTTTGTAAGCATGAGTGTAAGGTGTATATTTTTGATATCACGATCGATAACACGAAGCACAACAACTCATTTACATTTAAAGCAATAACATATTATATGTATCGATAGCTCAGTTGGTAGAGTTCTCGCCTAACTAATTGTTAAATCCAGAGACCCCAGGTTCGAATACCAGCATGACCACGCAATTTATTTAATAAAAAAAAAACTTTAAAAAAAATATCTGGAAAAAAAATTTTATGCATTTTTGTATGAAAATCTTTTTATAGACACATTACTTTTTCCCACCATGTAACCATATAAGTAACCAGTTACTTTACCCCCTACAAGGTATTGAGTCCACCCATTACTTTTAGGCTCATCGCCTGTAAAATTCATCAGTGTAATGTAATGCGTTAAGCCCTATGGCGATACATTACTTTACCCATGATTTGGTAATGTGTGATTTTGCTGGGAGGTAGCATAGTTTCTCTGTAAACCATTTACACCTATATACACCTACTTTCCAGAAAAAAGAATATTATCTTCTAACTCGAGAAGTGTACAAGATATTAATTTGAAATTTTTACACAATATGAAGCATGGTATAACTAATAAAGCGGCATAATTAAGCGTTTTTTGACTTATGTCAGTCTTTCAGTAAATGAGCGATATGCCGTAACTAGTTTTATATAAGAAAATTTACTCGCGTTGTACCGTCCCGAATGTGACAGAAAATCGCGTTTTTTGTTAAGCGTTTTTTGTTGTACAATATCACAAAAACTTGGAAGAGTTCTGAGATTAGATTTGCATTCAAAGCGAAAAATACCATTTAAACGATATACTATAAAATGTTATTTTTGAGTATTGTGAAATTGAAAATTCGTGTATATATGAAGGGCTTATTGTAAAAACTTGATAAGCCACATTTTATTTTAGGTCTATTTTCTTCTTTTAAAGGTCGAAAAAAATGCAAAAACTATGACTTTTGCAGGACGTTTATAATCTATGTACTTGTAATAAGTGTCTAAGTAAGACTTCTTTCCAATGTTATTCAATGGATGCCTAGAAAACAGCGAAAATCCATAAAATAATAAATGTGGCTTATCAAGTTTTTGCAATAAGCCCTTCATATGTATATTGAAGAAAATGAAGAGGATTACTTGTTTTTTAGAAAATAATATGAGAATTTTTTACTATAATCTAAAAATTAGTTTTGCTTAAAACGTCGAATTTGAGATGTGATATAACTCGAACTACACCGAATTTCGAAAAACTTAATACGCATATGTCATAAGAACGTTGAATACCAATTTTCTCCCTTTCAATGAAATTGAAGCACATCAATTCCAAAAACGACTAAAATTGAATCGAAATTTTTTAGAATGCCCCTTATGATATAACATATTGTAAGATACAATTAAATATGATGTTTTACAAAAATTACAGAACGGAGTAAAAATGTTCCTATGCAATCATATCTTGTTGAATATAACAAAAATATTGGTAATGTCCTCTCATTACTGTTTGCATTACCAATAATGTTATATAATTACCATTATTTTAAGACACAAAATATTGACGTCTTAATAACGGCCTATTATATTGAATGTTATTAAATAATCACTTATTCATAATATGTTAAATAAGCACTTTTTGCGCAGTCAAATTTTATATATATTTTACAAATTAAAAAAAAAAATACAAATGCTTTGCGGTTAACTTTTTATTATGAGTCCTAAAACCAACAATTGGACTTCAAAAGCGGTAACCTTGCAACAAAATATGGAGTAAGCCTAAATTTGACCCTTACATTAATGTCAGACCTCAAATAAAAGTTAAGAGTATGGGCCATCCATTTATTTATATCAAAATTATTGTTTTATACGTTACATTTGTGCTATGCAGCTAATCTATAAAATAATCAAATTTTAATTGGTCCACAATGAGTGATTATATATGGTCATATTGTATCGCAATACAAAAGATATTACAAATGTGACCTAAGAGGCTACAGCTTAACACGATACGAATAAAATCTTAGAAGTTGTAAATCTCCTTTTTTAACAATCAATTAATATATTATTTTTCAAAATTTTTGAGTATTTTTTGTTACTACCCGGCTAAAAATCAACATATATGCATCATTAACATTTGACATTCGAGGTCATATATGTCCATATACCGCCATATGAGATTCATGTATGTTTATATGAGTGCATATGTGTAAATATTATCTCAATTTTTGTTAATGTACATTAGGGTCGTCCTTATTTTTCAACTTGCGATTTTTGGGGCTGCCCCCCCTCTTAAAATTTGTTTGGGTACAAAAATTCAACATGCAAAAAATTATAGTTCTAGCATAACGGGAAGATGTCCCGCATCGCCCTTGAAAATCGGGCCCCTTGGAAAAATGGGCATAATTTAAAAAAAAATTTCCAATTTTTTTTTCTTCAAAATTAAAAAAAATATAAAATAATTTTTGTGTTGGGTTGAATCATAACCACTTAGATAAAAAATATTACTTTCCCAGAAAATCGCTAACTTACCCTAACTTTGTGTCAAAAAAATTAATAAATATTTTGGCTGTACCTTAAAGTGACTCTTTTGCATTTTTGAAAATTTTATTCAACAAAAATTAAGTATTACGGATATCCGTTGGAAAAAATTTTTGTTAGAGCATTTTGATTCTCGGGGATTTCAACGTTTTTTTAAATTTGTATAGACTTTTTTTTAACAAGATTTTTGTAATATTTCATCAATTTTATTGTGTATGCTATTTTATAAAATTGTAATAACTTTATTATAAAGTATAATTTTTCGTGTTCATAGTTAACCTGTGTTTTCATGGGGTCACAATTGACCCTCGTATTTTAAAGAGTCAAAAATCACAAAGATGACAAAATAATTTTTTCTTTATATTTCTAATTGTAATTTATTTACATTTTAAAATTAATTATTTAGAACAAATTCAGATATTTGTATTCATATTTAAATTGATTTTTTTGTACATATTCAGGAGTATTTTTGAAAAACGTATTTTTAATTTAATAGTGTAAAATTTTTTTGCATCCGGGTAGTGCTTCCGATAATCGGCTACAATTTGCATTATTACTTGTTTTTCCTCCTCGTTTCGTGACAATATTTTATTGTAGTACTCAATGAGCTTCACTGCCCGTTCTGCAGTGTCATTAACAACCTTTAATTTGTTAACGTAAGTCATATTTGACCCCAGGTTAACATGGGTTAACTATCAACAGAAAAAATAGTATTTTATAATAAAGTTATTACAATCATATAAAAGAGCATATACAATAATATTGATGAAATATTATTAAAACCTTTTTTTAAGGTAAAAATGTATAGAAATAAAAAAAAAAAACATTGAAATCCCCGAGAATCAAAATGCTCTAAAAAAAAATTTGCTAACGGATATTCACAGTACTTGGCTTATTTAATACTTGATATGTGTTTAATAAAGTACTTGACAGCAAACAATAGATTTTTTAGTTTTGTTGAATAAAATTTTCAAAAATGCAAAAAAGGCACTTTGAGGTACACCCAAAATATTTTATATAATGTACATATATGAACATGTATGGAAATGTATATGTAACTATTATTTAAACTTTCGTTAATGCACACACATGAACATATATGATTCCTCATATGAACATGTATGAATTATGTATGGATGCATGTTTACATGTGTGAAACACGTGCTTCTTGTATGGATCCCTTTATGTCGGATTTTTAACAGGGTACTTATTATTCGGAATAAAGTTAGCAGATGAATAACTACTTATTAATTAACTTTTAGTTACCAGTTTTGTAACCAGTTTTTATTAGAATCTAATAACTATTTATTTTATTTTTTTTATTAGCGAGCGGGTAAGTGTGACTACTTACAAACACGAACTCGTAAAATAAAAATAATGAGTTTACGCGCCAAATAATTATTTGTCCAATGCTGTGAATTAGCATTATATAACCACTTATTGGGTAATGCAATTTTTTGCTGGGTACCCGAGTAAAACATTATATATGGCCTTATGTTTCCTCATCTTAAAATATATTATAATATGTGATTATATAGGGTGTCATGCATATCCATATATTATTATATATTTCTTATGTGGTAACATATATAACGATTCAATATATTGTTAACTATTAACTTTTTTAAAATATTAAGCAAATATGCTGTACATAATAAGATATTATAGATCTGGTGTCATATATAATAATATATTATCATATATAACACAACATGTAATTATATGCGGTAACATATAAGCTATATAATTTAAGATATAATAATATATGCTGTCTTATAAAATTTTTTGTTGTGTGTTATATAAGATATGCTTATATATGGTGCCATATGAATAATGCAATTCAAGATATAATTATATATGACATTAAGATTCCCGAGTGAAAACGTTTACATGCGTTATTTTATAAAAATATATATTTTATTGCATGCTGTTATATATGAGTAGAAATGTTTATATATACAAATTGTTTACTCTAATTTTTTAATACGATGCCACATATAATTCCATCTTACTACATATCGACCAATGTATAATTGTATATGACATATACAATTATAATTGCTTAATCTAATTATGTACGAATACATACATATATGATTAGATATAACACAAATCAAAATTATATATAATAACATATAGTACAATATTCAAAAAAATTTATTTCGTTTTGTGTAAAACGATATCTTGACTTATTCATAGTTATATATCGTTCTATACTAGAACACTGTAGAACTTCTTTCAGAGAGAACTATGTATTGCCGCTTTTAAAGTCTGGTGGCTGTATATTAGCCTGGCCCGAATTTAAAAAATTGCGAATTTCGTCACGTACTCAAACGATATGTATTATTGAGCTGTTTATGGATGAAAACTAAACAGGGTGTTTGTACACTGATAGAATTTTCCTTCATAATATTAATGAAACGATTTCATTAAAATCGATTCATTGGTTTAATGAAAAATTTCATTAACTTAATGAAAATTCATTAATATTGGTATTTTTTTCATTAACATTTTTTATGACTTTTTCATAATTTCATAAAAAAAATTCATTAAATCAATAAAAAATTTTGAAATTTTTTTCAATAAAAATTTTGACTTGTAATTAAAAAAAAATTTTTTTTGTACTATCATTTTGAAATAAAAAAACTGAAAAATATCTTTTAAACATAATTAGCCAAAACTTTGATATTAATAAATTTTGTTTATTAAGTTTGCCTAGAGCTACCAGTTTTCGACGAATTTGAATAGTTGGTCACTAAATTCCAGGGAACAGATTCTCTATGAAAAACGATATAGTTTTGTTCAAAACGAGACCCAAATTGTAATCGTTTTGCCGATGTTACACATTAACGTTATGCTAAACGATAAAAAATTTTTGTTTTTTAACAACATTGTTAACAATATTTAACATTTTTATCTAATATGGTCGTAATTTAACTAAATTTAACCAAAAAGTGGACTGTAATCTTCGATCGTTCTACAGAATTCCAAGCCAGATCGATAAAAAATTACATATTTTGTACCGACATATAAGAAAATATGTTTTTTAACACAAATTATAAAAAATGTGAAGAAAGATTGAATGTAAAGAAAAACAGATATATAAAAAATTGTTTTTTTTAGTTCAGCTTTGAGTATTTTAATGCCTGTTAATTATATTTAAAAGATTTTTTGAATCATTAAAGTTCTTAAATACATAATTTAAAAAAAGTACAATAATTAAAATATTTCTCTTCTATGGATAAAAAAAATTTATTTTCAAAATTTGTAATTTTCGATCTGAAATCTAATCACCTACTTTTCAAATTTTATCTTTTTCGAATTCGTCAAAAATTATGAGCTTTAGCAAATTTGTTGAGAAACAATAGGATTTTCCCCACTGTGCTACATTGGTGGGTGGCACCGGGAAAACCTTTCCTGTTAGATTTCTTTTTTACATGTCATCCTATTCCAAGCAACGAAAATTTGCTGAATCAGGTTGAGTTTAATGAAACACCTTTCATTCACTCAATGAAACGTTTCTTTGGGGACTTTTTTATGAAAAAATTCATTGGATTAATGAAGGAATTCATTAATACTACGCACAAATTTCTATCAGTGTAGTTGCTACCCACGGCCTTTAAGTGCATTTTTTAAAAATTTTGGACTGAGAAAAGTTTGGTAATACTGAGCGTAATATGGGGAAAACATTTATACAAATTCTATAGATTAATTTTGATTCACCACAGCATCATTTATTTTGAAACAAGTAATTTTATTTATTACTTGTTTTAAATTAAAATATATAGTGGACCAAAATTACTCTATGGAAATTTTATTAATATATTTATTAAAATATGCTTAGTATTACCAAACTTGAGGCTAATTTTGTATAAATATCTAACAAAATACAAGTAGGAAACTTTAAGTATTCTCGATTTTTTTTTTATTTGCTCATAATCAAGTGGATAATACTCATCGTTATATATAATAGATTTATACCGTAACTTTTTAGAAAACTGCAAAAAAGTAATATGTTTCTTAATATTTTTTTATGGACTTATATAATGACAAATATTTATATACGAATAATTATCATATATTTGTATGAAATTGTGTATATTTTCATGGTATCATATAAAAAATATAATATTTAGTGCAATTTTACCAGACAACAACTAGGATCTAATAATATTTAGATGTATCAGTTAACATAAAATCATAAACATACAATTTCAGGTCATAATCCAGATACAATAACATCTGGTTTTATATTATTATATCTAATTGTATCAGTTTATAAACTGATATAAACTTATACATTCATATACGAAACTGAGACAATCTAAGGCAATTCTATCGTGGCATAATTCGAAAAAATGTGTACTGGACATATATCTAATTGCTTCATATTAGATCTAAACGCATACAAACACATACAGTTATATGGGCCCATATTTGGAATGCAATTGAATAAGATTACAAATAGAAATAGACACGACTACGTAAAGCTCCATATAAATTTTAACAATTTAGTTTGAGGTATAATTATACATGGTCCAACATAATTCATATTTTCCATGCGTATAAGACATAATTATATATATATTAGGACATTTATTCGATACACCGCATAGTTCGGGACATTTGCGTACTTTGGCGACTGTCCTCAAAGTTTTCATACATGTAGCGTATAAGTTGAGAACATTTAATTTGATACGGCGCATACTTGGGGTCAATTTTGAGTGTATATACAGATGTCCCCATAGTATGCGCTGTGCATACATACAAATAAAATGTCGCATTCTATCCACCAAAAATTATTATTGATTCTAATTATATCTACGGACATTTTGGGATCCATCAGGATATTAGATATGTTTCGTTTCCCAATTTCGAGATCAAATTTGGTCTAACTTAATCCGGTAACATATTTGAGTGATCTAATCAGATATTACTGGTTACAATAATTTTGAGATAAATATATCGATCTATATCAAATGAGATCTGATTTTGGATTTGAGACTTAACTTTTTTTTAATCGGATAGCTTAATATGGGTGCATGTGGTGGCGCGTATGATCATATGTAATTTTTTCTTAGATTTAATTTTTCAAAATTTTTTTAGATATGGTCCCATACATATTAATATCTAAATATATATAATAAACTCGTTTGTAAATGCAAAACTATAATAAATTTTATGTTTATCATAGTTTCACCATATTTATAAGTTATATGCGAGTTTTTATGAGAAGGCCAAATATTAATGTTTTAAAAATTGAAATGAACCACTCGACAGTTATATTTAAAATAATATATAGACCATGCTATTATATTAAATAATATATAATCAGATGGTACAACGTATAATTTAATAAAATTGGATGAGGACAACTTTTGGCCAAAACTTTATAAAATCACTTCTAATTATATCTCAATTAATCTAATATGAAACAATTAGATGTAGTTTGATACAATTAAATCGGGCCATTTTCCGGTTGAAATTTTATATAATTAATTATGGGGTCATATTAAATTAGATAATATTATATAAAGCTCCATATCAGTTTTTTTTCATCGGGGTGGCAAGTAAAATTGTATTGTATTATATATAATGTCATACTTAACTATCCTAAATTTTACGAAATTGGATCACATTATATAAGATTGTATAACATTATTTTAGTCGGGTACATTTATTTAAATATCGACGTGTCGGAACATATTTAATTTCTTCCTTAAATACGTGTAAATTTTTTTTGAAATAAGATTCCGACTGCCAAATTGCAAACAAAAAAAAAACCGGATGTAAAAAACTCGTTCGGTTTGACATGGATTGGCTCATATCCTGAATAAAACGTGAAAAATAAAAACAATTTTCTTCGCTCCTCTTAGTTTTTAATTCACAAATAAATTCTATATTATTTCACTTCCATGCTTATGTTTACATTCATTAAAAAAAGTTTTTAAGTTACTTAAGATGGGTTTAGATTACGGCATATGGTTTCATAAATTCTCATAGGCAATAGAAAGTTAACATTTTAAATCTTATAAATGACTTATTGGTTATGGTACAATCTAAATCGGCCTAAGTTGTATCGAATACTATGAGGCTGAGACCAAAACAAGTACACGCAGAAAAATTAATTGCAAACCGAATTAAACCAATAAATTCGGTTAGTACAACCCAGACACGGACGGCGTCAATTACATTTCACAATCATTCACATGTGAATTTTTTCAATATCATTAATTATTTCAGACCAAAGCTCACACTTGTTTTCTTAAACGCTTCCATAGAAAATTTGTAAAACTTTTGTATACCTAACATGGGGATTAATAACAACATCTGGGTATTTAACTACAGGGAAATTACTCAATTACACCCAACTACTTGTGGTTAGACGTACACAAGTAATTGGTCTGTAATTAAATACGCAAATATTGGTATTATGTCCCACGGTCCCTTGATAAAATTGAAAATTTTAAAAGGAAGCGTTCAAGCCAACAAATGCGAGCGTAGGTCTGAAACTATTAACTATATGACAAATTTCACCACACTAATAGAAGTTTGTGCGTAGTATTAATGAATTCTTTAATTGATACAATGAATTTTTTCTTAAAAAAGTCTCCAAAGAAATGTTTTCCAAAAGAATTTCCGATATTCCGACAATGAAACGTTTATAGAATTTTTAACACAGTTTCATAAAATTTTTTAATATTAAGAAGTTCCTTGAATTAATAAAACTCTTCATGAATGTCTTGAAAAGTGCATTGGAACTAAGCCAATGAACCGCTTCTTATGATTTTATAAACAAATTCATAGAAGCATAAAATTAATGCAAGGCTACATTGAAATAATAAAGCACTCCATAAAATATATTGAACACTTGAGAATTAAATCTCAAAAATTAAGTTTGAAATGTATGAAAATTAGTAAAATTATGAAATTTTATGAAAAATAAAAAAATGTAATGTTTGAAAAATTTTAATAGCTCTATCGAAAGAGATAATTTATGAAATCGAATGCATTTTTTTATGAAACTATGAAATTTTATGAAAAAATGTTTATGAAAAATGTCTTAATATTAATAAAATTTCTTGGATATAATGAAATTCTTCATTGCATCTACGAAGCAAATTCTATGAAATTGTTTCATTAATATCATGAATGATAATTCTTTCAGTGTACATTCTAAATACTATTGATATTTTAACTAAAATTTAGGTGTATTAACCGAACTTTTCAGTGATAGTAAAGGAATTTCAGTTTAAAAATTACAAAATTTTTCTCAGTGTATGAGTAAAGTTTTAATTGAAACGAATTGAACACAGTCTGTTAAACCTATACAAAAAAAAAGCCACCAAAACCATTAATACCACAATTACATGTTAATTACGTTGTCCCGAATATTGCACTTTTTGGAATTGATTGATGGAAAACCACTCAATCGATGCATATTAAAGAGCTGAATATGGGAAAAATAAGTACAACAATTTTGAAGTGGATCTTTAGTTCCCTAATAGCGATTTTGAAAAAAATTTTGAAATGGGGCTCAAAAGTTTCTTATTTTTACTGGAAAAATATTTTTAAACTTTCTGTAGAGTAATTTTTAGTTCACCAGAGCATTTTTTAATTTAGGCCAAGTACACTTTCTATGTACAAACCTAAAAAAATATAAAGTATAGAAATTGTACTTGCTCAAAATTAAAAAAATCATCTTGGATACCAAAATTACTCTGCAGAAAATTTTAATTTTTTTTTCAGTACTAAGTCAAAAATTACGAAATTTTGGAGCAATATTTGGAAAAAAAATTTAAATTTTTTTTTGACAAAATGCACTACAACTGGTCAATCGCTGGTAGGGAACTAAAGATCCACATCAAAATTGTTTTACTTATTTTTCCCATATTTAGCTCTTGAATACGCATCGATTGAGTGATGTTAGCTTTTTTTTTATTCGTGACACCCTAATGTTCATTACATACATATATTTTTCATATTTATTTGTTCATTTTCTTTTTCTATAATTTGCATTTGGAGCATTTGTTTACAAAAGGATTTTCTAAAAAAAAAATAAGCTAAACTTTTTAAATACAAAAAAAAATAAAAAATAACAATAGAATAAAATGTAAAAAAAATACAAACCTGAAGAAATATGAATGGTTTCTTAAAGAAAATTAATTATATATGTTAATTAGAGCGGCATTATTTTGTATAAAGAAAAACTTTTGCAGAAAAATTAAAATTTATTTTTCAGATTATTGTAGCACTGGGTTTAAAGGTCATTTAGTGAGAATTTGAGAAAAATGGAATTTTTCGATTTTTGTCAATTTTTGTCAATTTTTCTTAAATTCCCAGGTGAAAATGTTCATATATGATCCTATATTGCCATATATGGTTTCATGTGTAAGGATATATGGTTCCATATATGGGCATATATGAACATATATGTAATGTATGGGAGCATATATAGGTAAATACATTCAAATGAAAAGTTTATATATCGATATAAATGACACCATATATGATAATATATTGCATATATTGGTTCATATATGCCATATATCTCCATATATGAATTCATATATTATTCCATATATGGTTAATATGTTTTAATTTTTGATCAGATATGACCATATATGAGGATGAAATTTTTTTATTTTTAACCCTTATTCTGCGGTCTACGAGTTCTTGACAAAAATATAAAATTTAATGTTTTATTGATTTATTGATTTATAAAGACGATTGCAGAGAATGAGTTTTGAATTGAAATTTGAAAATTGATGAAAATTGGTCCATCAACTGATATTATCACGCTAAATATACCATTGGTATAATTTGTTGGCGAGCACCCCCTTTCCGGGGGCAGTAATTTTGTTTTGCTATTTTATCCTAAAGTTGTGAATGGGTCGGAATGATTTATGCACCATCGGAAAGGTATAATATGTCCATTACGAGCTATCTTAAAAAATAACCCATTATAAGCTATCTTAAAATTTTGTATTTTTTCATATTTTTTTATTAAAAATTCACAATTAAAAACCTAATAAAACCTCCAAGTTTAAGTTTAACCAAGTGTATATATTAACAGGGTCGTATTATACCTTAAATGAAAGCTCAATATCCTGTCTATAAATTACTGGCCGCAAAACAGAAAATTTTTAAAATATATAATAAAGACAGGAAAATTAAAAAAAACACCAAATGTTAAACTGACTTGTAATGGGTTAATGAATGGGGACATATTACTCTTTGGAAATATATTTAAAACACCTTTCCGATGATGCCTAAATGATGCAGATCCATTCACAACTTTTGTATAAAATCGCAAAACAAAACTTCAAATTTGAAAAAATTTGGAAAAAAAAACTAAAAAAAGCTTTTTTATATACGAGAATATAGGAAAAGTAATAATATATGACAATATATGAACATTCATATATGACCATATATGAACATTCATATATGTCCATATATGAGCATATATGTCCATATACCCTCAAATTTCGGATCCGAACATATATGTATTCATATATGAACGCATATATGTGGCCAATGGCCACTGGCCATATATGACAATATATGAACTTTTTCACCTGGGTTGCTTTAAAAAAAATATGTCTTGCTACTGGGGAATGCAAAATCCCGCACTTGTTTATTTTCCGGTAAAGCGGGAAATTTTTTCGAAATGCCCAGCATCCCGGTCGAAAAATAAATAAACAAAATTTTTATATTAAATCATATTTTTGTATGAACAATGTCTTGTACGACCTGACATTTTTATATAAAAACAAGTCTTGTTTTACTATGGATTTTCTTAGAAATTTTTAAAAATTCTTAAGTCGGAAAGAAATTTATTTTTTAAAAGCAATTATTCTAATTTTTTAAAAAGATTAAAGATTTTTATTTATTGCGAGCTTTTAACATCTTTATATTTATAAAAACAAGGCAGATCAAACATATTAGCTACACTCAAAACAAAAAGTTTGTAAAGTCAGCAAAAAATTTTGCTGAGTCAGCAAAATTTTAGTCAGGAGGATGCTAGCAAAAAAATTGCTAATGTCAGCAAAATCTTTTGCTGAAAATCAGCGAGCTGATTTTTAGCAACAAAATTAGTAGATTCAGCAAATGTTTTGCTAACACTTAGTAGATTACAAATAAAAAAGCGTTGGTAAAAATTAATAAACTTTTTGCTGAATTTTAGTAGACTGGAAAAAACGCAAAAAAATTGTAAAAAAATTGTAATTTAGTTAATATATTTGCTGAAAATCATAAAACATATTTACGAAATATAAAAATTTTCATTTTTCCACATTGATGTCATGAAGTAATTTAATATCTGAAAATATATAGAAATAAATATATATAACAAAAATTTTCTTTCAACTACTTACATCAATGGTTGTCTAAATGATCTTTTAAGGACGCAACTGCTGAAGATAATTATAGAAACGAAACGAAAAAATAAACAAAAACAAAAACAAAAACAAACGAAACGAAAAAAACAACCCTTTATTTGCAATAAGAAAAATTAACCATACTAAGATGTGTGTCTTTGTGTTTCGCTTTAATCTGTCTACATGTCTGTATATGTTTGTTTGCAATTTGACCACACTAGATTATTAATCTATTAACATTTATTATAGAAATACATATTAAATTTAAATATTTTCTTTTGTCTTTTATTTTATTATAGACAATTATTTTCACAAGCCGGTGACAACGTAAAATTTAAGTTGTTTTAATCCTCAATTTTTTTTTATGTATGAAAAACAGATACAACAGTCTGCCATGGTTGATTTTTTTATATGTCTTATTAGAGTTGTACTTTTTAGTATCATTTTCCTCTTCTCTACTACATCTTGACATGCCGCTACATCTGCTTATCAGCACAATTTTTTTAGCAAAATTAATTAGTAAAACATTAGTATATTAGTAAAGCATTAGTATAAAACAGTTAAGTGCTGAATAAGTATAACAAAAATTTTAGCTGAAAACACGATTTTAGCAAAAAAATTTGCTAAAAAATAGTATACCTGATTTACAAGACGTTTTACTAACTTTTCTACTAACTTATTTTTTTGAGTGTAGGTTGATACTAGTATTTCGATCTGGCTAAAGATCTCATCGGAACCCGATGTTTTAGAAAAGCTAAAACCTCCAGAATAGACAGAACTTCGTTATTTCATATCGTTACCGATTTTTACAAAAAAAAAAAATAAAATAACTCACACACAAGAACTGCCCAGCAAAACCACACATTACCAAATCATGGGTAAAGTAATGTATCGCCATAGCGCTTCACGTATTACTTTACACCTTACCTTACTGATGATTTTTACAAGCGATGAGCGTAAAAGTAATGGGTGGACTTATTACCTTGTAGGGGGTAAAGTAACTGGTCGGAAAAAGTAATGTGTCTATAAAAAGATTTTCATAAAAAAAATGCATAACATTTTTTTTTTACAGATATTTTTTAATTAAACAAATAACTTTTTATTATAAATAAATTACGTTGTCATGCTGGGATTCGAACCTGGGGTTACTTAGTCAATTAGTTAGGCGAGAACTCTACCAACTGAGCTATCGATACATATAATATTTTATTGCTTAAAATGTAAATGAGTTGTTGTGCTTCGTGTTTTCGTTCGTGATATCAAAAATATACACCTTACCCTCATGCTTACAAAAAATCACAAAGTAATGTGTCTATAAATAAGTTTTCAAAAATATATATTCATAATTACTTAACGTTTATAATTCATGCATTATGTAATTGATGATCGGTAAGTCATTATTTTATGTTTTACGGTAATCCATGAGTGTTCAATTATCGGTAACTCATTACTTCTTGTTGGAAAATAATGATACAGGTAAGGAGTACACATTACAAGGTAATGCATTACTTTATCGCACCCATTACCAAAGTTTTGGTGGGTGGCAACGTGTATATAGTTAATATACATGAAACATTTCCATTTCAACATTTCCATTTCAACATTTCCGATAGAACATTACCCCTTCGACGCCCGAATTTTAATAGGTAAGAATTTTTGGAATTGTTGAAAAATTTTAATTTTAAGGCTATTAATGATTAAAATTGTATGTATTTTTGTTTAATTTGGTCATTATTTCGTAGTTTTATAATATTATCTTTGTAGTCAACATTCGATATGGGTTTAAAAAAATATTTCAGAAAGGCACTTGTTGGAATTCTGGGAAACATGGGTTAAGTATTTCCTAGCTAATTAATATTTTATGACTGTAGAGTCATAGTCTATATTCATACAAAATTGCAATTTAAATATTTTATTTCATACAATTTATTATCGAAATCAACTGCAGCATGAAGCCCTAAATTAATAATGGTTTTGGCCAGTTTTGACCATAGATATTTAAGGATTAGTAATGTTTACGTAATTTTTAATTTCATAATTTCATATTTACGACCCAAATAAACAATATAACATCAACATCAAGTAAACATACATCCTTGCGTTTTTTTAAGAATTAAATTTGACAAATTTGTCACCAAAAGACACATTTTCTTGCAAAAATATATAATATATATTTTGCATTTTTGTTTAAATAAATGTAATAAAAATCAAATATCGGGTTTTGATAAATACCTCAAATTTCTAGGTTTTTTTTTTTGGAAGCTGGTAGAATGTGTTAACAATAGACAAAAATCTTAATATTAGAGTAAACTCAAAAAAATAAGTTAGTAGAAAAATTAGTAAAACGTTAGTAAAATTTTAGTTATACTTACACAGAACTTAAGAGTTTTGAACTAATTTTTTTAGTATTATTTTACTAATGTTTTACTTATTTATTTTGCTAAAAAAATTGTGCTTATAAGCACGTTGATAGTGTGGACGAAACCCAGATTTAAAGTTATACGCATAGACTCTTGTAAGACAAGAACAGTTTTTTATATGTTTTTCAAACAAAAGGGCGCCATCAACGTGTATTCATATAAATTATTGATCTAATAATCTCAAATATTGTGTTGATTCCGGCTTGACAAAGAAATTGATTATTAATTTAATTAAAGACAAAATAAAATATTTAAATTTATTAATAATAAAATGTGTATTTTTAAACAAAAGTTTTATAGTGGTAATTTATGGATTGTGGATAAATTGCAAGAAAATACATGGGCTATTTCAAATTTTTTGAGCACCTGCTGAAGCCGACATACTATGGCTCTTATTTCGTTAAGTTTTATGAATTGAAAAAAAACGTTGTACAGGGTTTGGATGACTATACTTGAAGGATATGACGTGCAAAGTGTTACATTGAAAAGTCTTCACCTTAAGAATTGGTGGTCATCTAAAATTCGAAAAATGAAAAAAACGACTTGAAACTTGCAAGAGTTTTTTCATTCATTCCGTTTTCTCTGTAATAGTTTTTAGCTTTCAGATCCAAACCAATTCAAAATATAGTCACTAGACTTGGAGGATATATCCACAAAAAAAAATTTTTTGATATCGCTGCTGGGTGAAAAGTTGCATGGTGGTTTACAAGTGAAACCAAAATTTTCCGAATTTTGAACTTTTTGAAGATTTTTAATAGGGTTTTTGCGCCGTTTAATTAAAATGTATTTTAAGCGCAGAATTAATACCTCAAACTTTTTAAATAATTTTATAAAGTTTGAGGTATATCAAGTTGGTGTCAGCGCACCAATAACGTTCCACGGACACCACAAACTTAAAAGAAATTAGCGTAAATTTTTTGAAAATGTATCTTTATTGCGTCTGACAATCTGAATTGTCTTTTTAGTTGGCTAGTGTATTGCGTGATGTGAGTAACTTCGTAAAGTGCACCTCCGAGGCGAAAACGCACTTTAAAATTTTTAAACGCAAAAATTTTATGAACTTTTGAAAATTTTTGCAAAAAAAACAATTTTTTTTAAGCTTTTTTTTATATCAAAACATGGCATGGGAATATGTTTAGGTTTCTAAATAGATTCTTCGCGACGGACTAAACTGATAAAGTGCAAAAAAAATAATTTTTTTCAATCCTGGCGCGTGCAGCAGCAGTTTTTTCCAAACACATTTCGCTTTGTGACAACTAAAGCGCTGTATCAATTCCGCTCAAACGTACATCGAATGGAAGACTTTACTGAGCTTGATACTAAAATCGAAAACGCACCAAAAAATTTTAAGGATTTAAAATTTTATGGAGGAAACAAAATGTTTCTAACCTTAAAAAGCATCCTTGTATAAAATATTTTATTTTGAAAATATAAAAGAATTATTTTTGAATTCGGGTTAATAAGTAACACAGAATCCCAACAAGTATTTTATAATCGGTCCAATATTAATATTTGCAAAAAAAAACGCGTTTTTTTTGAACCCCTAGAAAGTGAGACTATATTTTTAAACAATATTCACGAGGGCCACCTTAACAAATTTCAACAAAACAATTAAAACATACTACCGCGAAAACCGCCAAATTACCACCGATGCAATGACATCTTAAAGAACTTGCTTTATTATAAAAACTGTATGATAATAATAGCCTTTGCTGAATGCTTCTAAGAATAAATATTTGAGTTTCAATTAAGTTTATTTTATTTATGCGCGTGAACAGTCGTGAATAAAAATTAGTAAAATGGTTTCAGATTATACATTAAAAAACATGAAATTCGTAAAAACTGAGAAGCGAAACAAATTAACCGAAAAAAGACGCGAATATCGCCAATCTGAAAAAATTAAAAATCAAAAAAAAAACAAACAAATCGCAAATTGGTGTAAGAAAGTCAGTTAGGTATTCGGTTTTAAATAACAATAATAATAATAATAAAAGCAATGCCATCAAAACAAAAAATTGCGGATTAAAAAAAATTGAAAACGGCTTAGAATTTATCACTGGAACCCAAGATTTTACTAACGAAACGTTAGTTACAACTTCCAATTTGCAGAACAATTTTACAAATTTTCAAAGGTAAAAAATCAAAATAGCAAAAAATCATGAGTGGTAAAGTTTAAATGGTTATATCTCTTAAACCATTAGCGATAGGCAAATAGTTTTTTCCCAAAATATTACAAATTATGTCTTATACTAGCCGTAATTTTGTAAAATTTTTAACAATTTTAAATAAATTTTTATACACGATCAAAAAAAAAAATTTTTTTATTTTTTTTTCAGTGCATTTTAAAAAGTATTGAAGCTTTTACAAATATTTTAGTGTGCTAAGAAAGCCCTTAAGGGGTATTATCCACACGCGTTATCCTTTTTCAATTTTAACAAAAACTGTAATTTTAATATTTTTTTTTTAATTTTTAACTTAAAACCGCCGTAAAATTTGCGCCGCTTAATAAAAATGATTAACGCGAACGGATTTCACACGCTAAAATATCAGCTTATACACACACAAATCGACATTAATGTCAGACAAAAAAAAAAAACTTAAAAAAAAAATGTCTAGGTGCTCTAAATTTTTGAAGTTGCCCACATATACCTTTAGATAGACAGACTAAAGCGAAAGAGAAGAACATAAATCTTAGGTAGTTTTTTAAATTTCGTTTCTCTATTTGCAAAATATTTTGTTATTTTTTTTTTTGTTTTGTGTCAAGAATTATCTACGGCATTTATCTTTAGTTCAAGTTGTCATCATTTAGACAACCATGGATATAAGTTTTTGTTTATGTTATATGTAATTATTTCTATAGCCTACACGATCGGTCCAATTTTTAAGCACATTATCGATTGTGTGCAGCTGTATTTCCTCCTCTTAAATTTTTGCGAACAAAAATTCGTTCAACATGGCCCGATAACGATCGCCATTGACTGTAACGGCCACTATTTGCTCATTTTCGAAGAAAAATGGCCCAATTATGCCTCTGGACCAAAATCCGCACCAAACAGTGACTCGTTTTGGGTGTATCGGCACACATTCTGCAACATTACCATGATTTTCAAGCGTATACACAAAAATATTCGTTCAGCGGAAGGATAAAACTAATTATCTGTCAAATCAGACATGAGCTAAGTGTTACCATTCACGAAATAAGCACCAGTTGAAAAAAAAACCATTTATTAAATCAATTCATGCCGTCAATGTATGGACATTTTTAAATTTTTTAATGCATTTTGTAGGATTTTCAGAAAATAAATTAACTGAAGTATAATTTTTGTTAAAATTTTTTTGAGTTTTTTAGCATACTAATATTCTGAAATAGTTTTAATAATTTTTAGCAATGATTTTTTAATCAACAAAATGTTAGCAAAACTTTAGCCGAATTTAGTATTTTTTTTGTTATAAATCAGCTCGTTGACTTTTAGTAAAAGATTTTGCTGACATTAACAATTTTAATTTTGCTGACTCATCAATATTTTTGCTGAATTTACTGACTTTTTTTTGAGTGTAGCTATGGGCAAATGAAAAACAAAATTGTTCAAATTCATAAAATTTTTAATTTCAATTATTTTCTTAAATTTTTCACATTTTGACCAAAAAAGCTAAATTTTGAACCGAAGTGGCACGATCTCTTCGCTTTCGCTAAAAAAACAGTTCGCTTTCGCTAAAAAAAAAATTTAAACAACTTCCAGGGCTGGGAGCCCCGAAAATCGACAAAATGCATTTTAACAACCAGTAGGGTTTTCAAATATGAGATCGATAAAAAAAAGTACATCGAGGAAACAAGCAGTACAATAAAAAAGAAAAAGTACACTATTTTATTTGAAAAAATCATAAAATTCAGTACATAAAAGTAACAATTTATAAATATATATATATATAAAAAAAAATCGGCTGCAGTTTACTTTTTCGGGCACTCCACACAACAGAAAGTATGTGGCAAATCTAAATTTAAAAATGATTTGTTTTTCTATTATCGTACAAACTCCGTATCGCCTAGCAACATATCCCAGCAAAAAAATTACGTCGATTTGGTAAGCAGTTACTTCTTTTGTACGCTTTCAAAATAGCGCTTTGCCTTCATGCATACAATAAAAAAAAATTAATTACGGCACTTTGTTGTGCTTTTCTAAATGCATTCTTGTGAAGCAATAAAGAATGCAGATAATGAAGCTGTGAAGAGTGCATGCAATG
Organism: Delia radicum; assembly: GCA_021234595.1. Lineage (NCBI taxonomy): Eukaryota > Metazoa > Arthropoda > Insecta > Diptera > Anthomyiidae > Delia > Delia radicum. The sequence goes on from CM037853.1 coordinate 193,264,786, forward strand.
AAGTAGTGAGGATCGCATACAATGAAACGATAAGATATCAATGAATCGATTTCGTTGATTTTATAAAAAATGTCATTAACTGTATGAAAATTAAATTTTTTTTTGTAATTTTTTTCATAAAAGAAGCTTTTTTGGAAGTCAATGAAAACAATGCCTTTTAAAAGCGCATTATTGAAGCATTTATTTTTCTTAGATCACATGAAAAAAGCGCTTTTCACCTGCTTAAAAGAGAACTACTATTTGGGACATCGCGAACAAAAATCATGTCTTCTGGAATGAATTCAAGAAGCGCTTGCTTCCTGCTTCTTGGATCACATGAAAGAAGCGCTTTTCACCTGCTTTAAAGAGACCTACCAAGTGGGCAAATATTATGTCTTCAGGAAAGCCTTCAGGAAGCGCTCTGTAATTAAATAAGGCATTCCAGAATTGCTTCTGGGTAAGCGCGATTTTTTGCTGCGATAAGTGTGAGTACTAGAACGAAATTAAATTTTCTCTTTATTTTAGAAAGCATTTTATTTTAAGAGCTTAAAATATCACATTTATCTACTAAAATAAACGGAAATTTCTCACGAACTCAATTTTTACCATTACTTCAGCATTAATAATGCACATGAAAAAATTAAAGGTACCATAATTAAAAAAGGCTACTAATTTTAGTTTAACCTTAATCGAAGTTAAGGTACGAATTAAATGAAAATTAGTTAAAAAATCGTAAATTGTTTTTGAAAAAATCGTTAAAATCGTCATTTTAAAAATAAGAAATCGTTATTCCCAAAACTCCTTGTATTTCAATAAAAATAGAGGACATTTGGGCATTCACGAAAAAATATTGATTTAGCAAGAATCAAAAACTGGGAAACTCACTCCTTTATCATTGATTTTGAAGTTAAATGATTTAAATTATTGAAAAATTAATATTTTTGGATACAAAAGTATACAAAAAATTTCTTCAATGTTCGTTATATTTTTAAAAGTAAATTTTTAAATGAATTTAAAATAAATCTTTCAAAATGATGAAGTTATATTTATGCCCAGTTTTTAACTTCGTATTTAAATATGCAATTAGTTAATTGCCATTTAAATTTAAGTTGTATTTAAATACAGTTTCAGTTTTTCAGTCTTAAATGACAATTGTTATTTATTTGCGACAAAAGTATGGTAGCATCATGAAATGTAAAAAAAATTAATGATCATTATTCATAAAACAGCTGTTTAAAGAATAGAAAAACGCAGAAAATATAAAAATAGAAATAAAAAAAAAAATAAAATATATACATATATATAAATATATATATAAATAGAAATAAAATAAAAATTATAATTAAATTAATAAAAAAAATGAAGAGAAGTGAAAATTTCATCCGAAGCTGAATTTTTATTGGCTGCTGTAATTTTTTTTTTTTTTTTTGAGTTATTAAATGTTAATGGCGGTATAATCAATACACAAATTGCCAAGTTATAGTAAGCGTTTAACCCGAAACGCATGATATTTATAAGATGATCAAAATCAGACGAACAGGAACATCAGCAACACATACACAACCATTGCCCTCGCAATGGAGGCTCAGCGAGATGAGGCACCAATTCGCCATAAAAAGAACGAATTCCATCAGACCAACACGCGCACAAAACAACCATTGCATTTGCAATGAAGGAGTAAACGATGTCTCCAAAGGAATCCGAACGGTTTGCACATGGCTAGACTCAACAGTCCAGCAGCATGCCGAGACACGCCCGTCCAAAGCCGGAAAAGGAAGTGCTGCTGTAATTTAATTTATTTTTTATTGTTTGTTTTACCACGCGGAAAAAAACAAACTGTCAAAATCATATGTTATATTTGTACAGTTTAAATAGACTTTAAATGCCCAAGATTGGTCACTTAAATGTGATTTAAATTTTAAGTTAAAAACTGACATTTGTATTTAAATAGAACTTAAAGTCCAAATGTCATTTAAATACGAAGTGAAAAACTGGGCGTTAGTTAATCATTGAATAAGTAGTAATTTACCCATTTTATGATTTTTGTTCAAATTGAGATCATTTAATCACTTTTGTTGATGTTTTCAATGAAAAGAAACCTGATAAATTTTTGTCAGTAATTTATAGAGAAAAAATTTTTATGAAAACTGAAAATTTTTAAAAACTTTTGTAAATTTTGTGAAGCCGTAATTTTATCATATTTCGGTTTTCAAAATGGAGACAAAACGTCAAAGTTGGCACCGCTGAGCAAACATAATACATTGTTGCAGGGCATTTAAAATAGCCTGCATTTGCTTTTTTATTTTCTGAACAAATTTTGTGTTTTTAACCCTCTGACTGGCAAACGATGTTTTGCATCGAAATTCATACCATGTGCTCCACTCAAAAAAGAAATAATAAGTTCTTCGACAAAATTGTTTATCGTTGCTTAATTTAGGCGATATGAGCCAAAATATGTTACGGTGCATTTTGGAAACTAAAGCATATAAAGGAGAAGTTTTGGAGAAAAATTATTTCTCTTACCAAGATATAACCACACTCGAAAAACAATTTTTTTCTGCTCCTATTTAAGAAGATATCGCGATTTTCGCTTTTTGGAAACAGCGAAATTATGCGAAAAAGTATCTAAACTTCAATTTATGTTATTCAAACTTTAACGCTTTGCTATTAATACTTAATGTCTTTTTTTCTGCAAAATTTCACAAAAATCCGTCTATTAGCTTATATGTTAAGACGATGTCCTTGAGACTAATCCTGATAAAATCATATGAGTCCTTGGACAAAAGTAAGGACTTATTATTAAATATAATGCTTCAATCTTACTTATTTTTTTTTTTTTTTTTTTTTTTTTTTTTTTTTTTATTTTAGTTAATGTACTTATAATTAAAATTAATATAATTACATTACTCCCATTGGAGCTTCTAGCAACGAAACTTATATTTTATTATAAAGAGTCAACTTAAATTGGTTTTTTTGATTTTTGAAAAAAAAAATATTTAAAAATAATTAGTTTTTGAAATGTTAAGAAATTTTGATTTTGAAGATTTCTCGCTTCCAAACCATGGACGGCACACGAATAATTTCTTTGCAAATAGTTAGCAAATTTAGTTTTATATCGGAATATATTAATTTTCATTTTCATTAATTTTTAAGCATAAAGCGCTTATTTGACGCATTTGTGGTAAATTTTATGAAGACTGCCCTGAGGCAGCTTTACCCGTTAGAGGATTTAATAAAAAAAGTTTTTAATTTAATGTTTTTAACAAAAAAAAAAAAGAGTACAACAATCTTAAAAAAGTACTTTTGCGTTCTTCTTAAGGTGTTATGCAGATTAAAGTTGAAATGTAAAAAAGAATGCGTACTGCTGAAAACAGAACGTCTGTCTGGCAAGCCTAACTACCACGCTACACTCAGGGAAAAAGATATCATCATATTGATGAAACTGTTTCATAAATTGTTTGTTATAAATTATTCAAAGATATTTATCATAAAGAGTTTCATAAAAATTTATGTCAGATGTTTCATAAATCTTGTGAACAAGTTTCATAAACCGTGTGAACATTTTTTTTTTTGTTTTCTATCAATTGAAATGTAAAATTTCCATTTGAAATTTAAAAATTATCAATAGAAATTAAGAATATTCATTTGAAATTAAGAAAATGTAATTGTTTTTTTTTTGTTTGTTTCGGCTTAATTAAGCTTAATTAAGACCTTAAGGTCCGCTTGTGTCAAATATTTTATAAAACAAGGTTTTGTGTTTTTAATGGAATTTTGTGAATATTAATTTAGTTTTTATAAATTTCAGTGGAAATGCAAATTCTTAACGGCAATTAGCCTCATTTTTATAATGTACATTTAGCTACTAACTGACACTTTAAGTGACATATATAAACTTTCATCATACAGTTTAATGTTAAATTTTAACTGGGCATTGAGTAATTGCGACTTAATGTTTTTAAATTCAAAATTAAAATTCTCAACTTAATTTATTTTTTTCTGAATTTTAATAAAAATAAATATCAATTGATATTTTCTGAGTTTAAATTTCAAATTCTGGGTTTTAATTAATATAATTTAAATAACAGTTTTAAAAATATTGTATTATAAATAAATTTTTGTCATTGGCTGTAGCATTTATTGCGTTTGTACGCTACCAAAGAAAATTTTTCATTTCATAACAATTTATGCATTTGCTTCATCATATTACTAAATCGTGTTATACAGGGTGTCTGGTAGCAGATTTATATTTTCAAACTTAAATAAAAAACGTAATAGTTGATACAGAGTTTAATTAATAGCATTGAACGATAGAATGGAAATGCGGATTTTATTTTTTAAAGAGTATGTCATCCAGATGTCTTCCGTCGAGTTGAACACACTGTTCAAAACGGAGCCTTGTGTTCTGCGCCACACGCTGCAGTAAACTTGGTTCAATTGAGCTGATTTCTCGACGAATATTTCGCTTTAAAGCCACAAGAGATTGGGGATTGTCATTATAAACCCTCTCTTTGAGGTAGCCAAATAAAAAAAAATCCATGGGATCCACTCGGTCCATCACGTATTCGCCGAATACCGAACTTTGAACAAAATTGTCGACGAGCAACTACGTAAGAATCATTACTCTTTAAAAATGTCTCCACAGCGAACGCGCGATGCTTACTCGACCACTGCGACATCTTGACTGACAAATCCGCACAATCGATAGTTCCAACGTCGCCACTCTCCCTCCGCACCGTTTATTACTTTTTGAAATAATAGTATTTAAAAATATAAATTTGCCACCAGACACCCTGTAGCATTTATGAAACCTTTCATGAAAAGCCATGCAACTTCTTCATATTTATGAAACATTTCATAAATATGATGAAGCTTGTCTTCAATTTGAACTTTTATGAACAGCTTCAGCATATTTATGAAGTGTTACATTGGACCAAAATCGATGATGTTTTTCATCATATTTATGAAGTTTTTCCTTTGAGTGTACTTTAGCAAATTTTGTAACAAACGTTGAATTTTTTCGGCCGGTGTAAATAATAATTTGATTAAAATCTTTATTCAATATTCAAAATAAGGTTTCCACATTACAAAAAAAACGTGTGTATTTTTAAAAAAAAAGTGTGCGATTTTTTTTTCAAGTCAAATTACATGACATTTTCCTTACAATAAATTGTATTTGTGTAATAAAAGGTTAATGTAAAAATTTTATGATAACAATAATAAATGTTCTCTGTTAAAATTGAAAACCTAAATAAAGGCCTTTGTCATAGTATACAAAATTGAAAAATGTTATCTAATTTATTTTAAGTTTTTTTTTCTTGTTTCTCAAATTCATTGAATCCTTTGTTATCCTTTTCAATAACAAAAATCATTTTAGAAGTCAGTCACGTCGGTCATCCATAATCACTCAATCAATCAGCAGTGAATAACTAAGCGACAACATCTTCATGTTATCTCATGTTTTAATGGCGCCTCAAAAACTACATATAAACATAATGGATGCTCCTTTTTGTTATGGATGCACAGTGTCACATTTTGCCCAATTTAGAACGACAAAAATAAAAAAAAAACAGTTTTCTGATTAGTCAAGTTTTTAAGTATTTAATAGGGGGTTCAAATTACTCGGGTTTGGTATTGTTCGAGTAACTCATTTTTAAGGTTTTTAACTTACTCGATTAAACGAGTAAGATTTTAAAATTACTCAAGTAACTCGAACAATTTCAATAGTTTTATATCATTAATTTTTATTGAAAATACAAATAAAAAAAAACACACACACAATAAATACAAAATGAGCAGTTCCGAAATGTTTTTTATTTTTTTTGAAGCTAGTTAACATAATGCATTTCTAGAAGACTTCAGCCAGAAAATGGTTTTTGTTGGTATTCGATATTTTAACACGCATATCCGTAGTTTTTGTTCATTTGAGAAAAATTTCCAATTGAAAATATTATTGCACCTCTTGCTGATCTCAATGTGAACAAATCACCGGGGACGGATGGCATATCAGCACTGGTGCTAAAACAGTGCTCTTTTACGTTGGCACGTCCATTATCAAAAGTTTTCAGCTCTTCGTACCATGCGGGAGAGTTCCCCTCATGCTGGAAGGTGACCAATGTCCAGCCAATCCCTAAAAAGGGTGCGGCTAACAACCCTGAAAATTACCGCCCAATCGCAATTTGCTCTGAGCTCTCCAAAGTGAGACCATGGTTATCTACCATCTTGTGAAATATTTAGAGACCAATTCACTTTTAAATGATCGACAGTATGGCTTTCGTTGCAGTCGATCTACGGGAGACCTGTTGGCGTTTCTATCGGAACGTTTGAGCCCGTCACTCCACCACTTTGGTGAGAATAAAGTGGTTGCTCTAGATATTTCCAAGGCGTTCGATTGTGTGTGGCATGCGGCACTCGTGTATAAGCTAGTTGCTTTTGGTGTCGGTAATGTCTTCTCTCGGTTTATAACGAGTTTTCTCAGAGACCGCACTGTATGTTGTTTTAGAAGGGGTCTCATCAAACGAGTTTTAACTAAATTCAGGGGTACCCTTTTTCTTATTTTTATTAATGACCTTCTTGGTCAGACCTTCAATCCTATCTACTATTTTGCAGATGACAGCAACATTTGTCATTTATTTTCAATCGATCACAGGCCAAGCTCTTTGGTGATAGAGGGCATGAATGACACACTCAATCAAGACCTTTCTACAATCTCCGAGTGGGGTCGCGCGAATAAGGTCGATTTTAATGCACGTAAGACCCAATGTTGTATGTTAAGCCACAGACAGGCTGTGTAATTAATATTGTCATCTGTAGCTATGGATGGTATAGGTATTGAGGAATCGGATACTCTTGAAGTTCTGGGCATGAGAATACAGTGCGATGTCCGTTGGAATAAGCACTTATTTCAAGTGTTGAAGGAGGCATTCAAGTGTCTTGGTTTTCTGAAACGGCGCTAGACTTACTTGACTTCATCCGATCTCCTTACTATTTATACCTGATATATCCGGCCCAAAAAGGAATACAACTCTCATATATGGGCAGTGTATATTCTGAAGCTTCTGGACCGTGTTCAGGGGAGGGCGGTGAAGCTTACCAATGACTGTAGTGTATCCAACTCTATTGACTCAGTGAAACATCGTCGGAATGTGGGTTGTGTGACACTTTTCTATCGATATTACCATGGGAGGTGCTTATCTGAGATAAGTGAACTTTTTCCAAGAGCCCGAGTTTTTATTCATAATACTCGCTTATCTAGTAGAGCACATCCGTTTGTAGTTGACTGTCCTGTGTTTAGGACAACGCATTAGAGAGGAAATTCGTATTTTATTCGAACGATTCGTATGTGGAAAAAACTTCCCGCAGAAGTCTTCCCTGTTACTTACAATTTAAAAAAACTTAAATCAAATATCCACAAACACTACTCCCTCTTTCCTCCTTTCCATACCCTAGTTCTAATGCACTGCATACAGTGCACTGCATGAATAGGAGGCATCCCTTGGGTATTGATTAAATTAAAAAATAAAAAATAAAAAAATTTACACAAACGACGGATGCCTTGTGGACCAATTTGACAAATGGAAAAATTTATATTAGGCTTATTAGATGTGATTTTGAGTGAAATTTAAAGAGAAGTCAGTAGTTACTCAATGAATTCAGTATTCGGCCGACGAACATTGGGCCAAATCAAAATAACTTCGGCGGTCGATTATTAAATTTTTTTTTTTTTTTTTTTTTTTTAATAATTCTTTTATTTACAATCTATCCAGATTATTTAATTTGACAGCTAAATTTCGGCTTTTCCTTACATTTCTTTAAATTTAAAAATCGAAATAAAACAGTTCCACCAACTGTCGGTCGGAAATTATTAGTTTATTTAATTAAAAATAGAAAATAGTATACTGTTAAAGTGTTTTACTTTTTAAAATGTTTTTTCTATCGTTTTTGAAAGTTCGACTTTGAGAAAATATTAGCGATATAACTTTTCGCTTTTTTTTGTTTTGCAAATATCCACAAAGTCGAATTTTTGTTGCATCTATAGAACCCTAATTCAAAAACACTTAAAACAACAACTTTTTATGTTGAAATCGAAAAATATGACACAATCGAAAAATAAGACACATCGATCGGTTCAGTAGTTTGAAAACTAATAATTAGAAACAAAATGACGTTATAGCTACGAATAAAAGGTATTTTTTATAGAGGTATAGAACTTTGAAATGGAATAAAACAGAGATAAATTTGTTAAATTGACATGAAATTTACTTTTTTCGGAAGATAATCTTCTGCCATTATAATTTAAATATGACGTTTCCTTCAATAAATAAAAAAATCAATTGTGGCACGAGCTGTGTGACATCTTGCGAGGTCTTGTTGACACCACAGCTCCTGCACATCATGGTTGCTCAATTGATGAACGAAAAAAACGAAAAAAAACGAAAAAGTCAGACTATATAGCGGTCACTATTGACTGTAACGTTCTGACCAGCAACGTTTTTAAAGAAGTACGGACCAATGATTCAACCAGCCCATAAAGCATACCAAACAGTCAGGCTTTCTGGATGTAACGGTGTCTCAACATACACTTGAGGATTAGCAATACTCCAAATACGGCAGTTTTGTTTATTGACGTATCCATTTAACTAAAAGTGAGCTTTATCGCTAAACAAAATTCGCAAATTTCGTGCGCTATACGTATTTTGAACAGAACCATGATTTTCAAAATAAATTTGCACAAGTTGGAAGCGTTGCTCAGGCGTCAGTCGATTCATGTTGAAACGACAAACCAAACTAAACATAAATCACTTGACAGCTGACAAAATGGCCGCCAGTTAAAAAAAGTGTTGCCAACTTAAAGTTCTATACCTGTATAATAAAACACCCTTTACATATATCAATTTCAAAATCGTATATTTTCCCCAATAATTCAGATAGGAACTCAATATTTTATTGTGTTGAACTGCATTGAAATAAATATATAATTTTATAAAAAATCTCAATTTAATTTTTTTTTAATTCAAAAAGTTCCAAATAATTTAAAAAAATATTCGATAATATAATTTTCAGTGGATATTCATTGGTTTAACGTGTGTACCTACCCGAAGGCTTTACACAAGGCATTCTTCACACAGGATCGAAAATATGAGTCGACCAGCGACCCTTTCGCGGGATACTGAGCATACACGTTTGGGTTCCAGTTTTAGAGATTGCGATTGGACAATTACTCTCCCCATTGGTGAGGACGAGGCCTACCTAAAACCTCTGCTGTTTTCAATGGGTCATAGCGCCCGGTTTAGAAGTGCAACTTCACACCAACCAATATGTGCTCTACCTGCTTAGGTTAACCAACAGCCACAACGATTTTTCGCGAAGTGCCTTACCCAATAGTCATTTCCGTAACGAACAATAGCGGAATCATGCAAACAACACGAACACAGCACACGATCAACAAACAAAACATCCCGCAACCTACACCTAACTGAACCACCCAGGTTTTAGTATTCCAACATTCACTCCACACACTCATCCGCAATGACTGGCTTCACTTTGTGGCAACCGTCTCCCTGTCTGCATTAACTGGTACCAAGTCGCTGTCTGATCCGTGTTGAATTCCAGCAGAGGATTCCTCTAGAGAATAATTTACGGTGGGCCAATGGTTCCCGTGTACCAATTTCAAATCATTTTTTAAACCTTGTAGCAAATCGAACACTCTAGTGTTAGAGTTCCAAACAACTCGATAGTGATCACCCCAGAGTTAATGAGGGGTCACAAGTCACTAACTACCTGAAGTAGATAGGCACAGTAGAAATCAATTTTCAGTGGAATAGAACTTATGACTCTCGCCACGAAACTTATATTAGGATAATAAGTGACTTTCGTAAAACCCATTTTTCAAAAGATTGATTGCAGCCTTCCGCAGCCTCAAAAACTATTTGGAAAACAGTGGACATTTATCGTATCACACCCGTTTTGTTCATTTTCTTAATATATTAAATCGTACACTAATGGACGTATCGAAAATATAGGCCCAACAATAACTCGTCTGGTACTCCAATTAGTATACATACACATATTTTGGCCCCGTAGGTGGCGCTGGGCTCGACAAATTAACGAATATGTTAATTATGTTTGTACTTATTGTCCGATTTAGCCCATATTTAGAACGTATATTGGTTATGTAACAAGAAAAAAAAATTACAAAAAACTAACCTGAAATCAAAATATTTATGACAATGGTATTTACTATTGTATTTATGGTCCGATTTAGTCTATATTTAGAATGTATAATAACTATGCGGAGAGGTAAAATTTACTCAAAAATAAATCCGGTAGTTGGCGCGTGAGTCGAAATATTACATTTTTTTTATAATTTGTAATTACAAAATAATATATGATAAAGGGCGGGCCACGCCCCTTTAGCAAAAGAAAGGACATTTTAACACATAATACATTTTCATACTTAGTTTCTGGACAATATCAGTCTAAATATACATGCATATTACTACAGAAAATATCCATGAAATAGAGTGTCCCTTAAGTACAAATGTTGGAAATGTTGATACGGTATCCTCTAATTTTTTAATATTTGACTTGAATATAGCTCATGTATAGTTTAAGGCCTCTACGAAAACATGCCTTTATATAGGAAAAAATTACGTTTTTTTCAGTTTTTGCAATTTTTTTTATATATTGTAATACATTTTATTCTAAATGATAAATTATTCGACATAACGATAATATTATGTATTCAAAAAAGTATAAAAATCCAAAATCGGTTAATAACTAGCCCAGTAATAAATACTGCCCCTGACCGAAAAATTGTGAGTTATGGAAAAAGTTTTTTTTTTGGATGTCGTTAACCTTTCTTAAGGTGATGTCAAAAACGGACAAAATTTTTGGGGTGCTTTTCAAATCTCTAATTTCAAATTTTAAAATGTTTTCTTCAACAAAAGCGTAAAATTGATATTTGCACTCCCGAGTCTTGTTTAAATAATTTAAAGGGAATAAAATTAAAAAAAAATTAAAATTATCACCCAGTAGATTTGGTTAGGGCAACGATTTCAATTTCACCGATTTCGAGGAAATTGTGTTTTTTGGTAATAACAAGGCTATTTGTCCACACAGAGAAATAAAGTGCCAACCGAATTGAAAAGTGTATTTTAATGGTAACAACTTATAAATTCAGTTAGAACGGTGATATTTATATTAGATTTCTGAATATTTTGGTTGTTGTGACTAAAATTTAGTTGATTTAACCGAATTTTGTTGTGAAAACTAATGTTAAGTTGTGCCAACTGACTGAAATTCGTAATCACCGAATTTGAGCCTTAGTAACCGAATTTCAGTTGGCAAATAGCTAAATTTTTCTCTGTGTGTTATCATAAAATATTTAACATCGAAAATTAGCTACTTTAGTAAGTTTTGTTGTTTTATTTTATAATCGTAACTCAAGGTTGAACAAAAAAATTGTTTTGGACATCTTTAACCCATGTGGTCATGTGGCCCCAAATGACCCCAGACTTGTTTATTTCAATTTACAAAATAATGTCAAAGCTTTTGCTTACTACTATTGAATTTCAAGAAACATGATCTAAAATATTATAACACAATATATGAAGATTCTGTGCCAACAGTTTTGAACAAATTAAACAACGTTAACCCGTGCCGTGCCGCAATTAGATGAAAATAGATACTGCGGGAGCAGTGAACCAATCCGATTGGCTCGGAATCGGCGGCGCGCCGCCGCCGACGATATTTTTACATATCACGCCGCCGTCGCTTTAAGCGGCTTGAATCGGCTGGAAAAATGAGCCGGTTAAAACGAAGCCGCCGAATCAATCATCTGCGTCGCCTATTTGTATAAGAAAATACATTAGGCAATATCCTTTAATATTTACTCTAAAGGTTTTCCCCAGAGTAGCAAAAGTTGCCAACATTTGTTTTGGAATTCCCGCTACTTGGGTTTCTTCAGAAGTAGCATTTTCAGTTGCTGGTTCCTGTATAACCGCAAAAAGAAGCAGATTGCACCCATCTACAGTTAAAAACAACTGTTTGTTCATGACAATTATAAAATTGTGAACCAAAATAATATAAATTAGTCTTAAGTACTAGCTCCAGTGGCGTACCCAGGGGGGGGGGGCCTTGGGGGCCAAAGCCCCCCCCGAAATATTTTCGATTTTTATTTCATTTTTGTTTTGGTTAGTATGTAATAAATGAATTTATAATATTTTTTTGAGACTATAATTTTTCAAAATAATGTTATATTAACTGAAATTGATCTATGGAAACACTACCATAAAGACCATCAAATCCGCTAGATGGTATTCAAGATTGCAACAAGGAGCTTTTTCCAAATGTTTACATGTTTTTACATTTACTGATAGTAATTCCTGTTACAACTGCATCCGCGGAGAGAAGTTTTTCCACCCTAAAAAGAGTGAAAACATATTTAAGGAATTCTATGGGTGAAGCTAGACTTGGTGCTCTAGCTCTTGCATCAGTGTATCGAGAAAAGGTTGAACCTGACAAAATCATTGACACTTTTATGAAAAAAAATCGTTGAATTAAATTTTAAGAGTTTTGTTAATAGTATGTAAGGATCTTAATTAATATGATAGCTCACTTTAAAAATCAAAATAAAATTATTTAATTGATACATAAATTTGTTTAATATTTCAAAAAAAAAAAAAACTTGTTAGTAGATATAAGAAAACTAAAAAAACAAAGACATGTCAAAACATTTTTGCTTCAAAATTGCTATCTTAACTGGGTATAACGTCAATGGTAACTTTCCCATCCAAAACTTATTTAACAGATACAAAATATTAGTGTCCGACCGAACTCATTTTTTTTCGGCCAAAGCCGAACTTCGGCCATTATATCAATGTTCGGCCGAAGCTGAACTTTTTGTTTTAATAAAAAAAATATAAATTGTTTTCTTAGATCAATAAATTTAAATCAAATAGTTATTAAACATAAACAAAATACAAATTTATATTTATATTTTTTTAAAAAATCATATTTCGAAAATAGTTTCACTATTTGAAGTACAAAAAAAGAATAAAATATTTGTATTGTACTATATTTTATAGTCAAAGAAAAATAGTTGATCGATTTTTAAGTTGATATAGAGAAAAAAAAACTTAAACTTTAATATTTAAAATTAAAAAGTTTGATATTGTCATGACAAAAAAGCAATTTTTCCGCATTCACACCATGTGAATTCCTTCGTCTATCAGAATACAGCTGTCCGGCAGCGCTAAAAAGCTGTTCGCTAGCTACACTAGTTGGTGGGGCTGAAAAATATTTTATTGATACAGCTTTAATATTTGTAAATGGACTTGAATTCCAATACTCAAATATATTTATATTTCGGGACCTAAAGGCTCCGTAATAAACATTTTAATTTATTTTTCAATAAAATTTTCGTTTATTTCTTCTACTTCTAAGTCTGGTACTGCATCATGTCTATCCCAAATTGATGAACCTGTTATTCTCTTTTCAGGATTACTTACCACTCGAAGTTTTTTTATATTTAATTATATCGCATTAAATTTGATTATTTGCTTATAAGTCTTGTTGCTATATTTCTGGAAACTTTTTTTTAAACTCTTTTGGCTTTTTGAAATTTTTTCACACACATTGATGTTTAAATCTCGGTGTTTTTTTGTATTCTATCAAATTCAACGTTGTATTTTTTATGTAGTTTTTTTTTTGTAAATTCTGAAAAGTAAATATAACCACAGTGGTTATTTATTTGTGCTTTTTATAAATAATCATAAAAAGTTCGGTAGTTCGGCCAAATTCGGCCAAAATTTGGCCAAACACCGAACTTGGCCGAACTTCACTTTTTGGCCGAACTACGAAGCCGAAGCCGAGTACTTGGTCGGACACTACAAAATATTAAATATAGGCTCTCGTATGTAACAAATTATATGATTTTCAAACAAAAAAAAATTTAAAAAACAAAAATTGGGCCCCCCCCCCCCGAAACAAAATCCTGGGTACGCCGCTGACTAGCTCATTTAAGTACAAAAACATAGAATATTTTTTTTTCTTTAATAATAACACAGCATTACAAATTGTTACTTATTAAAAATTTATAAAGACCTGACCATCAATTATATATATTTCGGACATGCTGATTCAATGGCGTACCTAATTTTTTGATCAATAGTACATATTTTGTATGAGGCATAAATATAAACATAGGTCTTGCAAAAGCGCCAACTTTAAACACAATTTTCTCGAAATATGTACCATTGATCAACAAATTAAACTACGCCATTGAAATCAGCATGCCCGAAATATATATAATCAATGGTCAGATCTCTATTAGTTTTTTTAATGTCATGCCATGTAATTTAACTTTTTAAACCAGATATGAACTATTAAAATGCAAAATTTGCATTGCGACATTTAAACTTATATATTTTGATTAAAAAAAACCGTTTCAAGCCGATATAAGCCGTCAAAGCCGCCGCCGCCGACCATAAATAGCCGCGCCGCCGCCGCCGATAATTTGGGGTCGGCTTGTTTCTCTGTGCTGGAGTTTATATACATTTAAACAAAAAATATTTAAGTTCTTTTTTATTAGAAACCTTGCTACAGCCATTTATTAAATTCCTAAATAAAAATATTCTGAGCTAAATTAACCCTGAGATGCTTTAGGTGTTAAAAAAACTTTAAAAATACATTTTATGCAGCAGATATATTATGTTTCGCTCTTTAAGTCTTAGTCGGTTAGGGTATGCGTTGTTACAGAGGCTTATGATTACTCATGAGTTATATTCAAGTCAAATATAAAAAAATTAGAGGATACCGGTACAATGTACACAGTGGGCGTGTCAATTGTCCATTTTTGGTAGGAACATTAAAATCTTTGTGGTCTGCCTGCATACCAAATTTAAAATTTCTTTAATATTAGATGCTTGCCGTTCTAAATTGGCCAAATGTGACACTGTGGCATGGTAATGTAGTTTTTTTTTTTTATTTGAAAGCAAATTGCTACCGGAAGTTAAAAGGCTATATTGTTGAAAATACATATGTATATATACAATCCGAGTATAAATATAATATTAAGGTAGTTTTGATAATGATTTGCACAAAATTCTATTTTGCACAGTGTGCATTGTCAAATTTGATTCGAATTAATGTAAATATCATTAATATAAGGCAATGACGAATTTAAAAATTTATTCAAAAAATATTTACTTAAAACTTGAAAAAGTTTTTTACTCGGGAGCTTATCATAATGTTAAAGTGTGTTGGTTTATTAAAGCAAACAAGAATCAATAACAAATTGAATTCGGTTACAAATATGTATATCATTATGTAATCTAATCGGTTCTATGTATCAGAAAATAAAAAGTTTTATTTAGAGGTTGCTCATTGCGCAATGCCGTTTAAGTTACAAATATTTTTTTTTTCCAAGTTCTTGAATGTATAGTTAAATGTACAGTTATATGGCGCTGCTTCTAGCAGACATATTGCCAGGTTAATAAACACAAAGCGCGATATAAAAACAATGTGGTGGACTTTCCAGAAATATCTTACCACGTGATTTACAAATCACTTACATACAGGAACAACAGCAACATATAGGGTAGAAGGATAAGGTTTCGCCACTGGGACACACATGCAACCACAGGTTTTAGCTGTATTTAAAGGAGCTAGTAAAATATTCCTTTCCATAATTTCTGAAATTAATGCCCATCTTTCATGTCACCGATGATAGACATGTTTTTGTGTTTTTTGGGTTGCAAACAAAAAAAAAATGGAGTTTAGTATATTATGGATTACTTTTTCATTTTGTGTATTAAAGCAAAATACCTTTTAAGATGGCGAAGCGTTGATATTAATTTATAATATAAACACTATTTTTTTAAAATGTATTTCTAAAAAGTCTAAAAAAATAATATATATATATATATATTATATGAGCAGCTGATCATGGGGCATATACGACAGACCACCATTTGGGGTAGTTTCGCCAGCAACGTTGGCAAAATGTGCTTTGCCAGTACTTGATTTATAAAATTAATAACCAAGAAAATTAAAGCACTGGCATAGTCCTTATTTAGAAGCATTTCTCTTAAAAAATTTAAAACACTTTGTTAAAAAAATAGTAAAATTGAGCTTTTTAATTTAAATTTTAAAGGGTGATTTTTTAAGTGCTTTCGGATTTGATTAACAAAAAAAACTCATACAATTTAGAGAAATGTATGAAATCTTTATTTGAGTCGATAGAACGATCTATATAATTTAATTATTAAGGATGATTTCATGTAAATGTTGACCGCGGCTACGCCTCAAATGGTTCATATGCTGGCGTACTCTCTCCAACATATAGGCCGGCATCTCACGAATAAATTATTCAATATTGGCTTCCAGTGCGACAATCGTTGTGGACTTTTCCCTATAGACATGAGCCTTAACAATCGCACGATCTCGGCGGCCAATTGACCGGCCCCAAGCGTGAAATAAACTGTTCAGCGAACTCGCCTCTCAAGTGGGCCATTGTTTAGCGTGCTGTGAGTCCAGCTCTTCCATTTTCATAGTACGGTAGCGCTCACAGTAACGTCGTCGTCTTTGAAAAAGTACTGTCCAATGACGCAACCGTCTCATATTCCACAACAAATCGAATCGATAATTCACGGTAATCAACTGGCTGATACAGCTGCGATATTTTCCTCTGTTCGCACTCTACGTATGGGTGTTGGTGGTTTAATGTCCAATAATGTGTTGCCAAGAAGAAACAGTATTGCCAAGAAGAAAGTTGCTAAAAAATTACCCTTATTAGAAATGTTTTTAATCAGGATTTCAAGGTCCTGGGTTTCAAATGCAAATAAAAGATTAAAATATTAATATTAAATTTCGAATGTTAAACTTCTAACTGGTAAACGATGTTTTGCCACGAAATTCATACCATGTGCTCCACTCAAAAAACAAATAATAAGTTCTTCAACAAAATTGTTAATCGTTGCCTAATTTAGGCGATATGATCCAAAATATTTTAGGGTGCGTTTTGGAAACTAAAGCATATAAAAGAGGAGTTTTGGACAAAAAATGTTTCTCTTTCCAAGATATAACCACGTTCGAAAAACAATTTTTTTCTGCTCCTATTTAAGAAAATATCGGGATTTTTTCTTTTTGGAAAAAGCGAAATTAGGCGAAAAAGTATATAAACTTCAATTTATATTGTTCAAACTTCAACGCTTTGCTATTAATGTCTTCTTTCTGCAAAATTTCATAAAAATCCGTCTATTAGTTTATAAGTTAAGACGATGTCCTTTAGATGAATCCTGATAAAATCATGTGGTCCTTATATTTTACTTATATTTTAATATAAAGAGTTTTTAGTCAACTTAAATTGGTTTTTTAGATTTTTGAAAACTATATATTTTTAAAAATAATTAGTTTTTGAAATTTTACGAAGTTTTGATTTTGAAGCTTTCTCGCTGCCAAACCGTGAACGGCACACGAAAAATTTCTTCGCAAAATATTTAGCAATTTTAGTTTTCTATCGGAGGATATTAATTTCTAAGTATAAAACGCTCATTTGACGCATTTGTGGTAAATTTTATGAATGCTACCCTGAGGCAGCCTTACCTGTTAGAGGGCTAAGATATGAAGTTAAACTACATCCCAAGATTTGAATGGAGTATTTAGATATCCGATCATATTTTATTTTGTTGAATACATATCTAGCTCAATTATTAATAACCATTTGTAATTTATTATTATATTCAGTATCAAGATTTCCAAAAACAATTGCACCATAAATTAAAATATGTACAATTAGCGTTCTCACCAATTTCAGCTTTATGAGAGTTTCCGTATAGCGCAATACACTTTCGTAATTGTGTAATTAATATGATCTTTACAATTAAGCTTAGAATTAATTACAAATCCAAGATTTTTTACAACTCTCACATATTTAACAATTTCCTTTTGCGTGGTGGTATCTGGCAATATCTCAGCAGAACAACTGCCGATTATTAAGGCTTGTGCTTTCGAGGTGTTAATTAAAAGATTGTTTTTCAAAGACCAACAGCAAATTTCGTTCAAGTCCTTATTAAGTCGACTGCTCAGATCTTCTAAAAGTTAAGTTAGGCGAGAAAAATATATTTCGCCGACATCTGCATATAAATGAGTGCTACACTCAGGGAACTTCTGCTTTAAAAATGTGTAGTTGTTTTTAATGTAAATGTCAGTCATTTGGAGAACAAATAAAATCTTTTACTAACCTTGTAGTTCATTAAAAAAAGACAAATCATATCAAATGACTGTTTTATGATTTTACATTAATTTTTAACAGTAGTTTTTTGTTATTTAAAAAATAAATGTTTGTTTATTTTTTACTAACATATTTGGTTTATATTTACTACAATTGTTAGTAATTTTTTGAACATTAAAAAGAAATGACAATGTTATTTGTATTTACTGTAATGTAATTTATTTTATTTATTTTTAACTACATTTTCAGTGGTCTTTACCTACATAGTATTCTAAGTGTAGAGTTTCTACAACAGTAAACTATATCGTTGATAAAAATGCTAAACAGAATAGAACCATGAATCGAACCTTGGCATACCCCGGAACAAACTGGTTTTGTAGTTCAGAAGGACCCCATACAACTTACTCTATGTGAGCTATCTAATAAGTTTAGAAGCGAAATTACTGAAACCGAAATACTTAATCAGTTTTTATTAATAATACATCATAATTGACTTTGTCGAATGCTTTTGAAAAATCAATCAGACGACTACAGTTAGCTCGCCACGATCAAACGACGGACAAAAGTCTTCAAGGACCTTAAGTAAGGTGGTACTAAAGTTTCTACCTGCTCTGTAACCAGATTAATTATCCGTAAGAAGGCTGTTGCTTACCCAGTGCTGGACATTTTGTTGCGAAATTAAACGTTCAAATGATTTAGAAATAGATGATAAAAATACTGATTGGTCGATAGTCTTCATGTGAAGTAGGTTGATTCTTCTTAATACCAGGGATGATATTAGCAATTTTCCAAGATTTTGGAAAAAGAGACATCGCGATGTACAATGCATCGTACTGATATGGTTAAAGATATGAGTTAAGACAGCAACACAAAGGGTAAGATAAGATTGATGGAATTCATATTTATGCCATCGTATCCAACAGCATTCGATTTTATCAAATGTTGGAAACATCTTCGACAGTAAATGGTTCAAACTGCAGTGGGTTTCCTTGAAACAGAATATTAGGATTTTCATAGAAAGATTTTTCATCACTTCTAACAGTGGATTTAAGGAAGAAGTCATTCATGACTTCGGCGCAAATATCACATTCAGTTTTACATTTTTTAACACCAATTTGCTCGAGATTTTTTCATAGCTCCTTAGACGGAATGTTTGCATTAAGGAGTATAGACTTTTCATGTTTTTGGTAACAACATTTACATTTTGCCTCGATTTCCCTTTGATGGCCGATTTTACCTCAGAACTACACCATGGCTGTTTATAATTATTAATTTTTATTTTCCGAATAAGAACATTTTTTTTTTTCACAAAGTTACTAACAAAGCAATCAAGTTTGTCATTAATATCGTTAAAAAAAACCAACAGTTATTCCAGTTATAATATTCGCAGCATCTAAGCTGAGTTGTTTAGTATTGATATTTTTAAAATCATGGATTAAAATATGAGCGTAAGTTCTACCATAAAACATATTTATGTCACAAGCTTAAACCAAAAGATCGTGGTCAGAAATTCCTGCAAGAGAAAATTGATTATAGTGAACAGAAGTAGAAACTTCAGAGGAATACATCAGATCAAGCAATTTTCAATCAATGTTTTTAATTTTATTTTGGAAAATCTATTTTTTAGAAGAAACTGTTTCGCCAATGTTGGAAATTTCGCTTACCCAGTGCTTTACCAACGCTGTAAAATAGAAACGCCAAGCCATTCCCGGTGTTATCATTTTGCACTTAAATCTTCAGATTTAAAAGCATTGCGCCAACACTTTGCCGGTCGAATTTGTCTCGCTGTGTATGTACATTAGGGTGGTCTTTCGTTGTATGGTCGAAAAATAAAAATGAGATTTTGACTGTACCCCCCCCCCCCCCCAAAAATATTTGTTAGGGTGTCAAAATACGCCAGGCACAAAATTAGAGTTCTAGCATAACGGGAAGATGTCCCGCAACGCCCGTGAAAATCAGGCCCCTTGGAAAAATGTCCATAATTTAAAAAAAAAATTACAAATCTTTTTTTCCTCAAAATTAAAAAAATATAAAATAATTTTTGTGTTGGGTTTAATCATAACTACTCAGATAAAAAATATTACTTTCCCAGAAAATCGCTAACTTACCCTAACTTTGTGTCAAAAAAATTAATAAATATTTTGGGTGTACCTCAAACTGACTTTTTCGCATTTTTGAAAATTTTATTCAACAAAACTAAAAAAACCAAGTGTTTGCTGTCAAGTATTTTATTAAACACATCGGATTTTGTTTTTGATTTGTAATTGCTATTTTCTGTTAATGTTTTTTTTTTTTAATTTTAAATGGTATTTTTTTTAATTTTAAATGATACTTAAATACTTAAAATAGCAAAGGGAAATGGTGTAGATTCCATCAATTGAAATGCATGGCAATTTATGTTTTTCTAAATAACAGTATCTGTGTAGTTTTTTTATATTTTTTTTTTTGTGGTAATAACTTTTTTAATTCATTGAAGTATAATAAATATGTGCTTTTTTTTAATATTACCTAGTTTTTTATTTAAAATGTTGTTAGTGTTTAACACGGTCTACATCAAAAGAGATATTATATTATATTTGAGATATAACTTTTTTGACCTGGAATTTAGCACGCCCACATCAATGCCGATATGATAGTTTTGAAATTACGATTCCAATAGTGGCATATGCCTTCTGATATAACAGGTATTTTTTAAAAAACTTCCCATTAAATTTTTTTTAATCAACAAAATAACGTTATACATCTTCGTTTCGGTAGCGTTATTTTAACTTTGGTTCAAGAAATTTTAAAATCAAACAGGTAAACTAGCAAAATTAAACCGGTTATATTAGAGGATTGGAAACGTGTCATTAATGAAATAGCAAATTAAAAATAATTTTGAATTTTTCAATTTAATTGATTAACTTCCAATATAGGGAACACCAGGGTAGGGCGGTGAAGCTTATCAATGACAGTAGTGTATCCAACTCTATTGATTCATTGGAGCATCGTCGGAATGTGGGTTGTGTGACACTCTTCTATCTTTTTTTTTTTTTTTCAAATTTTATTTGACAATTTAATTAACATTTTACGTAAATTACTTTTCCGCGAAGCCTTTTGGCTTGTCTGCGGAGTTATAAACTAGTTTTAATTTTAGATAATTGACAATTGTTTTTTAAAAATTTTTAAGATTATTCATTTTTCATATTTTTAATTCATTGTGAATCTATTAAGAATTTTCTAATATCATTTTTTCTTTTATTAAAGTTAGTAATATTTAATATGTTGACGGGTATTTGATTTAGGATCGTTGGTAAAGTGACGTGTGATGATCTTTTGCCATAATTGTTAGAATGACGTTCAACTTTAAAACGTCCTTGTGCTCGCTGTCTTGTATTGTGCGCGTGATTAATTGGTTGAAGGAAACGTGAGTCATTATTAAACTCATTTATTAATGTTGAACAGTATAAATTTTTGACGTTCATTATCCTTAATTCATTTGCGATATTGATTGGCGTTTTGTTTTTGGTTGGACGGTTATATTTTGTGTTGTTGTTGTTTATGTTGCTCCTGTTGTTGTTGTTGTTTACGATGGTGTTGTCTATGTTGTTGCTGCTTACGTTGTTGTTGATGTTGTTGCTGTTTATGTTAGAGTTGTTGAGTTCTTGATGATCGATATTACCATGGGAGATGCTCATCTGAGATAAGTGAGCTTATTCCACGAGCCCGAGTTTTTATTCGTAATACTCGCTTATCTAGTAGAGCACATCCGTTTGTAGTTGATTGTCCTGTGTTTCGCACAACGCATTACAGAGAAAATTCATTTTTTATTCGAACGATTCGTATGTGGAACAAACTTCCCGCAGAAGTCTTCCCTGTTACTTACAATTTAGAAAAACTTAAATCAAATATCCACAAACACTAATCCCTCTTTCCTCCCTCCCATACCATATTTTCCTGATCAATACAATGCACTGCATGAGAAGGGGGCATCCGCTGAGTATTGGTTAAAATTAAAAAAAATAAATAAAAAAAAAAAATACTATTTAACGTCTGTATTCCTCTTTATATGATAAACTACCAATATAGGGTACAATATTTTATTTTGAAATAATTTATTGACAAACAAATATTTATCAATAATATTGAACGTGTATTGTTGGTCACTGCATATTTTTAAATTCCAATTAACAATAATACAATTTTTAAAGTCTTTATCCATTTTATTAATGTTGCAGAATTGTGAAAAGGAACAAATAAGTATCATATACATTACACACATTGTAAAACACATTTATTATTTTTTTCACCGTTCTTTTTAAAAAGAGAAAATATTTTATTTTTTCAATGTTAAAAACGCACCAAATTGTTTACGATTCATTTTTCATTCTATGATCGAGAAACAAGTAAATAAAACAATCATATCATACGCATGAGAATGAGAATGAGATGCAAGGTTTATTTTCAAATGGAAACACATGGAATGGAAACATTTTTTGTTTTATCTTTCGTGTGTGTTAGTTTTTACTAAAACAGAAAAAATATAACATTGTGCGTGGAGATGAAATGAAAAAGAACAGCAAATACGTACTCTGCTTTAAACACACAAACTAAAGTTAAGATATGTAAAATTCAAGATAAAAAACATTTTTCCAAAAGAAAAACTTTGTATGAGGAACGATAGCATTCAAAAAAAGTGGCGAATGCTCCCCTCCATTGACTTCACAATGGAGGTTTAGAGTGATGATGTCCTAATGCGCGAGAAAAACGAACAAATCCCGGTGGCCGAACTCGAGCACAAGACAACCATTTAGAGTTGTGTAGTTCGTGGACGACCAAGTTCAATTGAACTAGTCCGCAAGAATGGAGCGAAATTCATGATTAATAGGTTTTTTTGTTAAAGTTCTGCCTATTATGAAAGCGCTAGCTTTTCTAAAACTTCGGGTTCTGATGAGATCTTTAGCCAGATCAAAATACAAGTATCAACCTAGCTAATATGTTTGATTTGCTTTATTTTTGTAAATATACGGAGGTTGGAAAGCTCGTTATAAATTTAAAATAACATGAAAAGAATCTCGATGTATACAAAAACAAAAAACTAATATAACTTTAAACCAGTGACGCGCAAACACTTGTTGAAACAACGAAGACTGATCGTTTTTCACACACACACAACCCGACCGTTAATAAAAATAAAAAGAGAAACCGAAAAAAACCAAAAAAAATTGTTTAGTTGCTTGCCAGCATTGGATGGAGTAGGTTTATGTCGCTTTGTTTAGTAAAATAAGTACACAAGTAATATTTGACAACACCCAATGATATTTTAGTTAATAAAGCCAAGCGTACTATAAATTTTTTTTTCATTCATTATGTGGGATTTTGGTTGGGAAAACGCATTTTTATTTAACTTGAATATATGTCTTGATTTATTTATTCATTCATAACTTAATTTTAACACACAAAACCTAAAATATTAAAACAATCTATATGTTAAAAAATTTTAAAATCTCTGAACTATAATTGTTTATATTAAAAACAATTACAACGCAGATATTTTAAAGTTTTTTGTATTTTATAAGAATTAATATAAAATATTTTTTTTTGCTTTTTGTTATTTTTTTAATTTATTAATCCATATTTATAACATTATTATATATATTTGTTTGCCCAGTACATTATTGGCAAAGAATTCATGTGCCTATTTTCTTAAAGAAAAGTTTTTTATTACCTATTAATTTCCTCTTATGTATATTTCTTTTTTTATTCGCCTCATAGCTGAAATTTATCACGTTAGGACATAAATATTAAAACAATACAACAATGTAAACAAACAAACAAAAAAAAAAAAAAAAAACAAAACCAAGTGATTTTGCTAAGTGCAATAGTACTAATACAATCTCATTTTTTTGTAAAATAACTAATACATTCTCATTTCTCTTTGTGCCCAAGATTGCTTTAAACCAGAGATGCCCAGTAGTGGCTGATATCAGCAAATTAAACTCACACGTATACTTACGCTCTTTTGTTTGATCGTCAATCAACCAATAGGAAATCAGCATGTTGAGTGGAGAGAGATAAACTACACTTGCAGAAAGAATATTTAAAAGATTATCAATTTATTTTACACATGGCGTTTTTAACAGACATTTGTAACATTTTGAATGAGTTGAATTTGAAGCTGCAGGAAAAAGATAATAAAATTTCGGATATGTTTAAAATTCTTTCAGATTTTAAAACTCAGCTATTTTTACTTGCAGCTCAAATTGATTCTGAAGACTTTTCGGACTTTCCGAAAACTTCTGTTATTTACGACAAGGAGAAAATCTTGAAAAAGTTGGAACTTTTGGAAGTATTAGAAACGCTTTTTAATAACTTTAATGACAGGTTTAAGGATTTTGAAAATATTCAGCATTTACTAAATATTTTTCAAAACCCTTTTAAATGCGATATATTAAAGTACGAATTTCCAATCCAAACAGAACTTATTATACTTCGAAGTGAAATAGATTTGCCGTATAATTTTAACAATATAGAATTCTGGAAAAATTTGGATGGTACAATATATCCTGAAATAAAGAAGATTTCATTGAAGTGTTTATCTTTATTTCCCTCAACGTATCTTTGCGAACAAATATTTGAATTTGATTTGAATTATATTTGCTCAAAAAAAAACGCAATAAGCTGAATTCTTCTAGTTTGAGAAATATACTTTTATTGCGTAACTGCAATAAGAGTATCAACATAGAAGATTTCATTACTTTTTAATTGCAAATTGAACAATGATTAATTGAGGGAAAATTTATAAACACTTCGAAGAATCTTTTTATTTCGAAATATATCACACCCGCCACACATGTGCTTTCGTCGCAATCTCGTTGAAGACTAAATAAAATGAATAGCAAATTGTTTTCTTCCAGTGTTATTTCGTCACTCTCACCAATACTACTACCTTGGGCATCTCTGCTTTAAACTATTAAGCTTGTTCGGAATCTTCAGCTCTTTTAGGTTTTTCGCTGAAAAAAACTATAAGAGCGACCTAGTTCATTGAGATCAATTGAACTAGAAAGAGCCCTCGTGCAAACGACCTACATTGTCCAAGTCTACAACCATTACCGTTGTAATGAATGAGTGGAACAAAGTTTCCACAGGCATCCGATCAAAATTACATATGGTTAGACTGCGCAGTCTACCGGTATGCCGAGACACGCTTTAGAGTAACGCAAAACAAGAACAATTAACCGTTATTCCCTATTAAAAATTAATGTGTGTCTGGATATAACGTGACGCATTAAATCTAATAAATTTTTAGGATGTTTTACATTATTTGTCTCCAAATCAAAATCTGTTTAAAACAATTAATTTTTATCAAAAAGTTTTGCTACATTTTAAGGTAGTTTTCCTGCAAAACCTCGGTAATATGTCGATCGGTATTGCAATGCATATTACCTGGTAATGAGTTAAATCCCTTTCCCTCGCATTACTTTGCAACTTAAATGAATTCAATTACTAATAATTTGATGTGACTTGGCTAACCATTAGTAAAAGAAAAATCACACGATTGTGTTCGTTTTTTTTTATAAAATTAGTTATAATTAATTTTTATTAACAGTTTTAAATCTTTAAATTAATATTCGACTTCTAAGTATATATTTAAGCATTTATATAAAAAGTTTTTGAAAACTCCTTACCTGTAAGTTAAGAGTAACATCTTACCGAAGTTACCTCGATGAATATGCAATTGTTGATAAAACAGGTGTTGAAATAGAAAAGTAACAACTTTAAATCTTATTATACAAAACTTACCAAAAATTTCAATAAAAAAAATTTAAATGTAAAAAATAGTATTACTTTTAAACTAGAGTTCGCTAAAAACTGAAAAATTTCGTTTTTGGAAAATTAGATTTGTAATATTAAAATGAAACTTAAAAATAATTAAATATGCATAAAGCTCAACTAATTGTTAGAATATATTTATTTGAATTCAATTGATGGCATTGAATAAATATTATAATAAAATAAGATGACTATTTTTTTATATAGAGCAATTTCATATGAAAGCGATCACCTTTTGGACGACCCCTCTCCGATTTTAAAATAAATAGTCTCAATCGATTGCCCAGCAAAAAATAATGTACCTACATATTTTTTTTTTTTTTATAGTGACTGGTTTAGTGGTGGTGTGCACCACTGTCATGTGACAAAATTGAAGAATTCTTCATAAGGGACCTCATTGAAAGTTATGAAGAATTCTTCAATTTTGTCACATGACAGTGGTGCCCACCACCACTAAACCAGTCACTATAGAGCAATTCCATATGACATGTGACAAAATTGAAGAATTCTTCATAAGGGACCTCATTGAAAGTTGTTTAAAAAAAAACTACTAAAGCGTAGTTTATGATAGCTCGTTGGAAAGTTCTTGAATCAGGCTTTAATTGAAAAATAAAATTTTCCTAATTTTTCTTGTTAAATAATTAAAAATAATTCAATTATAAAAAATATAAAAACAATGAGAACAAGGTGGTCTCTTAAATGCTCTTCTCCTGTCCAAACAAGGAGTCGGGGCCCATTTTTTTATTGCTGATTCTTAAAGCTAAAATTATGAGGAATCCAAAAAAAATAAAATTAGCCGGAAAATTTAGGAGCTTCTGTGGAAAATCGGAAAATTTAATTTTCATGGGAAAATTTAATTTTCATGGGAAAAAAGGTAAATTTCTGAGAAAAATTAGCAAAATTTTATTTTTCAATTAAAGCCTGATTCAATACCTTTCCAACGAGCTATCACTCGTTGCGATCGCTTTAGTAGTTTTATTTTCAATGAGGTCCCTTATGAAGAATTCTTCAATTTTGTCACATGACAGTGGTGCACACCACCACTAAACCAGTCACTATAAAAAAAAAAAAAATATGTAGGTACATTATTTTTGCTGGGCAATCGATTGAGACTATTTATTTTAAAATCGGAGAGGGGTCGTCCAAAAATTTGCCAATTTTGATCGTTTTCATATGGAATTGCTCTATATATTTACAAAAATAAACCAAATCAAACATATTAGCTTGGTTAATACTACTATTTCAGTCTGGCTAATGATCTCATAAAAACCCGAAGTTTTAGAAAAGCTAGAGAATTCAGAATAGGCAGAGCTTTAACAAAAAAAAAAAAAACTGTTTATCATTAATTTTGCAAAATTCTTGTCTTCTTAGAAATCAAACACGTGGCTAGGGTCTTTTCCTAACAAGCTTCATAGTACTTTACTAGACTGTGAAGACCAAACAGTTTCTATTTGTATAAAAAAATTTTAGATTTACTTTGGCTCAAGTAATATTTATTACAGTTTTATTAGTTTTCTGTTTTTATATACATTGATATTATTTTAATGTTATTTTTTATTTATAACGAGCTTTTCAACCTTCGTATATTTACAAAAATAAAGCAAATCAAACACATTAGCTAGGTTGATACTAATATTTCGATATCTGGCTAAAAATCTCATCAGAATCCGAAGTTTTAGAAAAGCTAGAGCCTGCAGAATAGGCAGAGCTTTAACAAAAAACCTATTAATCATTAATTTTGCTTCATTCTTCTCTTCTTAGATGGTATTAAATTAAGCTTACTGGAATTTTATTGTGCTCACTTGTGGACAATTAAGCATTTTTTTTGTAAGGAATTCAAGTTTTTTTTAGGAAAACTGCTACATGTTTTTGCTCACACTTTTTGTTCAAAATCCATTTGAAAACAAACTAATAATCCGATTTCGTCAGTGTTTTGTACAAATAATCTGATGACTTTTTAAAAGATAACTTGATCCAAAAAAAAGTTCAATTTTAAACATAAAAAAAGTTATTAGTGATAGTCCGTGTCGGAAATTATTCGATCTCATTCCTTATACTGCACGATATTAATAATATAACGAAATGGTTAAAAATGAATAAACTAAAATTACATGAAAATAAAACAAAAATAATGGAAATAAACATAAACAATGAGTCGATATTTGAAAAAAATAATGAAGTTATAGAAAAAGTAACTGAAATTAAATATCTTGGTTTTATAATAGATATAGAATTAAAATTCAAAAAACATATGGAATATATATGCAAAAAAAATTGGTAAAAAATCGGGTTTTTAAAACGAATACGAAATGAAATATCGATACTAACGGCTATAAATATTTTTAATACAATGGTTAAACCACATTTCGAATTCTGTTCAACAATTTTATATACATGCTGAACAGAAACACAAATAAAACGACTACAAAAACTTCAAAACAAAGCTATGCGATCCATTTTAAGATGTAATATTTTAACACCGATTGAAAATATGCTTGGCGCGCTGAAATGGCTCAATATAAAACAAAGAATGGAAATTAATACACTATATTTTATACAAAAAATGAAAACGGGAAATGCACCAGAATATTTGATAGAACAACTTAATTATGTTGGAGATATACAAATAATATTTTTAAGAATTTATTTTAAAGTAAAAAAAAAAAAAAATACTGAACTAAATTTACGCATTTTTGCTCAAATGCATATAGCGTCTGCAATTTGTTACTGATTTTATTAAAGATCCTCTTATTTTCTTCGTAATAGTTCGCATTTGAACAGAAAATACAAGTCTTACAAGTCTTCCGATGGGTTCTCACCTATCTAAATAAAATTTGGATATATAATAAAGAAGACAAAAATAACGGACACACATTTTTTTAGCGGGTTAAAAAATTAGATCAAAAATTATCCTATTTTCCGGCTTATTCATATTGTTTAGAGAAAATTTAGACAAATGGGGTAAAAAAGTAAAAACTTATTATAAAAAAGGCTTCAAACTTATTTAAATTATATTATCAAAATTTTTTTAAAACTTAAATTTAGTTTTTAGATTTTTAAAAATTGTTTTTTTTCAAAATTTAGTTAAACTGCAGTTTATGGGGCGTTCTATATTTTTTTATTTTTCCGTTAGGCCCCCAGGGCCTAAAAACTATCACATGTAGTAACATACAAGTGTTGGTATTCTAATGAAAAGACATTTTCTCAGGATTTCAGAAATTATGTTATTTTTAGGTTCTATGAAACATAGCGCCCTCTATACCCGTTTACAAATTATGCCTGAAGTGCTATTTTCGAAATTATGCAAATTATGAAATAATGCAAATACATCGAAATTACAACAAAATTAATTTCTTTGATAAAATCGCAAAATGGAAGAACTTTACCCAGCGAAGCCGCTAAACTGCCCACCACATATGAGAAAACCCCTAAGTCCGGCAGAAGCCATGTCACGCAGAAAAACTTTACTCAGCGAAGCCGGGCTTTAAACGTACTATCACCTCCACGCAGTTATCCCTGGGTAATGTCAACGATAGCAAATAAACTGTCATATTTTCATGTAAAATTCATTGTTTGAACAGTAAATTTTACAAAAGTTACCAAAAAAAAAAACACTAAAAAATGTCCTCCCCATTTTTGTACTTAAAATAGCTCTTGATCATGGATCATAAACATAATATCATTTTTGAAATCTTGGGGAACAGTATGTGTCTACGCATACTGGAGTCCGGAGTAAAAACCGAAGATAAAAAAATCTTCTTTTTTAATTCCAGAGGGGATACATTTTTTTTTTATTTTTTGAGGAACGCCATATAAAGTTCAGTTTTGGCCGTAATTTTAATTTTGTAGCTTTTTTGCTTCTATGTTTCTTCGCAAAACATTTTGTAAATTTAGTTTTCTATTAAATATGAGGGCGAACTTTCCTCGCAGTTATATGAAATGCAACACTGCTCTCATCAAGTACCACCTGTTAATAGACTACTGTCAAATTTTGAGCAAGTTCCGTCATTTAGTTTGCGATTAACAGCTGTTTAAAACATACAACCTCGTGGATTTTTTTAAAAATGGAAAAAAGTGAATTTCGAGTGCTCATTAAACATTATCTTCAGCAAAAAAAAAAACCGTCAATCAAACCAAGGAAAAGCTTGATAAATACCATGGGGACTCTGCACAATTGATTTCAATGATCAAAAAGTGGTTTACTGACTTTCGTTGTGGTCGCACAAGTACAAATGACGCTGAACGTTCTGGACGGCAATTGAGGTCAATACACTCGAAAATGTCGAAAAAATACACGATATGGTGTTGGCCGATCGAAGAGTAAAAGTGCGTGAGATTGTTGATACCATAGGCATTTCATATGGCAGTGTGGTTTCGATTTTAAATGATCCGTTGGGTTTAAGAAAGCTGTCTGCAAGATGGGTGCCACGTTTGCTCTCAATTTACCATAAACGTAATCGTGTGACAACTTCAAAGGATTGTTTGGAGTTGTTTAACAGCAATTCGAATAAGTTTTTGCGGCCTTTTGTAACTGTGGATTTACAACACTTCAGAGACCAAGCAGCAGTCTAAACAATGGGTTTTGTCCTGGTGAACCGGCTCCGAAGAAGGCCAAGGTAAGTTTGTCGGCCAATAAGGTGATGTCAACAGTATTTTGGGATGCACGCGGGATAATCCACATCGATTACCTCCAAAAGGGGAAAACAATAAACGAGGATTTAAAAAAAAAAAACGACCCCATATGGCAAAGAAAAAAGTTTTTTTCATCAAGATCATGCACGGGTGCACACGTGTGCAGTCTCAATGGCAAAATTCCATGAATTAGGCTACGAATGGGTACCTCGTCCGCCATATTCTCCGGATTTAGCCCCCAGTAACTATTTCCTATTTCCAAACCTAAAGAAATGGCTCGGTGAAAAGAGATTTAGCTCCAAAACCCCTTTTTTTTTGGAAGGGATACAAAAATTGGAGAAACGATGGACTAAGTGTATTGAGCTAATAGGAGAATATGCTGAAAAATTATTTTTTTTTGCAAAAAAAAACTGTGTTTCATTCAAATAGTCACAGACTTGTTGATCCGCGCTCGTTTATTAATTTCTAAGTATAAAACACTCATTCGACACATTTGTGGTAATTGTGAAGGCTGCCCTGAGGTAGCCTTATCCCGTTAGAGGGTTAAAAGAACACAGAGTTTTCATTTATGCTTTGAACTTGCATCTTGTTTTAAAATCATTTGTACTTAAGCAACCGACATTGTCAGTTTGTATTGATGGTTGAAATATGATACGCATGAATAATGTGTTTTTTTTTGTAATATTTTGTGATTATTGAAGCATAAAAAAGATACCATTATTGCACAGTAGGGTGTGTTTTTTGTTTGTTTGTTGTATGAAAAACTTTTGCGTCTTCAGCGGTGTGTGGGACGGAATATTGTGACATGAAAAATTTGGAAAGAATTTTCATTAAATCGGACAATGCTAACCAGTGATACACATAGTTCAAAGGCCACACATATATAAAAGTTTTACTAATTATAGAAAATATTCTCAAAATTATCGTTGCCTGACTTCCAGTTTTTGTAATAAATGCCCTATTATGCAGCGGACAAAAAATCTCTGTTCTTTAAAAAAAGTCAGACATTTTTTTTGGTATTTCTTCCAATAAATTCCTTTAAAATACTTAAAAGTTACATATAATTTTTTTAATAAATAATAATTTTCAATATTTTTTTACTGTTTTATTATCTGGATGGATAGATATAGTTCGATTCCCACTATTGAATGCTCTTAAATAAAAATGTTAGTAGGAAAACGTTTTATGCCCCAATTTATGTAAAAAATAGTTGTTAAGTTAACATTTTTCCTCTTCTCTGTTAACAACTTATTTACAAGATATTTTTTAATAATTTTCGTTACTGATTTTAATAAATTATATTACTAACTATATAAAACCCGATTGCTAAAATTGGCAAACAGTTCACTAATTTTTTTTTTTAATTTAAATTAATTCGTTACAATTTTGCTTTTTTTTAATAGCTTATTTTAGCAAATCGATTTCCATTAATAGTTTACTAAACTTTTACTAATAATTCATTTCACTAAATATTAGTAAACGTTTACAAAAATTTTACTAAACCTTAGTAAGGTTTTAATTTTTCCTTCTGTTTTAACTTTACTAATAATAATACACACGTTTTGCTAAAATTAGCAAAAAGGTCTGCTGGTCTAAAAATAATAAATTTTTCGGTAAAATTACGGATTTTTCAGTAGTATACAGTATGCCAAGTATGCCAAACAATAGCAGTTATTTACCCAAAAAGTAAGCTGGGTTTGCTTACTTTTTGGATAAAGTTCAGTAAAATGAGAGCTAACAAAAAATTCTCTCAAAAACGGACAAAAATAAACAAAAATAAGAAGCAAAAAACGATATTTCTATCCACTGTTGCCAATTTTTTTTTTTTTCAAAAATACCAGCTAAATCTGACTCAGAAATCGCTACAAATAGCTGCAAAAGTGAAAAAAACTAGCTTGAAAAATATAAAAATTTTTAGGTTATTTCTATTTTTGTTTTGGGTTAAAATTAGTAAGCATTACTAAATAGATTTAAGTAATACAAAATTTTACAGATTTTAATTCAATTACAATAATAGAAGAAATTAAACCTTAAAACTTAAATTTCGATCTGCCACCTCTACACAGAACTTTTTTGAGATTTTTTTATCAGACCATATGTATTTTGATAAATGAAAGTCTTAATGAGCATCTATGGGCAAATGCAATGCAATACAAACAATTTTATTTTGGAAATGCAAAAGAAATTTGAATTCCTATTAAAAAAAAAAATTTTTTTTTTTTAGAAAACTCTTTATTTATATAAATTTAAATCGTAGTTTGCATTTTAAATTAGGAATCAACTAAATTTAAGTAAATAAAATGGAAAAGAAATGATTTTTTTATTATATATTATTTGTAGACAAAACTTAAACTTTATTGCTTTTGAAAAAAATTATGAGTACACCGGGTAAAGAAAGAGTACCAAAAAATTATTCACTTTACGTGGTTGAGAAAGCACACACGAAACAAATTGTACTTATTTTTATTGCTTTGAATATTTCTCATTTTATTTACCCGGATAAAAAGTTTCATGTATAAGTCCATAAAGGTTCAATGTATGCTTGTACTTGCTCATAAAGGGTGTTTTTTATACAGGTATAGAACTTTACGTTGGCAACACTTTTTTAACTGGCGGCCATATTGTCAGCTGTCAAGTGATTTATGTTTAGTTTGGTTTGCCATTTCAACACGAATAGACTGACGCCTGAACAACGCTCCCAAATTGTGCAAATTTATTTTGAAACTCACGGTTCTGTTCGAAATACGTATCCCGATTTTCATACGCGAATTTTGTTTACCGATGAAGCTCACTTTTGGTTAAATGGATACGTCAATAAACAATACTGCCGTATTTGGAGTGATGATAATATTCAAGTGTATGTTGAGACACCGTTACATCCAGCTAAAAACTGATTGCTTGGTGAGTTTTATGGGCTGGTGGAATCATTGCTCGGTACTTCTTTAAAAACGATTCTGGTCAGAACGTTGCAGTCAATGGTAACCGCTATAGAGCCGTGATTAATGACTTTTTCGTTCATCAGTTGAACAACCATGATGTGCAGGAGCTGTGGGTTCAACAAGACGGCGCAACAAGTCACACTGCTCGTGCCACAATTGATTTATTAAAGGAAACGTTTGGTAACCGCATAGTTTCACGTTTCGGACCCGTGAATTGGCCTCCAAGATCGTGCGTTAACTCCGCTGGGCTATTTTCTGTGGGGATATGTGAAGTCGCTAGTCTACGCCGATAAGCCCGAAATGATTGACCACTTGGAGGACAACATTGGCCGCGTTATTACCAATATGCGGCCACAAATGTTGGAGAAAGTCATCGAAAATTGGACCTTTAGATTAGACTACTGCCGAGCCAGCCGTGGAGGTCATATGCCAGAA
This sequence comes from Delia radicum, assembly GCA_021234595.1. Lineage (NCBI taxonomy): Eukaryota > Metazoa > Arthropoda > Insecta > Diptera > Anthomyiidae > Delia > Delia radicum. The sequence continues at coordinate 193,298,815 of CM037853.1, forward strand.
GTCATATTTATATTATGATGCCAGAAGATTATCTTTCGAATAAAGTAAATTTCATGTCAATCATCTTTGTTTTATTCCATTTCTAAGTTATATACCTCTATAAAAAACGCCCTTTAAATATGCATTCATGTCCCTACATGGATATATACATCTCCATATATGCTTCAGTACACAGAAAAAATTATCAACCTAAAATATCTAATTAAAGATTTCATTTTAATTATATTTGATTCTAAACAAATATTTAATTAAATAAATTAATATTTTAATTGACTTTCAAATATATAAACCCATATGTTTTTTTAACGTAATTTTGAAATTATGTGTTTATACACTGTATGCTTTCTTTTTTTTTTTTTTTTTTGAATTTATTAGGTCTTTATTCATTTGAAGTAAATAATTCATTATAATATTGTTGCCTCTGCGCCTTAAAGGCATTGTAGAGGCGAGTTGGCAATACAAATATTACAATCATAAGATTTGTATATTATTTAAACTAATTTATCTTTACTATATATTAATTTAACATTTATAATCGCTATAATAAGATCTCTTCTATATGTTGAGATAAAGTACCAAATGCATTTGAAGTTTATAAATAAAGCAAGCACACACACATATACCAACGTATCGTTCACACACTTTTTTTTTGGGAGTATCATATTTTTTTGTAGAAGTTATTTATAATTTGGTTACCTTTTTAATTTTCAATAAAAGTTGTAATTGATATTATCATTTCCGTGATAGGTGCAATATCAATTAAAATATTAATTGATTTAATAAATATTTTTAATTGAAACCCGTTTGTAGTTTTTTCTGCGTATGTCTTCTGCATTAATGAAATTTGAGGTAATGATCATGTACAATGTTTATGAGCATGTTCAAACACAAATGTATGGATCCATATATGAAAGTTTTTACCTGGGTATTTAAAATTTTGTGCTAATTTTGAAAACAATTTGTTAAATAGAAGCTGAAACAAGAATTTCTAAGAAAAAATCGCTAAAATTTCCAGCTAAAAGCTAAATTATTTTTTTTACCAGCTAAGGAAAAAATAACGCCAAATCTAGCTGAAAAATCTTCGAATTGGTAACACTAATTCTGTCCCAAAAATAAACGTCAAACTGTTTCCAATTAAGCAAAATCTGTTTAATAAAAAAGTAAATTTTTTAACACACAGTGGCTTTTGAAAAATATTTTTGATGGCATCAGTTATATGTTTTGCCTTTATTATTTCCAGGTTTTTAAAATCGGTCTATATGATTGTGTGCTATATAAAAAAAAAAAAACAAATCAAATTATGCTATTTTTGTACAAACTTATCAGTGAGTGAATTTGCCCATAAAAAACAGTGAACAAATATTTCAAATTTAAAGCACAGTGGGAAAAAAGTGGGGAAAAATGCCAATCTAGCACACACAAATTAACTACGTCTAAATTACTGGTCCAATCTTAATAAAATTTATGACAGATTACTCAGAAGGATCACGGCTTCCACAAAGGTTTCCTCAATATTATGTTGGAGAAACACAGGGTGCACCACAGAGGGCCAAAATACCCCAGTTTTGCAAACAAATTTTTGAAGGAATGCTTTTTGTTTTCATTGAATCAAAACTTTTTTATTTGTATTTTTTTAAGTATGACCATTAGACCGACTCACTACAAAAGTTTCTTTTGTCCACCCATCAAAATGTAGTTTGGTTTGTCTTATGATGATCCCTAAAATATTTAGTATATAGCAATGAGATCCCGTTAGCTGGACCATTTTTAAAAAAGTTATTTTTTTGTGAGTTTTTCAAATAATTTTGTACTATAGCTAAAGACAACGTATACAATATGTGTATCATATCGCACACCTAGTTCAAAAGTGACTCAACTCAAAATCTTAAGTTTTCGGGTTTATGTGCTTAAACTATGCCCAATAGACATGTTTATCTGTAAAAAAAATACCAGTGTATTTTGTTGTTGTTAACTGTTGCTAAAAGACAGTTATGTCTTTCTTTACGTTTCAATTGGTATAAAGTTGGAAATTTTTTTTTCGATTTCTGTAAAAATTAAAAATTTTGATATTTTTTTTTTTTTTTTTTTTTTTTCAATTTATAACGAGCATTCAACCTCCGTATATTTACAAAAATAAAGCAAATCAAACATATTAGCTAGGTTGATACTAGTATTTCGATCTGGCTAAAGATCTCATCAGAACCCGAAGTTTTAGAAAAGTTAGAGCCACCATAATAGGCAGAACTTTAACAAAAAACCTATTAATAATCAATTTTGCTCCATTCTTGTCTTCTTAGTAATCAAGCACGTGGTTTGGTCTTTTCCTAACAAGCACCATGACGTTACTAAACTTTGAAGACCAAAAATGTTCTATTTATATAAAAAAATTTTAGTTTGTACTCTGGCTCAAGTAATATTTTTTACAGTTATATTAGTTTTTTGTTTTTATATACATACATCGTGCTTGATTACTAAGAAGACAAGAATGGAGCAAAATTGATTATTAATAGGTTTTTTGTTAAAGTTCTGCCTATTATGGTGGCTCTAACTTTTCTAAAACTTCGGGTTCTGATGAGATCTTTAGCCAGATCGAAATACTAGTATCAACCTAGCTAATATGTTTGATTTGCTTTATTTTTGTAAATATACGGAGGTTGAATGCTCGTTATAAATTGAAAATAACATAAAAATAATCTCAATGTATATAAAAACAAAAACCTAATATAGCTGTAAAAAATTTTGAGTTAAGCCACTTTTGAACTAGGTGCGATTTTTTTGAAATTCGTAATATATCGTGTTTTACCAAAAATGCAATATGTTGGGAAAGCTATGTTTTACTCATGTTAATATCGGAATCTAAAAGTTTTTGAGCAAGTACGTCATCTAGAATTTTGCAAATATAGAACATTTTTCTCGGAGCTCGGAAACAAATTTTGAGAAAAAATTTTAATTAAACCAATCTGCAAATGTATCTTAAAAGAAAATATCCAATACGAGTTTTTTTCAGGCCTTATTTTTTTTTTCGCGAATTACAAAAATATACTAAGTTTTTAATTTAATTTGAGCTTAAATTGTTAAATATATAAACCAAAAAACTTTGTAAAATTTTAACTTCGCGGAAAAACTTATGCCGCCAAAAAATCTCTTGGTGGAATTTTTTCCTTAAACCAAATTTTGCAGACTTCACTAATTAAAATTTTATTATTCAAAACTCAGTTTTTACAACGGTAGAATATGCATTCAATTTGCAAAATTATAAATTATTTTCACACATAAAGTGGTGGTCATCAAATTAGCCCTCCCAGTACATATAAATTTTGTTAAGTTAATTCTCAATTTAAAATCTTTTTTTAAAAAAAGTATATTGGTGATATATATATATATATATAAAAGGTAATGTTGCTGATGTTTCTGTTAATTCCTACAATATTTTTATCATGACTTTTATCCCTTTGACGACCACAGGCTAGTATGCTTACCAAAGTGGTTTCGGCGTTTTTAGACAGGTAAAATATAGAGTAAATATGTCAGAATGTAATTTGTAAGGGAGGATTGGGGTAATAAAAATGTGGAGGGCAATAAATCTCAATCTGGACCCACTTACCTATTAGAAGTTCTGAAAGTTGAAAAAAAATAATTCTTTAGTTAATAGTTAAAAACTTAATATTACAAACTCTTTAAAAAAAATGTAATGTCGTAACTGAACATCGTTTTCCCACCCTATTGCATTTTTGATAAAACGCGAACTATTGCGAATTTCAAAAAAAATCGAAACACGTATTTACTAAAATCGACTAAAGATTAAAATATGTAATTTTACATTTATATAATAAAAATCTCCTTACAAAAAACTTAAAATTCTTTCTTTTTTACATAAAATCTATTAAAGACGAGTATGTCAGGACATGCGTTGGCATATTTTATATACCGTTTGATGCGCCTTTAAAAACCATTAAAGGCGCTCACGGGATCTTAATGATAAACACGAACTATTTTCGCAATCATCATAAAACAAACCTCCAAATTTTAAAATATCATAAAACAAACCTCCAAATTTTAAAAGGTGGAAAAAAAAATACTTTTTGCTCCATACAAGTTGAGTCGGTCTAATGACCATAGAATGTATATTTTCAGTAAAAATGTAATAAAATCACATTCCGTAGGCCGATTTCCGAAATTTTTTTTGGGTATTTCAAATAAATGCTTTTTTTTATAAACTTAAAAATTTAACCACTAACATTCACACAATTTTTAAAATTTTTGTTTACATTTTGAAAATTGCATCAAAATTCAATAATTTTTTTAATGTGTGCGTCGAAAAGTTGTGAAATGCATTTACAAACACTAAATGCCTCTAATATAAGCCACATTTTTACATTAAAATTTATAAGGAGAAAACTAAAACAGTTCCATTTTCAACTTCCTTGCAGTACCAATAAAATAAACTTATGCAAACACCGAAATGATTGTGTCCAAATTATATATAACACAGGTCTTCAAATAAAAAAACTATGTTTGGTGCCGAGATATCGACAGTGCCCAGGTATAAATTGCCAACCGTAACAAAAAAAATAGTACATATTTGCAAACCACTGCTATTTTTGTAAAACCCACCGTGTTAAGAATTACCAAAGCTACAAATAATATTGTACTAGGAAAACACTATTTTGTTTACAAAGCATGTGTTTTGACAGTACCACCCGCAAAATTCTTTGCCAACATTGTTTTCACCAATATTAAAACCAATTTGAAGCATTTTTTAATTTTTTTTTACATATTTAAATATGATGTATAAGACTAAGACCGAACTGTATTGCAGCATTTTAAATGTGTTTTATTTTACATATTGCGCAAAATTAATTGAATTAAAGCTATTTTAAATGCCCAACAATTTTTGGATTACCAACGTTATGCCAACGGTGGCAAGTTCGCGCAAACCAACGGTTGGCCACGGTTATCATTCGGGCAACAGGACAATACTGTAAAGATTGTTAATCACCATTTGCCACCATTGCCATCATTGGCATAACGTTGGAATTTAAAAAAAGGTGGTACTTTTAAATGCCTCACATTTAATTGGTTTTGAGAAATATGTGTAATACAACACATTTAAAAAGCAGCAATACAGTTCCGTCTTATGTAAGTCATTTACATCATATTTAAATGTGCGAAGTCTAGTAAAATATTAAAAAAAAATAATGTTTCTAATTGGTTGTCATATTGCAAAACACATCCTTTTCAAATAAAATAGCGCTTTTCTTGTAGAATATTAGTTGTACCATTGGTAGTTTTCAGCACGGTGTGTTTTACAAAAATATCAGCGATTTGATAGTACTATTTTCTTTAGTACGGTTGGCAATTTCTAGCTGTGTTGTTAAGCTTTTAAGTTCGATTTTTAGTCTGTTTTTGAATGCTATTAACTTTTTATCGGCCCATCAGCTTAAAATACTTTTTTTATATTGTGTGTAAGCAAAACAACCCCTTCAGGAGATTATGCGTTAATTGTCTAAAAGCTACTAGTGCAATTACTATAACAAAAAGTACTAGTGCAAACGGGGTTAGTGTTTTTATATAAAAATACTAGTGCTAGTACTAGTACTAGTACTTGATGTAGTATATGGGCAGCACTTGTAGATTGATAGAATTTTCGTTTTTAAACAAAAATTCGCATATTTTTATTTAGATATTGCTTCTTAAATTTGATTTAAAATATTTGATTTATGCCATCTTTATTATAAAAATATGATTATATGCAAAATGCTAATTTTCATTTGCATTTCTTTGTTTTTTTAAGTGTTGCCGTACAGTTAAAACAACGGTAGCCGGCACTGATTTAATAAAAAATGTGTGGCAAGCATGCATAACAAAGAACCATTTTAATTTTGTTTTTCCCCGTCATTTAAGAGTGATTCGTTATTAAAGTCGCTCGTGCGTAAAAAAAGTTTGTTTTACAAAATTTATTAAAAAGGTATTTTTAAATGAGTAATTCTAAAAGATATTTTAAAAGAAAATAAAAAAAAACAAATAAATGAATATAAACGTAGAGTATTGAACCGCCAAAATTGGGAAAAAAATTAAAAAAGTGTGAAGAATTTGAGTTTGGGAATAACATTTGCTCTCCACGATACTTAGAAAAAGACACCAAACAATATTTGATTGAAGGAAGACGTATTTTAAATACTAAAAGTTTTTTTGAAGAGCCAGCCTTGAAGAAATATGCCCTTAATCTTTTATTTTAATATAACTACAAATGTAACTTTTTTACGTTTATAAAACTGATATTTTTATGTAAACTGAATAACCTGAAAAAATTGGTACAAAATATAAAATTTTTAAGTTATTTCTTTTTTGTTTATAAGTATTTTAATAAATAAACCCATACAAAAAACTAATTTCATTTAATAGTAATTTTCAGTGAGTAAATCGACCTATTATGGGAAAATTTTCTATACAAAAGAACTAGTAACAATCTGGTTCAAAAGCACCCAATTGGGTCTAAATGTTCTAGTACACGTCTAGAACCAATGGTACTAGTGATTTTCCAAACACACTCAATGTTAATTTGAGCATTAAGATGGTATAGGAAAGTTTACAGTCTGGAACTAGTACTGGTGATTTTTGTACTAGTTCAGTACTAGTTAGGTACTAGTTCGATCTCCGGCAGGGACCCTACAAGAAATGGATGACCGAAACTAACACATGCAAGTCTTGCATCTTCCTCTAACTTACGAATTTATAAATTAGAGGGAGATGCAAAATCACACGTACACATAGTTTCCATCACTTTTTTCATATTGCCCTTAAGAAAATGATAGAAACTTTGTTCTACGCGCTGATGGATATTTTCATCAGCAGTTCCGGTCATTTGACCGGTCATATGACCGTCACTGTTCTTGCCGGGAAGTTGACAATATTTTTTTACAAAATGTATGTAGAACTTCCCAGGCAGAAAAATGCAATCGGCACAATGTTGCCAAAGTGGCGGCCACGGTCGGTTACGCGTTGGCAGAACGTGGGATTAACAACTTTGACAGTATTGTCTTGTTACTCGATTGATAACAGGGGCCAGCCGTTTGTTTGAGCGAACTTGCGAACCGTTAGCATAATGTTGGTGATCCAATAAATTTGTTGATATTCAAATAGCTGAAATTAAATTAATTTTGAGAAATATGTATAAAGCTGCAATACAGTTCGGCCGTAGTGTTTTACATCACATTTAAATGTGTGAAATATAATAAATTATTAAGAAAAAAAAAATAGATAAAAACAATATTGGCAACGAATTCTGCGGTTGGTACTGTCAAAACACATGCTTTGAAAACAAAATAGTGTTTTCCTAGTACAATATTATTTGTACCTTTGGTAATTTTTAATACTGTGGGTTTTACAAAAATAGCAGTGGTTTGCCATTACTATTTTTTTGGTAAAGTTGGCAATTTCTACGTGGATTATTATTAAGCGGGTTGGGATATGTCAGATATTTTTGATAAAATTCTAATTGCCATTAGTTAAAAATGTAATCATTGTTCTTATTAGCTAAGAGGCAAGGATACAAAAATTTCAAAGCTGAAGCTATTCATTTTTATGTAGAAAATTTCTTTAAAATTTTAATGAATTTCTGTTTTATTAAATATAAAAAAAGTAATATTTTTAAGAAAATTAATAACCTTTAATTCCACTTAGTTAGTATTAGTTTAAATAATAAATAAAGTTTTATAGTAGTAATGCTAAGAGTTGGGTATTGTTCAGTCAAAAATAAATGCGTTTTACTAAACATTTCAGAAATATTGCCACATATTTAGTTAGAATATTGTTCAACCTCAAGTCCAAAATCTAATATGAAGTAATACTATATTTTGATTCTTTTTAAAAAATTTGATAATTTTCATGATAGCCAATATAATGGTTTCATAGGCATCACCTTATTCTATAATTGGCTTAACTTAAACCGAGACATTACATACAACAGACAAAATCAACTGTATGACAATTTTTCTGCCTTCGTGTATAAACTGGCTGATTTGGTAAATATAATTACCAAATCCAAACTATTTAAAAAGCAAAAATTTTTGCATATCAATATACTTTGTACATCATTATATGTAGTATGTGTGTTTTTTATTTCAGAAATAATGTAATTTTTTTCGCATACACTTATAGACATAGACCTGGAAAAATAGCAAAAATCCACTAAAAATTAGTTAAGAATGAGCTTGCAGAAAAAACTGCTAAAATTAGCAGATTTTTTTACTAAATATAAGTAATATAAGAATATAAAAAATAAATCTGTTGAACTAACAAATTTTTCGTTACATTTGAAATTTAAAATTTTAGTTAACTAAACGTAACAAAATAATCTGCTAAAATCAGCAAAAACATTTACTAAATATTAGTAGACAAAAAAATCATTAAAATATTTCTCATTTATTTTTTTTAATGCGAATAAAATTCTACCCTTATGACAGGCACGTAGCTAGGAATTTGTTTCGGGGGGGGGGGGGGGGCTTTTCGATTTTTTATTTTGATTATATATATTTTTTTTGCACACTAGAGTAAAAGCTTTTTTTTTTTTTTTTTTTTTTTTTTTTTTGTTTGCTAAATTTTTACCTACACGTCATGTATTAATAATAGAAATCGCATAAAGTGCATTTCCTTAAAATGCATTTTTTCATTTTTTACTTATTGTGTTCATTATTTTGCGAATTTTGATGTCTATTTCGCGAAACAACGCTTTAATTCATGTTTAGCTAAATATTAATTTTTAGTTTAATTAAATAAAAAAAGGATTATGCGGAAAACTTTTTGAAAACCGCTAAAAATAAAATTACTTTATATTTTTATGTGCTAATATACGTCTAGGGTAGCTAAAACTTGATAAATGTAAAAAAAGTAAAAAGGTTTCAGCTTCTAATAACCCGATTAAAATTAATATGATGCTTTATATAATCATACGAAATTTAATATGAGTCTTAATACAGTTTTATCCGAGAAATGGGCATAATAATTAAATAACATCCGAATAATGACGCGATACAATTTAATACGATTTTATATAGCGGTATAAATTTATATCTATCCAGTTTTTGATTTTAAAACGTCATGAAAATTATTAATCCTTTTAGACTTTAGCCGCTTGCAAAAGTTTTACAACTTTATAATTTGTAACAAATTCCATAGCATTTGGAAATTATATTTATAATAAAATTGTGTTTTTTTTAATATGATATAATATCAAAATATATATTATTTTGCAATGACTAGATATATAAATATAACGTAATTATTAATTGGATTAGTTTTAGCGTATTCTAAATGCAATATACAATTATACGCAACTATATATGACATCATATTAAATTTTTTATACGAAATTAATTTTATATATGAATGTATATAATTATGTCCGGTTAAATCCACTGGCAGACAAAACCTTATAAGTATAATATAAAATAATGTATTATTTTATGCAAAAGTTTTAACTCGGGAAATTAAAGATTTATAACCGTGCAAAAAACAAATTAAAAGCAAATATCCTATATAATTTGACTGACACTTACAAGGAAGCTTTTCCGATGGGTTCCCTTTGAAATTAACGGAATTCGGATAGGTGATAAAGCAGCAAAAATATATGGAAAACGTATCTATTTTTAAAATTGGTGGTGAAATTTAACACATCTTTGTATGAAAATATGTTTAAAGTTTAGGAAATTTAGACTTATTTAAAAACAGCGTTAAAATGCTCGAGAAAACATACATTTTGAAAACCATTTTGACACTATGTCGTGGACCCCGGCTGCCACTTATTTGAATTATTTTAACAAATTATTCACTATTTTTTTCCCTTTTTCATATAACCGGCTTTTTTTAATATCGGGGGCTATACTTCATGTCTTGTATTAAAAAAATCGTAAATTTAACAGCAAGTGTGATTGTAGTCTGAAAGAAATAATAATAAAGAAAAAATATAAAATTGAAAAATTTAAAAATATACCTGACATCGCCTAGGTCTTATTTAAACTAAATTATGTATTTTGGACAATTTCAAACGCTTTTCAAACTGTCTTTAATCAATTTTTTAAATAAAAACTCTTTAAAATGTCTAAAAAAAACCTACATCGTTATAACACAAAGACTGGTTTAGCTGCTTGGTTTTAAAATGTCGCATTTCAAGGAGTGCCGATAGAAATTTGTTTACATTTAGTCTAAAAAAAATTGAGAAAATTTGAGTCACATTGGACCATATTATGCATATCGATCAAAATTTGAGGCTTAAATTTGTTTCAAAAAATTAAAAAAATATATGAGATATTGTAATAGATATCGCAAAAAAAAACTCAAAAATTTGTCACCAGATGCGTGCGTAGCAAACCAAATTTACCAAAAAGATTGCACTGTAAGTAAAGTAACGACTTTTACGGCACAAGTAAACTTAATTTTGAGTCTTAGTGGTATCTCCATTTTAAAAGATTATGTCAAAATACACAGAAAAAATCATTGTCAAAAAAATTTCAATTGTGGGCGTTGTGGTGTAATGGTTAGCGCGTTGGACTTTTACACAGAAGGTCCCGGGTTCGATTCCCGGTGCCGGCAACATCAAAATAATATGTATGAGTTTTTTCTATCCCTCATACGTATCGCAATGTCCACCTTCGGTTCGGTGTTCCCATAGCAATTAACCCCACCAAAGTAAAATAATGAATCAGGGCTATGAACCAAAAAGCTTCAATAAGTTCGCTAACTCTCCATCAGGTAGCGAGCAACAACTGTTCTAAGACTTATCATCTCGCGCAATTACAGTGTTGCCACGTCTAAAGCCCTTCATCTTTCCCCACCTTTTATCTCTATACTATCCCTTTCCAAAGAAAGCAACACACTAAATATAGGAAAAAAAAAAACTTTTGTTCGATTTCAAACTTACTTTTAATTAACTGTTTAATTGAAAATGTATTTGGTAAAAACATTTTAAAAAGTCGCCAAAATTAAAAATATCGGTTAAAGCTGAAAATTCGCGTTTCTTTAATTTTGGTGATTTTTTTTAAATTTTTTTCGAATTTTGGTGTTAATTTTGGGAGTTTATTAAATTTCTGCAATTTTGAGGATTATTTTTTAAATTTTGGCAATTTTTTTCACATTTTGCGATTTTTTCAAATGGTCTCGATTTTTTTATATTTTGGCGATTTTTTTTACAATTTTGGTGATTTTTTTAAAATTTTGTAATTTTTCCCTATAGTAAACAATATTAAATTAAATTCTTAATAGATGTGAATAAAACTATATGTAATTGAAAATAATATTAATTAAATGGAGACAAATTAGTTTAGTTGTTACTACAATTGCATCAACACGACCGAATTCAGTTAAACTTTTGCTGAATCAACAAATATTTTAATTAAAACTCAATTTTAGTTTTTTCTGTGTATACATATTTAATTTTTAGTTTGCATTGTCTCAAACAATTTTTTGGTTATATTTTAAGTCAAAGACTTCGAAATCTCTTATGAAATGATTTTATTTATTGCTTTTTGTCGAAAATCAACTCTAACAATGATAGCCGCCCATTTGCAGGCGATGTTTTCTAACGAAATTTTAAGATTCAAACCATATAAAACTATTTCCTATTTGATCCAAGTCAAAAATAAATATTTTCATATTAAATTTATCAATAACATTTTTACTTTCTAACGAATTGTATTAAGTTTTTAAATTTGTCAAAGCATTTCGGGGTGGGGCTCTAGCCCCCAAGCCCCCCCTAGCTACGTGCCTGCCTTATGATATCAGCAATTTGATTTTATTTGCATTTCACTAAATTTGAGGTAAATATAGTAAAACTTTCGATATTATTACAATTTTTGTTTGCTATTTTGAGTCTACAAAAATTTAGTAAATTTTTTTGCAAATTTTACAGAGTAAAAGACCAATTTCAATTAACTAAAATTCACATCGAATATAACTAAATTTTCGTAAAGTTAACCGATTTATTGTTGCTGTTCTTATTTCATTAACATTTAGCAAAAAAATTAACTAGAATTAGCAGTTTTTTCTGCAATGTTATTTGCTATTTTTAGAGGTTTATTTCTATGAGTGTGTAAAATGGTTTTCGATTTTTCTCTAAAAAATATCAAATAGTTTAAATATTCATTGTTTTGTTTGCATTTTTTTTTTAATCCAGCGAGAAACTCCCAATTTTGACGGTTTAGTTTTTCATTCGTTTCAAATAAAAAATTGTAAGTTTCCATTATTTTTTCATTAAAAGACCCACAAACTTATAGTGAATAAAAACTGCTTCGATGTGTAAGTCGTTTCTCATTACAAATGTTGCAAGACTAAAAGCCGAACTAAAAAAAATTAAAACCCGATAAGAATCTCGCCAACTTCCTAATCAATAAAAAAGCTGTAAATTCTGTAAAAAATAAAATATGTTTTTTTAAATACATTTTTAAAAAATTACGAAATATTTTGTAGTGCCCGGGCCCCTTAGCTACGGCCCTGATACAAAACCACAAAGAACATAAAAATATATAAAGTTATATATGCTCTCCAAACTGACGCTTATGGATAATAATGGTGAAGGGTATAACAGATTCGGATTGGCCAAATATAACGCTATTATTGTTTGTTTTAATAACAACGGTTACATTTATTTGATTGTGTTTAATCGAGTGAAAAGCTAAACAACAAATAAAAAACAATTTCCTTAAGACAACATAGCAATCGTTGTATGTACTTAAGTATTTTCTCCTTCCTGCGACAGGAATATAAATAAATAAATAAAATTAGAAAATAATATTTTACACTTCTACTTTTGAATATGCGTCAGTCAGTTCTCTACATTGAATTCTGTCAAAAAATCTTATCTAGACAAGCACCCCAGCAAAAAATTCTATTACCAGGTAATGAGTTTGGTAATATGACATTAAGGTTGCCAACTGCTTAGTTTCCTATGGCATGTCCATTCAGATAACACCTAACAAAACACTTATTACTACACTAATACAAAAAAAGGTTAGTTCAAAAGTCAGTTAAACGAGTTCCAATTCCGTTAAGATAATTTTTTCTGCTTTTGTCGTTTAAATCAGTTATTTAGCTAAAGTCATTAGTTATCTCATTTTACCTCAAGAAAAACTTTCGTCCTCATTTGAACTAATTTTATTCGACCTAAAATTTATTAATTCGTGACTCTCAAATTTACAAATGTTCCCAGTTAATTAAAACCACAATTGTTTTCAAACCCTTATTATTTTGGGACCGCTATCAGTGTCACTTGTAAATGGCGATATTTTGTTTTTTTTTTTATTTTATAATCATAAAATAGGTTATATCTCGAAAACTAAGCGAGAAAAATGGACCAAAAATCGTTACTCCGAACCTAGTAAGTACTCTTTATTAACTACTTGTATGGACATTCTTCTGGTCAGATCCGTAAAGACCTTTTTAACAGAAATTTTCTGTTGATTCAACTTAATTCTATTAATTTAGCTAAATTCTTAGTTAATTGTACTACAGCTGTCAACTCACATTTAGTTTATCTACAATTTAGGTGAGACTGTAATTCTGCAGACTGCGATTCTCAACTTCATTGAATATTATTTTGGTGCAAATTCAGGTACTATTTTCTGTTGTCGTAGCTCAAATTTTACCTATTAGTACGGGCTTTTTGTTATGAGCTTGGGGCAACTAAAATACAGCTCTAAAAACAATGTTTTAAGGGCTTAGTTTAAATATATAAATAAGCAGTTTAAAAAAAAAAAAAAAAATAAACCATTAAATTTTATAAATTTTTATTAAAATCGTTACTACAAATAAAATTTAGTTGTTTGCAACATCGTCAGTCAAGCAAAGTTGCAATAGACAAATTGTTTTCCTAAGCTTCAACGTTCAAAATGGATTATCAAAAAATATTTTTTGATAAACCAACAACGCGCAATATTAAATTTTCAACTCTCAATTATAAAAAATCTTCAAAATATCGCATGCTAAAAATTAGCAGAAAAGCTCTATTTTAGAAGTTAGAAGCTAAAATAAACATCATTTTTAAAGATAAAGTCAAAAAGTAACTAATATTTAAAAAATAAGCTAAAAAAAACTCTAACAAATATCTTAAAATGTACATAATTCCATTATGAGAACCTGTATTAAGTCTAAATAGTTCAATCCAAAGCTCTAGTTTAATTTTCGTTGACATACTTATTATCTTTAGTTCATAAGTACAAACAAGGAAAGTACACTGTGGTAAATGAAATTTGGTACACGCAGTAAAAAATATGATTGAACATGATTGCGGACACGAAATTATCATATTATGATTCTAATTATCACATATATAATTCTGGCTGATCATATTATTATTACCGAGGACGATTTCATTGCCATTTAGGTCATAATATGAATCGTTCGAACATATTATCATTGCAATCTTAAACTATCATACTATGTTGCTCTTTTCTTTGCGTGTACGTTGTTGCGGATAAAAAAGTAATAGACACGTATTTATTTAAATTTTATACTTTGCTCATATTTATTTATTATTTATTTTACATTTCTGTTTTTTGATATCTCTCTGAACCCGTAACCAAGATGTGTCTAAATCTAGGAAATGCGATCAACATCGGACAAATCAAGCAACACGATATCGGACAAAAGACGCATGCGTCTAAATTAAAAACCCCAAATTTGCACAGATGGACAAAACTGGATCGAAAATCGAATTTAAGATGGAAATCCTATTTTGTACAGCTGTGCAAATTCGTGGATTTGGATGCAGACGCATGCATGTTTTGTCCGACGTCGTATCGCTTGATTTGTCCGATGTTGTTTGTATCTCCTAAATTTAGGCAAAGGGAACTGTTGATGTAGGGAACAGTTGTTGTAAACAGTGCCGAGTTACCGATTGACCTAAACAATCAAAACAAAATAATGTTCTTATTTAAACTTGTATATTCAAATAGATTTTTTCAATAGTTGAAGCGCTTCCTGTGGAAATCTGATGAAACTAAATGTTTGGTGTAGAAAACCAATGTATATAAAAGTTATTGCATATTTTAAAGATCAACCAAAACCATTTTATGGAAATAATCTTTAATTAATGAACTTTTCATTAATTTTATGAATATTAATTATTAAGTCAATGAATCCAACTTAATGAAAGACATTCATTAATAGTACGAACGAAAATTATATCAGTGTAATGTTTGAAATACCAACATATTACCAAAGTTTTGCTGGGATAAATGTAAAATTTCAATGTGTCATGCAAAATATTCAATGAGTGATATGGCTTTAATGTTTAAAATAGAGCAGCAACAAGTATACATGTCAGTGTGATTTTCCTGTTTGTCTTTGCATTTACAAAGAAAACGAGGTTTAAACAGTGAGGGTATTCATGTTTAGAACTCAATTAGGATTTTGCGTTGTGGAATTCCCGTCCTCGATTTTCCCAAAATTTTAACAAAGTTCCCGGTAGAAGTTAAAGAATAAATTAATTTAATTATTTTATCAATAAAAAATCAATTCCGATTTATTTTTTGTTTTTGATGATTTTCTATTTGAAATTTGTTAACTAATCTCATTTTATCATATTTTCTAACTTTTTTTTTTATAAATTAAATAAAAAATGTCTATGCAAGGCTAATTTTTTTTAGAAAAGATCCGAAAATACTTTAATGTAATACATTTAAATTGGTAATATGTTGTTTTTTATTAATGTGTCTTTAAAATGTAACGTAGCAATGAAAAATCGTCTTTGGATTTTTGACCAAATCCGAGCGGAATATTATCCCACTTGGTCTAAAACTTACATTGTGTAAATTAAAGCCAAATCGGATATCTCTAAGCCGTGCGTCTTTGAGGTCAAATTTCAAATTGTTAGAAATTCGGTAAATTCAACTACAGTAGATATCGGATATAAGCACATCTCATATAAGAACAAATCGCATATAAGAAAGATTAGCAAAAACACCGAGCCTATTTGCATCTTCTCAGTTTAAAAATTGCTTCATATAAGAAAAACACGTATAAGAAAAACACTGATATAAGAAATGTTTGTCAAACACCAAAGCTGACAAACGTATTTGAAATGGTTTCATATAAGAAAGTATTTAAGATTGTTGTCAAACTGTGAACTGATTTTATTTTATAGTAATTAAACGTGCTAAAGTCCCAAAACTTATTTAACAAATTGTGAAAAGCAATCTGATGTAGGCGTGTCCCTATCCGGATTTCATTCCTGCCCAAGGAAATCTTCAGGGGACTTTGTTATTAGAATTTCTAGAGATATTTGTTATGTTAAATCACAAACTCAATGAGAATTTCTTGTCCTCGTCTAGGAGCGAGATTCAAAATTTAAAATATCAAAGAAAAAACAACAACAAAAAATTGTCACAATTGGCTTTGTCATCTTCCAAATACTACTCTGTTTTTTTGACAGACCTAGCAATGTAGTGACGTTTATTCAAGTAAATCGACAATAGAAAATCATATGTTTTCTATTAGTGTCAGTTACATTTAAATTTGCACAAGCACCTGCATATTTGTTATTTTTTTTTTTTATATACTGAATTGTTTTGTTTAATAAAATGTTTTTCTTTAAAACTTTTTTTTACTTTTCATTTAAACATTTTAATTTTAGAGAATATATTCGTATAAGAAACAACTTTCTTATATCCGATATTTCCATATAAGAAAAAATCGCATATAAGAAAGAAATCTCTGACATTTTTTGAGTTTCTTATATCCGATATCTACTGTATAATTAACTTAACCGAATCGGTGTTTTTTACAAAGGTAGACCAAATCTTGACAACCTTGATGTTAAAAGTATACCTAATGTTTTACATATTTTTTTTAATAATATCTTTTGTGCTACGGAGGTCAAAAATACCCATCCATTATAAATATTATTCTTTTTATAGAAACATTAACTATTTTCTAATCCGATGGTCAAATTAACAATTTTCTTCAAATAGTTGTAAAGTAATATTGTAAAAAAAAATGAATAAGTAAATAAGGCTTTTATCCAGATTGTTTTATTTATGTTCTTATACGTTTTATATATCGCACTTGTTCAGCTAAATTGTCATAACTCAAAATCAAGTGTTTTCAATAAAACGACATACAGTTTTCATTTCTACCAACTATAACAATCTTAGATCGGGTTTTTTTTTTTGCTAAAAAATATACATAGTTGCCGATCTAACATTTTTATATTGGATAGAGATGACCACTGCATATCGTTTCATTGCAAAGATGGATTTTGAAAAATTATGAGTTATGACCCCTTTCTTAAACAAGTGCGATATGTAATCAGAGTTGGGAGTATTTAGTTACTTTAAAATTCTCATAACGAATTTTTTATGACCATTTACACATAATGGAAATGAAACTTAAATTTCTTTACCGTTTAGTTGATAACTAAAAATGTTTTTTCAATATAATAATTTTGTATAAAGGTAAAAATAAAGTAATGGTAATGATTTTGGACCATCTCTGTTTTTGATTGAAACAAACATTTTAATGGTTAATGTTTATAAACTAAAAATAGTATTACATAGTTCACGCTAAATATTTTATATTTCTTTTCGTAAAATATTGGGTGTAAAATACATTTGATGCAATTTTGAACCCCTACCACGAAAGGGTTAATTGTAATGAAAGTATTTCAGAAATAATTTTGGATACTTAAAACATCAATTGTGTAATTTTTAATTCAACGCTTGCAAAAATAACGATCGTTTTAAGTTAGTTATAACGGAATATGCTGAATTTTCCAAAATTTGAACTTTGACCTCAAAGTTGCACTGCTTAACGTTATCCGATTTGGCTCAAATTTTCACCATATAAGTAGTAGACCAAATGGCACAAGAATTCGCACGTTGGAATTCCAAAAATAAAATGTCCCATACATTTCATTGTCACCTTAGTGCACATACAGGCAAAAAAAAAAAATGGGGGAATATTAACTAAGTTTTACAAAGTTCTAGGAACATATTTACAAATTTTTGTAAAATATATACAAGCCTAGTAAGAAATTTCAAAAAAAATTTATATACTTTACAAGAAATTTGTAAGACTAACTTTAACCTTATGTAGCTGAAGTTTCTTTTTTACTAAGCACTTCGATAATATTCCCCCAGATTCACAGTTAAATCAATTATTATATCATATTTAAATTAACATCGTTTTTTTACGAACATTTTAAAATTAAGTATGTATCTTTTTAAAGTAAGTATGACCCTACCCAGCAAAAGATACTGCTTGCTTGGAAGCACAATTATAAGGGAGATATTTGTCTTAAGGGCTTATTTACTAAAAAAATATTATTCATTCTGTCAACTTTTTTTTACATTATAGTTTTTCTACGTTTTTACTTTTGACTTTTTTTTGCAATATTTTTTGCTTAAAATACATTGAATTTAAATTTTTTTGTCTTCATTGATAATTATATAGAAAAGTAAAATTTTTTGTTATTTTATCGATATATAAATGTAATAGAATTTATTTGGCTTTATTGTATTTTATATACTTACTCGTATATATATTACTATTTCAGTTCGTCCCGAAAATTTGATTTTGGGAAACCATCACTTTTTTACGGTCAATAAATAAAAAAATGGCGTTATTATTTTTTTTTTTTAATTTCAACTACTTTCACATGCGCGCGGTAGCCAAAAACGACGATTTCGGGTCCCTTTTACTGCAGAGCAAAAAGAGACATTTCATTCTATGACAAAATTAATTAAAAAAAAAAACTCTTTTCCCATTCTTTTAGAGTGGCGGAAAACTCTCTTTTTTCAAAAACTTTTAAAAATAAATTTTTTAAAATGTATTACCAACTGAGAATAATGGTACACAAATTTCGACATATCGCGAACCACTAAAAAGTTAATAAAAGTATCAATTTGGTACAAAATAATAAAAATATTTTTTTTAGCACACACAATGAAAAAGTGTTTCTAGTTACGAAAAATGCCACAAACATTATCGATAAAAAGTTGTTAATCAATAAAATATTGCATTTTAGTAAAGACAACATTTTGAAAACTTATTAACTTATTACTTACTGGGTTGCCACAAAGCACAATTTTTCGCAGCTAAAAATGCTTTTTGGTTGTGTGTCATAGAAAAGTAATTTATAAGTTTTTTTCAAAAAATTAATTTTTTCCGCTAACTCTTTTTCCGAAATGGTGCGCTTCAAAAACGGGATAATTTTTGGTGTAGAATCGAAAGTTGAATTAAAATTTCATATAAATACAGCACTTTTTGTTTTTATGACCGCCGCTCTCATGTGGAAGAAGTTGGAATTTAAAAAAATAAAAAATAACAACGATATTGTTTTAATTGATGCCAAAACATTTAAAAAAGGGGTGATATCCTAGAAACAAATAAACTTTATACTTTTCTGACGAACTCTAATAACTAGCGCAACCAAAAATAAGCTAGAGCTTGTTTTTATTTGAAATGATAGAACTATTTATAGTAAATAAGTTCTGATCATGAAATTATGAAAGTTTCAAGCTACATATATTTGTAAGAGTTTTTTTTAGTTTTTTTTTTTATATTTGCTTATGTAAGCTTAGTTTGTAAATATTAGCTACTTTTTGCTTTTTTTCTTAAAAAATTAATCTTAGTTTAACTTTTTTCATTTAAAATAATTTTCGTTTTGTAATTGAAAGTTGAAAATGTATGGCCTGTTTTCTCAAAAAAATCGTCTAAACGAGTGATAAAAATGACTTTGGGGTTCTTTATCACGAATGTCACTTTGTAATGAGTGAAAACGTAAGAGTTGTCATTTTCGTTCTCTTTTTTCGGTTCCTATATTGCGATTTGAAACGTCAGAAACGTCAAATACAGACGTTCACAAAAACAGACGTTCGTCCGAAAAAATTTTTCATTTAACTAAAAAGTTTAATAAAAACATAATTATGAGCAGCGAAAATAACAAAAAAAGGTAAATATGCATTTTGAACACAAAACACGTTGTTTTTATTTGTTTTGTTTGAAAATTTTAGCTTAAAGAATCCCATAGCAATTGCTCCGAACATTTTTCTACATCTCTACTGTTTGACATAACATAAAGCTTTACGTACTCAAACTTAAGTCAGACGAACGAATTATAAAAACTCATTTCCTTACGTATTCGTTCGGGTGCCACACGTTCGACTGAAATTATACACGTATTGTAAAAACAAGCCGTTAATATATCATGTTGTAAGATTATCAAAAAATGACTTTATTAAATAATTGAGCTCTAGGTCACGTTTGTATTTATAAAATATCCTTTATTATTTTATATATCTCCAATATTTCGTCATTCTTTGAATGACATCTTCAGGGAGTCTAAAAATTGTCCAATAATAATATCATATTAATACATATAAAGAAAACATATTATAACATAATAACAATTTTTTTATATATATAATACATTAACATAACATCACACTAATATTACCAACTTAAGATTTGTAGGGTACAAAACATATGAAAATAAATGCTTACATGAACAACAACAAACAATATTAAAAACAAAAACTTTTTTGCCGCTGCCCTCCACTCTGGTCAACACAACATTTACAACTGTTTTTATTTATTTTCATATTCGTTTGTTTACTAAAAATCTAAAACTCTTTCCAATGTTCTCAGTGTCTGATTTGAAATTCATACGTTGTGTAGTTGGTACTTTCATTATGTTCAGAGCTTCCAACATGTAGCGGTGCCGGTACCTGCTCTCAACTTGTAATATCCGCACACTTTCTAAATTGGGACTGTGATTATGGAGTTTACAATGTGCCGTAAGTGCTGTTTTATTAGCATCATTGTTTATATTTCTTAATTTAATGTCCGATTTATGACCAGCTAACCTAGTTTTTAATTTATTTTTCGTGGTCCCTACATAGACCATGTCACAACTTTCTGAAACACTTTTACCATTACAAGAAACTCTATATATAACATTTGATTTATCTTTATCCTCTACTTTATCCTTGGTTTTACTATAAAATTTTTTTAAACAATTATCAGTCTTATGAGCTATTTTATATTTGTCAGCATTGAATAATTTTGATTTTTCAAATCTCTCTGAGATTTCAGGTACATATGTGATAGATTTATAGATTATTGCCTCTTTTTCCTCTGTTGAATTTCTTCTCTTTTCTTTTCCATAGTCTTTTAAAAGCTTTTTTACCAGTTTTATTGGAAAATTATTATCTGTAAGCATTTTTATTATTTTACGGTGGTTTTCTTTATGAAATTCAACGTCACTAATATTTAACACTCTTTTGATTAAATTATTTGCTGTGTTAATTATTATTCTTTTAGGATGTTTTGTGTAGTAATTAATTATTCTACCCGAGGCCGAAGGCTTCTGATACCAATCAATTTTCAGAGAATTTCGCTCTCTTATAACTATTGTATCTAAATACGGTAATCTATTATTGCACTCATTTTCCACAGTAAATCTAATCATACGATGAAAGCCATTAAGAGTTGTCAAAATTTCATTTATTGCACTATGCTGAACTACGCAAAATATATCATCCACATATTTGGTAATGATCTTAGGCTTTATAGTAAATTTTCCCATACAGGTGTCAAGTAGTTTTTCCAGCACTATGTCTGCCACAATTGGGGAGGCTGGTGATCCCATGGGCAAGCCCCGTTTTTGGGTATAAAACTTGCTATTATATTGAAAATATCGATTGTCCTTTATACAAAATTTAACTATATCTAAAAATAAGCTCTTCGTCATCTTTTCATGCGTGTGCAGGGCGATTTCATCCCATCTATCTTCAATAATTGTCAACGCTAAATCTACAGGTACACTCGGAAATAGTGAAACTACATCAAATGAAACTAGTCTTTCATTTTCATGTATCGTCAAGTTTCTTATCTTACTCTTAAATTGCACAGAATCCCGAATATTATACTTTGAGTCCTTTGTAATATTCTTTAAAACATTTGTTACATATTTGCAAAGTTCACTCGAAGGTGCATTTACGCATGAGCAAATCGGCCGCAATGGATTATCTTCCTTATGGATTTTAGGAAGTCCATAAATTCTTGGCGCAATTGCAGTCTCAGTTTTTAATTTAAATTTTTCCCTGTCAGAAATGATGCCGTAGTTGTGCATCCTTTCCACAAATTCATTATTCTTCTTTTGCAGAATGTTCGTGGGATCTTTGGTCACCCTCTGATACGTCATCATATCATTAATAATAATTTTCATCTTATTATCATAATCACTTTTGTCTATAGCCACCGTTGCATTCCCTTTATCCGCATTAACGATCAGTAAATTCTTATTATTTTTCAAGAACTTTTTGGTCTTTTCAGCGACATTCAACGTAAATTTATCCCTATTATCAATTTTCAACTTATTTAAGTGATTATCTATTATAGATGTGAACTTTGTCCTTGCCATTTCCCGATCATCCTTGTCATCAATAGTTTTTATAAAATCGTCTCCATCGGTAATAAATTGCAGCATTGGAAAATCTTTCCTTGTAGTGGGCAAAGCATGTTTTTGTCCCAATGACAGAAGCCACTGAACATCTTCGGGAATATCAATATTCGTTTTATTGACAAACCATTTTTTGTTTAATTTTATTTCAAGTGTTTTTCTCTGTGCCTCCGCGAGTTTATCAAATTTTTTGATGTGTACCCGTTTTATCTTCTCGTTTAAGGAGTTTTTTAGCGTTTCCTCATAAAACCAAAATTGGTTAGCTTCTTCACTCGTTAAATTGTCCTCAATATAATTTCGAATTCTATCGTTCTCTTCAGTATTGTCTTTAAGTAATTCATGTTTCTGTTTTATCAGTAAATTAAGAATTTTGTTGTGGAAATTTTGTACGTATGTGTCTAGAGTCCTCTGTGTACTAGATTCTTCACTCCGTTTTGTTTCAAAAATGTTATATATGTTCTTAGTAGAGTTTCTTATAAATAATGGTACAATACCTGTGTTTCTGCAGCGTATAAGAAAGGTGATTGATGATTTTATCCTTAGATTTTTGTCCCTTGTTGTTTTATATCTGTTGATGTTAGTTTTGATTAAGTTATTATTGCCAAATTTTCTGTAGACCATTTTTGTAAATTACGGCGTGCTCTCCGTTATTCGTTATAAATTATGAAAAGTTTTTCGACCTTTGAAATGAATGACTTTATTAAATAATTGAGCTCTAGGTCACGTTTGTATTTATAAAATATCCTTTATTATTTTATATATCTCCAATATTTCGTCATTCTTTGAATGACATCTTCAGGGAGTCTAAAAATTGTCCAATAATAATATCATATTAATACATATAAAGAAAACATATTATAACATAATAACAATTTTTTTATATATATAATACATTAACATAACATCACACTAATATTACCAACTTAAGATTTGTAGGGTACAAAACATATGAAAATAAATGCTTACATGAACAACAACAAACAATATTAAAAACAAAAACTTTTTTGCCGCTGCCCTCCACTCTGGTCAACACAACATTTACAACTGTTTTTATTTATTTTCATATTCGTTTGTTTACTAAAAATCTAAAACTCTTTCCAATGTTCTCAGTGTCTGATTTGAAATTCATACGTTGTGTAGTTGGTACTTTCATTATGTTCAGAGCTTCCAACATGTAGCGGTGCCGGTACCTGCTCTCAACTTGTAATATCCGCACACTTTCTAAATTGGGACTGTGATTATGGAGTTTACAATGTGCCGTAAGTGCTGTTTTATTAGCATCATTGTTTATATTTCTTATTTAATGTCCGATTTATGACCAGCTAACCTAGTTTTTAATTTATTTTTCGTGGTCCCTACATAGACCATGTCACAACTTTCAGAAAGTTGTGACATGGTCTATGTAGGGACCACGAAAAATAAATTAAAAACTAGGTTAGCTGGTCATAAATCGGACATTAAATTAAGAAATATAAACAATGATGCTAATAAAACAGCACTTACGGCACATTGTAAACTCCATAATCACAGTCCCAATTTAGAAAGTGTGCGGATATTACAAGTTGAGAGCAGGTACCGGCACCGCTACATGTTGGAAGCTCTGAACATAATGAAAGTACCAACTACACAACGTATGAATTTCAAATCAGACACTGAGAACATTGGAAAGAGTTTTAGATTTTTAGTAAACAAACGAATATGAAAATAAATAAAAACAGTTGTAAATGTTGTGTTGACCAGAGTGGAGGGCAGCGGCAAAAAAGTTTTTGTTTTTAATATTGTTTGTTGTTGTTCATGTAAGCATTTATTTTCATATGTTTTGTACCCTACAAATCTTAAGTTGGTAATATTAGTGTGATGTTATGTTAATGTATTATATATATAAAAAAATTGTTATTATGTTATAATATGTTTTCTTTATATGTATTAATATGATATTATTATTGGACAATTTTAGACTCCCTGAAGATGTCATTCAAAGAATGACGAAATATTGGAGATATATAAAATAATAAAGGATATTTTATAAATACAAACGTGACCTAGAGCTCAATTATTTAATAAAGTCATTCATTTCAAAGGTCGAAAAACTTTTCATAATTTATAATTATCAAAAAATATTTCGAGAAATCAATTTTCTTAAGCTTTGAAGCTTAAGAAAATAATTTCTCTATTGCTCGCTCCTTTGTTTGATTGAAGATGTTCCAAAGAACACATTTTATTTGTAGCAATGATTATAATAAAAATATGTATAAAAATATATGAGCATAACGGTTTATTAAAAAAAAAGCTTATTCTTAAATTTAAACGGTTTATTTATTTTACTGTTTTTAAAACTTTTTTCGTCGGGAAGGTAATATTATTGTACATGGGTTGTTATTATTTCCTCAATTGTAAAAAAATACGTGAATAAAAATGGCTATATTTGGAGTGTGACTCAAGAATTCCGGTTGCCTCAAAACAATGGAACCATTTGATTGGCAACACATTAAGTTGTCTGTTGTATGGGTGTAATAATATAACATTCAAAAAGTTATTACTACCTTATACAGGGTGGCCTAAAAACATTCATATATATATATGTTTTATGGGTGTAATAATATAACATCCAAAAAGTTATTGTTACCTTATACCGGGTAGCCCAAAACTATTCACCCGATGTTGTTTTGCTATATCTTTAGAACAGAACGACATAATTTCTTAGTTTTTTCAAATATTTATTTGGACCTTTAAGTTTTTTCATTACATTTTGGAGATGATATCGATCAAGTAGACATTTTTAACGACCATTTGGACTATTTTTACCGCACTTTCAATTGTTTTGGCAAAAAATTCGGGCGATGAGCTCTCGCACTTTTTTCGGATATTGTCTTTAAGATTTCAAAAAATCCCTTTAACTGTAAAATTGTAAAATTTAACTGTAATTCTGTTCCTATTATCAAAATATTTGTATATACCAAAAATTGTCTCAATCGGACGATATTTGGAGGTCGCAATAAAATGCGAATTTTGGGTTTCGTCTCTTGTATTACTTGCAATTGCTAGTGTTTCAGAGTTATTGTATTTGTTTATACACAGTCAGAAATATGACCTTTTATTCTTGTTTTACAGTTTCTTTATATAACTTGGTCATTGTTAATACTATTCCCACAATTTTATATGATCTTAACTAGCAATAAATTCATGAGAATTCAAATGGAACAATCCATTCCTATAATTACATGTATAATCTGAAGGCAGAATTAAAAAAAATAATAAATTTAATGTTGGCCTCCTAAATCCGAATCTGATGTCAAAAACGTTCCACCGGCTCGCATTTTCGAATTATTGACCAATCTTTTTTAACCCTCTTACCCGGGCAAAAATAGTTTATTAGTCTATATTACAGAGATGTCTTTAATATCTGCTTTATTTTTTATCGATTTGAATCATGCATAAATTCAAATCTAATTTGAGTAAAACTATGTCGGGAAATGTGCAAAGGTATTTTGGAACACAGGATGGGTCTCTAAAATTGTATGTTTTTGGATTTGTACAAACAACGTTCAGATTTTTTAAAAAAATTGTACATATTAAAAGCATGTCTATAACAGGCACTTCAATAAATAAAACGAAGGGTCAAACTAGGAAAACCATTTAGTAGATCCAGAAATATATGGAAAAGAGGCCAAAGTTTTAATCCAATTTTTTTTTGAAGTACACTAGGCCTATATTTCGAGAGGCTGGTTTAATTTCATTGTTTTGACTTCAGATTTTTGTTTCTTGAAAAAATTTTTTTCAGTGCAAAAACTTTTCTAAATCCATAAAATATTTAAATTTCTCCCAAACCTTGAAAAATCGTTATTTTCTAGCGAAATTGAACTGAAACAGGGGCAGCCTTGTTGAGCTCTGAAATTCGACAGTTTTTTTGGCCACCCTAATGTACCCGCTGTTTTTAATAAAATCTCTCTCTACAAATCTTCTATAGACATTAGGTTGTCCCGTTAAAAAAAAATGTTTGATGATGAATATTGACAAGCTAAAAACGGAATACATATTTTTATTAAAATGTGAAAAATGGTTCGTTTTGTTAAAAAAAAATTTCCGTACTTTTTATCGAAATATTTCTCAAAAGTTTCGTTATTTAGATCTAATTATAAGAAAAATATTTATGAATTTGGGCCACAACAGCATTTTTAAGTTTTCTCCATATATTATTTTGACTTTCACAAATGCACCTAAACAGCACCTAACTATAGTCAGCCTTTATTAAGAATTAGTTAAGTGTTATTTGAGTGTTTTTATTCGAAATTTAAAAAAATATTTAGATATTATGGGCTAAATGAAAACTTACAAATGCTGCGGTGGACCATAACTGTTGCAAAAAAAATTATAAATATATTTCTCATAATAAAATCTACATAACGAAACTTTTGTGACACATCTCGATAAAAAGTAAGACAAGTTTTTTTGAACAAGTCATACCATTTTTAAATCATAAAATGCGTTTCGAAACCTAAAAGTATACCCTAAAAAAATATTTATATTCTTCGTATTCAGCTCTTCAATATTCAGCGTTTGAGTGCTATTACCTAAGCGAACTCGTGAAAATACCCTTTGTAGGGACACACTAATAGGCATGTACTTTTCTTACAATACAATAACAGCAGGAATGATATCAAATATATGTCACAAACAGGCATAGCTTTTTTATTTAACGCCAGCATGCATATTGTTGGCTTATGTTCAATTGAAGATATCTTACAAAGTCCAGAAAATGGGGGTTTGATGCCAAAATACTCACTGACACAGCTAAAATAAAATAAATTCTAACACGGTTTTTTGTTTTGCAAAATTATATAAATATGTGGGCTATTGTCAAAAAATCGCGTGAAACTGATATTTTTTTTTTAATAACTTAAGAAATTTTTATATTTTAGAAAATCAAAATTTGAGGGTCATAGGGCGCTGTGGTGTGGT
Organism: Delia radicum; assembly: GCA_021234595.1. NCBI lineage: Eukaryota > Metazoa > Arthropoda > Insecta > Diptera > Anthomyiidae > Delia > Delia radicum. The sequence continues at coordinate 193,326,227 of CM037853.1, forward strand.
AGTTAGCGCGTTAGACTGTTACACAGATGGATTAGGGTTCGATTCTCGATGACGAAAACATCAATTTAGAAAAATAATATGTATGAGTTTTCTTTCCCTCACATGTATCGCAGCGCCATAGTACTGAACGACCGAGGTAAAATAATGAATCAGGGCTATGAACCGAAAAGCCTTAATAAGTACGCCAACTCTCCATTAGGTGGCGAGCAACAACTTTTCTAAGACTTATTCGCACAATTACAGTGTTGCCATGTTTGAAGCCCTTCATCTTTTCCCACCTTTCATCTCCCCACTATCCCCTTTCCTAGATTAGATTAGATCAGAAGGCACTATGCACCGCGACCAATGTAGGTCTTTTGTGCTGCCTAAGATTACCTACAGATTCAAGCTACCTATAAAGCCAATCATCCTATTAGGCAAAATGTTCGCGATGTCGGAAGGCGAAATGAAGCGATCACCTAGAAACCTAAGTCTCCTATCACAAAGCCTGGGACATTCGCAGAGTACATGCTCCGAGGTCTCAGACACCATCTCGCAAAACCTACACAAATCCGTGTCCGATTGACCCTTGTTAATGCCAAAAACTTCAATTTTACTTGGCCATTAACTCATAAAACTTCTACCCCTAAATTCCTAGATTTTATAGACAAAGGCTGAATGTTATGAAAGATAGAAAGTTAACGAGATAACTTTCTATCTCTTTTTCCCCATTAAAGCCTAAACTAAATGTCAAATCAACCGAAAAGTCATAGATACTTATTTCCGGTAAAATAAGAATTACAACCTTCCTTGTCAACTTAACTTTCGTACTGGTAAGATCTATTTCCATTATTTGTCCAATAAATTTTCAATATTCCAAATAGTAATCTCGACTTTTTTTGTCTTTTATTTCTTTTGGTACTATTTGGGATAAACTGACTGAGAATAAAATCATATGGTGATTTTATTTGGGCTCAGAGACTTCTTTCCATCAGTTATCCAGGAATTCACACACACCACAACAGTGTACTCCACATAATCATTTGGTCTCATCGAACCGTTTTGGAGTAGACGCTCTGAGAGTTCATTTTTTTTTCCTAGAAGATTTTACCAGCAACAACAACAACAAGAGCTTTAACATCAGCATCATCAAAAAACTGGTTCGTTTGATTTTTTGCTTATTCCTTTTAGAGTCATTGCGTTTGATAGTGCAGAGGAACAATAGTGTTTTTAATTTAATTTTTTTGCTACACGCGGTAGCCATTCTAAATATAAAATTCATAAAAATTAAAATAAATATAAAATTAGAAAGTGGGAAAAAATTAAACTTAAAATTGAAAAATATTGAGAAATTTTTAAAAAAAAAAAAAAAAAAGTGATATAACTACATAAAAAGAAATAATTTTTTTTTCATTAAATTTTTAAAAAGAAAAAATATTAAGAATATTCTAAAGAAGGAGGAAAAGAAAAAAGTGCTTGAAAAGAAGAAGAGTGAAATATTTTGCCATATAAAGCCAGCCAAAGAGTTTGGATTCCGGTAAATTTTCGGCCAGTTTATTGGATTATATTATTCAAAATCACATCGGTGAGTTAAAGTGGTTTTATTGAACAAAATTATGAAATATTGAAGCTAGTTATTCGAAAAGCGTACATTTGAATTTCATATGCATGACCTTTTTTGTAAAATTGGATGATTTCCCCTCCTTTTTTTTCTGTATGACAGTTTGTATGACAATTATCCCCTTACATCTTTTGTTTCAGCATTTCTATACTACATACACATACACATACCAACAAATTTACAAAATTATCTCACTTAAACCTTTTCTCCATATTACACTTTCTCTTAATCCACGGTACTAAACCTTTCAAACACACATACACATTTAAACTTACACACTCTTCATTTCCCCTATTTGTTTTTTTAAATACAATGGCAATCTGCTCTTAAAAATTTCAATTGAGCTGATCACTTCCATTGCACTCTTTTGTTTTATTTTATTTCTTTAATAACAAAACTTATTTTTTTCCCAAAACATTTTTTTTTTCTTTCAAAAACAATTTTAATATCCCAACGAACATTTGTATGTACAAAACATTTTTTTGCCGGTACATTGAGGTTTTTTAATTGGTACAAATAAAATTTGCTAATTTTTTAACGAAATTTATTTTAAATGAACTATAAATTTTTTTATTAATTATTGAAATTTATTATAAAGCAAATAATTTGAGAGTTTTGTATTAACAATCCGTACCAGGTTACCAATATTGTCCAGTGAAACAGTGCTAAAAATATAGAATAAAATAATAAATTATAAATTAAAGTGTTTGTGTGTACTTACCAAAAGTTTTCCGGGATTCTAATTTCATTCGTTAATGCTAAAGTTTACGTTTTTTGTTCGCTGGGTTGTTCGCAATATACAACATACACCCATGGAAAAAACACATTAATTTTGATTTTTTGTGATTTAATATTGGAGCATGACACATTCAAGATTTTTCCAAACCAACCGGGATTTAATTTAGTTTTTCCGATTTTTCGGAATTACCATTTGTTAATTGAAAATTTATTTAAATTTTTATTGTTTTTTACTTAAGTTTTATTTCGAGAGTATATTAAAACCAGCTGATTTGGTTTTGCTCTATATATTTTTTAAGGAAAAAGTGGATGTTTGAGAGAGTAACGGATATTTTCTTCCGAATATTTCCAGATTTAAGTACAGATTTCCAATTTTTTCCAGGATCATTGAACTTTTTCTTTTGATTTTGTTACAGATACTTTTAAGAAAAAAGTATCTGCATAATTATTAAAAACAGCTGTTTTACATTTGCTTTAATATTTTTGTAAGAGAGTGAATATTCGAATATTACAACAATATTACAAAATTCAATTTTTTTTCAAAAGCAATTTATTAAGTTTTTTTTTGAATTTTTTTTTTAAAAAATTCTTATTAAAATTTTATTCATGATATCTTTTATCTTTAGTGTAAAACCTTTCAGTACACTTGGGAAATTATTGTACGAAATTTCTAATAAAAAATTGGTTAGTAAATTTTTTTTATTCTCCTTACACAAAAAGAAATATTGTTCGAAAATTTCCAATTGGAGATTTGCTTTAAAATACAATTTTTTGTGGTATTAATTAAAAATTTAGTAGAAAATTTCCACTGATTTCATTTTTTTTTCTGTGTATATTAAAAATTGGTTCCAAAATTTTATGAATTTCAACATTTTCAATTATTTTTTCAAATAATTTCATACAGGAGATTATTTTTTTTTGTTGGAATATCTCGTTACACTGAATCATATTAAATTTTAATTTTTAAAATTTTATTTATTTAAATTTAAATTTTAATTTTTAATTGAAAATTGTTTTTTTTTTCTGAAAATTTATTAATTTTATACGGTTTTGAGTGATTAATAGTATAGTTTTCGTGATATGATGCAAAATCGATTGAAATAGTAATTAATTCAATCAATTCCGTGATTGAAACTATTTTAATTTTTTACTGTGTATAATTCGTCGAATTAATCTATATTCGAAACATACATTTGGTGGAAATTGTAAAATCTGTTTATTAAAATTTTACATTTCTTAATTTTTTTTTTTTCAAAATTGCAACGAACTTCAGAATTTTTAAATTTTTTTTCCAGGACGCATAATCCGAAGTTTTTTTGTTTTTTTTTTGGGTAAAATTTTTTTAAATTGTGGATATTTTGTATCATTTACATTTATTGGTTACGTTCACAGCTAATATTGGCCGAAGATACGTTTTTTATTCGGAAATTATTTTATTGTGTTTTAATTTTCGTAGATAACTTTAAAGTTGAAAACATTTTTTTTTTTTTGGAACATTAGCGAATTGTTTGAAAATTACGTTTCTCAATTCGTGTTTTTCTACGCTACTATAATTGTTTTCGCTTGCCTTTTGGAAATAGTCAATCTTAATTATCCTTAAAAGTTTTTCACTTGTGTTCATTTATTTTTCGAACGTTTTATATTACACTGAGGAAAATCCTGAGGACTTTGACTACTTTGCGGATTTTTTACAGAGTTTTTCGTGGAACATCTAAATCACACACCGGTGGAAAAGCATCTTCTTCTTCGCAACGAAACAAAGTGTTTTTCTGGTGAAATAATAATAATTGTGACAGTGCTTGTGCTTCAATTTTCAATTTCGAAAATTTTTCAATTTCGAATATTCTCCATTTTTGTTTTTTTTTTGTCAAAACATACTTGTTTCGCTTTTCTGGTTTTTCATATTTCAGTTAGAATGTCTCTAGAACATTTTATTCGTTTAGCTGATAGTCTAGTAGAATTCGAGTCGGATTTGAACGACAATAAATATCCAGTTAATTCTCTTCATGCTATTGATGTCCATAAAGCTGAAATTAAATCCACGTGGGGTCGCATAAAAACTTCTTATGAAAAACTTCTTTTAGAAGTTGAGAGTGAGCAGAATGCCGAAAAGGGTACATCCAAAAAAGCTGCCAAGGACGAACAGGAACTCGCCAATCTGGAGTCAGTTAAGGTGAAATATCGGGCCACTTACATTACTTATTGTAATTGTGTGGGAAAGTTGTCCGAACTTGCTGACGCGCTGAAACCTGACACAATTTCAAAAATTACTCTTCCAAATGGTCCGCCCCCTACTGATTCTTCCACGAGTTCAAATTTGAACAATTTACATCTTCCTCCATGTGACATTAAACCATTTAATGGAGATTATTCAGCTTGGCCCACATTCCGTGATCTTTTTGAAGCCGTTTTCATAAGAAATTCCAGACTAAGTCCTATTGAGAAACTTCTTCATTTATCCAACAAAACATCCGGGGAAGCACGCGAAATTGTCGCAAAGGCCCCTTTAACCAATAAGGGTTTTGATGAGGCTTGGAAAAACCTTTGTTCTCGTTTTGATAACGAAAAAGTTTTGGTTCATCAACAACTCAGGACTCTTTTGAATCTTCCGTCCATAAATTCAGAATCGGGGACTGAAATCAGACACCTCCAACGCGATATAAACGCAGTTATTACTGCTCTTCGCTTATACGGTGATGTTGATTGGGAAACATTGTTCGTCCTCATTTGCAATGATAGGTTACCGGAAGTCACTTTGAGTTTATGGGAGCAAAGCCTATCCGATAAAACGAAACTTCAGAAGTGGTCTACTATGGATGCTTTTCTGACGGATCGTTGTAGAACCTTGGAGTCAGTAGCTGAGTCCCGTAATTCACATAAGGCTTGCTCCATAAATCCTAAGCCCAAGAGTGTTCCACAAACTTCCAGTTCCACCAAAAATTTAAAATCTTTTCAAACTTCGGTAAAAGATCCGAAATGTACTCTCTGTCCTCGAGAGTTCCACATAATCCGTAAATGCCAGCGTTTTCTGAAACTGAATCAGTCTCAAAGATTGGTTGAGATAAAGAAATTAAATCTGTGCATTAATTGTTTCTCTGGGGCTCACACTGTAAGAAATTGCAATAGCAAGAACAGCTGTTTCACGTGTCGAAAGCGTCACAATACTCTGCTCCATAGAGATTTCGATAGTTCAAATTCTTCTACTAAGCCACCTAATTCTGACACCAATTCTCCATTGAATCCAAACTCACCTCCATTTTCTTCAACTTCGAATTCAACGAAAATACAGTCCACTAAAAACTCGGGAGGTGGTCTGGTTCAAAATTTTTTCACTCGTAACTCTAGGGGTGTTTTATTAGGTACGGCTATAGTAGAAGTGTGTCATCTGGGTAAAAGATATCAGGCTCGTGCTCTTATTGACCCGGCATCGGAAGGATCTTTTATCTCAGAGGATTTGTCCAAACTTATTAAATTATCGAAGAGGCGAACAAAGCTATGGGACGTTTCGGGCCTTGGTGATTTTGTTTCTGCCTCTACTCAGCGAGAATGTTCTTTTATTCTTGGCTCTCCATTTGATGATAAGGTTGAAATACCAATGGATGCATTAGTAGTTCCACAGGTCACGGACAAACTTCCTTCCCAATCCATGCCAGCTTCATTCTTTTCGGACCTTCCGCAAATCCAGCTCGCTGATCCGCAGTTTTACAACGGTTCAAGAGTTGACTTATTGATAGGTGGAGAGGTATTTCCTTCCATAATGCGTTCCGATACCAGACACGATGTTTGTAAATCATTGTTGGCACAGGAAACCATCTTCGGGTGGATTCTGACTGGTCCCGTTCCTCTGGACTTTTCTGACTCAGATAGTCCAATTGCTTCATTCATGTGTAAAATCTCTTTGGAAAAAGAGATTTCACGTTTTTGGGAGGTGGAGGATCTTCCACGGAAGAACTTTTCATCCCCTTCCGATCAATTATGTGAGGATTTATATGTTAAATCCACAAAAAGAGATGAAAATGGCAGATATATTGTTTCGTTGCCATTTAAAGAAGGTTTTCCTCAAAAGTTAACTTTAGGTCAGTCCAGAGGTAGTTCCATGGCTCAGTTCTTTAGAAATGAAGCCAGATTACTTCGCACACCTGAGTTTAAACAGGAATATGATCAGGTCGTTGAGGAATATGCTCAAATGGATCATATGTGTAACGTTTCTCCTCCTGACCTAAATTCTAAACCTCCTCTTCATTTCTACTTGCCTCACCATGCGGTTATAAAACCAGAAAGCACGACAACGAAAGTTCGTGTGGTTTTTAATGCCTCCTCTCGATCGTCCAATGGGTTAAGCCTTAATGATATCCTTCATATAGGCCCAGTTCTTCAAACTGACTTAACTCTTCTACTTCTGAAATGGCGTTTTTTCCGATATGTGTTCAATGCTGACATTCAAAAGATGTACAGACAAATATTGGTCAATCCAGAACACACTTCGTTCCAAAGAATCTTGTTTAGAAAAGACCCAAGTGAAATTGTCCAGGATTATGAACTCAAAACGGTCACCTTCGGTGTAAATTGTGCCCCATATCTTGCAATCCGCACGATTATACAATTGGCTAATGATGTTCAGACGACTTATCCACTCGCCAGCGATATACTTCGTAATTCGATGTACGTTGATGATGCGCTAGCTGGAGCTCATTCCATTCCAGAGGCCATAGCAGCCCGAAACGAGCTAATCCTTGCTCTAAAATCTGCAGGATTTTCACTGAGAAAGTGGACAGCAAATTCCAAAGACATCCTGGTCGAACTACCTCCGGATCATTTATTAAATGAAGACTTTTTGGAATTCGACGATAGCAGTACAGCGAAAACATTGGGCATCCGTTGGAACGCGCGATCCGATTCGTTTTATTTTGCAGCGAAACCTTTTCCGGAATCTTCAAAGTATACCAAACGAGAAGTTTTGTCACAGATCGCCAAATTGTTTGATCCTGCCGGATGGTTGTCTCCTTGCGTTATTCTAGCAAAAATCATCATGCAAAAAATATGGGTTGAAGGCACAGATTGGGATGATATCCTCTCTCCCGAGTCTCTTTCTCAATGGAAAACTTTTCAATCGAATTACGTATTTATAAATGATATTCGTATTCCTCGCTGGATCGATTATACTCCAACTGCTGAAGTCCAGTTCCATGGTTTCTGCGATGCATCCGAAAAAGCATACGCAGCAGCACTATACATCCGAATAGTAAACCATAATTCCATATCCACTCACTTGGTGTCTTCTAAAACAAAATTGGCTCCAGTTAAGACTTTATCAATTCCACGATTAGAGCTTTGTGGAGCTGTTCTCCTTGCTGAAATGCTTGATAGCCTACTTCCAAGATTAAATGTTGAAAAATATTCAGTCTTTTGTTGGACTGATTCCACTATTGTCCTTTCTTGGCTCGCTAAACCCCCTTGTTCGTGGTTGACTTTTGTTGCAAATAGGGTATCGAAGATTATACAGATAATAGATCCGCAACATTGGTACCATGTAACTTCAGAAAATAATCCTGCGGACTTAGCAAGCCGTGGAGTTCCTCCGCAAGATTTAACAGATAATGAACTATGGTGGTGTGGACCAAAATGGCTCCACGATCCAGATTTTCCATTTCCTAGTTCTGATAGGCTTATTCCTATTGAAACGAACTTGGAAATTAAATCGATTAAAGTACATTTTACTTATTTTAATCATTTTGACGATGTGTTAGAACGATTTTCTTCTTTTGCAAGGGCAATGCGCGTTATGTCGTATGTATATCGTTTTTATTACCGCACACATCCCAAATACCGATCCAGTTTTTCGAAGAAATCTACTGAGATAACAAGTTCGGAGATTTTGGCTGTTCGAGACCGACTTATTATCATGTATCAGAAAGCTCTATACCCGAATGAGCACAAGGCTTTGGCTTCTCAACAGCCAATATCTTCGTCAAGCTCTCTTTTGAATTTGAACCCATTTTTAGATCAGGAGGGTCTCATTCGTTCGTGTGGTAGGCTCGAATCGTCATCAGGCCTTTCTTATAACGAAAGACATCCAATTATGCTTCCATATAACTGTCAATATTCCAGGTTATTAGTTAGATTTGTCCATGACATCAGTTTGCATGGAGGCAATCAACTTGTTCTCCGCATCATTAGATCGCATTATTGGATTCCTAAGGTCAAGAACCTCATAAAGACGACCATTAATAAATGTAAGGTTTGTGTCATTTACAAGAAAAAATGCCAGAAGCAGCTTATGGCTTCTTTGCCCCCAGAAAGATTGGATATTTCTCGCCCATTCGCACATACTGGACTAGACTTCGCTGGTCCTTTTGACATTAAAAGTTACTCTGGTAGAGCTTGTCGTATTTCCAAAGGCTATGTATGTGTCTTTGTATGTTTCGCTACTAAGGCTATACACCTTGAGGCCACTTCCGACTTATCTACTCCCGCATTTCTTGCTGCCTTTAGTCGTTTTGTATCCCGTCGAGGTTGTCCTCTCCATTTACATTCTGATAACGGCACAACTTTCGTAGGGGCTTCCAAAATAATTGCTCGAGAATTTATTCAAACGTCACACCAGGCTTTAACTGCTAACTACGCTCATCAAAATATCACGTGGCACTTTATACCTCCAGGTGCGCCACATATGGGTGGACTCTGGGAGGCGGGTGTAAAAAGTTTCAAGTCACATTTCCGAAAAATCTCAGGAAACTTTAAATACACATTCGAAGAATTCTCAACACTTTTATCTAGAATTGAATCTTGCCTTAACTCTCGTCCTTTATCTCCAATGTCTCAAGATCCTTCAGACTTTTCAGCTTTAACTCCAGGACATTTTCTTATTGGTTCGCCAATTCTCGCTCCAATAGACCCGCAAATAGATGAACCTCTCATCTCCATTCGAAATCGCTGGCAAAGACTGAAAGCAGTCCATCAACATTTAATCTTGGAAGTAGGCTATCAAGCATTTCAGCAAGGAGAACAGCTCCACAAAGCTCTAATCGTGGAATTGATAAAGTCTTAACTGGAGCCACTTTTGTTTTAGAAGACACCAAGTGAGTGGATATGGAATTATGGTTTACTATTCGGATGTATAGTGCTGCTGCGTATGCTTTTTCGGATGCATCGCAGAAACCATGGAACTGGACTTCAGCAGTTGGAGTATAATCGATCCAGCGAGGAATACGAATATCATTTATAAATACGTAATTCGATTGAAAAGTTTTCCATTGAGAAAGAGACTCGGGAGAGAGGATATCATCCCAATCTGTGCCTTCAACCCATATTTTTTGCATGATGATTTTTGCTAGAATAACGCAAGGAGACAACCATCCGGCAGGATCAAACAATTTGGCGATCTGTGACAAAACTTCTCGTTTGGTATACTTTGAAGATTCCGGAAAAGGTTTCGCTGCAAAATAAAACGAATCGGATCGCGCGTTCCAACGGATGCCCAATGTTTTCGCTGTACTGCTATCGTCGAATTCCAAAAAGTCTTCATTTAATAAATGATCCGGAGGTAGTTCGACCAGGATGTCTTTGGAATTTGCTGTCCACTTTCTCAGTGAAAATCCTGCAGATTTTAGAGCAAGGATTAGCTCGTTTCGGGCTGCTATGGCCTCTGGAATGGAATGAGCTCCAGCTAGCGCATCATCAACGTACATCGAATTACGAAGTATATCGCTGGCGAGTGGATAAGTCGTCTGAACATCATTAGCCAATTGTATAATCGTGCGGATTGCAAGATATGGGGCACAATTTACACCAAAGGTGACCGTTTTGAGTTCATAATCCTGGACAATTTCACTTGGGTCTTTTCTAAACAAGATTCTTTGGAACGAAGTGTGTTCTGGATTGACCAATATTTGTCTGTACATCTTTTGAATGTCAGCATTGAACACATATCGGAAAAAACGCCATTTCAGAAGTAGAAGAGTTAAGTCAGTTTGAAGAACTGGGCCTATATGAAGGATATCATTAAGGCTTAACCCATTGGACGATCGAGAGGAGGCATTAAAAACCACACGAACTTTCGTTGTCGTGCTTTCTGGTTTTATAACCGCATGGTGAGGCAAGTAGAAATGAAGAGGAGGTTTAGAATTTAGGTCAGGAGGAGAAACGTTACACATATGATCCATTTGAGCATATTCCTCAACGACCTGATCATATTCCTGTTTAAACTCAGGTGTGCGAAGTAATCTGGCTTCATTTCTAAAGAACTGAGCCATGGAACTACCTCTGGACTGACCTAAAGTTAACTTTTGAGGAAAACCTTCTTTAAATGGCAACGAAACAATATATCTGCCATTTTCATCTCTTTTTGTGGATTTAACATATAAATCCTCACATAATTGATCGGAAGGGGATGAAAAGTTCTTCCGTGGAAGATCATAGTGGAATCAGTCCAACAAAAGACTGAATATTTTTCAACATTTAATCTTGGAAGTAGGCTATCGCTGGCAAAGACTGAAAGCAGTCCATCAACATTTTTGTTCTCGTTGGAAAACGGAATACCTTAAGGAGCTTCAAAAGCGTGTTAAATGGCAAAAGCCAGAAGACAATCTAAAGGAAAATTCTCTCGTTGTCATTAGAGACGAAAATCTTCCCCCGAACTCTTGGCGGCTTGGCAGAATAGAAAGGGCTTATTTAGGGTCAAATAATCGCGTACGGGTTGCCGATGTGTTCACTCAGAGAGGAACCATTACCAGGCCAATCACAAAATTAATACTTTTACCGTCAGAAGCTTAATATTTTTTCGTTTCGCAAACCATTTTTCAGATCATCATGCCTAGAAAATCATCTAATGGACGAAATGATCAACAATCGCATCGTCATCGCCGTAATAAACCATCGAACAAACTACCGAATAAATATAACTCTTTCCTATGCCGAATTTGTAATCGTCCTCATCCGCTTAGGACATGCCGAAAATTTCTGGCAATGAACATAACTGAACGTATTCGTGTCGTCCGAATTCATAAATACTGTTCAAACTGTCTTGCTCATGACCACTCCCAGGGAACTTGTTTTACCAAACATGGTTGCAAAACGTGTAAGAAGTATCATCATACTTTACTCCATATGAATCCTAGATTGCTTAAGGATTCTTCAGATTCTTCCACACGCTCACGTTCTCCACCGTCGACATCCAGGAAAGCTCGTTCTACAGAATCTTCTCCACCTTCGACATCCAGGAAAGCTCGTCCTAAAGAATCTTCTCCTCTTCCTCCATCGAAGTCATCGTCTCTTACAGCCATTCTTCGACAGAATACTGTGATCCTTCTCCCGACTTTACTCGTCAAAATTGGTTCAACGAATGCTCATGCACGCTGTATTCTAGATTCTGCATCACCGATCAGTCGAATCTCGAAAAGGCTAGTGGAAAAATTTGACCTCACTACTTTGACATTACAGGAGGAAACCATTTGTCCCTTGACACTAAAGTCAAGATTTGATTTCAACTCCAAAATTGACGGAACGTTTCGTGTTGATAATCGTCTAACTATCCAAACTCCGACGCAATCACTTCCAGAATCCTTTAAGAAGAACTTCAGGGACTTATTCTTGTCTGACTCAAAATTTTATGAGTCTGCCAGAATCGATGTTGTTATAGGAGTTGACTTATACCCCAGAATTATCTGCGAAGGGGTTATTTCCAAAACCGGGTTGCCAACAGCCCAAAGTACTATATTCGGTTGGACGATTTACGGTCCTTGTTCTACTTAGGCACTATTAATCTTTTAATCCGAACACTATCAAACTCATAAGCAAAAAACAAACGCACTTCGTATTATTTTCCATATATTATCATATTTTATATTAATATTTATTCTTAAGATATATTTTGAATTGAAAATATGCTTCATTAAATCTCAAATGAATTAAAATTTAATGACTTAAAGAACATGAATTTCTAATATAAGTTTTCTTCTTAATTAATAATTAATTTTTCCTTATCTTTACAGGAAATCTGTATCTATGACATTCTATTGCATTTTTTGTTGCACATATACTGCAAGGCGGGCGGTAATGTTAATGCCAAAAACTTCAATTTTACTTGGCCATTAACTCATAAAACTTCTACCCCTAAATTCCTAGATTTTATAGACAAAGGCTGAATGTTATGAAAGATAGAAAGTTAACGAGATAACTTTCTATCTCTTTTTCCCCATTAAAGCCTAAACTAAATGTCAAATCAACCGAAAAGTCATAGATACTTATTTCCGGTAAAATAAGAATTACAACCTTCCTTGTCAACTTAACTTTCGTACTGGTAAGATCTATTTCCATTATTTGTCCAATAAATTTTCAATATTCCAAATAGTAATCTCGACTTTTTTGTCTTTTATTTCTTTTGGTACTATTTGGGATAAACTGACTGAGAATAAAATCATATGGTGATTTTATTTGGGCTCAGAGACTTCTTTCCATCAGTTATCCAGGAATTCACACACACCACAACAGTGTACTCCACATAATCAACCCTTCTTGTGCAGATGGTATCTGAGATTACAGTGTCCAGTTAAGTACGACGCCAGGGTCCTTAAACCCCCCCTTTCAAGCGACAAGAGTCGCCTCGACCCCCTACTGGAAAAAGAGATCAATCTTTTAGCCTGGCGCTGACCAGGAGAGTTTTCCCAGTAATCAGAGAATTCAGACTCTCTCCACGCCCTGAGCCTTTCCCTAACATACCCCGCAGGTATTCCACAGAATGGTTCAGGACCAATAAAGGGCTTTCGGGCCCCGCGGTTGGCAAGACAATCTGCCCTCTCGTTGCCCTCATGCCCCTCATGACCAGGAATCCACCCCAAGGTTAGAGAGTTGCCTCTACCGAGCCTATTGAGAGTCTGTATGCATGCCATGACCAACCCGGACGACACCTTATAGGCCATTAAGGCCCTCACTGCAGCCTGACTGTCAGAAAGAATGTAGATGCGAGATCTGCGAGTTCCCCTTCGCAGGCATTCCAATGCACAGACACAAATGGCCCAAATCTCCGCCTGAAAAATAGACGGATATTTACCCATAGGTAAGGCACGCTGGAAGCCTGGTCCGAAGACGCCCGCACCCGTGTTCCCATTCGACTGCTTAGAGCCATCAGTGAACCACACCTGAGAACCATCTTCCGGTTCCCAGGATTGATTGGTCCACATGTCTCTGTCAAACAATAACACATCAAAATATCTATCAAAGATCCACTCCGGTGACACTTTGTCCGCAACCTTAGAAATTGGGTCATCTATTAGGAATCGCGCGATCCTCATGTGACCCCTTAGGTCGCCTCCCCTCATCCCCTTTCCAAAGAAAGCAACATATTAATTAAAAGGAAGAATTTCCCGATTGTTGCTTCTTTAAAAAAAAAAATTTCCCAACACCTGACAGTTAACCATCAACCCGCAGTAATCTTTTTTTGCAATGAAATGTATACTACTTGTTCGGAGTGAAAAATAAACAATATGTTCTTCTAACAAAATTTGTTCGTTGCCTATTTTAGGCGATATTGCCCAAAATTGTGCTTTTAATAAAGAAGATATGGCGATTTTCGTTTTTCGAAAAACGCGAAATTAAGCAAAAACGAAAGTTGTCTTCACCCTATATTTATTAAACTTGAAGGTTCTGCTTTTAATACTTAATACAATCTTTCTGCCAAATTTCAAAAAAATCCGTTCATAAGTTTTGAGGTTAAGACGATGGCTTTTACAGGTATTCTTTTGGAATCCTGTACGTCCTTATCATACTTTGTGTTTAGTATCAACGGTTTCCCTTCACAATAAGTTTTCAAGATTTTTGAATATTTAAAAATATTTCTTTTTGAAATTTTACGAACTTTTCACTTTAACGCTTTCTTGCTTCATAACCGTGAAATGCACACAAAAAATTCTTCTACAAAATATTTTGTAAATTTAGTTTTTTTTTTGTATCGAAATGGCTTAAATCCCTCATTTGGCCCACTTATGGCCAATTTAAAATAGCCTGCCTGAAAGAATTCTGTAATTTTTATATTATAATTATATATGGCATCACATATAATTCTATATCAATATACTCGTGTGTGAAAGAAAAATTCTTAGAAAGAAAAATTCGATCACTTTTGTGTATGGTAGAAATTCACAAAAAAATCTATCACTTTTAAATATAATTATCAGAGAACACAAAAAAAAACAAAATTCAATGTATTTAAGCTAAAGAAAACTGTGAAAAAGCAAAAGTAAACATAAACTAAATTCCTCAAAATTTGGAGTATATACCGACGAAATAACAAAACTTCTATTATCATTATATCCCTGGAAAGAAATGACACCAACAGTTCATAAGGTATTGTGCCATGGAAAATCATCATTGAATCAAATATTCTTCCTCTACGTGAACTAACAGAAGAAGCTCAGGAAGCAAGGAATCGAGATTTCAAACATGCCCAATTGTTCAGTTTCAGAAAATGTTCAAGGCAATCACAGAACGAAGATATTTTCAATAACCTCTTACTGTCTTCCGATCCCGTCCTGTCGTCAATGAGAAAACGATGGATTTCTTATAACACATTGGCATCTGTAAATAATGAAGAATTAAAAGATTTGCTTTATCTGTTAGATATAAATAATGATGTGTCCGATTATTTTGTATTAAATAAAGAAACAACCTAATTTGTTTGTCTTTTTTTTTTCATTAATGAAGAACATCATAAAACCCTTTTTACCTGACCCAATTATGTAAGATGTGAATACGAGGACACATTAGAAGAAATATATGAATAAGGGCTAACATTTGAAGATTTTCTGTTTAGAAGTTATGAACAAAACATATCGTTGAAAAGAAAATTACCTGTAGATTGCGATTTTTTTAAAAAAGGTTGAATTTAGACATCTTGGTAAAACAAAAACTTGGGTGATCCAAATATGAAGGTAAAAGTTTCAGTTTTTGCTTAAATGAAAATTTTCACTATTCAATAAAATATTTATTAATAGACATAATCCAATGATTTTTTGGATTTGACTAGACTTTAAGGTCAACAAATCGAAACAAATGTCAGAATTTATGATTTTCTGAAAAAAATCCCACAATCCCACAATTCCTAAAAATAAAAAAAAATTCCAAAAATGGGATTTTTTTCGTTTTTTGCTGCCATGTCGTCATTTAAAGCGGGGATTGGAAATGACTTACACACTACATTAGGTATCTGTTGGAGTATCTAAAACCGGTTTCCACTACCCAATTGGAGGCGTGCACAAATTTTAACTGTGATTTAAAGTTGATATTTACCTCAAAAATATGGCAACTTTGGAAGCGGATGGGGGGAAAAATATTTACAAATCAAAAATTTTTTTACCACAACTCGCATTTATTAAAATGGCTTTCGGGAAAAGTATACATACTTTATATGTTCAGAAGAAAAATATTTGTCTGGAACGATAAGAAGTTCGGTGCTTTTTGGGGAAAATATCGCCAAAATTTACTTTTTTTTTATTTCTACTTTAAACTAATGTAATTTTTGACTGAAACAAGATATTGAACTAATTTTTTTTATTCAATCAAGAATTTTATTGGCTAAATAACCGTTATTTTAAAACGAAAAGTGGTCCCAATTTTCTCCCGATATACGAAAAACTTTAGACCTGAGTCGGACAAAATTTGGAATTTCAGATTTTCAAATCGGAATATCTCGGAAACTATTGGAGGTAACCCACACATGTAAGCATATTTTTTGTTCATCTTTACAAGAAGATTACTAATATGTTAATTTTTTGAAAATCGGATGAGAAAAAAAAATTGCAAACACTCAAAATTTTTTATGAAAAAAGTACCCAAAAAAGCACATTAAAAAGTCATCTTAACATATCATATTAATATGCAGTATACTCATGAATGGGGTTTTACATTTTTTTTATTTAGTAAACTTGGTTGAAATTGTAATTTTTTGATTAAGTTTAAGTATCAAACCAGTTTTATTTGCAAACAATCGAAACTTTATAAGAAAAAAAAGATTTTCAGTTTGTATGCTTTGGTTATTTCGCGTACTGTAGTAGCCCCACTTTAAAAAAAATTTAAAAAATGTTCCTAATTCTTACATGTAGTGGTATTAAGAACGCATGCTTTGTATTGGTGTCCGTAATTTTGTGCACCACTTTCCCAATAAACAATTGAAAGATATATCATCCAGAATATATTACTGCAATATCTTTCATTTATCATCTTGAAGAGTAGTAGTATTTTGAACATGTCTTCTTTTTGTTGGGACATGTTTTCTAACAAAAGGGCTATCTTTCACAATACGATTGCTGATGTAAAAAAATTTGACTTCCAGGCAATACGATTTGAAAGTCTTAATCGTATTGACATGTTTGCTGGCAATAGCAAAAACTATTGCCAACACTTGAGAAATGTCATAGTTTTCGACACGTCATTAAAAAGTAATTAAAAGAAATAAATTACACTTAAATCGAAAAAATGCATATCCGACATTCGACGTCAGATCTGCCAAAATCTTTTCAATTGTAGTTCATTTTGAAAAAACAAACCACATCAAATTACTGTATTATGATTTTACATTCAATTGATACAGTAGTTTGTTTTTTATTTAAAATAATAAAACAAATAAATGTTTGTTTATTTTTTACTGCATATGTGGCTAATTTTTACTACAATTGTGGTTCATTGTTTGAACATTAAAAAACAAATGACAATGTTAGTTGAATTTACTGAAATGTAAGTCGTCCTTTCTTCAAGTGAAATTTCATTTGTTTTTAACTACATTTGCATAGTATTATAAGAGTAGAGGAGCATAGTATTCTGAGAGTAGAGGGACATTTAAACGCCGCCTTAACACTACAATTTTAAATTTAATCTTTTTAATTTTAATATATAAAATTGTTGTTTTTTTCTAGCTTTTTCTTCAACAAGCCCTTGACCCAAAAAAAACGAAAGTTTTGTTTTATAGTAAAAACCCCATAATTTGCAAAAATGCATTCAAAACACAGACTGCATTAAAATTGTATTTCTTTTTGACGCAAAAAAAAATTAATTTCTCACTGAAGTACGTGAGTGTACCATTTCAATGCAACTTAATGTTATTAATAATCCGATGGATATTCAATAAAATACGAATATTCAAACTTAAACACTTTCTGCATATTTTTCATTTTTCAATAAAACTAAATAGCTCATAAGACCGTTGATTTTCTAAATTTCTAAAAATAAAAACGCCAATCTTTAAGTGGTTCCATAGAGTTACTGAATGCAAAATTTAATTGAAAACAGAAGACCCAAAGTCGAGGAATCCCCTTTTTTGGCCGGTGTTCGGTGGAATGGTCTATATATATTTTTTTAAATAAAAAGAAAATGGTGTGAAAAATATAAATTAATTAATGTGCAATGTTACATGTGTATTTATAACGTGATCAAATATTTTAGATTGTATTTATTTCAACAACATGAACAAATAAACAAAAAAAAAATCAATTTTGTTTTTATTTTATATTTTTGACAATTGTCATAGTGTGTGGAATTGACACATTACACGTATGTATGTGTAAAGAGAATAATTTTTTTCAAATTACAGAAAATGAGTCGGGCTACTATATTATACTAATTGGAATTTCGAAAAAATCCATTTAACTCCGTTTTTACCTATCCGTTTTGGTGCCGTTCGAAACGGACTACACTGGTTTTAATCTGTAAGAACTCCGTCATGCACGTATCCAGTTTTCATACGTTCAGATGGAATTAGCAATTTGACAAATTGAAAATAAATTAAATTGGGGGAGCATGTTTATAAAAAGTAAAACCGAGCAAATATCTAATAACAATGAAAGGAATAATAAATTATTTAAACGGGTTTGCATCACGTAAGCGCAATCAAAGTGGTACTAAAGAATTAGTAAAATAAAATGGTTCTACGAGGGGTCAAACACTAACACTGAGACTGCTGTAAAAATATGGAGGATGTTTTGCAAAAATTTACAAGAGCCATATGTAAAACACATAAAATTTCACATTTGGGTCTGCAAAAACCGTACCATTCCATGAATGCCTGTTTTTAAAGTTTTGTCTGCAAAATTTGTGTATATTTGAAAAAAAAAAACAAAATTTTAACATGGATTTCTATTTCAGATGATTTTTTATATTTACTTCTAAAATCAAGAGATCTGATCAATATTCAGCATCATCAACGGTTACATATTATATAATATTTTATATAAATTGACATAAATACATTGTTATATAAATGTAATAAAAAGCATGAAACTGATTTTTAATATAAAGAAGAGCGAATTTTAATAAAAATGACAATATGTTCTTTTTTTTGACAAAAATGGTACGTATACGGAATGGATCAGGATTCTAAAAAGGGAGAAAGTCCGTCTTCACGGTCCGTTAATGCCACATTAACGGTTCGTTTAATTTGTGAACTCCGTTTTTTATACTACTAGACGGTACGTTCACGGTCCGGCATGGCGGAGTTTTAGCGGATTCGAATCAGATTCGACGTTCCTGAAAATCCGTTTTCTGGTCCATATACGAATTTAGAAAACGGTACGTAAATGGGGTCGGATTCCGTTTATGCCGTACCGTAAACGTAGCATTTTGTTTGTTGGGAGTTATGGCACTTTTTTTGAACAATAAATTTTAGCAACAATCATCAACACCATGTTCTGGTTTGCACACACAAAATGGTTAAACGTCAGTTGCAAAAAATTCATGTTTATAAAAAAATAATAATAATAACACTACGCGACCAGAAATTGTAACGAAAACGAGACCAACTGAAAATAAAAATAGACAATCAATTGACCAAAACCCCCAAATTGTTCTCAAAACTTAGCTCAGATTTTAATTTTATTGTCTTCATAGTCTTTGGCTCTTTTTAACCGTTTTTTTACACTAACAAGAGGAGTCTCCCGATTTTAACTCTCCGATCTTCATGAAATTCGTATATTTGATAGAGAAGAAAAAAAATGAGGCACACGCATTTTTTTAGCTCAACAATCTCATGTTTTGTGGTTAATTAGAGGTGTCAAAAGGGACTAAGTTTTTCGGCTTATTTGGAATCGTGCTAGAGACATTTTAGACAAATGATTTACCAAATGAAAGAGTTTTTGGAGACGCACTAACTGGTATACAAAACATGTCCAATAACTTGCAAGTATTTTTTTTATTTAAAAAATGTCTTTTAAGCGACAATCAAAATTGAAAGAATTACGAGTATTGTTGAATTAAGGTAAGAAATAATATGTATATTAATGACTATTGAATTCAATAGAGGGGGTATCTGAGACTTTTCGATATTCGTAAGTGTTCGGCTTTTATGCGAATTTTCCCGAAGAGCTTTTTAGCAATATTTTAAATAATACAAATAAATGATAACCCTGACATATATATATGTATGCACAGCGCATACTTTAGGGACACGGCCAAAATTGTGCCCGAAATATGCGGTGTATAGAACCAACTGTCCTCATCTAATACGCTAGATGTATGAAAAGGCGCGAAATCTTTGCGGGCAGTCCCCAAAGTAAGCAAATGTCCCTAAACTATGCGGGGGAACGAATAAATGCCTCTAGAGTATGCGCTGTGCATTAGGCCGGGTCGATTTGTATGGAGGCAAAAAAATCGCTCAACGTTCAAGGAAAATCGTATTCTAGGGATCAAAATAAGAAACTTTGCCGAAGGAACCATACCTCTAAAACGAATTCTGATGTCCCGACTTTTGATCCGTAGGGTGAAATTTCGAAAAATCCCACTTTGACCCATTTAGAGTGCCCCAATCGAATCAAACCCAATCGAATATATTTATACTCTATTTCTTCCGGAGAAGAAATAGAGACCTTAATCTTGGAAAGACTACTTTCTGAAATATCTCTATCCCGAGATTTGTACATTTGTACAAAACGCGGTTAAAACGGAACTCTTTTAACTTAAATTTTAACCCCTAGAATGATGATTTATGCATTAATCTGCTAGCGCGTCTCCCGGAGAAGAAGTATCTCCCATAATCTTGGAGAGATTCCTCCTACTACGGGTCAAAAGTCGGGACATCAGAATTCGTTTTATAGGTATGGTTCTTTCAGCAAAGTTTCTTAGTTTGATCCCTAGAATACGATTTTCCTTGTACGTTGAGCGATTTTTTTGCCTCCCTACAAATCGACCCGGCCTAATATATATGTATGCACAGTAGGGCGCGTCGATTTAAAAATTGCTCAACGTTCAAGCAAAATCGTATTCTATTGATCAAAATAAGAAACTTTGCCGAAGGAACCATACCTCTAAAACGAGTTCTGATGTCCCGACTTTTGACCCGTAGGGTGAAATTTTGAAAAATCCCACTTTGACCCATTTAGAGTGCCCCAAACGAATCCAACCCAATCGAATATATTTATACTCTATTTCTTCCGGAGAAGAAATAGAGACCCTAATCTTGGAAAGACTCCTCCTACTTTCTGAAATATCTCTATCCCGAGATTTGTACATTTTGCTAAAAAAACACGGCTAAAAAGGCCCTCTTTTAATTTAAATTTTAACCCCTAGAATGATGAAGAAGTATCGCCCATAATCTTGGAGATATTCCTCCTACTTTCTTAAATATAAAAGTGAGCTTTTTCAAAATTTGACCCTGCGGGTCAAAAGTCGGGACCTCAGAATTCGTTTTAGAGGTATGGTTCCTTTGGCAAAGTTTCTTATTTTGATCCCTAGAATACGATTTTCCTTGAACGTTGAGCGATTTTTTTGCCTCCATACAAATCGACCCGGCCTAATAAATATATTTTAAGATGAAAATACATTTTTTACCCGGGAACCCTTTGGGGGTTTTTTTTATCTACTAATAGTCTAATTTAATTTTCAGTTGGCTTCATTCGGCATACAACCAGTGACCCTTAATTTTTTGTTTTTTTTTTTAAAAAGAGAGGCAACACTCAGGAAATACTTCCTATATTTAGTGTGTTGCTTTCTTTGGAAAGGGATAGTATAGAGATGAAAGGTGGGGAAAGATGAAGGGCTTCAGACATGGCAACACTGTAATTGCGCGAGATGATAAGTCTTAGAACAGTTGTTGCTCGCCACCTGATGGAGAGTTGGCGAATTTATTGAAGCTTTTTGGTTCATAGCCCTGATTCATTATTTAACTTCGGTGGGGTTAATTGCTATGGGAACACCGAAGGTGGACATTGCGATACGTATGAGGGATAGAAAAACTCATACATATTAATTTGATGTTGCCGGCACCGGGGATCGAACCCGGGACCTTCTGTGTAAAAGTCCAACGCGCTAACCATTACACCACAACGCAGTATAATAATAAGTGTAATAATTCACAAATTCTTAAATTCTTAAATTACAAGTAATTTAAGTGGTTCCATCTGGTCATATTGATTAATTTCAAATTAAAATATGTAGCGATTGACTGCGCCTCCACGATTTTTACGAATTTTTTAAAAAATACATGCATTAAGTAGCACTTTTTAATTAACATTGTAATATTTCGATCAGAGATGAACGTCAGCAGAATTTTGCATGATTCATGTGAATTAGGAGTGAGTGTAAGTGAAACTTAAATTAACTCACATGAATGAGAATGTTAGTAGAAGCAAATTCTTCGTAGTGAGTGTGCGTGAGTTAAACTTTTACATTTTTACATTTTATTTTTTTCACGTGAAGTGTGAGTAAAATCTCAATCACGTGCCCATCTCTAATTTAAATTTACAACAAGTTTTAAAAAAGCTAATAAACAGTTTTTCACTCTCCTGAACAATTTCATTTTTGTAGATAGCTCCAATTGAATAGAAGTCAGCGATATTGGGGTTTCAAATACTCTTGCCATAACTATATCTTTATTGAGTGGTATGTTCTTTTGTTTGCCACTGATTTGTGCATGAAAGAAATTGATTAAATTTATTTTTCAATATTGCTATTGTTTCTTTATCCTTAAGTGCTTTCAGTGAAAAAATTTGCTTGTGTGTTTTTTTAATTGTTATAGGAAATCGAAGGGAAATTACTTTTCAATTGCAGAAAATCATAGAGACGACATTTAAGAGGAAGTGCTGGAAATATTTAAGTTGTCAGTAGATAGAAGATACTCATTTAAGATACAATCTTATATTGCGGTCCTTTGTAACACTTTTTTTAGTTTGTTCTTTGCGATTTAATACAAATTTTAAACTTTTAATACCAATTTTAATATTTGACAGTCGATGGAAATATTTATGTATGCAAGTTTCAGTTTACAAACAAAAACCTTTGAGTAATATGTATTGATGATGATATGAACTACGCAATCCAATTAACGTACATATATACGTATGTATTACAATGTGGGGAAAAATAAACTTTTGACAAAGAAAAATCGTTAAAACAACGAAAACAAAAGGATATGCAAAGAGTAAGAATAAAATGCCATTTTATGTCGTTCTAGTATATCGAAAATAAAAAATGATAAGTATACACTCATAAAAAAAGTTAGCTCAAAATTCGGGTTCCAATACAGTTGAGCTTATTTTTTTTTTTGTTTTGAAAAAATTACACAGAGAGAATTCCTTGGACGACTTTTGATGAAATTTTGTCCACTAAAATAATAAAGTTTCCTTCGCAATGTAAATGAAAATTTTCTTAAAGTTCATGGAAACGCTTCATAGTTTTAATGAAACTATATTTAATGAAACTTTTTCATTTGACGTATGAATTTTTTATTAAATACTACGACATTTATCATTAGATAATTTAATAAAAAGTTTCAATGGACGAGCTCCAGTGACAATTCATAGATCTAATGCAAATTGATATCATGCAAATAATTCTCTCAGTGTACGATAAATAATTTATGGAATATAACAGATTGTGATCATTCATCTGATATTCATATTGGCAACATTTAATGAGTACAACTAGTTACATAATTTTTTTAAAATTTAACATTAAATGTCCTTTTGAAAGGATATAGGATCCCAGTGTAGAAACGGTAATGACACGTCAATACTTTTTTCACTACACTCAGGAAGAAAAAGTTTCATCATATGGACGATATTGTTTCATAAATAGTTTATTATAAATTATTCATCATATTTATTAAGATTTCATAAATATGATAAAAAGTTTCATACAAATGTATGAAAAAAGAATCATAGAACTTAATCATTTCATACAAAAGTTTCATAAACTTTAGCTTTTTATTGAAATTTTTATTTTTTATTTGAAAATAAGAAAACATTATTTGCAATTTATATTTTTTAAACTCAAAAACTACAACAAATTAATTGAAATTTTGAAACATCAATAAAATATTATTTCATGTATTCTAAATTTTAAATATAATATGAAACATTTATGAAATATTTCATAAAAATTTATAAAACTTGAATAAAAATTTATGAAACTGCTTCATAATATTTATGAAGTAATTCATAAATATGAAGAAGCCCGTCATCAATTTGTCCTTTTATGAAACAACTTCATCATATTTATGAAGTGTTACCTTTGACGAAAATCAATGAAGTTCTTTATCATATTTATAAAGTTTTTCGCAAATATGATGAATATTTTTCCCTGATTGTACCAGTAGTAATACCAGCTTACCCTCTGTAGTACTTAAACACAGATAATATTGACTTACAAATGCTAGTAAATTTTCCCATTATTTTATTACAAAAAATAATGCGTTATCATAAGTACTTATTTTTACCATTAGTAGGATGCATGTAATGTCGTATCTTGTGTAAACATCTTATTTTTGCACATTAGAGTCATAAATGTTTTACCAACTCTGAAAAGTTGTTTATACAATTTTTATTCTTTTGTTTCAAACATTTAAAATAATTAAAACAAATATGACTTACTTCAAAAATTTTGGACACCTGTTGACCGACATTAGATGCCTCTTATTTCTCATGGTTTTACGAATTGAGATGAACGATTTACAGTACTAGGTTGGCCATTCTTAAAAGCTATGACGTTGAAATGTATTAACCACAAGAACTTTTGGGCATTTAAAATTCTAAAAATAAAAAAAAATACTAGAATTTTTTTATTAATTTAATTTTTTTTCAGGGTTTTTAACTGTCACATCCAAACCAATACAAAATGAAATCACTAGACATGGAAGATACGTTCACTGAAAAAGTTATTTCCATATCGCTGCTTTGTGAAAAGTGGTATGGGGGTTTACAAATAAAACCAAACTTTTCCGATTATTAAACTTTCGCAGATTTTTCCCTGGGGTTTTTAATGGAATTGAATTTTGAGAAAAATGGTGTAATTTTATATAACTTTAGGTATACCAAGTTTATGCCAGCGCACCAATAACAGGATACGAACGTCACAAACTTATGATGAATTGGCGTAAATTTTTTTAAAATGTATGTCTTTCGAGTCTGACATTCACAATTATATTTGAAATTAGGTAGAATTTGGCATGTACTGAGTTACTTTGTAAACAGCACCTTCTAGTCCAAAAGACATTTTAAAACTATTAAACGCAAAAATTAAATGAACTTTTTAAAAATTTAGCGAATTTTTTTTATTTTAGAGCGCATAAAAAACATGGCTTGAGAACATATTTAGGTGTCTAGAGCGAATCCTAACGACGGACTTATTCAAAGCCCTTCATGCCATGTTTGAAGCCCTTCATCTTTCACCACCTTCATTTCTCCACTATTCCCTTTCTAAAGAAAGCAACACATTAATTAATTGGAAGAATTTCCTGAGTGTTGCTTCTCTTAAAAAAAAAAAAAAAAAAAAAGAAATACTAAAATCGAAAAGACAGCAAAAAATTCGAAGGACTTTAAATTTTATAAAGCAAATATCATTTTCATAACCTCAAAAAGCATCATTATATAAAATGTTTAATATTGCGAATTTAAAAGTATTTTATACGATTTCCTGCAAATAAGCAGTCCTAAACCCAACTAAATATCATTAAACCGACAAAGGATTCGTGTTTTCCAAAATAATCGCGATTTTCTTTTTAAGTCTTATATTTGAGATCTAACAATTGATGTATCTTTCATTAAATCCAAGTAAAAACTGTAATTTTAGTATTTTTAATTTGCTTGAAACAGCCCTAATGGCAGCGCCGTTAACGCGAATTGATTTTGTATGCTTAAACCTCGGATAACATAACTACTAAAGGTTATTCATGTCATACAAAAACATTTTTTTGAAAATATTTTACCTCAAAGTGTCGTAAATTTTTGAAATACCAAATATTTTTTTTGATTGTTCATTATAAAATATTCTTTTTTAAATACGTTGGAATATTTTTCTAAAAACATAATCGCGAATTCTAAGACGAAATTCACGAAACATATTTGAACTACGACAATAGTTGTTAAGGTGCGTACCGGCAAATACACATTGTGTACTTATTAGGGAGTTCAAATTAATCGGTTATGATTTTGTTCGAGTAAACGAGTAAACGAGTTACTCGATTTTGAGGTTTTCAACTTACTCGACTAATCGAGTAAGATATTAAAATTACTCGAGCAACTCGAACAATTTCAATAGTTTTATATAATTAATATTTAATGGGCCTTTTATGGTCAGCTACTTTATATTTTGATGTAAATAAAAATTAAATGATTCCATTGTTCCACTCTACGTTTCGTTAGTTTTATTCCAAATTTTTCAAGAGTGTTGAATTTATTTATTTGATTTATTTATTCACATTAGTCAAGTATTTGAAAGTTGTATATTGTAAAAATTGGACAGCACGACACAAATATTAATAAAATAAATCTTTATAAATACTAACAATGTGTAAATAAAAAATCACAGTTTAAACCAGAGTTCAGAAAATACACACATGATATAACACAATGTACTGTTTACAAGCAACCAACACATATTTTTATTCTCATGCCAATTATGTGTGTATCTAAATTTTGCGCATTTTATTACACAGCCACGAGTGTTTATTCCCTGCCAGAAATGGACCAGTCACTGGTATGGTCATGTGACTAGAACTTTGTGTGTATGAACCTGTCCTAGTTTCGGTTCTGTTATATGAAAGTGACCGGTACTTTTAACATGGGTTTGTCAAGGAGGTGACAATTTGCTACCTGTGGAACACTGTGTGACGTATCGAATAACTTGACCAAGGTAACCTATCACCATACAGACTGTAATAAATATACTACAGGACAAGTTAGAAGTAGGTAGAGTCAAAGTATGAACATTTTAGGATTTATGTGATATGCAACACAACCAGTAGGAAAAAAATTATCACGTGACTGGTGTAGGTGTACGTATCTTAGAACTGGACAACAATTTTTGAAGGAAAACTAGTCACATATTAAGCGCAATGTGTTCTGTGACAGGGGTAGTTTGACTGAAATAGTTTTGAGACGTACCACTGCACTTGTCTAAGGGGTACATGTCGCCGGGCATGCGAAAAGTAATTAGCAAGTAACCTGTCACTTTTTATTCAGCGTATGTCATATTATGCACGAGTTGCTAAATAGCAAGTCCGGAACCAATCACTGCACTTTTCCAAAACAGTGTGTCTTACCCCCTGTTCAAAAAAAAACCTTAAAAAATGCATAACAAAAATCAGTTTTATAATTAGCTTAGTTTGTCTATACCCAACAAAAAACTAAGTTTAAGATCGCGACGTTTGGCGAGAAATCGCCATATCTGGCAACCCTGGTCACAGTTCCGTGTTCAATTCTTTTAAACCAGTCTAGTGTTACGTCTTCATTTCTACTGTCACATAGTCGGTACCGATAAAATCCCTTCAGTGTTATGTCTGCTGTGTAGCAGTCAAGTGAGTGAATCCTTTGGCACTAATTGTCATGTTTTCATCCACTGCTAATGGTTTTGAACCAGTTCAATGACCAGTAATAACATCAACTGCAACGGCTCTTGTTGCTTCAGTACACTTTGATGTTATGTTACTTTTTCTTCAGTTACATGATATATCTGGTAGCAACCTGTGAATGTTTTGCCACCATAACTATAGTCGCGTGATTGGTCATATATCACAGATTTGTCAATTTGGATCAATCGACCCTTGGTTTCCCGCAGGGTTGTTTTAATATTTGCTTGAGTACACGAACATGTATAGTTCACGTATTGTTTGATCGGAAGATACTTCAACCACACATGTTAGAGTGTAGCTATAATTTAAGTTCGCGAACTTGTAGGTGTACAGCTAAAAAAAAGTACATGAACGATAGTTATTATCCATTAGCGATCGGAAAAATGTGATACACGTAAATAAAATCGACAATAATTGTTTCATCCAAATATATTTAAAAAAATAGTTCATTATACGAAATTTATTAACGTACACTCAAAAAAAAAACTTTACCATAATTTAGTAACCTTTACAAAATTTTCAACTAATTTCATTTCACTAACTTTTAGCAGACATGTTTTGCTAAAATTAGCAAATTTGGCCTCAGGGCTCAAAATATACAAATATTCTGTAATAACTGCAAAATTTTCAGTTATTACAGACTTTACTTTACTAACTAATACCACAGAACTTGTATTTTCAACTACTCGCTATAGAGTATTGTAGCTTCTTTATTATTGCTGATTTGTGTCAAATTGACACAAACGACGGATGCGTGTTAATTAAAGCATTATGGACAAATTAAAAAAAAAAAATGTATATTGGGCTTATTATTTTGGTGTCAAATTTAAAGAGAAGTCCGTAGTTAAGCAAGGAATTTAGTATTCGGCCGCCGTTCGGCAAAATCAAAAAATTTCGGCGGCCAATTATTTAATTTTTCTTTACGTTTTTTATTCAAAGACGAAATAAAACGGCTCAACAAAAATGTTTAAAATCTCAAAATTTTGCCTACATTGCGTCCAAATGCCAAAAAAAAAAATTAGCCAAATATCTTTTTTGGTCGAAGTTTTCTGCCAGACACTATTAATTTCAAATTAAAAATATAAACTAGTATACTGTTAAGGTGTTTGACTTTTAAAGAGTTTTATCTTTAATTTATAAAAAGCTCGAATTTGAGAAAACATTAGCGGTGTAGCTTATCGCATTTTTTTTGCAAATATCAAAAATAATATGCTACTTCAGTATATGCATTAAAAAAATATAAACAAATATTATTATATTACTTCTTCACGATCGTTAAAAACTTGCCGCATCACACCCTTTAATGTTTTGATAAGAGATTTTTGTTAGATTTTTTCTTTTTTTTTAATATATAATTTTTAATTTATATGATTCAGTTATATATAGATCCGAATGTGAGAAAAAAGTCAACGTGAAGTGTGATACCAAAAGATGATGACGAATTAAGTGCAATTCGAATATTGCTAAATATATCTAATAATTTAATCTAATAATTTTGTGATTGTTGCGTATTTTTATTTTATGTTTAATATTTAAAAATTTCGTACCTTTTATAGTGTCGATGTTCTTTCATTTGAGCATAATTGTAATTGGAAATTTTAAAAATATCTTTAGAAATAGCAAACAATGTGAAAGTTTTTTCTCCAAAATGACTAAAAAAAAATATTTTTTATCAGTACTGTGTTTCCTATATCGTGATGACTGACACATTCATTTATATTTTATAAAATAAAAAAGTCTGAAAATGATAATTATTAAAGTTCGAGGCCATACTCTATATTTCTTTATTAAGATATTGTCCTAACAAATTATCTATAGAGTTTTTGTTTTCAAATTTATTAATTGAACACTGTTTAAAAATACAAAACAATTAAAATTTTTTCTAAGATGTTAACGAAAATAGAAAACATTTTGATTTACTCTATTAACTCGGTTAATCGACCAAAATTGTTCGAGTTATTCGTTACTCTAAATTGGCCATTTTAATATACTCGAATAATTGCTTGATTAAAATTCATCGAGTAACGGTTAACCGATTGAATACCCTAGTACATATACACCATATACGAGCGTATTATTAATCCGCCATTATTTTAAGTATAAAGTTATCATATAAACATTTTTTTTAATCTATGTTTCGACTCCTTTTTTCCAACTCTATTAAGGAGGATTAAGGTAGGTATGGGAAAATTGAAAACTCATCTGTTACAAAATCGCATTAAAGTTTGTGAGAATAAAATTGGGACAAAATATAAAAAGTGGAAATGTTGAAACTCCCTAATGTACATAAGAGTACGTATGTGGAAGTTTAAACAAAAGTAAAATAAATCGTTTAAAACTTCTTTGTATTGAAACACAATACAATTTTTACACGCATTACATAAAAATATAACCTAAAAGTCATATCATACCTTTAAAAAATCATAAAAGCGCTATAGTTATCCAGCAGTTGGAAAAAATGTACATATACAGTAAGTGCAGCGAAATAAAAAAACAAAAATATTACAAAAACTTGCAGTCAGAGCATACCAACCCTGTCTGCTTGCGTACTACCAAATTAAAAAATGCCCCTTCCCTCATTCAGCGAGGCCAATATTTTCCACATAAACAAAGCATCCCGATTCAAAAAAAAAAAAAAAATGTTTTGGAGCTTTATGTAATCACAACAATTTCTATGTGACGCTATTTGTAATTGTATCAGTTTACAAATGATACAATTAGATATAACTATATAAAAACCAGATATTATTGTATCCGGATTTTACCTGAAATAATTGTATAAGATTTCACGTAAACCGATGCATCTAAATATAATTAAATCCGAGTTTTAGTCTAGTAAAATTGCATTAAATGTTACATTTTTGTGTATGATTGTATGAAACTATACACAATTTGATACAACCCTGTCATATCCGTTAAGTCCATAAAAACATTTTTAAGAACTATATTACTTTTTTGCGGTTTTCAAAAAAGTTGCTGGCATAAATCTTTTTAAAGTTTTAATGCACATTAGGGTGTCCCGAAAGTTTGCAATTTTACTTAATAGTGAGAAAAATAAAAAACCGAGAATACGTATAGGTCGCTACTCATATTATTTAGATTTTTGTACAAAATTGGTCTCAAGCTAAAAATTCCATAGAGTAATTTTGGTCCAGTACATCTTTCAATTTAAAACAAGTAATAAATTAAATTACTTCTCTTAAACTAAATGATGCTGTGGTAGATCAAAAATAATCTATGGAAATGTTATAAATGTTTTTCCCATAATATACTCAGCATCGCCAAACTTTAAAACTCTTCTTTGTCCAAATATTTTAAAATCTACTACGAAGGCTGCCTGTAACAACTATAAGTATGTATGTACCCTCAAAAAATATTAGGTTTTTATTCATAAACGGCTTAATAATATATATCGTTTGAGTACGTGACGAAATTGACAAATATTTTAAACTAGGACAGGTTAATAAAATACAGTCTTCAGACTTTAAATGGGGCAATAAATAGTTTTATCCAGATAAGTGACACCTTAATTTTACGATTTTTAAATTTTGAACTTTTTGCCATAGGGGTTATGCGCCGTTTAATTTAATTAATGTTAGCACACCAAGAACGGAATACGAACATCTCAAAATTATAAGGAATTGGTGTAAGTTTTTTTGAAAATGTATGTTTTTTGCGTCTGACATTCACTTGATTAAACCATACACAACGGGTTATTCATGTCATACAAAAACAAAAGTGAAATAATTTGATCCGAAAAATGGTGTAATATTGTTTTACCTTGGATGTAATTATATTTAATTAGATGCAATTTTATAAAAAAAAATCCAATTATATCCGATTATATTAGAAAATATTAAGTTACATATATTTGATCTCCCTAAATCGCTATCAAAACATGAAATGTATGCTTTAAATCTGCAAATAACTTCAATTTTGTTTAGGTTTTTTTGTTTTTTTTTCGTTTTAAATTAAATTTTTAATTTTCAATAAAGTTTTTAAAAAATTTATCAATATAAAAAGGGGTTGTAATAGAAATTGATTTCGCAAAATTATAATTTATATTCGCAAAATTTTTGCGATTTTTGAATTATATATAGTTGCTATGTAACTTACTTATAATATTTTTACAGTTTTGGATTATATATAATTATGTCTTAGATGACAGCGGACGTTTTCGATTTTGATTATGTATTGGGATCTGTCTTATGTTATAAAAATGGTGATCCAATCTATCAACCATGTGTTATCATATATAAAATTCAGAATAGTATTTTTTAAAACATGGTTGGATATATTTATACAAGAATTTTATTCGTAAAACATTTAGAAAATATTATTATTAATAAATACACTCTAATTAATTTCTGTTGAAATTTACCCAACTTATAGTAGGAAATTATACTATTACTCTACTCTATGTGTGTAAATGAATAAAAAATACACACATTACGTGTAAGTTGGTCAACAAAAAGTGTGTAAATATACTATGCAAGTGAGTAAAAATGTAATTAAATTTAGAAATAAATTAATAATTTTACTGAATTTTTAAGTAATAAAACATGCTTTACTTGTAAATATACGAATTTCTTTACCTTGCGGTAAGAAAGAAAAACAGCGCAAAAAATGTTTTAAATAAAAAAAAAATAATTTTAGAAATAGTTTTATTAATGTGTTGTATAATAATAAATTTAATAATAAATGTTTGTATATAAGTGGTTGTACATATACAGAGCTTCAAAGATTGAATTCTTTTTTGAAAAAATCAAATCCGATTTTTTTAAATCGAATGATTTGTTTCTTAATCAATCGCATAGAATTCATTCTTTAGAATTCACTAGTAGAGAACTCAATCAATTTAGCTCATTCGATATTATCAAATATTGAATTCAATCATTGGAAATTCAATCGTTGGGAAGTCAATCGTTGGGAATTCAATCATTGCGAATTCAATAATTGGGAATTCGATCTATTTTTACTCAATCGATTTCCAATTTGGGAATTGCCGAAATTGGCGAAACTGAAAAACATCGCCAGAATTGAAAAAAATCGGTAAAATAGAAAAACATCGCCAAAATGAAAAAATTTAAAAACGGCAAAAGTAAAAAATAGCGAAAATTGGAAAAAGTTTTTCGTGTTATTTATATATCTCTGTTAGTTTTTGAAACATAGGCGATGTTTCAAATAAATACTCTTTTTTATCTGCGATGCTTACTTTTCGAGAAAAACGCGAGTTACGAATCCAGAAAATCAAATCAAAATCGATCGTTGTAGGGCTAATGGGGTTGAGTTTTGAACAATGGTGTAATCATTTTTTCTCCAGCTACATTAGTTTTCGAAATATGTACTTTTTAAAAATCGACTAAATAAAAACCATCCATAACTCAAAAAATAAAAGAGCTATTGGAAAAATGTTTGCACCGGAGTTCAAAACTTAACCCCAATACCGGTCATAAATTTCGACCTGATTGGCTAGATTCTAAGATCGCGTTTTTCTCGAAAACAAAGCATCGTAAAGCAAAAATAGAATTTATTTGGAACATCGCCTGTGTTTCGAAAACTAATAAAGAAAAATGTACATTTACAACCATTTTAAATTTCTCATCAATATTTTTCGTTTTTAAAATTTTAGCTCTCTTTCCAATTTAAACATTTTTTTATTTTTGGCATTTTTTTTTTTGCAATTTTTTTTTTTAATTTTGAAATTTTTTTCATTTGAGGCTACTTTTCTAATTTTTTTTGGCGATTTCTTTAATTTTAACGATTTTTTTTATTATTGCCGATTTTTTTTTTTAATTTTAAGAATTTTTCTAATTTTTGGCAATTTTTTCAAATTATAGCGATTTTTTTAATTTTTTGGCGATTTTCTTTAAATTTTAGCGTCTTTTTTTGGAGATTTGTTTTTATTAATTATAACGTTTTTTTTTCATTTTTGGGGATTTTTTTTATTTAAAATTTTTTTTTTAATTTTAACGATTTTTGGCGATTTTTTCAATTTTGGCAATTTTTTTAATATTACCGATATTTTTAAATCAATTGAGTAAAAACCGACTGAATAAATAGAATGAAGAATTTAATTCTTTAAAGCTCTGTCTGCAAACACTTGGAAATAAACGTTTTTGGTACAATATGAAGTTTTTAATTCACTATCACAAATACTACATTTATAATTTTTTTTTTCATTAAAATTCTCAATAAATTTAATTTTTTAGATTTTTTTTAGCTTTTTTTAATTTGTTTTATTTTTTCAATTTGAAAATGTCAAAATATTTATTCCTATTATAAGTTAGTATATTTACAAACTTAGTGCGTAAAAATTTTATTTAACAAAATAATACTCCTTTTAGGCATAATTATTGTACATAAAAGTGTGCGCAAAAAAGCTTTACGCATTTTGATGTATAAATTTACCGAATTTGCGTAATAATACATGAAACTTTACTCGTTTTATAGAAGTAAATTTACAATAATTTTTTAGAGTGTATAGTTGATACATATGATATTTTATGTGACCATATATTTATTTTTATATTAAGGAATAATTTGTTATATATACCCTATGGGGAATGGAGAGTCAATTGTCCTAAAAGTGACTGGTTAAAGAAGGACTTATCACAGGACTGGTATAATTTAATACTGAAGTGGGTTAAGCAGTGTCAGTTGTCCTAAAATTACCAATCCTGTGACTGGTAAAGGGAGGACATACCATTTAACCAGAATGGAAGCTGTTTAGTTTTCGTTTATTTTATAAGACATGGGCCTTTTGCAACAGTCTTGTGGTATGCCCCTCTTTGGTTAGTCCTGTGGCATGCCACTATGTGGTTTAAAGCAGGACAAATGACCCGCTCCTATGACAAGCCGATGTTAAAGTTGCCAGTTGTTTCTATAGGGTAGGGTTTAGCAGAGGAAGCTTCAATAAATTCGCCAACTCTACATCAGGTGGCGAGCAACAACTGTTCTAAGACTTATCATCTCGCGCAATTACAGTGTTGCCTTGTCTGAAGCCCCTCATCTTTCCCCACCTTTCATCTCTATACTATCCCTTTCCAAAGAAAGCAACACACTAACTATAAAAAAAAAAAAAAAAAAAAAAAAAAAAATTGGATAACACCCAATTAAACTTGAGATTGGCAACAAATTCGTTTACTTGCACGAACATTTTCTTGTTACATGTATTTTAACCGATTTATTTTTACAAATTACATTTGCTCTTAATTAAGTATGTTATATATCTGCTATTCCACGCAAAATCGGCCAATATCAGAACTTGGGTTTTCCGATTTCAATTAAATTTTGCTTTTAGAAACTCTACGGAACAACTTAAAGATGTTTGTTTTTAGTTTTTCAAAATTCGAAAAATTTACAGTTTTATGCGCGATTTAGTTATTTTGAGAAATGAGAAATATGCAAAATGTGTGCAAGTCTGTATATTCGTATTTTCATTAATATTGATCTGCGAATTAGTATGTTTTCCCAGCATCAAAGGGAATTGCATTTTTTATGCAATTTATTTTCAAAATGCATTTTTCTAATGTTTGGCCACTCTCGATTTAAAAAACGAATGTATATTTGGAAAATACGGAATTTTCATTAAATAGTTGCTCATTCACTTTTTTTGGTACCTGGGCTTAACTAATTTTAATGATTTTTTGAAAAAAGCTTATAACTAGCTTTTGGGGTACGGGAATTCCCGCGAATTCCCGACGCAATTTTTCCGGGAATTCCCAGGAAAATTTTTTAAATTAATTAATTTATGCAGTAATATTTTATTTCTTAGCATTTTTATTTTTAATTGGCTATGATTTATTGAAGTTTAAAGGCAAAAGACGCTATAAAAAACATTAATTGACATTGACTTTGCAAACTTATGGAATGATCAACATGTCGCAGTCCTGGTGATGTTAGTGGAAATTTTGGATCCCATAAGAGACGCACTATTCTATTGCTATTCTAAATATACTTTTTGAAAGAAAAAGTTGACCACAGGCGTAATGACATTAGCATTAATAAATTATTTATAAACTTGCGGTAACTTTAATGCCAATTCTAAAACATCAAAAAGTTCTTTAAAATTGTATGCTGAACCAATTTATAAACTCCTGTTCGAAATGTTCAGCAGTGACAATGACATATCTGCAACCCAAGTCGATAAACTAAAAACGATGTAGACAATACAAAACTAATCCAAAAAGTCCAAATTCAAATCATGGAAATTTGTTAAAGAAAAAAATTACTTTAACGTTATTAAAAACTTAAGATTTAAGCAGATTCATTTATATTGCATGTGGAGAAGAAATCTTAAAAATTAAATGTACACTTTTTAAAAGAGAGACATTTAAAGGGCGCCTTAGCTCAAAATTTTTTAATTTAATCTGTTTAATTTTGAAAAATGAAAAAATAACGAATTCTTTCAAATCGAGAGTAGTCAAATTTGAGAAAAATGCTTTTAAAAAAGAAATTGCATAAAAATGCATTTCTTTTTAACGCTGTAAAAATCTTCATTCCATTGTTAAGAACAGTAGGGGAGTATACCATTCCAGTGCAATATAAATGGTGATAATCCGATGAATATTAAATAAAATACGAATATTCAAATTTGCACATTTTTTGCATTTTTCTAATTTTTCAAAAAAAAAAAAAAAAATAAAACTTGCAGAAAACCATGGAGTTCCGAAATGTTAAATTTAATTAAAATCGGCAGACCAAAGGTCAACATATTTGCCGGTGTTCAGTGGAACGGCCCATGTACATATTAGAAGGAAATATTGAGAAAGTGGTTCACGTGGTTGAACAGACCAGCTTTAAGTTTGTAAAGTGAAATGAAAACAGATAGAAAAAAATGAATAACACAATGAAGTGAAAAGCGCGACAAAATATTTGTCAAACCATCAACAGTGACATAGATTGTTGTCACACATCTGTGTCCACACAACAATGTACACTTATGGCCGTTGCATCAACATACAACTCGCATACATTCTATATATAAGGACACCATATGTGCTTTCGAAATAAAAGTACTATTAGTGTTGCCACAAGAGAAATTCAAAATTACAAAGTGAAAATTACACAAAAAATTCAAAATTATCCATGAAATTAAAAATAAATTACAATTCTATGTTTTTAGAGTCTAACGTTTTGTTTTAGAAAATTTCTAAAAATCTGTGTGAAAAAGTCGTTGGAATCAAAGTATACCGATCAAAAAAGTGTAAAATCAGATTTCATTTCATATAGATCGATATTTATTCTTATCCATGTTTATCTAAAAATTGGAGTAACAAGAAAAATCCAATTAGTTTCCTCATATATATTACTGGATTAAATTATACCAAACTTGATCTCAAATCCAATAATATCAATCTTAAGATCGTGATATATCCCAAAATATCAATTGGGATTAATTTCAATAGTTGGATCAAATTCGGTCTAAAAAGATAAGTAATTTTTGGTGGATAGAATAAGATATTTTGAGATTAAATTGGATTTGCTTAAATCTCATGACATATATAATTTTAAATAAAATTTTAAAAAAATTTAAGAAAAACAATTTAGACATCTGGCGCATATATAATTTTGTATGGGGTTATATATAACAATATATAATTATATCTTATACGCATAAAAACCAGCCGAGTAAAAAGTTGTATAAATATAAAAATTATTGTACATTTTTGTTAAATGGTAACATATACAACGATATATATGTATATATTGACCTTTTAAAATTATATATTAGAGATATGTGCTATATATAATAAGATATGGTAGATATATTGTCATACATAATAATACATTCTCATATATAACATAATATGTAATCATATATGGTGCACTACAAGCTATATAATTTAAGATATATTAATATATTCTCTCACATAAAAAATGTTTTTGTGTGTGATATACAATATACTTATATGTGGTGCTATATGTATAATATAGCTTAATATATACTTACATATGATATTAAATATATGACACAAAACTAAAAATTTTGAATTCATATACTCAAGTAACAAAGGTTTTGATATAGTTATGTATTACTTTATACAGTTATCTATAAAAAAATATTGCGTGCGCCCCGGTAGGCTAGTTGGTAGCGTGCTGGCTTATCAGTGCGGGGGTCGTGGGTTCGATTCCCACCAGAGGCACTGGTCTGTTTTCGCTACAACGCGCCGAAGGCCATAGTAGCTAGTGCTCGGTTAGGGTAATAGCATATAATTTGTAATTATATGATTATTAATTAATAAAATAAAAAAAAAAAAATAAAAAAAATATTGCAAAATATACATTTATATAATATCATATAAAATTATATCTTAAATATATAATTATATCTTTCTGTATATTACACTTCAAATAGTACAATATGTAAAAACATATAATTATATATCAATCTGCATCTGTAATCATACATACATATGTCACATTTAATTGCATATATTTGTATATCATTATATATAATTTGATACATTTGGATGAGGGTAAAATTCAGACACAATTGTATTAAACTACAAGTTTCAGTTTCAGTTTTATTAAATATATGATATTACATGTCATGCTTAAATTTAGCTTAAATGCTAAAGAAATTAGGAGTACATTCCTTTTCTACTTTGTTATTACTACACTCAAAAAAATAAGTTGGTACAAAAGTTAGTAAAACGTCTTGTAAATCAGGTATACTCTTTTTTAGCAAATTTTTTTGCTAAAATCGTGTTTTCAGCTAAAATTTTTGTTATACTTATTCAGCACTTAACTGTTTTATACTAATGCTTTACTAATATACTAATGTTTTACTTATTAATTTTGCTAAAAAAAATTGTGCTGATAAGCACATTAATAGTGACCACCAGATTGAAAGATATACGCAGAATGAATCATGTCAAGATGTAGTAGAGAAGAGGAAAATTATACTAAAAAGTACAACTCTAATAAGACATATAAAAAAATCAACCATGGAAGACTTTTGTATCTGTTTTTCATACATAAAACAAAATTGAGGATTAAAACAACTTGTGAAAATAAATGTCTATTAATAAAATAAAAGACAAAAGAAAATATTTAAATTTAATATGTATTTCTATAATAAATGTTAATAGATTAATAATCTAGTGTGGTCAAATTGCAAACAAACATATACGGACATTTAGACAGAGTAAAGCGAAAGACAAAGACACACATCTTAGGTAGATTTGTATAGTTCCTTTTTCTTATTGCAAAAAAAGGGTTGTTTTTTTCGTTTCGTTTGTTTTTTTATTTTTTCGTTTCGTTTCTATAATTATCTTCGGCAGTTGCGTTCTTTAAAAGAAAGCATCATTTAGACTACCATTGATGTAAGTAGTTGAAAGAAAATTGTTGTTATGTTATATATATTTATTTCTATATATTTTCAGATATTAAATTAATTCATGACATCAATGTGGGAAAATGAAAATTATGGAGGCTCCAACTTTTCTAAAACGTCGGGTTCTGATGAGATATTTAACCAGATCGAAATACTAGTATCAACCTAGCTAATATGTTTGATTTGCTTTATTTTTGTAAATATACGGAGGTTGAAAGCTCGTTATAAATTGAAAATGAAAATTTTTATATTTCGTAATTATTGTAAATTATTTTTAAAAGAATCACAAAAATATGTTTTATGATTTTCAGCAAATATATTAACTAAATTACAATTTTTTTACAACTTTTTTGCGTTTTTTTCAGTCTACTAAAATTCAGCAAAAAATTTATTAATTTTTACCAACGCCTTTTTTTCTAATCTACTAAGTGTTAGCAAAACTTTTGCTGAATCTACTAATTTTGTTGCTAAAAATCAGCTCGCTGATTTTCAGCAAAAGATTTTGCTGACATTAGCAATTTTTTTGCTAGCACCCTCCTGACTAAAATTTTGCTGACTCAGCAAAATGTTTTGCTGACTTTACAAACTTTTTTTTTTTGAGTGTAGATTACTATTAATATGAGCACCAAAATGAGTAATATACTTAGCGAGTTAGGAAAAATTTGCAAAAAAAAACCATTGAACCATTTTTAGTGTAAGATAAAAAGAATAAAATTACGCTGAGGTTAACTCATTTATATGACTGTATTCTGATGCATAGCATCTTTTATTGAAATTAGAAGTCAGTCTGTCGATTTTGTCCCTAACGAATGTAGTAGTAGAATGTAGTCGTTGCGTAGAAAAATGCCAGGGCAAATTATATACCATTTTAAGTAATTTATTTTGAGCGGTTTGTAATTTTTTAATGTGACATTGGGCAGACATAGCCCATACTGGAGCAGCGTAGTACATAATGGCGTGAAAAACAGCTTTAAGGATTAGAAACTTATTGTTGATATTTAGCTTTGAATTTCTATTTATCAGGGGATACAAAATTCTTATGAGTTTGTTTATTTTATCAATTATGTATGGAATATGATCTTTAAATTTTAGCTTCTGGTCAAGTATGACTCCTAAATATTTGACACTTTTTCCCAAGTAATGTTGTTATTAAAGCTCAATGAATTTTGTGGTAAGAAACACGGTTTGCGTCTCATAGAAAAATATAAGGCTTGTGTTTTCTGAGTATTTACCATAATTTTCCACTTAGTAAAGTAGTCGTGTACATCCTTTAATGCTTCCTGAAGTTTTATAACGACATCAGATGCGAAAATGTCCGAGCACAATATAGCAGTATCGTCTGCAAAGATCAATGTTTTGCATTCATTTAAAACTGGGAAGTCTGAAGTAAATATATTATACAAAATAGGCGATAAACATGAGCCCTGGGGACATCCAGCTGATATAGTTCTTTGCTGAGAGAAGGTAGAACCTATGAATACCTTAAAATATCTATCGGAGAGAAAGCTTTGAGTAATTTTAATAATTTCAATTGGAAAATTTAACCTTGACATTTTAAAAATGAGACCGTTGTGCCACACCGAGTCGAAGGCCGCCTTAATATCAAGCAATATCATTATGGTTGATTTGCCTTCTTTAAAGTTTGTCTGTATCATATTCCTTATTCTTAAAAGTGGTTGAACAGTATTATGCTCTTTCCTGAAGCCGAATTGATAGGTTGGCAGTATGTTGTTTGTGTTTATAAAATCGGTTAATTTATCCTTAATGACTTTTTCGAAAACTTTGCTTACAGATGAAAGTAAGCTTATTGGCATGTACGAACCAAGGTCATCAGATGGTTTACTAGGCTTTAATATCGGTACTATCTTTGAATTTTTCCATGATTTAGAAAAGTAACAGAATCGAAGACAGGCATTTATTATCAGAGTTAAATATGTTATACCTTTTATTGGCAGAGCTTTTAAACATTTGTTATTTATTCCGTCTGTGCCAGGAGATTTTTTGGCTTTAAGTCTTTTAATTATGACTTTAACTTTATCGTAAGAGACTAACGGAATATTTACTGGATTTGGGTTAGACAAGCAGAGATTACTTACAACATTTTCTACCCCAGAATTTGTTACAGGATCACTGATATTTGCAGAAATTGTATGATTCAAATTAAAAGTTTGAGCCAATATTTCGCATTTTTCCTGTTGGGTAGTGTAGTGTTGGCCTTTAAAATTGGAATATTTTTTGACTTCTTTAAAATTTTTGACACATTCCAAAAAGGTGTAGAGAGCATATAATTCCATGTTCTGTTTCTAAATTCTTGTGACTCTTTGGTAACAATGTTATTCAGATCTTTAATTTGCTAAAAGTCTACGTAATTTCTGTAGCGTTTCCAGTTTCGCCTATAAAAATTTGTCATCTGTATTAAATGTATTATTCGGGGTGGGAGTATTTTTTGTTTAGTTTTAAACTCAGTTTTAGGTACACTTTGATTTAATGCAACTTTTATTGTATCATTAAAAGTACAAATTAACGAATCTATTTGTGCTGTATCAGTTATTGTATTTACATCAACTATTGTCATCTATTTACACAACGTTCAAAGAGTGGCCAATTAGCGTTTTTAAAATCATAAACATAATTATGAATTACATTATAATTTGTATTTACAACAATTTTAATGGGGAGGTGATCGGAGGATAGATTGTTTATAACTCTTGCTGGTGACATATTGTAGCTAATGTTTGTTAAGAAAAAATCTAAAGTAGAGGATTGTCTTCTCGGATTTGAAGGCATATACGTGTGACCATTGGGGTATATTATCTGTAAATTTTCAGCATCCATTTGTTCGTATAACAGGTTGCCCCAACAATTAGCTCTTTGACACCCCCACAAATTATGACGACAATTAAAATCCACACCAAGGATATATTTGTAATTGGAGCGAGAAAGTTTTCGTAGGTCCGATGTAAACAGTTGTTTTCTGCTGTTATCCTCACCTGCGTTACCGCCAGCCAGCAAAATAGCAAGAACAAATATGAATAAATTCATTGTTATCCAAATGAAGTTTAATTCCAATATTTTCTATGATATTAGTGTTTAGTATTGGTAAAAGAGTATGAGGTATATTTTTTCTAATAAGAATGGCGACACCTCCACCTCATCTATTTTCACGTGCGTATCTGTAGCAGTAATAATCTTGGTGCTTGATTGAAATAGTTTTCTTAAGCCATGTTTCTGATAAAAGGCAAATATGGATGTTGTTATTTATTAAAAAATAAAATAGCTCGTCTTTTTTATGCCGTATGCTCCTAGCGTTCCATGATATTATATTAAGATTAGTCATTAGTAGAGGAACTTGCAAGCGAGGCCCGTTATGACCTCAAATTGATCTGCTCGAGGTTTACTGTTTTTTAGACTTGTAATTAACTGCATTCTGAGGTTCTTTATTTCTTGTATCGATAATAAATGATTATTGTTGTTGGAATTCGCTTGTGTATTCCAATTGCCAGCATTTTGAGTGGTATTTTGGTTCAAGGTATTAGGAAAACTTACATCATACTGAACAGGGTTGTTCTGAGTGTAATTTCTATTAGAAGGAAAATTTATCCTACGAGTATTATTCGGTCTCGGAAGAGAGCGCTGTCTCATCAGTAAATATTTTTCCCTATTTGGACAGTCAGGGGACATAGTAGTATGATTTTCGTTGCAGTTTGCACATTTCTCAACGGTTGCATTGCATTCAGCAGATTTGTGGTTGCCAGCACAT
Source organism: Delia radicum (assembly GCA_021234595.1). Lineage (NCBI taxonomy): Eukaryota > Metazoa > Arthropoda > Insecta > Diptera > Anthomyiidae > Delia > Delia radicum. The sequence goes on from CM037853.1 coordinate 193,368,486, forward strand.
TTAACGCAAAACGTTTTCACTTTGCAACGGCTGGAACCATGTCTAAACATTTGGCAGTTATAGCACTGCGTGACCTTTGATCGGTTTGGTGACTGAAACTCCCACCTAACTTTGACATAGTCGAATACTGAAAAGTCTCTTCTTAATTCCCTAATTGTAGTCGACTTTCTTTGTAAATAAACAACGTATATTATTTGTTCGTTATTACCGTCCCTTGCCCTAGAAACTAACTTAACATCCAAGCATAATAAACCATTTTCGATAAGTTTATTTTTCAATATTAATGGATCTTGTTTGTCATGACCTAGTAAAATTGCCTTGTATGGTTTCTCATTTTTAGTGTCATATGTAAAATACTCAAATTTATTTGCAAGACCATTACAAATAATATCAAAATCATGTTTATTTTTACAAAAAAGTTTTAATCCTATTGAAATTTTTCGAATCAAATATTCACTAATTTTAAGAGTTTTGCATAACTCATGAATATTTTCAATTTTAGTTTTAATAATAGTGATAGGTGGAATGGGGTTTTTTGGGCTTTTTTCCAAAATTACTTCGTCATTACATTGGTCTTCAATTGTTTGAAGAGGATTTTAATAGTTTTGGCTTTCAGCTCCCTTTGTAGGGCTGTCCACTTTAGATCTTTTATTTCTCATGGTGTTTAAGTTATGCCTCGTTGAGGTTGTAACATCATTAACAAGTGCACGTTTTATTTTTGTTTTTTAGTCTATACGTTAGTAAGTATTACTTGACTTACAGTGATGATATTGTTTTTTTTTTTGTTTTTTGTTTTTTTTTTATAGTCGCGAAAGAATAACTCAATAGCTAGATACGTCTGATCACATTAACGAGCAGTAACCAACTGATAAACTATAAGTAATTTCTTCAAATTAGATCTAATTGTATAAAATAATGTATAATTGTATAAGATTAAATCTAATATGATACAATTACATGCTCTCATTTTTCGGATATAATCATATATAATACGAAAATTCACAAATCGAGTAAATACGTTTACATATAGTCATGTATTATTTTATAGAAATATATATATATAATGGCACGCTATTATATGTAAATAGATAAGTTTATGTATGTTTATATATACAATTGTTTTCTTCTATTTTTTTTTAATACGATACCACATATAAGTAGACCTAATTACATATAGCCATATACAATTATATATGACATATACAATTAAATATAGTTAATCCAATTATGTACGAATATAAATAATTAGATATGACACAAATCAAATTTATATAAAATAATATATTGATATAATTTATTGTAGTTTTGATAAAACGATCAAGATATTCATAGTTATATATAGATATTTCGTTAAATACCAACAAATGTAGATCTTATTTTATATAAAACTACATATTGCTGCATTTATTCTGATGGCTGTATATTAGTCTGTGCTGAGTTTAAAAAATTTGCGAATTTCGTCAAGTACTGAAACTTATTGAGTTGTTTATGGATGAAAACCAAATATTTTTTTGAGTTTACTTATAGTTGGTACCAGTGGCCTTCGTAGGGTGTTTTTTTAAGTTTTTGAAAAAAGTACAGTTTACACATTAACAATGCTGAGTATATCATGGGAAAACACTTATAAAATTTCCATAGATTGATCCCCCACAGGCATCATTTAGTTTGAAACAAATAATTTTATTTATTACTCTTTTTAAATTGAAAGATTGAGTGGATCAAAACTTTAGAATTATATACCCAAAAATATGTTCAGTAATACTAAACTTATTGAACTGGATAATACGCATCGTTTGAGCACACTTACGTAAAATTGTACACTTTCGGCGCACCCTGATATGTATTTTTCTTCTTAACCACTTAACTTCCTGTATAGGATAGGGCCTCATATGATATGTATTAAAACTTAAAAGGTTTATGATGGAACTTTTTGAAAACCACTTAATATTTTTTATGGACTTAGCGGATATGATAGGATGAATATACCATTCCCAGTAAAATCCAAATCACAGGTTACTGAACAACTTATTGTGTATTATAACAGCTTATAATTTCTGGGCTACAACCGGTTCTTTTTTATATGGAGTTTGTTCTAATTGCAATAGAACAAACTCCATCTAACCTCCAAACTAGAAAAAATTGCTTTAGGACCAGTTATATAATTGGTTCTGGGACAGTGAACCGTACATTTTGAGTCCAAGGAACATGTTCTAGAACTGGTTCCATGAATGCAGTGGTAAAAGAAGCTGTTCTAGAGCAGGTTCAATGGTAATCTGTTCTAAAAAATGTAGCTGTGTTTGTATGCAATTTTTATTTTTGTTTTTATTAATTAATAGTCATATAATTACAAATTATATCCTATAACCCTAACCGAGAACTACCTAATATGGCTTTCGGCACGTTGTAGCGAAAACAGACCAATGCATCTGGTGGGAATCGAACTCACGACTCCAGTACTGATAAGCCAGCACGCTACCAACTAGCCTACCGTGGTGAACTGTATAAAATTGTATATATTTTCATACAATCATATACACAAATGTAACATTTAGTGTATACATAAAGATCCATTTCAGTTTTTTTTAATTGGGAAAATATTTTTTTTTACATAGATAGTCCAATATCATTATATGCGTATAAGATATATTGTTATATATATCCCCATACATAATTATATATGCGTTTAATTTTAATACAAATTATGTATGTCATGGGATTAAAGTAAATCCAATTTAATCCCAAGTTATTTAATTACCCGACGAAAAATATTGCTATATGATTATATATAGTATCACATATAACTAAAGGTCTCATCTGATCCGAAAAATGGCATACATAAGCTTATATCATGGTAACTCATGCGATCTAATCTCATATAATTTGATCCGTAAAATGGATCTATAAAATATCATCAAATTATGTACAATTCGATACAATTTTATCTAAAAAAGTTTTTATTAAAAAAATTAAAAAAAAATTAAATAATCTCTAAGATCAATACTTTTTTCTTTAATCCAATTATGTACTACTTCTTATACATTTATAAAACATATAAATATTAATTTTAAATAATAATGTTAAATCTAATAATTTATGCTTTTTATGAACCTGAAGTTGGAACATTTAAAACGCTAGATAAAACAAACAAAAAACAACTTTTACCGAGGAAGAAGATCCAATTTTTAAAATTTTCAAGTAGAAGACTTACAGATTTTTTTAAGTGCAGAAATAAACAGCAAAGTTTACATGTCATCATTATACAAAATAATTAAAAATAATAATTATAACTTCGGTATGATGGATTAATACGATATTTTTTTATGAAGGATAAATCGCCCTATATCGTACTTCAGAAATTTCAGATTGTTCAAAACAACTATAAGGTGGCGCAAAAATAACCTTCCGATGTTTTTTTTTTTATTATGTATTTATTATGTATTTATTATGTATAGCACTTTCTGATAGGAGGATTACTTTTGCGCCATCTTATATTTTGTTAACCACAAAACAGAATCAGTTGTATAATGTGTATTGCCTATAGTGGAACTAAGTAAGTATTTAATTTTTAAAATTGAAAATTTAAAATCCGTTTCATTTGTTTAAACTAGCCGTTTCCAAAGCTCTCTTCTAAAAACCTGAACTGGTTTTAGAGAGTTTCGAAAAAAATGTGTGAGGTGGTTGCAATGGGAGTGGTGTCAGAAGCGGGTGCGTCGGCCGCTGGGCTCATCGAGTTTGCTGCTGGGAGTGGGTAATACTTAATATAAGGATTAGGAGAAAAAATCAGTATATCTTCTAAGTCTTAAGCTATGCAACAAAAATTTGTCGTTAATATGTGTTGTTTTTATAGTATTTGAGTCCCGGAAAAGATCGGGTACAAACAGCTAGTATTATAACATATTTTAAGATTAAAAACCATAAGAATATATATAAATTTGTTTACTCGGGATATGAACATTTTTCTCTTTTTAAAGAAATTCGTAGAGATTCTTAAAGCTTTTCTATAGAAACAAGTTTTTGGAATATGGAGGAATTCCTCTGCGAACAAACACTAAAAAATTGTTGTAAATTTACTACTATAAAATAAGTACAGTTTTATGTAATATTACGCAAATTCGGTAAATTCAAACACAAAATGCGCAAAACTATTCTGCGCATACTTTAATATACAATAGTACACACTATAAGTATTTTTACCCATAATGTGTTTACAATTAAACAAACGCATTAGGTCTAAAATTTGTTAAATAATGTTTACGCACAAAGTTTGTAAAATAAAATTGAAAAAATAAAACAAATTAAAAAAGCTAAAAAAATATCGAAAAATTAATAATTATTGAGAATTTTTGTGAATTACTAAACAAATTAAAATCTATAAATGTAATATTTAAAAACTTGGTAATGTACCAAATTCATTTATGCATCCATATATATAAATGGAATTTCCAAATGAATTAAGGCTGCAATAATTGTGGAAAAATATTTTCAATATATAATATATGTACAGGGCTTTAACGAATTCAATCTTTCATTTGATTTTTCAATTCAAATTGACTATGGAATGATTGAATTCTCAAATCACAATTGGTCTCATTCGATTTTATTTCTAGAGACTTAAATAATTTATCATCACTGAATTCAATAGTTGGGAATTAAATCGTTGGGAATTCAATCAAAATTAACAAAATTGCTAAAATTTAAAAAAATCCCCGAAAATACAAAAATTACAAAACTGAAAAAAAACTGCCAAAATTTAAAGAAATCGCTAAAATTTAAAACAAAAACGCTAAAAATTAAAAAATCGACGAATTTGAACAAAAAGTCGCTAAAATTTAAAAACAAAATCTCAAGAAATGCAAAAAAAGCTAAAATTGAAAAAAATAGCTAAAATTAAAAAAAAAAAAAAAAAAATGTCGAGAAATTCAATATAGTTGTCCGTGTACATTTATCTCTGTTAGTTTTCGAAACACGGACGATGCTCCAAATAAATTGGTCTCAAAAACTAAGCATTGCAAAGCAAAAAAATTATTTATTTTGAATATCGTCTGTATTTCTAAAACTAATAGGGATAAATGTACACGGAAAAATTTTTGTCAATATGTAAAATTTTTTTCTTAAAAAATCGCCTATTTGGGAAATTTTTTTAATTTTTGGCAATTTTTTAAATGTTACATTTTACATTTTAGTGTTTGGTCCCAATGATTGAATTCATATTGATTGAATTCCCAATGATTGAATTCAGTGATTGATCAAATTGAATGAACTAAATTGCTCGAATTCTATATTAATGAATTCCGAAGAATAAATTTTTTGCGATTAATTAAGAAAAAATTCACTCAATTTAAAAAAAATAAGATTTGATTTTCAAGGAATTCAATCAAAATAAAATTCAATATTCGAAGCAATGTAATGTGTAGCAACAACTTTTATTGAAATATTGGTTGTCAAATTTGTTTTATATAACACATAAATAAAGCTAATTCTAAAAATAAATTTTTGTTTTATTTAAAAGATTTTTTGGGCTGTTTTTCTGTGTTAGCGCAAAGTAAATATACGTATTTTTTGGAGGTGTTTGCGCATATAAAAATGTATTTTAACGTATTTTACGAGAAAATTCGGTAAAATTAAAGTTTTTTTGAAATTCAATTACATTTTTAAGCAATTGCGTAGTGAATTTACACACTTTTTGTTCTCCAATTTACACGGAATGTGTGTATTTTTTCCATTTACACCCATAGAGTAAACTTACCCAACTTACAGTAGGAGTACAGTTTCCTACTATAAGTTGGATAAATTTCAACGGAAATTAATTAGATAAAATAAATTAGTTTCTTGGATTCACCAAGGTGGTTAAACCCATTTATGAACAATATTTTCAATTGATGGGACAGAATCTCAAAGTTTTAAATAAAAAAATCATCAGAATCTAAAATTTGTTAAAATACACTATTATGTATAAACAATATTTTCAATTGATTGGACAGAATATCAAAGTTTTAAATAAAAAAATCACCAGAATCTAAAATTTGTTAAAATACACAATTATGTATAAAATTTTAAAATTACACAAAAAATTCACATGAACTACATATGCAAGTCAACATTTCATGCACTTTAAGTAATTACACAAAAAGTGGCAACACTGAGTACTCTGTTCTTTTTCATAGTAGAAGATATAACAAAAGGGCTGCTTAGGAAATTGTTTAACAAATTTGATTCGTTGGTTGTTTTTTTAATTTAAATTTTATTCGGTTTTTTTTTTGTTATCATAAGTAAATAAAATGTCATTGTTATCTACTGTTTACATACACACAGAAAAAAGTTGGAGAAAGGGCCCCAATATTGACATTTCGTACACATTTTTTCTTAATCCTTTTACTACCGACTTTTTGTTTGTGGATATATTTCTATTTTGACATCTGATTTTTGTTTAAGGGCCTTAAATTATAAAGGAAAATGCTTTACAAATTTGCACCTTCCCCCTCCTACCCAACGAAAAATGTGTCCGAAAATCGATTTGTTTAACTTTTCACCGCATTTTCGAATAATTGACTAGGTTTGTGTGGCTCTGGTCATTAGATGAAGGTACGTGGCATAATTCGAGATTATAACTTTGTTAGTTTACGACACCAAACACCAAACGCCACTTTTTGGGAGATAAAGGCTGATCAAAAAAATCTGGCTTTGCTAACAAATATAACCACTATATATCGCTTTTATGAACTGAATTAAAGATATGCACTAATATTTTCTTAAAAAATGTATAAAAAATGACATGAAATATTTAAAATCTGGATATCTTCACACATTTGTATGGATGTGGTCGAGTTTTCTCGAGTTATTTTCTAGTAGTAGATGGAATATTCCACAATCTTTGTCGGATTTCCAAGAAATTCTATGTCTATGTTTTAGAGTCTATGTTTAGATTCTGCTAAAGTATGCTATTCCAAAATATATAAGTTTGTGCCAAGTTCTTAAAATTTTGATCGGAACAAACATAGATGGCAGGCAAAACCACTAAAGTACCGTTATCGGTTCAAACCCCTTTCAGCTGACTATCATTATCCCTAAAATAAAATTAGCAATATAACCGAAATACCGATATCCCTAAAGTACTTTTACCGAACTAACTAAAATACCGTTATCACTTATACTTAAAATACCGTTGTCAAAATAATCTGACAAGATCTGAAAAAAAAAAATCGCTGTAAATAAATATATTTAACCATAGTTTGATCTAAAACTAGCCAGTCATTAGACATCGGACATCGGTGCTAAAATGAAAAAAAATTATATAAATGTTTTTAATTTTCTAGAGATATGATAATTTTTTTTTTCCAGTACTAGTTGGCCCAGGACACAATCTTCATCCTATTGAGGTGAGATTTGTGAAAAATATTTTTTGGAAATCTAAATTTCCAAAAATGATACACTAGTTATAAATGGTGATTTTTTAGCAACTTTGTTTTTGGCAACACTGTTTTTATCAGCTCAGCTGTTATCGTGTAACATGTTATTATCAGTTTGGTCTATAATTTAACCATGAATCGACTTACAAACGAACAACGCTTGCGGATTATTGAATTTTAGTATCAAAATTCATGATCGGTTCAGAAGGTGCATTGTGCACTTCTTCCAATTTATGGTCAGTTTGGGTGACCTTCTGAGGTGGCTATTCCGAATCTTGTGACCAAATTTACATTATTGGACACTAAACCACCAACATGCATACGTAGAGTGCGAACAGGGGAAAATATTGCAGCTGTATCCGCCAGTGTTGTTGATGACTGTGCATTATCGATTCGGGAAGGATTTGGCTGAATTTGCGGAAGGATTTGGGTGTAAAACCTTTTAAAATACAGCTGGTACAATTGAAGCCACAACGGCTATCTTTTGGTGAATGGGTGCAAAATTGGATGAAGATCCACTTTTTTATCGGAAAATTGTGTTCAGCGACGAAACTCATTTCTGGTTGAATGGATACATTGCCGTATTTGGTGTGAAGAGCAGCCAGAAGCATTGCAAAAACATTGAACGTGGAAGACGGTACCACATGTCACACAGCACGTGAAACAATTGCCCAATTTAGAGGCGAGTTCGGTGAACAGTTTATTTCACGTTTGGGCCGGTCAATTGGTCGCCTAGATTGTGCTAGTTAACGTCTTTATACTATTTTTTTGTGGGGATATGTTAAGACTCATGTCTATATGGACAAGCCCGCAACCGATGACGCACTGGAAGCCAATATTGAAGAATTTATTCGTGAGATAGCGGACGATATGTTGGAGAAATTATGCCAAAATTGGACCCAGCGTATGAACCATTATAGACGTAGCCGCGGTCAACATTTACATGAAATCATCTTTAAACATTGAATTATATCGATCGTTCAAATAAAGATTTCATACATTTCTCTAAATATAATGTGTTTTTTTTAAATCAAATCCGAAAGCTCTTAAAAAATCACTCTTTACCTATCTTTAATATTAACCTTTGTACATGAGCTTAAACTACCAAAAAGTGGACTTTCAGTACACGATGTACTCATCGAGTAGTTCTAACTCGCGATCTACTTGAGTATCGAGTTGCATCATGTACTCGAGCTACTCGGGTTTGGTCGTATGCACTTGTTTATGCTGGTACGAACTATTTTTCAATTATTAGACCAAAAACCGATGAAACGCATTTATCAACAGCGGAAAAGTTTACCGATTTAGTGGCTATATATCAGCCCTCTAACCAGCAAGCATGTCTCCAGGCCAAATGATTTTTTTTATAATGAGAATTTAAGGTTTTTCAGCCGAAACCTAAATTACCAAAATACTTTGTGAAGTAATTGTTTGTGTGCATGGTACAGGTTGGAAGCGACAAAGCGTTAAAATTAAAATTTCGAAAAATTTACAAAAGAAATATTTGGAAATGAACACAATTTTCAAAAATCTTGAAAACATATTTATGTTGACTTGCAACCGTTGATTTCAAACACAAAGTAGGATTGAAGCTTAAGCTTAAAAAAACTCTTATTTTGGTCCAAGGACATACAGGATTCCAAAAGGATACATGTAACGGATATCTTCTTAACTTGACAACGTATGGAGAGATTTTTATTAAATTTGGAAAAAAAGATTATATTAAGTAATATTAGCAAAGTCTTTAAGTTTAATGAATATATGTTGAAGTTTAGGTGCGTTTTCGTCAATTTCGCGTTTTTCGAAAAACGCCATATCTTCTGAAATAAAAAGCATACAAATTTTCATTTTTGGACTGTAGTTATGTCTTGGTAAGAGGAATAATGTATGCCTAAACTTATTAATTTTTATGGATATTATGGACTTTTATGGAAAGCTATGCTTTTATCGCATAAATACGTTTCTATAACCTGAAAAGTATCTTTAGTGTATTTAATTCAAAAAATAACTTTTTATGTAAACTTCATAAAAAAAGTTCTCTAAGGAACAGCAACGGATCAACACCAAATTTATTTTAAACAAATTGCTGAAGTATCTACTTCCAGGGACTAGTTAAATTAACTGACGAGACTTGCCAATATTTTGATATATGGCTATATTTTGATATATGGCTAACAACGCCCAACAATAACCGATATTGACCGTTCTGTGGCCTATATTTTTGGAAAAATCGGCAGTGGCTCATCTGCCTTTGTGGATTATGGAAAATTAAAAACAAAAGGACTTTTGAGGCTTTGACAGTTATTGTAAATTTCAATAAAATTGGAGATGGTGGATCTGAAAGGTAATTGAGTTGAGATGAATGACACTCATTTATGTTTTTGTTAACCTGTATTAATTTGCTAACAAAAAACGCATATTACATTGCATTGGACCTCAAAACTTCAGTTTTATATTATATAAAACATAAAAATCCGAATTGTCAAAAGTTTAAATTGTTTCAGTTTGTTAATAGATTGCTTGTTTATACAGGGTGTTTTTTTTTATAGAGGTATAGAACTTTGAAATGGAATAAAACAAAGATGAATTTTTTAAATTGACATGAAATTTACTTTATTCGAAAGTTAATCTTCTGGCATTATAATTTAAATATGACTTTAAGCATATGACCGCCAGGACTAGCTCGGACATTTTCAACATTTATGGCCGTATAATGGCAATAACGAGGTGAATGTTGTCCTCCAACTGGTCAATCGTTTGGCGCTTATTTATCGGCGTAGACTAACAACTTCACATATCCTCACTGAAAATAGTCCAGCGGCGTTAAATCGCATAATCCACGGCCAATCCACGGTCCGAAACGTGAAACTGTGCGGCTTTGTCAAAAGGCGTACAGCAAAAACTTAATTTACGAATTATTCTAAGAAAAGTTTCCAAATATACTGTGTGGCTTAATTCAAAACCTAGCTCCCGCCGAGACACATAAAAATTCACATTTTTCAATACTTTTCGGTATATTTTAATTCATACCTTCAATAAAACACTGAATCTCTATGTCTCTCGGCGTGGGCTAGGTTTCAATTTTAGACCCATAATTTCTCATGGTAATTTTCGTAGAACTTTGAGTAGATTTCGTTTTTACTCAATAAAGCGTAGTGCGCCTAGAAATAAAGATTAGTTGAAGACTATTAAAAAAAAAAAATTTTTTTTGCCACTCCCCGTGATACGGCCCATTTTTTGTTTCCTGCTTCGTCATTTAGTTATCGATCCGTAACATGTGCCATATAATTGTTTTCAGTTTGACAATAGCTTAATTTTTTACTTTGATCATTTTTGAGTCGGACGTCTAAACGAAAACAAAACTTTTGAATTCCATGAAAGTTTTGCTTTGGCAGTATATATTTTTGATCATAAACAAAAAAGTTACGGAAGTTGAAAAAATCAAAATACATTAATGAGTAAAATTTGACTTGTTGTACAAAAATTCGTTAATAGTGAACTTTAAACGTTAGTGTCACTTGTGTGTATTATTAATGTTTACTTGTTTTGTGCCCTTCTTTGAATTTTTCTCTTTCTATCGATTATTGTTCTCTTTTTCTCCCTATTCTTAAAAGATAACAATATCGTTGACCTGCATTTTATTCAAAATGTATCTGAAAATTTGTTCGCTTTTAGTTTAGCTTTTATTGTAAACATACACTGACTTCTGGATCTGGATCAGCATTTATTTTCATTTATAAACAAAAATTATATAAAGGAAATTATTTTAAATATGTTGATTAGGATATTCCTTAAAAACGAGTTGAGCATTTTCGTTCATTACACCACCCTTCCAGATTTATTTCAAATGGAAAAAAAAAAATAATTTTTATTAAATATTTCCAAAATTAAAAATGTTTAAAAATTAAATTTTATGGTATCAAAAAATTCATATAAAAGTATTCGGGCCTTTGGGGTTTTAAGTATATTGTGTCATTTTAAAATTGTAACCAACATAATAGCGAATTATTTAAGTTTTTTGTTCACCCTTTCTAGAAATATGTATACGTCTTAGGGGGAAAAACAAAAACACATATACATCTTCAAATATATTTAGTAAATAGTTAGATAGATCTTTAAAATACCATTAATTTGACATTTTGTATAGTTTCTTTGAAACACATGTGAAGAAATCGTTAATAAAAAGGAAACTGGACCCATTTTTGACCCCACATTTTTAACCCTTAAAAGTGAGATTTGGATTATTTTTTAGTTTAGTAACATATCAAAATTTAATCAAAATCTGATAAATGTAATTCTGTTAATATCCTAGTGGGTCTTTTTTGGTCAAAAGTGGAAACATTTCACTGCCACAAGAGATAATCAGATTGCCGCAGTTTCGTCCCATCATAGGACTCGTCAGTGGTTGGTTAAAATTAGTGGTCTAATCAAATTAAAATTATATTTTTTTAAAAATTATGTAAACTTTGATAAAAACCTTCAAATATTCAAGTTTTGACAAAATAATCAAATTTCATAAATGTCATGCAAAGGAGTCACTTCACACACAAATACAAATTATTATTTTAGCAATTATTTTTTTCTTTCTTTAGAAACATATAAGTGTGGGTACTCAAATGAAGGGAAAGTTCCTCAAGATTTAAAAAATTAGATTATTTTTATGATCCACATTACGTAGCGCCCTATAGAGCTAGTTTAAGCATATTTGAAGTACAAAAATGGGGGAGGAAGTCCTTTTAGTGTTTTTTGTTGTTATTTTTGTAAAATTTACTGTTCAAATAATGACTTCTACATAAAAATATGACTTTTGAGTTGCTATTGTTTTCATTACCCAGGGATAACCGCGTTTAGGTAATAGTACAAAATCTATTGGCGTAAGGGTTTTCTCCTCGTGTCCGTCCAAAAACCGGCTACGCCGAGGAAAGGTTTTCTGCCTTCGGCCGGGGTTAGGGGTTTTCTCTTATGTGTTAAGTGGCTAAGCTGAGTAAAATTGGATAAGATTAAAATATATTAATTTTTATAGAAACATAAGCAAAATAAAAGTAAGTGCTTTAAGCAACAATGTTTGATCAACATGTTGCAATCATTTTTTAGTGGAAAAAAAATAATGTTTTCATTTGCTTGGCCGAGTTCGGCATTTTGTTGCTGAGAGGAGTGGGAAGTGTAGTCTCACTTTTTGTATATATTCTTTCTACCAAGTCAGATTTTTCTCATTAACGTATTTTCACTTTTTCAATCTCTGTAACTTTTTTTGTTTATGATCAAAAATATATACTGCCAAAGCAAAAGTGGCTTGGAATTCAAAACTTTTTTTGTGTCGAAACAATGGGAATTAGGAGGGTGTAGAAACCGAGATATTAGAAGTCACTATTATAATTTGACGTCGGACTCAAAAATTATCAAAGTAAAAAATTAAGCTGTTGTTAAACTGAAAACAATTATATCTCACATGTTGCAATCGGACTATAAATGGCAATACTGAAACAAAAAAAAAAAAACAAAATTGGCGGTATCAAAATAAAAAAATTTTTTGAAATCGTCTTCAACTAATCTTTAACTCTAGTGGGGACTGGCACAATTATTTTTGTATGGGGAGCGACCCGCTCCAGTATACTCTATCCCCTTCTTAATTTCCTGTGTATCGCTATTATATTCCGGCGGATTTTAATTCTTATCAAGAAACTTATTGCTTAAAAATGTATCTTACCAGGAAACTACACAATTGTGAATATGCAGATTTGAATGAAACTTGGATATGGTGTAAGGAACAACATAATATTAGACTCGTATATTTTTAGGTGTGCAATGTCAAGTTTAGGGGTTAAACAATCGGGTGAGAAATTACCCAATTTGAATTTTTAATATATTTCATTATATAAGTTATTAAACTACAGGTAAATTTGGTCAAATGAACAAATACCTTTAAAACAAGGCATACAACCTTAAAATCCATTCACTAGTTTTAGAAAAATATTAGTTTAAAAGTTGTCATGTCTTTAGATTTTTCACGATTTGGCGATTTTTAAATGCCCATAACCTTTTCAAAAAAAATTTTTAATTTTTTTCTGGAAACACTGGCACGTCTGGCAAATTTAAAGTAAATCGGAAGAGGTCTTGTAAAAAAGGCTCTGACATGGAATGACTTATATGCAATATGGGTATTAAATTGTTTGTTATCTCCAGTACTTTTATATGGCGTATAAAAAAGATGTTTTCATATCAACATTGTGTAATTTTTATCCGTGCGATTGCGCACCTAGAAAAACGTGTCTAAATTGTATGGGAAATTTTTAGTATGTCCATAATTTTGAGTATAATTTATAGTATGTCCAATTTGAATTCATCAGCTGATTCTTTACTGAGTAGTTTGTACAATTAAGTTTCTCTTCCTTTTAATGTCAACCTTACTTAATTCAATAGTAATTAAACAATTGTTGTTTAAACTTACCATTTTGGTTATGCTGAAATTATTCCTTTTAGAGGTTGATTATCGGAAGCTGTTTTATACATGCAATGACGATTATGGTGTTTGCTGTAAATATTAAATAATATGGTAAAATAATTATAAATGGTAAATATGTTAACCAAGGTCGTAACCCACTATGATTTGAAAAACATTTTTAAAAATGTACTTATATAAAACATAATTTTGGTTGAAAGTTATGATTTTTTTTTTTAAATTAAACCTGTAATTTGTTACAAAATTTTTGTTGTACCTAAGTATTTGCATTGAATTTAGTTGAATGCAAATAACAGTATTCGAAAATCATTAGAATTATTAACCGACAAATTGTAGATTGCAGATTTAAGAAGGCCAGATTTTTATTTACTTAAAAAAAAACTTTGAAAATTTCACAATTACATTTTTAGGTGATTTTCAAATATTGATTTGTTAATTTCAACAAACTATAATTAATCTCAAATCAAACAAAATTTTTGTAGATTCAACAGATTTATTTTTTCTATTCTGATCTTACTAACGTTTAGTAAAAAAAACCAGCTAGTTTTAGCAGTTTTTCCTGAACTAAATTTTAGTAGTATTAGCAAAATTTTAATGCGAATACTTATCCGTTTTAAATTTTTTAATGAATATAATAAGAAAAGTTGAAAATTTTCATTTCAAACATGGGAAAAACGTAACTGTCTGAAATCGGGCTGGCTTAAAAAAAAAAATATACATAAAGATCTGTGATTCCAATAATATAGTTTAAACTATGATATAATTGTTGTGTCGTAAGTATTTATTTTATTAATTATTAATTTTGTGTTGTGAAGTGACAATGTAAAATAAAATTTAATAATAAATAACCCCTGAAGAAATTGGAAATAAGCCAAAGAAACGTTGAGGGAAAAATTAAATAAATTGTTTTTTGTTTTAACCAACTTAGCCCAAATTAAATACTTTGCAAACAAAAAACACACAGAATATTTTAAACCATTTGCCATTTTTTATAGAATAAGCAAAAACTTTTTATAAGTTAAAAAAAATCAAATTGTTTCTGAAACATTTGGCAAAAGGCATTTATTTTTGAGAGAAAATAACCAGTAGTGCGATTTTTTTAACGATCCGACAATCGGAAAATATATCGACAACTTTTGTTGTTTTTTGCACTTACGATTAAGTGATTCACTACGTACACCTTAACGATAGTTGACAACTCTATTTTGTATTTTTTGTATTTTATTTATTTATTTGTTAACCTGTGTAACAAGACATGACATCTTAAAACAACACAGGGTGGTATTTTGTTACATATTTTAAAAAGTATAATCTTAATTCTAACATTGTTTTTAACAATAGACAAAAATGAGAGAGAAAAAAAAAAATAAAAATAAATAAAAAATAAAAAAATTAAAAAAATTGTTATACATTAAACATTAAAAATGGTTAAGCATTAATCAAAGAAAAGAAAATAAAAGAGAAAAAAAAAATAATATAACTAACAATTAATATAATAATACCAAAAGGAAAATAGATTTGAAAAAAATAATAAAAATCAAAGAAATAAAAATCAAAATTAATAAAATCAATATAATAAAATCAATCTAATAATAAAGATCAAAGTACATAACTATGAATATAGGTCAAAAATAAGTTTTTTAAAGCGTAGAGCGTTGCTTATATTTTTAATATTATTATTGTTATTATTGGGTAAAGAGTTCCAAAGACGGATACCATTTATAAAAAACTGCCATTTAGACATTAGGCTACGATGTCTAAACGGTATTAGATTCCCAGTTCGATTAAACCTACTAAACCTCAATCTTTTGAATAGATGATCAGGTACTTTTGTGTAAATAATTTTATGTAAGAAAATAAGTTTTCTTATTTTCAAGAGATCTTCAAATTGAACCCCGTATATTTGTTTTGTAAAAATCGAAATACTGTCGAACTTACGACGTGCAAACACTTATCTCGCAATATTATTAAAAACGATATTGAGTCTTCGCTGACTTACAGTATCACAGCTAGAATAAATCTCACATCCATATAAGAGAATTGGAATTAGATATGTTTTTGCTAGTAAGAATCTTATTTTTACCGGGGTGTAATGTTGAGTCGACCAGAGGGTTCTAAGCATTGAATACGTTTTTCCACCAGTTGCTGTTACATGATCATTCCATGTAAGCGTTCTGTAAAAGATAATTCCTAAATTTTTAGCATTATCAACAATCTCAATTAGTTGGTTGTTTATATAAATATTTGGTTTAACGATTAACTTACTAGTTCGTTTTCTTATTACAATACATTTGGATTTGCGTGGATTTAAGCTCAGTCCATTTGCTGAAGCCCAGAGAAAAACTCTATTCAAATCATTATTAAGTTTTACGATACATTCATCGAGGTTCTTTTCATTTCTGTTGCTCATATACAATTGAGCATCATCAGCGTACAAACGGATTCTGCAGTGTAATAACTGATCAGGAAGATCATTTGCATATATTGAAAAGAGAAGAGGACCAAGAATTGATCCTTGTGGAACTCCTCTTCTAATTGGGAGAAATGATGAGGTTCCAGTGTTAGTTTCAACACACTGCACACGATTTTCTATATAAGATGACACTAAATTAGTCGATGTTGATGTGAAATTCATCATCTTACATAGCTTTTGTTTAAGTATAGTGTGGTCTACCGTATCGAAGGCTTTAGAATGATCCAACAGCACAAGCATAGTTAAGCAACCATCATCAACTTCCTTTCTATTTAAAAATTTAACTTTTTCTCGATTAAATAAACAAGACAAGAATTGTTGTCGTTTAGATAACAACAACAGCTGACTTTAACAATAGCGAATATCGTTTAAAATATAAACGAAAAGAAAATCGTTAGTTCTGTTGCTTACTTTTTAAACAATTCGATTATCGTGAAATAAATTACTGAATACTAAAATCGATAATTTTGTGGTTTACTTTTTTAAAGGATTCGATTATAGTTAAAACAAGTTACTGAATCGCACTACAGCTCTAAACTATCTCATAAGTAATTGAAACAATATTACAAATTGATCATATTCTTCTACACTGATAGAAATTTGAACGTAATTCATTAATACAATGAATTCCTTCATAAATACAATGAATGTTTTCACAGAAAAGTTTCCAAAGAAGTGTTTCATTGAATCAATGAAACATGTTTCATTAATTCAATTTTATTGAATGGTTTCATTGACACACTGAAAATTTCATAAAATATGTGAATTTTTTTTCATTAGTTCTAAAGCAAAACGTTATAGAGGTTTCCTGTTTTTATTATATAAAATTCATAGTTTGTATGAAATACTTTCATTACTTTTTATTACAAAACAAAAATTTATTTATAAAACAATTTTTAAAGAGGTTGAGATAATAGCCAAATAATATTTTTTTTTTTTAAATTAAAAAAAAAATACTAAAATATAAACTGTAGTATGTCGACTTAAGAATTTTGTAGTTATTTCACATCAACACTTTATACACTAAATGATATGAGGCCGCCTCAAATCAATTTATTTCAAAATTTTGGTTAATTCTGTTTAATAAAAATACTTATGCCTTTTGTAATATAAAAGCGTTTGTTAAAATTCAAAATGTATTATATGGGAAAAATATCAAAAAATTTCACTAAACAATACTTTTTGCATAATACAAGTTAAAATTTTTATTGCAAAAAATTCGAAAAATGTTAAATAAATTTTTTTTAATGAAATTATGAAAAAAAATATAAAAAAAAAATTAAAGTATAAAAATTAATAATATTAATGAATTTTCATTCAGTTAATGAAATTATTCAGTAAATAAATGAATCCGCTTTAATCAAATCGATTCATTAATACTATGAAGGAAAATTCTATCAGTGTAAGACGAAATCTTAAAAATTTTTAATATTTGATCTATAAAAAATGCTTGATCAAAAAAAAAAAAAAAATTCTGGGTGCAAAACAAAAATATCTTCTGGGTGCACAATTCTGAATAAAATTGACCCCTCCAAAAAAAATTCGTAGCTTCGACCCTTCGTTACCTAAAATGCAAAACCACGTAACATAGTTTAACATAGTTTGAAAGCAATTCCATCAAACGTTCTGAACAGTGGAATTCGGTTATAGGGGACCAGACTGTAGGGACTAGAGAATTTAGTTGGAATAAGCACACTCAAAATATGGCATGTATAGAGAAACGAAAGTTTATTTCCTCAAATTAATTTTGCGCATTGCATGGGAATTTTGTGAATAATAAAAAATTTTCGTAATTCCGATTGTATCATTAGGTCTTTTCTTACAAAATTTTTTATTATTAATTGTTAATAAATAAAAAAATGTAAATATACTAATTACACGCGTGAATTGTACTATAAGGGGATGATGATTGGTACAATTAGGGGAGCCCTCCTGATAAGTTAGCGTCAAAAATATTAAATAAAATAATTCACGGTGAGTAATTTTCCAATTGATTTTAAAATATTAAATGTAACCATTTTAATTATATTTTCATGTAAATCGAAGGCAAACCTTTGCACTTTAAAGCTTTGAGTGTCCTAACATTTTTTCCATATAGGAAGCCCTCCTGATAAGTTGGCGACTGAAACACTATATGATGCAAACTACTTAGGGTGAGTATAAAATATTTGATTATAAAATATTTGATTTAAAAATGTTTATATTTTTATAGAAATCTAAATCAATAATTAGATACTTTAAAGCTCCGACTATCCCTAACATATTTTTTTCATACTTGTAAGATTGCTGGAAAATAAAAGAACTTTATTTTCGCTCAAAAAACTTTCTTAGTTTTACAAAATATTTCGTTTTCTCAAATCGACGAAACATTTCGTTAATCTATAAATTAAAATTTAGTTTAGTTTCAACTGTAATACATTAAGAAAAGTTCCAATCTGTGATATTGTATTTATTTTTATATTTATTTTTAAATTTAATATTGTATTTAATGTCGTACTGTTTGTTAGTATTTTACCAATTTTATTAAATAAATTTAAATGTAAACTTGACAAAAAGAATTATATATTCAATATAATCAAATCCCTGAAGATGTTGGAATAATCCCAACGAAACGTCGCATTGAAAAATGAAATAATCTTTTATTTGCATTTGAAAACCATGACCTTAAACGCCTGATTAGGAAAAATTATAATAAAAATTTTAAATAAAAAAAAATAAGAAAGGTCGATTAAAAAATTTTTACAATTAACCATAATTAAGTTGTACAGAAAATGTTTCGTAAATAAACAAAAATATCGCGAATATTACGAAGAAAATATACGAGCAATTTACGAAATTACATAAGTTCATGTAACGATATATTTTGTTTGGGCAAAACAACGTATATTTTCTTAAAATGTACAAACATTTTTGTTAATTTTACCTATGAAATATTCTTAGTACAGGGCAGCGACTTTCATGCAAATACATGTCTTAAGTTAGTAGCCCAAAGTAAATTTTGACCAAATATTTTCTAGATGAAAGAAATTGCAACATAATGGCATCGATTTATTGTTGCATATTTTTGCAATTTTTGTTTAAATGCATATTTTTGCATATTTTGCCTTCAAAAGCAATTTTTTTATGATTTTTGTTGCATATTTGGTATTTAACTACATATTTTTGCATATGTTATGGAATTAAAATTAAGATTTGGTTCAGCCCTAAAGTTTAGAAAACGGAATACAAGGCGAAAAAGTCACTTTTTTTTAGTTTTTGTAAAATTTTTTAAATGTCGTAAAAGTTTTTACTCAAGAAGGTAAATTAATCGAAATGAAGATATAATTATGTTTTCAAAAAGGTATAAAAACACAAAATCGGTTAAAAACTAGCCCAGTAATAAATAATGCCCCAGACCACTAAGGTGGCAATTATTACTTGACCGAGAAATTCGAGCACACATTTTAAAAATTTTTTAAATTGATTACTGAAATATATCTTTTTACTTAAAAGACTTAAGTTTGTGAGATACAGAAGAAGTTTTTTTTTTGGATGGCGTTAACCTGTCCTAATGTGATGTCAAATACGGACACAATTTTTGGGGTGTTTTTTAAATCTCCAATTTCAAATTTTAAAAAAATTTCTTCAACAAAATCGCAAAAATTGTGATTTGGACTCCAGTGACTTGTTTAGAACATGTTAGAGATCGAAAATAAAAAATTTTAAAAATATCCCCTGGCACGCTTGGGTAGGGCAACGATTTAATTTTTGCAAATTTCGAGGAAATTGTGTTTTTTGATAATTTTTGCCTTATTTGTTGTCA
The DNA here is from genome assembly GCA_021234595.1 of Delia radicum. NCBI lineage: Eukaryota > Metazoa > Arthropoda > Insecta > Diptera > Anthomyiidae > Delia > Delia radicum. Next base: position 193,388,627 of record CM037853.1, read on the forward strand.
TAAAATATTTTAAATCGAAAATTATCTACTTTTGTACCGTTTGGTGTTTTTGTTTATCATCATGAAGTAAGGTTGAAAATAAAAAATTTTGGACATCATTAACCCATGTGGACCAGAGGCCCCAAGAGGCCCCAAGAGACCCCACACTTATATATTTCAATTTACAAAAAAACGTTGAAGATTTTTTTAAAGGGTCCGCCAAATAACTTTTTTTTTTGAACTCCTGAACCAATTGGACTTTGTATGGCGTCATACCAAGGTCTTTATGCAAAATTCGTCTCAATGATGTCTCCGAACTCCGAAATGTTCAGTTGTTGAGAGCGACGGTGAATTGATGTTGATGGCGCTTCACGTACACTTTCTGCCACTGCAGCAATATTCTCGGGTTTACGCACTGTTTTTGTCTTTTCACGCTTTGGTTTATCGATGAGGATGCCAGTTTCTTTCACTTTTTTCACAAGATAACGAACATACGGACCATATTCGTTCAGCGGAAGGATAAAACTAATTATCTGTCAAATCAGACATGAGCTAAGTGTAACCCTTCACGAAATAAGCACTAGTTGAAAAAAAAAAACGTTAGATGGCGGACCCTTTACTACTTTTGAATTTTAATAAACGTGATTTTGTGCCAAAAGTTTTGGACATATTAAACAACGTTAACCCTTGCCGAGCCGCATTAAGGTCAAAGAAGTTACTGCGAGAATTTATACATATTTAAACAAAAAGTATTTAAATTCAAGTTTGTTATAATTTTTATTAAAAATAAAAACTATGTTTTTTTCGACCTTTAATTGTGCAATGAAAATGAAAATTATTCAAGTTCGAGGCCATACTCTATATTTCTTCATTAGGATATTGTCCTAACAAATAATCTATAGAGTTTTTTGTTTTCAAATTTATTATTTGACCCTTTCAGGAATGTGTTGATAGATCTATTTCGGGAATTTTCTAGGTTCCCATCATCAGAACACGTTTTGAAAGCGGTAACAATCCCATGCCAAACATCAAACATTTATATGAACTAGTTTACTCACTACACCCCAAAAATTTTGTCCGTATTTGACATCACATTAGGACAGGTTAACGCCATCCAAAAAAAAAAACTTCTTCTACATCTCACAAACTTGAGTCTTTTAAGTAAAAAAAATATATTTCAGTAATCAATTTAAAAAATTTTTAAAATGTGTGGTCGAATTTCTCGGTCAAGTAATAATTGTCACCTTAGCGGTCTGGGGCATTATTTATTACTGGGCTAGTTTTTAACCGATTTTGTGTTTTTATACCTTTTTGAAAACATAATTATATCTTCATTTCGATTAATTTACCTTCTTGAGTAAAAACTTTTACGACATTTAAAAAATTTTACAAAAACTAAAAAAGTTACTTTTTTGCCTTGTATTCCGTTTTCTAAACTTTAGGGCTGAATGGGGTCGGGAAGGCATAGTCCGATTGAGCTAAGACTTTCACAATAGCATTTTTACACTAAATGACACAATCCTAGACCTGAGCACCTATAAAAATCGAAGATCGATTTTATAAAACCACTCTAGTGCACATACTTGATTCATTCTAACACAAAATTTTGAAGAGTTGCCATCAACATTAGCTTTGAGAAAATATGTCAGTGCTGCCAGACTTCAAATTTTCGTGTACTGTCTAGTTAGTCTAAGGTATTGGTAACAAACTTCATATTTTTGATAATACTTTACAGCTATGTGAAAATTATTTCGAATATCTCAGTTTTGAGACATGCTCCCATACAAAATTTTGTGAATGTGCCACCGCTGGCAAGGCACCTTAGCAAGTGGTACAAAATAATAACATCATTAGACAAATGGTTCGTCTGTTCACAAAAGTGTCGCACAAGCACTGGGGAAACAAAATTTCCCACGTTGTTAAAAAGTATGTAAAACCATGAAATTCAAAGTTGTTTTCCAAAACGAAACCCGCCAGGACTCGAACCCTAGCCGCTACATTGGCAGTCGACAGCTATGCGTACTAAGCTACAGAGACATATAAAACTTGATAGCTTAAAACGTAAGTAAATTATAACTTTTGGAAAACAAAAAAAAAAGTTGGTCTTAAAAAGAACTTTTCCAGAAACAAAAAAATCGATTTTATATGAAAATAATATTAAAAAGTAAAAAAAAATCACAAAAAAATGTTTACCTGAAAACCGGGTACGAACGCGGAACCTATCGACTACAAAATTTTTTAAACACAGCATCCTCAGTTAAAAAAAAAAAATGCTTTACCCGTGGTTAGAATTTTAAGTCGTTGGTAATTTTTGACTAGATAACACTGGGAAAACACTTACTGCCAACGATGGCATAGTGGTCTCAGCCAAGTCTTTGCCAATGATTTTTTTTCTGTAGATCACTGAAATTATTGTAAAACAAATACTGGCGAAACGGTTTTTGGAAACGCTGATAAAGCGTCTAAAACAAATGTTCTGCCAGTAGTTTATTTAGAATTCCTCGGTTAGCCAGTGCTTTGATTTTTTGTATCACTGGCAGTTTCTGACTGGCTATACTCTATAAATCCCATTTTATAACGTGAATTTCGAAAACCTTTCCAACACGATATATTATAAAATGTCTTAATCAAAAAGTTCCTAGTAAGGTAAATTGATCGCTTTTTCACAACCGTTAAACCGATTTTACCATTTATATGTCCTTTTAAAGAAAGTAAAAACTAGTTATAAAATAATTCAAAAAATTGAGAAAAACATTTCACAATATAGTGTTGTTATTTTAGTTAAATAAAATTTTTATTAAATTCCAAAATTAGCTTAGAAAATTTCCTTTAAAATGACATATAACACGTGGTAAAAAAATAATTAATAAAAAATAGCCTATAATAACAAATATAATAATATATGATGACCTTAATATACTGCAACATTTATTTATTTTTGCCATACAATTTATTTTGAAACTGGTACGAGTCCACTTGTTTTTAAAATGAGCTACAAAGGGGTTTTATATTTCAATACTTTTGGAACTATAAACGGCAACTTGTCTACAAGGTTTGTATACACAACTCATAAGTAGACATGAAATGTAAGAACACTAAAAACAATACATATTTATTGCGAAAATACAAACTTTGAACATATTATATTTTAGTTTTATTGTTAATTTTTAAAGAATAGAACATAATCATATGTAAATTACACAGCGCTACAAAATCCACCCCTAATTTGAAATACAGTCAAAAAAGTTAATATTTGCGAAAGTTAGTTTAACAAAAACTTTCTTCAAATTATTTTAAAATGTTATTTTAAAAATGTTTAGTATTTGCATTAATTTTAAAATAAAATTTTAAAATATTTCATATACATGCACTTTAATGAAAGTGTTTGTTAAAATACCTTTCGCAGATATTAGCTTTTTTGGCTGAATTTTTGCACACATATTTTTTAAGCTACTTACATGTTATACTAAAAGGTCGTCCTTTTTTGCTATGCCCTCATTTTCTTTTTTTTTTCTTTTATACACTAAATAATTTATCAGATTTGCCTTTTAACTTATGCACAAAAATGCTTTGATCGATTGCAAAATGAGTTGAAAAATTATGCAAAAACTTTAGGATATAGTAAAAACTGAGAAAAAACTCGAATTTATTTGTTAATGCTTTACAGTTTTTTAAACAAATTTGTTAACCGAATGTTAATGAAGGTCTGTTATGCATTTACCATAAAAAACTAAGATAAAATTTTTGATTTTTAAAATTTTATGTGTACAAAAACTTCATTTTCAAAATTTGCAGAAAATCTGATCTATAACTGAGAAAACTGGATACGACACTAAAATCAGAGTGGCCGATATATTTAGGATCAGTAGTCAGTACTCTCTTTTTATTTTTCGAGTTGCGCAGTGTTATCAAACCAGAAAAAAAAACATTTAAAAAAACTAAAGAATTTGCGAATTTCGCGAAAACGCTATATGCTTGGAAAAGATTTAATATCAGATTTGAAGTCTGGAGATCAATGGTTATAAGACGCAGACAATACTTTAATGCGGAGAATATCCGTGGTATGTAAAATATCCTATCCACAGAATAGAAGCCACTGACCGAAACCCCATCATTATACAAATTTGTTTTAATGGACTCATACCGCTTTCAAATTAAATTGTTTATTTATAAGAAACTATTTGTCCAATATAATAGTGTATACATACGAGTATTAGAGTGAAAAAAATGCAATATGCACCCTCCTGAAATGAACATGCTTTATGATAACTCCTAAAATATATCCGCTCCAGCGATAAACCGTTAAAAAATAGAACCTTTTTTGTCAAAAATTTGTTCAAAGATAAAAAATATTTAAAAATTCTACTATTGTGCATTCAAAATTATTCCAAACATCTTCTCGACTCAAGATAATAACATTTTGGATAGAATTTTTAGATGTTTTTTTAATGCAATTTTTATTAAAATTTCAGAGCCTCTCACATTTTTCATCCGTTTTTCATTTTAAACACAAGTTTGGAAAATGCTGACTTCTTCTAATAATTTCAATATAATATAACTAGAGTTTCTTTTAAATGAATTACCTCGACGGGAATTCCCAACATTTACCAATCCCGAAATAGCGGGAAATTCTTCGGGAATTCCCGGAAAATTTTATTTAGTGAAATAAAAATGAAAATCCTTTTTTAAAAACAAATAATTACAAATTATATACACATTTATTACGTATATGAACATTTTTTGTATCTTTGATGATAAAAATATTCACAATTTGTGTTAGAAAGCCTTAAGAACTCTGTTTTAATACAAATTTATTTTTTATAGCAGAATTGGGTTAAAAATAAATCGAAACCGGCGATTAAAGTCCCAGTTAATAGCTAACGGGACATTGTGAAAATAATTCTAAGAGACATAAAAAAACTTATATTGCCATTCACACCATGGCTGTAAGATTTGGCGATTTATCGTCATTTTAATGATTTCTGGTCAGAAATTTGCCAAATGACGATGTGAATATTTTTGGTACCAAAATGAAGATTTTTAAAAATGATCAGAAAATCTTGTATTTTTATAAAACTATTTACAACTTTTGTTGAAAATTGTTTGGAAAACTAAATAAAATATTGTTTCTTCAGAATTACCCAGCAATGAATTAATTACTCATATACAGTGTTACCATATTGCCAGTTTTAACTGTTTTTTCCAGTTTTTTAGGATGCGTAACAGTTTTTCATGAAAAAAAAAAGTTTTTGTTTAATTTCAGCCTTTTTTCCAGTTTTTACAGTTTTTAACAGTTTACCTGCTCGATTTACTTTCTTTTACTTGAATTTATAAATTTAATACAAAAGTTGCACAAAATGTTTCAATAAAAAATAATACTACGCATTGAATGTAAGTTTAGTAAGTTTTAATTCCCTTTTTAGCATTTGTTTGTGTTAAAATTTTGTGGAATCAAACGAAATGAAAATCAAATTTAATCAAAAAATGTATAAATGATGTTTTTATGTAATTAAGTAAGATCTCAAAATGTGATGAATTATTTTGATTTTTTTATGGTTTTGTAGCTATTTTTTGGTATATGTTAAATAATTAATATAAATATAAATATGTTTTTTATATTATATTTTTTTTTTTACTTTAAACAAGTACACAGAAAAAAAAACATATTATTCCTATTGTTAATTAAAATGTAGTTTTATAACAGAGCACAACTTGTGATCTGTAATAACATAAATTTGAAAATATTTTTTTTTTGTTAGTATAATTAAAAGTTAGTCTACAACAAAAAATATTTTTTTTCTGTGTATATAAATATGTTATGTGTTTAATGTTTTTTATGTTGTTTTATGTTTAAATAAAATGCAATTGAATTCAAAATGCACATATTAACTGTTTTTTCTACTGTTTTTTTTAAAAAAAAAAAAAACAGTTTTTTCTTAAAAAAACTGTTTTTTCTTACAGTTTTTTGAAAAAAATACATGGCAACACTGCTCATATATAGCATCTTTCAGTTATTCCTATGAAAATGCTCTGTCTAAAAGAGCAACCTGTGTATTCAAAATAGAAACGAGCATACAATATCGGAAATTTCTTCTTAAATTTTAAATTTTTTTAGTCTTTTATGAATCTAAAAAAGATCACTTACTCTTGAGACAAGTTTTTACATTGATTTATTAGGGATTATATTTTTTAACAAAAACATTTGTATTTTCACTTTCTGAAGTCATTTAAAAGTCGTATTTAGCAAGGCTCCGACATTGTAGGCTTTGTTAGTTAATTATTTAATTATTTATTTTATAAATATACATTTATTTAAATTACAAACAAAATATATTTTTTCTTCAATACTCAGAGAGATGTATGAACTCGTTTCTTCAGACAAAAAAGGAAAAGTATTATAATTGGTAATACTGAACTTCTGATTTTTATGACGATTTTATTAAATTGATTTGACGATTTTTTCCAAAATATATTGTAAAATTGACGATTTTTTTTCCAATGTCATCTGTCAGCCCTGATTCCCACCAACATTTTTTCTCAGCTACTGACCGATTTGCATTTTCTAACCAATCTAAGTCAGTCTTTGAATGTTTTTTCATACACATAGACTGTAAAATCGGCTAACTTTTATTTGGGAATTCTTCAGTTCTGTTTTAAAACATTGTAAAACTCTAGCTAATGAAATATTTTTTGGTGTGTTTGACGCAATAAATTAATTTAAAGAAAACCTTGCCACTTAATTAGGTACTTTAATTATTTTTTTATTGAGCGCGAATTCCCTTAATCCCAGGATATTGCAAAATTTATTCCGTTTTCCCAGGAAATGAGAAAGTCCGGGAAAAGAAAAACCATAACAATAACAGCGAAGCTAATAGGAAAGAAAACTGGAATTTAGCTGCATTCGAGGTCGTACTTTTGTAGGATCGTTAAGCGGTCATGATTTGGTATTGTTAAGTTTGTAATGTAAGAAGACATGCAGGTTCGATTCTTATGGCCGGCAGGTTGTTGAAAAATTTATCAATGACAATTATAAGACACAAAGAATAATAATAATACAATTTAAATGGTGCGCCCCGGTAGGCTAGTTGGTGGGAATTGAACCCACGACCCTGTCTTATCAGGGTCGTGGGTTCAATTCCCACCAGAGGAATCACAAAATTCTAATTTTTGAGATTTTACCGCAGCTAATATATTCGATTTTTTCTATGTAATGCTTAAACTGGAGACTTCAATGAATAATAACTTGTATCAAACATGCAAAACCGTGGAATATTTCCTGAAATATTTGCAATACAAATGAAAATTAAAAAAAAATAAAATATATATTTTATTCAATATGAAACAAAACATATAATAATAAAAAATAATTAAATATTATGCATGCTAAAATAATGTAAAAAGTAAGTTTCACAGTACAAGTTAGGGCTGATTAGATACAAAAATTATTTGAGGACTTCAAAAACATTTCGACAATGTATAATAAGTTTAAAATGAAAAAATTGGTTAACTTTTTATAAAAATCGCATTGAAAACCACCAAAAAAATCGCATACAAATCGTATTATATCCAGGAAAGAGTCTCAATTTTATGATAGTTTACTGCAGAACGATATAATTTTCTAATAATTAATTAATAAAAAACAGTGTTTTTGGTGTTTTATTTTACAAACGATTTAGCTCACGGGATGTTAACGCAATGAATCGCCATAAAACATGTTAGTACTTATTTTCAGGGGGTGTATCATGTACTTAATTTTTTGTTTTGAGGAGGCACCCTAATGTGTATATTTGCAAATGATTACATACAGACAATATACTGACAACAGTTTACAAAGACTTTAAAATAAATTGTTGCTACAAAAACTTTCAATAAATAAGCATTTGTTTTCATTTCATGGAGTTATCGTACGTTACATTTTAACACAAAATAAACCAATAAATATTTGCATGTTGGAAATTAAAAGCACTTGGAACATTCAATTGCTGTGGTGTTTGTGAATGCAATTGAATGAATGTGTGCATGGGATGGTGTTCCAGGAAAATATTAAGAATTTCCTGCATTACTGCTAGTATGTATATAGATACATCTAGTACTCTACTGCTACAAAGATAAGTAGTTATACATATGAACTTAACTCATACATAATACATACGTATATACATATATTTATTCTCATTCGTTCACTTGTCCACATTCACATATTTATTTAGTTGTTTGTATGCATATGTTGGAAAATAATTTATTGCTCCCTACTTATGCATACATATATACACACAAAGCAATACATATCTCTTATTGTACTTAACATACAAACAAATACATACATACATACATACAACAAATATTTTTGCAACTTTATACATTTATAATCTGACATACTTGACTACAACATTTTTAAACATTTTATGTATTTAGTGTGTACCTCTTTACTATTTGCATATTTATTTGTACACACATACAAACTCACTGCCAAGAATAAATATGTAGCGGTGTCATTCAAGGATATTAAATTACATATTTAAAATGTAAATCTCAATTAAACAATTATGTACTTGCATAAGTATTTGCTTTTATTTCATCCATCTAACCATGTGTGTAAAAAACAAAAGTGATGACATTGCACTTGCATGTTAAGTAAATATTATGGCATTTTATCTAAAGCTTTGTTTTATGAGTAAAGTGTAACCGTGACCATATAATGACAATCGTAATTAATACTTTTTACACGCAAATAAAAAAATAAAAAATTTCAGTTAAAGTTGACAAAGTTGCTTGTTAATTAAACAACTACCCGAGTAAAACGTTTACATCCCAGCAAAATAAAGTGGAAGTAGTGCTTTAGTGCTTTAGCATTAGTATACGCACATTTTTCGCTTTCATAGACGTTATTGTTTACAGCTGCCAAAAATGTTAAATTAAAGTTATTTTAAACAGCATTTGCATCACCATATAAATTCTTCGGTATCTAAATTAATAACATCATAAAAAGTGATTTTTCATAAGTACATACGAAGGCGGAACAATAAGTCCGTGACTTTTTCAATGAAACAGTTTTTTTTGCAAAAAAAAAAAAAATATTTTTTAACATAATCTCCTTTTAGCTCAATACACTTAGTCCAACGTTTCTCCAATTTTTGTATCCCTTCCAAAAAATAAGATTTTTCGAGGTCCATAAAATAGGCATTTGTTTGTTCAATAATTTTATCGTTGGAACTAAATCTCTTTCCACCGAGCCATTTCTTTAGGTTTGGAAATAGGAAATAGTCACTGGGGGTTAAATACGAAGAATATGGCCGATCAGGTACCAATTCGTAGCCCAATTCATGGAATTTTGCCATTGAGACAGCACACGTGTGCACCCGTGCATTATCTTGATGAAAAAAAAACTTTTTTCTTGGCCATATGGGGTCGTTTTTTTTTTTTAAATCCTCGTTAAATTGGTCCAATAAATTGGCATAATATTCGCCGTTTATTGTTTTTCCCTTTTGAAGGTAATCGATGTGAATTATCCCGCGTGCATCTAAAAAAAACTGTTACCATCACCTTATTGGCCGACAAACTTACCTTGGCCTTCTTCGGATCCAGTTCACAGGGAGAAACCCTTTGTTTAGACTGCTGCTTGGTCAGCGGAGTCTTGTAATGGATCCATGTTTCATCCACAGTTACAAAACGCCGCAAAAACTCATTCGAATTGCGGTTAAAGAAATCCAAACAATCCTTTGAAGTTTATGGTTAATTGAGAGCAACCATCTTGCAGACAGCTTCCTTAAACCCAACTGATCAATTCAAATCGAAACCACACTGCCATATTAAATGCCTATGGCATCAACAATCTCACGCACTTTTACTCTTCGATCGGCCAACACCATATAGTGGATTTTTTCAACATTTTCGGGTGTATTGACCGCAATTGGCCGTCCAGAACGTTCAGCGTCATTTGTACTTGTGCGACCACAACGAAAGACAGTAAATTACTTTTTTACCATTGAAATCGATGGTACAGAGTCCCCATAGTATTTATCAAGCTTTTCCTTGGTTTGATTGACGGGTTTTTTTTCGCATAAAATAATGTTTAATGAGCACTCGAAATTGACTTTTTTCTATTTTTTAAAAAATCCACGAAGTTGTATGTTTTGAACAGCTGTGAAACGCAAAGTAAACGACGGAACTTGCTCAAAATTTGACAATAGTCTATTAACAGGTTGTACTTGATTGGAGTAGTGTTGCATTTTAAATAACTACGAAGGAAGTTCGAAAAGTCACGGACTAATTGATCCGCCCTCGCATATACTAGTGGGTTGGGGGGCTCTGCACCGCCAATTTTAAAAATAAATACGTTTTTCATATATTTTTACTGCTTTATCACCTATCCGAATTTCAATAATTTTTAAAGGGAACCCATCGGAAAAGCTTCCTTGTAAGTGTCAGGCAATTTATATAGGATATTTGCCTCTTAATTTGTTTTTTGGACGGTTAGAATTCTTTACTTTCCCGAGTTAAAACGTTTGCATAAAATAATACATTATTTTATATACACTTATAAGGTTTTGTCTGCCAGTGCATTTAACAGGATATAATTATATCAATTCATATATGAAATTAATTTCGTAGAAATAATATGATGTCATATATAGTTGCGTATAATTGTATATTGCATTTAGAATACGCTAAAACTAATCCAATTAATAATTACGTTATATTTATATACCTAGACATTGCAAAATAATATATATTTTGATATTATATTCTATTTTAAAAAACACAATTTTATTTTAGATAAAATTGTATAGTCACACTGGAATGGATGTAAATATGTATTACATCAATTCAATAGTACAATTAATTGTATAATTTTGTGTATAATTTTATACACCAAATTTACCCCAGTTTTTGTCTTTTGAATTGATTTCTTTCTGGTTCTTAACCCTAAAAAAATAACTTGTTTAATTTGTAACATAATGAGTTCTTAATTAAGTCTTAGATTTTTTTCAATGTAAAACTCTAAATTTAGTTTCAACGTTTTTTTCCGTGTTTGTTATTCAATGGTGTAAGTTATTAAATGCCACAAAATCTTCAATTTCATTATATCTTCATTTTCAAATTTTTTTCTCAAACTTATTTTTTTGTAAATTCAAGAGAGTTTTTTGAATATAATAAAATGTCCGAATGAAAAGGAATTTGTTACAAATTGTAAAGTTGTGAACCTTTTGGAAGTGGCTAACGTCATTATTCGGATGTTATGTAATCTGATATTATCAAATTAAAACTAATATAATTATTATGCCCATTTCTCGGATAAAACTTTATTAAGACTCATATTAAATTTCGTATGATTATGTAAAGCGTCATATTAATTTTAATCGGGTTATTAAAAGTCGAAACTTTTTTACTTTTTTTTTACATTTATCAAGTTTTAGCTACCCTAGACGTATATTAAGCACATAAAAATATAAAATAACGCAATTTTATTTGTCACGGTTTTCAAAAAGTTTTCCGCATACTCCTTTTTTATTTAATTAAACTAAAAATTAATCTTTAGCTAAAATTTTAATGTAATTAGACAATAACGATGCATATCCAACTTAAAGGACACAAACGTTTTTAAACTTGACGATTTTCGCGGATTGTGGTCAAAAAGATTAAAGGGTTTTTTCGCGATATAGACATCAAAATTCGCAAAATAATGAACACAATAAGAAAAAAATTAAAAAATGCATTTTAAGGAAATGCACTTTATGCGTTAGGTTTTTGTTTCAAAATGACCTGAGAAAGCGATTTTCTTTATTAATACATGATTGCCCATTACGTGTTGATAGGTAAAAATTTAGCAAAAAAAAAAAGAAAAGCTGTAACTCTAGTGTGCACATTAGGGTAATAACTTTTTGCATTTTTTGCAAATATCAAATCTCCCCAGACAAAATCGTGTAGGGCATGGACAAATATTAAGAACTGCGTTTTTAGTTTTTCGCTATCGTTAAAAAAGTTTAAGCACCAAACGCGTTAAAGTTTTGAATCAAACAAAGTTAACAAAAAAAAAAACTTTTTTTGATGCCTCAACGTCTGACCATCACATCTATATAATTAAGGCATGCTGATTTCAATAGTAAAGCCCGTTTTCGAGTCAATGGAATAGTTTTCTTCCAAATTTGCTTTTAATTTCCGCTATTTTTTTTCAGTTTTTTTATATAAAAAAAATCTGTTTTCACATATTTTATTTAATTTTTTTTTTTTTTTAATAAAAATTCATGGCAATTCTTGTCATTTTCATATATTGGTTGTAATTTAAAACAAAAAATCGGTTTGGTAAAAATAAATTATAAGAAAAGCAAAATAAGTGTTGAAAAAAATTAAAAGATTTGGACCAAAAACTTAACTAAATTTCATTTTAGAAATGTTTCTTAATTACACAAAGCACTTCATAAACATTGCCTTTAATGGAACCTGCTTCAGAGATTCTAGGAAACGTTTCAATGGATGAGGTGCAGTGACAATTTTTATTAAGGCTATAAAGAAATTTATTAAGGAAGTGAAGATAATTCTCTCAGTGTTAAAATTAAAGTTACGTGTTTTTAAGTTTCAACAAAAAATCTTAAGTTTTCGATCCAAAATCGTCATTTTGCAAAGTTTTTAACAAAAGTTCGAAAAAATGCCGAAACCGTTATGAGTACACTGAGTCTCTCATAAAATTTTATTAAAAATTTAATTTTATGTATTAAAAATTTAATTTCATAATTCTAATGAAACAATTTCATTAAAAATAGTTTTATAAAGAAGATAAAGCTTCTTCATAAAGTTTAGGAAATGGTGCTAGCCATTTTATGAAGGCTATAAATGAGAATTTATATAACAGCTGGTCCCGTTCCGTTGCGTTATGGCGCTAAAGTGCCTCCAACTTGTGAAAATCAGATAAAGTTCTTTGACTTCATGAATTCTGAATTTTTGTACACTAAAAGCTCTCATTATAAAGATTTCAAAAATAATAGTCAGCTGGCTGTGTGCTTTTTCCGTATACGTCAGCTGATCGTGTAAACATGTAAAAATTCAGATAAAATTTTTAAGTTTTATAAAGGCTGAATTTTTGTATACCGCTATAAGAATTTAAAATATTATGGCCAACTGGCTGTGCGATGTTGCTTTATTGCTTTTGTAGAATTAATGAAAATCTTCATAAAACTAATGAATCATTTCGACAATGAAACAGTTTTATTAAATTTTTTTAATAATAAAAAGTTCTTTGAATTAAGAAAACTCTTCGTGAATGTCTTGTTTCATTTTTCTTGTTGCAAAGGGGTGGTATATTTAGACAAACATGGATGTAAGTACCCTATGGGGAATGAGGAGTCAATTGACCTAAAAGTGACTTGTTAAAAAAGGTCTTATCACAGGACTGGTATAATTTAATACTGAAGTGGGTTAAGCGTTGTCAATTGTCCTAAAATTACCAATCCTGTGACTGGTAACGGGAGGATATACCACTTAACCAGAATGCTTATTAACAAGAAAAAGCCAGTAGGCCAGAATATTACCCATTGGAAGCTGTTTAGTTTTCGTTTATTTTTGTAACTAAAAATTATTAATTTTGTTTTTTTTTTGTCGATATTTATGTTTTCTTTGGGTTTATTAAAAAATTATCGGCATGCGAAAATTGACATAAAAGAACCTGCTGGAAAAGGACTTATCACAGGACTAGTATTATTTACAATTGATGTGAGTTATGTAGTCTAAATTGATCTAAAAAGACTAGTTCCGTGACTGGTAGAAGTAGGACATATCACCTAACTGGTATACATATTGACTAGAAAAAGCCAATGAGTTAGAAATTTATTGTTTCATTTTCTACCATTTTTTACATTAAAAATTATTAAATTGTACGACATGTCCCTTTCAGGATAGTCATGTGGTTAGTCCGTTTTGGTTAGTCCTCCGACATGCCCCTTTTGTTGAAGCAACTAATTTTTCCTGACTAAAATTTTGATGACTCAGCCACATTTTTTTGCTCTACATCGCATGTTTGGCGATGTTTCACTTCTATGAAGCGTCGAGTTTTTGCGTCGATTCGTAACCATGGATGACGCATGGGTCCACCACTTCACACCTGAAATAAAGGAACAGTCAAAGCAATGAACTGGAATAGGAGAATCGTCTCCAAAGAAGGCTAAGTCAGTTCCATTTGCAGGCAAGGTATTGCCGTCTGTTTTTTGGGATGCGCGTGCGATAATTTTTATTTATTCTAAAAGAAAATTATGCCTACTTATTGCAACAATTAAGTAATGAAATTAAGGAGAACAGGCCTCATTTGACGAAAAATTAAGTGTTGTTACATCAAGACAAAGTACCAGTTCACAAATCCAATATTTCGATGGCCGAAATCAATGAAATTAAAGTTCAAATTGCTTAATCACGCACCTGATTCGCCAGATTTAGAACCTCGGGTTATTTCTGTTTACAAACCTGGAAAAATGGATCGGTGGTAAAAGATTTGCCAACAATGAAGAGGTGGAGTCTGCGGTTGATGGCTATTTTAAGGAGCTAGACACTTCTTACTATTTTAAGACTAAAAAACTTTAAAGTTATACCCACAAAAGCTTTACTACAACCAAAATCTAGTAGTTTTTGAAAACTTCTAGTATTTTTTAAAAATGTATATGTATAGAGTTCTATAAGTAAATACAAGCTTTTTTTAAAAACCCTTCGAAACAGAGATAACTTTCCAAATATATGCATATTAGAATGTCCAAAACAGTAACCCGGTTAACCGTTTTTATTTTTTCATTTTGACAAACCGAACCATTTTCGAATATTTAGCTTTTTCGAATATCCAAGAAACCGTTTTTTTTTTTTTTTGGGTCGGTTAATCGATAAATTTTTAACAACATATTTTACTCGAAAAACTAGCAAAGCTTTTGAAAATGCATTATTTTTATACGACATTAATGGTGATTATAGGAGTTTTGACGATTTTTATACTTCAAATATCAAAAAATATAAAATGTATATGTATATATTTTTTTTATTTTTTTTAATTAATAATCATATAATTACAAATTATATACTATTACCCTAACCGAGCACTAGCTACTATGGCTTTCGGCGCGTTGTATTGAAAACAGACCAGTGCCTCTGGTCTAGCCTACCGGGGCGCACGTATAATTATATATATTTACTATTATTAAAGCAAAAAAAAAAAATAAACTCTTGTTGAATTAAATACGTTTTGTGAATGTCTTGCAAGACATACATGCAGTCCTTTAATACCCACATTTAAAGAACAAGTTTGAAATTTGGAGATATAAAATATATTCAAAAACTGAAAGAATTTTTGGAGAAATGTAAAATTTTTTTCCAGAAATGAACATCTCAAATACAAAATCAGATTTCATTTGATATAGATTGATATTTATTCTTATCAAAATTGGGGGTATCTAGTAATATCCGAGTTGATGCCTGAAATATATTACCGGATTAAGTTAGATCAAAATTTATCTTATAATCGGGGGTTCCGAAAATATCTAATTAAATATTCTGATGGAACGCAAAATATCCCGTGGGATGAATTTATATCTACTGAGCTCTAAAAAGATCCAAAAAAGTAAGTAATTTTTGGTGGATATGATGCGATATTTTGAGATTAAATTTATTTTTTGTATCCCATGACATTTTAATAAAAATATGAAAAAAATGTAAAGAAAAATAATTTGGTCATCTGGGGTTATATATTACAATATATAATTATGTCTCATACGCATGAAAATTATTAATGATGGTGGACCATCATCAAACTAAATTGTTAATCTTAATGTCATATATAATTATATCTTGAATTTCTTTAATCATATGGCACCATATATAAGCATGTCTTATATAACAGAGAACAATTTTTTTTTATAAGACAGCATATATTACTATAACATAAATTATATAGTTTATATGTCACCATATATAACCTATTATGTTATATATGAGAAAGTATTATTATACTTGACAATAGATATATTTAACAATATATCGTTATATATGTTACCCCATAAGAAATATATAATAATATATGGATATGCGTGACACCATATTCAATCAAACATAAGACCATATATATTTTTTTTTACTCGGGAACTAATATGTGCCCCAGTGGAGAAACCTCCATCTTCTACCCTACATTAGAGTTTTTAACGCGAAAAGTACCATGCATAAACAAAAACAAAACGAAACCGGGTTTAACCGCGTTTTGAATAAAACCCGTATTCGAAACCGGTTTTTTAAAAATCTGATTTTTCCTACAAACTGAAAAGGGTGATTTTAATTCGCCGGTTTTTAGACACTCTTATGCAGCTTTTCCCACCAGCTTTTGCTTCTCGGACTCCTTGACGTACTATGACTGTTTCACGGACCTCAACAAAGATGTTTCTATCATATGAAGATTGGAGGCGTATAATAGTGTACAGATCACAAAGAAAACTGCTCAGAAGACAAGAAAAACGTAGGACATGGTCAAAACTTGTTATTATTGAAAATGTTTCCAGCATATCTATATTTCTGTAATAAATGCATTAGTATACAAAATTTCATGTGGAAAAATTAAGCATAAGTTTCAAAATGGAAAAAGATATGCAGACCAATTTGTGTTTAAAGCATATTGGAGAAGTTATGATATGATGCAGTATTTATTATCCGATTTTTGCGAAACTTGGATCGAATTACAAGAACAAATTGAATAAGTTGGAACAGTTTCGAGGACATCAAGGATTTTTTTTTTGAGAAATAGATAGATAAAAATAAATGCAACAGTACTTAGTAGATTTTATTAGCCAGTAATGTAATTTTAACAATTAAATTAAATACGATGAAATAAAGCTTGAAATGACACTAAACTCATAATTATCTTTTAACCCTTTGATGACCACAATCAAGTATAGTGCCTCAGGTAATCATATTCAGATTTGAGAATACATTGGTCTAAGCGGTTAAAATGATCTGAAAGCTACAACTTTCTTCCATTGATACAATCCACTTTTTTTTCAATCGATACACTCAAAAAAAAAAAAGTTGGTAAAAAAATTACAAAATCAGTTTTCAATATCACTTTACTATTATTATACTAATATTTGGTAAACTGTTATTTTTTAGTAACATTTGTTGCTATTCTTACAAATTACTAAATTTTTTTTACAAATTTTCTTTGCAAATTTAACTAATTTATTTTTATTAACTTTTGAAACCCGATTTGCTAAAATTAGCTAAAAAAAATTTACTAATAATATGATTTTTTTAAAGCTAAAAATTATTTGATAGGTCGAAAACTTTAACTTTATTTGTGCACTTTAATACTCACTGCACTCAGGAAAAAAAGCTGCATAGCGTATTACTGAAAATGTTTTATAAATCGTTTGTCATCAATTATTCATCATATTTTAGAAGTTTTTACATAAAAATTTAAGACAAATGTTTCATAGATAATCATAATTTAGTTAAAAAAGTTTCATAAACTTTGTGAAAATAAATTAGGTAAATTAGTTTCATTTATTATTGACAACATTAGACCACAATATTTTTTTTTATTTTTGCATATAGTATTTACAAAAAATGTTGATGACTTTATGTAAACCAAATCTACACCATTAGAAAGGTCTGTAAATAAAAATTGAAATTCCGAATATTCATTTTAATTCGACTGAAATTTGGAATTTCCATTCTAAATTAAAAATATATCATTTATAATCCAGTTTCTTTTCTGAACTAAAAAATATTTTTTTATTCTGGAACATCATTTAAAAATCTAAAATTTCATATTAATTTTCAAATATGTTTTCTGAATTTTAAAAACATGTTTCTGAATTACAAATATCGTTTTTTTCACGTAAAAAAAATACATATTTCCTAAATTTCAATTGATATTTTCTGAATATTTTTTGACGTGTTTTATGAGATGAAATGACATTATTTTACCCATTATTTAGTAACGTGTTGGTTTGCTGGGTGGTCATATCCCTCTCGCTTACAAAAAAAGTGAAAAATATGAGCTACCTGTGTTGTCACTCATAGTGAAGTAATAACTGGTTACTTTAAGATAAGGCATAATTGGTTACCTACAATTATAGAATAAGTGGTTGCCTAGAAGATAAAAATAAGTGGTTACATTTAAGTTAATTTTTTTTTTAAATAAATGTTCAAATTTTTTTTAAAATATCATTACTCCGGAAAATTTACTTGTAAACATTTTGAAAACAAATTAATAAATATAATATTATAATTAAAATTACGAAATCGGTACTTATGCAGCCAATTACCAGTAAATTATTATTCTGCAATTGCATATAAGTACTTATATAACCCATTATCAGAAAGTAATTATTTTGTATTTCAAAGTATTGCAATAGGTATCATTACTTGGTAATCTATATGGTAATGACCTATCATTGTCATGTTTTTGCTGTGAAGTAAATGGTTTACGCATCACTTTAGCTGCTCCTATCTATTTTGAAGAATTTTGCAATATGTTTCACAAATAAAAAATTTCGTTTGTTTCCCGCAATTAAAAAAGTTAGCTACTAAAAAAGATAGCCACTTAAGCAGCTTTAAACACTACATAAAACGTCTTAATAAACAGAATTAAAATAAATTTTTCTTCGTTTTCTAACAATTTTATACACAGAAAAAACTAAAAACGGGGTTCAATTAAAAAATTTATTGAATCAATTAATATTTTAATTAATTTTGCACCTATCAAGGCAATAATACTATCAATTAAACCTTTTATTAAAATTAAGAAGGAAAAAAAAGTTATAAATAACTTCTACAAAAAAAAAAAATCTGATACTCACAAAAATAGTGTGTGATCTATGTGTGGTTTTTAGTTTAGGTCCACTTTAGGGAACATGTTCGCATTTTTTGCAAATAGTCCCTGAAAAAGTATAAAGTTATAAGAAAAATTTCTCACAACAAACGCAATGAAAAATTAATTGATTAAAATTTTTTTAATTTTTTACAAAATACAAAATTTTTCTTAAAATGACAATAAAAAATGTTTTCCCGCCATTCCAAGATACATTCTCCCGATGAAAAAAGTTCATATATAGATATATATATACTCAGGGAACTTCTGCTTTAAAAAATAGTTGTTTGGGTTGTAATACAGTTTATTTATTTTTAATGTAAATGTCAGCCATTTATAGAACAAATTAAATAACACTTACCCCCACCCAAGAAAAACAACATAACTTGGCTATGAACTAAAAAATGTTTGATGTCATTAACTTTTCGTTTGTTTGACGCCATTAAATTTCGAAACCTTTCCTTTATCTCCTTTTTGAAGAAAGCAACGCATCAATAGAAGAATCTTGTTTCTCGTAAAAAAAAGCAGACCAGAGCCTCTGATGGGAATTGAAACCACGATTCCCGCACTTATCATATTATCAACTAAAACCTGCACATAGAGAATTAATTGGTTGGAATTACATTGTAGCCAACAAAATTTAATCATTATTCAATAATTTTAATTGTAAGTACTTAAAATTCATCACCAGAATAATTAAACTATATTGTAAACAGAAAATATAAATACTTAACCAAAACACAGTCACATCATTCAAACTATTGGTTTTCCTTATCAATATTGAAAAAATGTTATCTTCTACATTACTTTTAATACAACCAACCACTTTTCGGAGATTTTATCCCTTGAATAAAATATTTGCAGTTAAAATCGAATATTAGTTTCGCCGGCAAAAAAACAATCACTCTATCTAAAATATGAGTTTTCGTTAACAATTTTAAAATAATATAAAGTTTTTTTTAATAGTTTTGGTAACTCTAATAAAATATTAAGATTAGCAACCCAATTTCTGTTGTACATACAAATTTATTTTTAGACATTCGCATTTAAACTGGAAAGAAAAAATATATTCAAGGTAGAAATTTGAAAACACAAATTGGGTGTGGGCTAGAGGCAAAGTAAATGTCCGATAAGCAGAAGGTCACCGGTTCGACTTCAGTTCGCGGAATTAGAATTTTTTTTATAAAATAATTTTAATATAATATCAATTTTTTTACATCCAGTTTTGGGAACTCTTATAAAATATTGAGATTAGCAACCTAATTCCTGTTGTACAGATAAATCTATTTTAGTCAAATGTTGAAATTTGAAACTAGAAAATATTCAAGGGTGAAATTTGAAAAAAAACATATTTAAATTGGGTTTAGGCTAGAGGTAAAGTATTTGCCTGACAAACGGCAGATCGCCGGTTCGAGCACAGTTTGAGGCATAACATTTTTTTATTAATCAAATAAACTTTGTTGAATACTTGTGAATCTATTTATAGAATATTATAGTCCATCAACATAAAATATTCCATAGTCCATCGACATAAAATATTCGGTTGGCAAAAAACTTAAAATATTCGGTGGGAACTACAAAACTGTTTTCTGTGTGTGCAAATGTGTATTTTGTAATACTATGTAAGTTCTTTACCCTTTAAAACATTAGCTAAACTTAGCAATTGAAGGTTAACTTTGTCTTAGTATCAACCATTATTCATGAAATTTGCACAGCTCAATAATATGTGAAACAACAATCGATGCTAATTTCTGTTTGATATAGACCAAAATTTCAGCCAAGAAACTTTTAGCTAAAAGTCGTGTTAAACGGCAAAAAATTATCAAACTTATTAATATAAGCTACAATGATTCTTTTTCTGAGTTCAAGATAACCACAAAATTTGATCGATTTGTACATTATTACGTTTTATTGAACCAAAAGAGAGCCATCGGAGAAAACAATTTAGTTCACTCAAAATAATTCTTAGGGGTTTTTTCCTCCGTAGAACGCGGCAGGCGGCTTCGCGAAATAAAGTTTTTTCTGCGTGATTATCATTTTTTTACACTTCATACATTTCTTATTTGTCAAAATTAATTTGGGCGTTATTTAATTTTTATTCTTTATAAATTATTTCATGATGAAATAACCACCAAAGCATAGGATTTGTTTCATTTTTGTTTTGGAAATTATTTCATTATTTTAGAATTTATTTCACTTTTCCGAGACGGGACTTATTTTATTTTTTTAGAATTTATTTCATTTGGAGCTGGGACTCTTTGCACTTGGGACTTATTGCATAGAGCTAAAAATTATTGAAATTTGTTGTCGGGCACTATGTGTATATACAACATTTTATATTAAATTTCCGAAAAATTGCGTTTATTTTTGAACACACCTGATTCCCAACTTGAAATTTGTATATGTTGTAAGTGGTACTTTGAGTTAATTGCAAAATAAGTTTCATAAAAAAAATCATAACATTTTTGAATTTCGTTATCCTTTTCGAGACAAATGTTTGTGCAACACTGTTTAAAGAAGAAGATTTGATTTGTAAAATGCCACCAAATTCTCAATTTTTTATTCACGCCTTCAAAAGTGATGATAATTCAAACATTGTATATTTCTTACACTAACCAGCGACTAAACGCGAATAACGAATTTCGAAAAATATAAAAACTAAATATATACTAGGAGTTTGTAGATACCAAGTTTAATGAAATAAATTTGAAAGACCATTATCTGATAGGTGTGTCAAAAGTTTTTGAAAGTTTCCAATACGAAAAATGGTGTAAAACCGAAAAGCGAAATTTTCCTACGTCTCACAAAGAGTGGCTAACTTTTTTTTTGAAAACTTAATAAAATATTTTTTAATTAGAGGTAACAAATCTCTTTCTACTATTTTTACTTTTTGTATAATTAAAATTTAACTATGTAAAAAAATATTGTAAACAATTGTTTTGTAATATAAATTAATATAAAAACTGTAAATTGCGGCAAATATTATTAAAAGAGATCGAAAAAAAAACTAGATGTCCTTCTGCCAGGCAGACATTTCTAAATCGTGTTAAATTTATTAAAGGATCATGATCCTTTATACTTTGTGTTCTCCCATATCCGAATTGATTTTATTTGTATGGGATGTTTTAAAACCCACACAATATGTGTTCTATAGTGGTTTATATTGATTTACGAGTATAGTTATTGTAGCTGTTATATTTGCATTACGAGTTTTTTTACGATTTTCTATATAACCCAGCAAAATATTAGAAATGGGGTCTGATTACGATATGCAATCTTATACAATTTCATCTGAAATATGGGCCCATATAATTGTATTTACTTGTATGGGGTTCGATATAATCTAATGCAATAAGATAAATGTCTGATATAATAACATCCGTATTATGGCCCGATAGAATTGTAATAAACTGTATCGGTTTTTTATTTAACTGTATCCGTTTATATCTAAACTGATCCAAATTGACATAATTATATAAAAATAAAGATATGTTTGTACCCGGATATTGATCTGATGTAATTGTAAAAGATTGTATGTAAACTGATACATCTAAATATAATTACATATATCTGAGTTCAAGTCTCTTAATATTGCCCTTAATGTTCCATTCTTGTAAATGATTGTATGCAACTATACGCAATTTCATACATATCATATCCGTGAAATCCATAAAAATATACGAACCCGACGAAAAAAGTTCCTATATAATAGTATCACATATAATTAAACATCACATCACATCTGATCCGAAAAATGGCATACTTAAGTTGATCTCATGGGATCTAATGACAAATAATTTGATCGGAAAAATGGGTATATCAAATGTGATTAAATTATATATAAGTTAATACAAGTTTACCGAATTTTTTTTTTATTTAAAAAAATTAAAAATGTTTTAGGTATTAGTACTTTTCATTTAAATTCAACTGATCTCTAAATTCAACAACTCGCAATTCATTTATAAATCATATAAATATTAATTTAAAAAAAAGAGCAGAAACAAACAGCAAACTTTACATTTCGTTGGTATACAAAATAATTAGAAACAATAGCTTTACGGTAGGTATTATAAATCAATGAGATATTTTGTTTATGAAGGAAAAATCTTCCAATTTAGTACTTCAGCAATTGCAGATTGTTAAAATATACTATTTTGTTAACCACAAAATAAGATCAGTGGTAGAAAGTATATTGCCTATAGTGGAACTAAGCAACTATTTAATTTTTAAAATTGAAAATTTAGAATCCATTACGCATGTTATTAGGGTTGGGCGTTCCATTTGTTTAAACATGTAGTGTACAACGCTCTCTTCGAAAAACCTTAACTGGTTTGAAGAGAGTTTCGAAAAAATGTTTTAATAGCAATGGTACTTTTAATTAATTTATTTTAATGCTTGTAGGGAATTTTAATTAAATTTTATTGTTAACTTGTGTTCTTTAATGTATTCCCTACCTAAGTTTTGTATAACTAACACAAAATTTATATACTAAAAAATATGCATTACAAAAACCTCAAAAAAACCGTTGTTTTTCATGTTTTTTTCAGCAAATTTTAAACATATTCTAATTATAAACGTTATTAAAAAAATATGTAAAAGTGATCGAATTTTTTTCATTAAATTTTACTATATATATTTATATATAAAAGTGACATGTTACATATGATCAAATATGGTAGCATATATGGCCATATATAGATCCGTATCATTTCATATGATCATATATACAAGATATACCAATATATAACATACGATAAAAATATATAATACTCCATGTTAAAAAAATTTCATAAAGTAAATATAAGATATGAGCATATATCGTAATATATATATGATGATATCGAGTTGTATATGAGTATATAGAAACTTTTTTCATCGGAAAGAAACATAGTACTCTTTTGCGGTTTTCAAAAAGGTATGGGTTACCCGAAAAGGGACAATTTTCTTAATATTGCTTAAACCATGCGTATTATTCAATATCCCATATAATTGTCATTACACATCTCATTAGTTTTATATGGGGATGTCGTGCAAAATAATAACATAGCATTGTTAAACACCTTATGAAAAATCAGAAAATATGCTTACGGACAATATGCTTATGGACAAAAATAATGAGTCTCAAAATTTATTTTCAAAAAATAAAATAAAAAAATATTTTTTTTATTGAAATTTTTTTTTAATAAAATGTGCCCACACGACATTCGAACCTGTGACTCCAGGTTGACAGTCAACCGCTCTACCATATGAGCTATATCGACATGGTATACTTGGAGAAATTTTGAGACCATTACTTAATATTTAAAATAATGATAAATATAAGTACTTATTGGACCGGCTTTGTTGTTTTATTCAAATAATCTGAAAATTAACTAGTTATTAGCAAATACTTATTATTTGTAGTAAAGTAATGCCGAATGTCATTATCGGTAGTCCGAAAAGTAATGATATGTCGTTTCCGTTTCTATACTGCGTTATTATGGGAAAAATCAAAAATAAAGAAATCGAGGTAACTTATAGTTCGCTACAAGTATTTTTTAATTTTTGTACAAAATTGGGCTGGAAAGTTAGGTAATGCTGAGCATATTTTTGGAAATATATTTCTAAAATTTCCAGAGAGTAATTTTGATCAACTACATCTTTCGATTTAAAACAAGTACTAAAAAAAATTACATGTTTGCAACTAAATGATGCTTTGGTGGGCCAATTTTATAAATTTTCTTTCCAAAATATGCTCAGCATTGCTAAACTTTTAAACTCGACTTTCAAAAATAAAATACGAAGGCAGCGGTTAGCAGGTATAGGAAACCTCAAAAAATCCATATCCATACACAGCTTATTTATACCTATCGTGTGAGTGCACGACGAAATTTGCAAATTTTCTTAGTTCGGGACAGACTATTATGCAGCTATGTATCAGACTTTAAATGCGGCAATATATAATTTTATATAAAATACCTACATTGTTTGGTACGCAACGATATATCTTTACATATAACTATGAATAGACGATATCGTTTTATCCAAAATGAAATAAATTTTTTAGAATAGTAGATTATATGTTATTATCAGGGTCAGGAACTTTATGCACTAAAAAATTGTGATTTAGGCGCCCATAATATGCAATAAAAACATTAAAATATGCCCTAAAAGTTAAAAAATATGCTCTCTTTTTTCCCTTACTAAAAACATAACAAAAAAAATAAAGTTTTAATTTAGTCTCTTTTGACTAAAGAATATCCAAGCCGCACAAGCTCTGTTAAGTGTCTTTTTATATTTTATATACAAATTGGGATTAAAGAGAACAAGTTTTTTGTGTTTTTTAAATTCGTTTTTTTTAATATACATAAATAATAAAAATGTTGTGTTAATTCTGCAAAACTTATGTAAACAACACAACTTATTTTTGAAATAAAATTAAAATTGTTTAAAAACATGAAAAAATATTAATTTTAAGTGCCTGTCTTTGCACAGTTTTTCTTATATTGCTTTGAAACTATAGAAATTCCAGTTCAGCTTCTAAGAAGCTGAATACGCGGATAGTGCTTGGTCAAATATAGAATTAAAAGAAAATTTTTACGAAAAACAAGGAAAAATGCAACAAAAATATGCATTTAATTCAAAATAAATAAAAAATATGGAATAAAAATAAGCATTTAAAGCAAAATATGCATTTATAGCTAAATATGCAAAAATATGCGCTAACAAATCGCTTCTATTTTATCTCAAATTCTTTGATTCCCAAATGTATTTTGTTTACAAAAAAAACATGTGTTTGCTTGAAATTCCGGTCCCTGGGTATTATATATAATCTTGATTTGTGTTATATATAATT
Source organism: Delia radicum (assembly GCA_021234595.1). Taxonomy (NCBI): domain Eukaryota; kingdom Metazoa; phylum Arthropoda; class Insecta; order Diptera; family Anthomyiidae; genus Delia; species Delia radicum. The sequence continues at coordinate 193,414,267 of CM037853.1, forward strand.
ATACATGTAGTCGTACATAATTAGATTAACCATATATAATTGCATGTGTCATATACGACCACTCTATTTCCTAAATGGTGCACTTTAAAAGAGGGGTTTTTGGTGAATAATCTAAATGTGAATACAAATTTCATACACACAGAGAAAAACTTAGCTATTTGCCAACTGCAATTCAGTTACTACGTCTCAAATTCGGTTGTTTCGAGTATCAGTCGGTTGGTACAATTGCACGTCAGTTTTTAAATCAAAGTTCGGTTAATTCAACTGCATTTTAGTTGCAACACCCATTATATTCAGACATCTAATGTAAATATCGTTATAATAACTGTATTTATAAGTTGTTACCATTAATATACACTATTCAATTCTGTTGGCACTTTATTTTTCTGTGTGTATAAATACAGGAAAATCAGCTTTTTTGGCAGTCGCGCGCTTGTGGAAGGAGTTGGAGTTTAAAAAAAAATGAAAACGCCATTGTTTTTATCAGGGATGGCAGGCAATACCGCTAAAATACCGTAATCAATTCAAAACCCTTTTAACTGACTATCTTTATCTTTAAAATACAGTTACCAAAATAATTGAAATACCGTTATGCGTAAAATACTGTTGCCGATATAACTAAAATACCAATATTCTCAAATAGAGTTACCGAAATAACTAAAATACAGTTATCGCTAAAATACCATTACCGAAATAATGGAAATATCAGTATCATTAAAATACCGTTACCGAAATAATCTGACCACATCAGAAAAAATAATCGCTGTAAATAGATACATATTTTCCTAAAGCTGGATCATAAACTAACTAGTCATTTGAATTCGGGCATAATGGGCCTAAAATAGTAGATGTGCGTTGACATTATCTGAATAACTTAAATAACGTTATCTTTAAAATACCGTTACCGAAATAACAGAAAACCCGTTAACCCTAGAATAACGTTACCAAAGTAAACGAAAATAGCGTTACCGCAAAATTACCGATACCACAATAAGTTAAATGCCGTTAACGCTAAAAACCCGTTACCGAAATAACTGAAATATCGTTACCCCTAAAATACCGTTTCCGAAATAAAATACCTTACCGATACCCTCATCGAATCGATTGCCATCCATGGTTTTTATTGATGCAAAAACCTTTTAAAATGTGATGATATTCCAATACCAAAGAATTGTTAAACTTTTAGGTTAGTTTAGGTTGAAAAGAGGAATCAGATGTAAAGATACCCTTCACAAGCGACTCATATCCAATAAAATAGGACATACACTTAAGTCCGAAAGTCGGTTTGTTGGTCGTTCTTAACTATTAAAGAAACTTCGTTCCGTTGACGCTCGACCTTACTTCTAGAAATTTCTTCCTGAATATTTTTGCTGGGTATTAAATTTCTCAATGTATATACACACTTTTTATCTGCTGTTTCTTTTTATTGGTTATGAAAAATGTCATGCTGCTTTGTACTCCTTGGTTTCTTTTTTAAAGCTGGCAATTAAATTTGTTTTAATTGGATTTTTTTAATAATACAAAATAAAGTGTGATGTAGATACAAACAAAATGTACAATAACGTGGGATAAATACAAAATATTATAATAAATTTACCACTGAAAATTAACAAAAAAAAATAAATTTTTGTTGATAGAAATAAAATATTTAAAACTTACTCGTATCAAGATTAAAATTAAAAATAAAAATATTTAAACTTTGTCTAATATAGACTGCGATATCCTGAATCAATTGCTCAAGGTATTTCGTCACGATTTAATTATGTACAGTGCATAACTGTTATTTTTGAGAGTTTTCGAAGGTCTTTAAATATTGATGTTTATTATATCGATACTCTAACGCTTCCAGCTAAACTAGCATTGTTACATAATTATATCAAAAAGTGCACACAGGAAATATATTGGTTGGAATTCAAATAAAAAAATTAAAAATAAAAAATATTGTGTCCGCTTTTGATCCTTTCAGACTCAAGCTGTATGCGAAAAGTTCTTAATTTTTCAAGTTTAAGATAAAATAATTTAAAAAGTTGACATGTTCACACTTGATGTAGTTCGAAAAATTTGTTTCGGAAAACTTAAATTACCTAAAACCGCAATGATAAGATCTACCAGGAAACTTTATGAAAGAGAAGAAAAGATGACCGTGTTAGTAGAATTGGACTCAACTGAAAGTGTAACCTCAATTTACGTGGAAAAAGATTTGAATACGGAAAAACAACAAGAAAAGAGTTATGCTTCAAATGAAAAAGGAGATTAAAGAAATAAGCGATTTACACCGACTGAACGTTATTGATGAGCGAATAAAGATTAAAGATAAATTTTTAAAATGGAATAAGGAAAAAACTCTTGTGTGCGGTAATCAGAAAGGATATGATACTATCAAAGAATTATATAAGGATGATTTTGAAAAAATTAAAATTAATTATGATATTTTGTTAAAAAATTCTATGTCAAAAAAAAATTTATTTAAATGTAGTAGCGTATAATATTCACGGCCTAGGTAATAAATGTCTGGTTCCAGGATTCTTTAAATATGTGTGTGACTTTGATGTATTTGCCTTATTCGAAACCCACGTAGAAGAGCATAATATAGACAGTTGGAAAAAGTATTTTAACAATTTTGAGTTGTACTGGAAGCCTGCAAGTCGTTTTAGTATTTATGGTAGAGCAAGTCGAGGTTGTGTATATGGCTTTAATAAGCATTTGAAAAATAGTCGTATAAAACACAATTTTAATGTAATACATGACATAGTAATTCTTAAAATACAAATAAACGCAATCAATTTCAATATTGTACCTGTTTATATCCTAGGTGCAGACTGGTGTAACGAATTCAATGTGCTGAAAAGTTTATTTTCAAATAATCATTTTGAAAATGCGATAGTAGTAGGTGATATGAACGTACGAATTGGTAGACTACAACAGGAGTTAGAAGAAATTCATAAATCTAATTTTAAAGCCGGATTTATGGAAAGAAAATCCAAAGATGATACCATTGATACAAAGGGCAGAAATTTGTGGGAGTTTTGTAATGATTTTGGATTGGTAGTATTTAACGGTCGTACGCTTGGTGATGAAAGCGGTGAATTTACTTTTGTTAGCAATCCAGGCAGATCTGTTAATGATATTTGTACAGTAGCGCTTGATGCTGTTCAGTATATTGAACGTTTTGAAATTGACTCACAAATATGGTCAGACCACATGCCGCTTAAATTAAACTTGATGGTAAAAACAGTTGTAACGGCAAAAGTCGTTACTCGTTTTTGCCAACATCTATTTTTTATTTTATTTTATATTATTAAATGAATTTACCTTATTTTATATAATTTTCATACAATACAATTAATGAATTAAATTTATATTAATTTTAAAAAGAAAATACTTTTTAAATTCAAATTTAACGGGTTATTATCTCGCCCTCTAGCGTTCACTAGCGTAAGAATAATTAAGCACTACCAACTAATACAACACTATTATAGTACTACTACTCATTGTTACCCACTTCTACTTATCACAACTGTGTGCTTTGTTTGTCTTGTGTGTTTTGTGAGCGATCATTTTGTATAAAAGGCGGTGCCTTAGAAGATTTTGGGAAGTCTGTCGACAGCCCGCGTGGAGGTAAGACATAGTTGGTGGTTTGACTGCCTACATTTAATTGTCTTAATATTGGTGGTTTGACTGCCTATACTAATAGGGCCTTATTGGTGGTTTGATAGAGCTGCAAAACTATCGATGGCACTATCGATAGTTTTATTTTAAATGGACTATCGATAGTTTTTTTCCGATAGCGATACTATCGGCAAAAAAAAAACATCACTATTTTTTGTGTTTTTTTTTTGCACTAGTTTGTGCAAACTACTTGTAATTCGAAAAAGATCAATTGTAATTCGTATTAAGATTAATTGTAATTCGTAAAAGATCAATGGAAATTCAGTTGGTATTTTTCGAATTACAATTGGAATCTTCGAATTACAATTAATCTGTTTTGAATTATAATTGATCTTTTTCGAATTACAACTAGTTTTTCAACTACAAATGGAATTTTCAAATTACAAATAGAATTTTCGAATAACAGTCTTCGAATTTAAAATGGAATTTTCGTATTACAAGTAGATTTTTTAAATTAAAATTGATCTTTTTGGAATAACATCTGTAAATAATGTAGTATGTAAGTGTAAATGGTGTAGATGTCAGCAGTTTAATAAAGAAAGAGTCAGCAGTATGTCATCGGTGTTTTTTTTTTTTTTGCCAACTGGGAATTGATCTCAGTGAATTCGTTATTTTATTTGTTTTTTATGCGTTTTGTCTATTTTTATTTGTTTTGTCTGTTTTTTAATACTAATTTTAATAAAATATGATTTTTTTTTTCGTTGAAACATTTGTTTCCGTAATAAAAATTACAAAAAAACGAACAATTTCAAAATATCCGATACTATCGATAGTATCGATAGTTAAAAAATAAACTATCGAAACTATCAAATGGAACGACTATCGATAGTTTTGCAGCTCTATGGTTTGACTGCCTACAATACGCGAACTTTGTTGGTGGTTTAAATGCCCACACTGTTACTGACATTAGGGGACAAAGAGCTATCGTGATTTGATTGCAATTTCTCTTTGCCGCAGCTGACTCAAATCATTGGACCCCTCGTTTAACCATTAGCAGCAGTGAGAATATTAGCGTTTGTCTCTCCCGAGTCAAACGATCTCCCATATTTGCCATTGAACCAGCGTCTTACCTACCATAGCGACTGTATCCTGTTTATTGTTTAATCGTCGTGTTTGTAATTCGTGTATTGTCGTAGCGTCGGAAAAATTAATAAATAAATAGTATAACGTTATATGAAAAGAACTAAAATGAACAGTGTTTCTCTCTCTTGGAAATAAATAAATGGTTTGTAACGAATCCTGGGCAGCCGCCAGCTCAGCCCCAGCATAAGGTGGGAAAACACGTCGTTACACAGTGGGTGAAGATCAAAAGAAGCTAAATCTGCTGCCAAAACTTAGATGGAAAGATGCATATAAAGAAAAATATCAAGAAAACCTTAATAAAAACCTGCAAAGAACACAAGGGGAATTCATGAATCTAAAGCGCCTAATCAATTTGATTAATATTTCAGTGCCAAATTGTAAACACAATAAAATGCTCCAATATTCAAATCAAAGTGGTTTAACTATGACTGTTTGAAAGCAAGGGATAAATCATTTCAGCTACTAAATGAATTCAGAGAAACTAATGATCCACAAGATACGGAAAAATACTTGCAAGCAAAATATTTTTATGTAAGCGAATGCAGGAAAAGTAAAAAAGAGTACTACGAAAAAATTAACAACAAAATCAATCAAATTAATGATTCAAAACAATGGTGGAAGTTAGCAAAAGAAATTAGAGGTGATTGCTTTAAAATTGGAACATCAATACCTGCAGAAGATTTTAAAAGATACTTTCAAATGCTATTAAACCAACCACAAATTTCATTAAATATCCAATATGCACCAATGCTTCATCGAAATCACGAATTAGACAAAATTATTACCATACAGGAAATCAAATCCACTCTTAAGAAAACAAAACCAGATAAAGCCCCAGGAGATGATAGAGTGCCTTATGAAATGTTTAAATATGCATCAGATGAGTTTCTTATTGAACTTTCTAAAGCATTTAATGTAATTTTTGAAACCGGAAAAGTGGAAGAAGAGTTTACACGCAGTATTATATTCCCAATTTACAAAAAAGGAGACATGAATAGTGCTGAAAGCTATAGAGGAATCTCCTTTATGAACTGTGCTGCAAAGCTGTTAATGGGTATCGTTAACTCTAGACTTACTAATTGGGTAGGACAATATAATATTTTGAATGAGTTTCAGGCGGGGGTTTAGGCCACACTATTCAACTGTCGATAATATATATAATCTATCGGTTATAGTAAAATCAAAAATGAATGAGAAGAAGAAAACTTATGCTTTTTTCGTTGACATTAGAGCTGCATTTGACAGAGTGCCAGGAAAACCGCTCATTTATAAATTACATACATTAGGTATGTCAACGAAAGTAGTAAATCTTATAGAAAACGTCTACAGACGCACAAAATCAGCAGTTTGGAACGGAAATGAGGTTTCTGAGCACTTTGAAACTTATACAGGTGTTAAACAAGGGTGCCTTTTGTGACCCCTGCTTTTCACTCTATATTTAAACGATCTTCACGAACACCTGGGTGGCGGGCTATTAATAGATGATATTAACGTACGTTTGCTTCTTTATGCAGACGATATTGTTTTATTAGCTGATAATATACAAACTCTACAAAGTATGGTAATAAACTTGGAAAATTACTGTGAGCAATGGAACATGGAAGTTAATATGCTGAAGTCAGAAATGATGGTATTCAAGATGGCATCAAGAGCTAAGATTTGGTATAAAAACCAAGAAGTCAGAATTGTAAATGAGTACAGCTATCTGGGTGTAATTTTGACACCGCAAATGAGTTTTAAGAAACATATTCAAAAAAGAAATATATCTTCCAAGAATAGTATTAATTCAACGTGCAACAGTTTTATAAACAAACCAAATATAAGTTTAAAATCTAAATGGAAGCTTTTTCAAGCAGTTTGTCGATCAATACAATCATATGCGGCTCAGATATGGGGATACTGTTTATTTGAAGAGGTAGATAAACTACAGCGTTATTTATGAAGAGAATTTTAAAACTTCCAGATTTTGCACCCAACTACACTTTGTTTTTGGAAACAAATGCAGAGTGCAGTCATTTTTATACATTAAATTTGCATATGAACTATATTTACAAAACGCTATTTCAGTACAACCAAAACAGATTGCCAAATAAACTGTCATTAATTGTATTACGAGATAATATATTTTGGGCAAAGGAGATTAATAATCTAAGTAGAGATTTTGGAGTCCAATTTGCGTATGAAAATATTTCTGCGCAAGAATGGATTCACAGTGGAACTATTTTGCTCCAAGAACTAAAATCAAGAACCTCTGAATAACTAAAACAACAAGCAATTAACAGTGAATCGCGTTTTTACAAATTACTAGATCATAAAGTGGGCATAAACTATATAGAAAATTTAAAAAACCAATGGAAAATTTCAAACGTATTTAGAGCAAGGTGTGATTTGTTACCTCTAAATGCAAATAATTTCAACACAACACAAAGTAAAACTTGTACATTATATAATACAGGTGAAGACGAAACTTTACCACATTTTATGGCAAGATGTCCAATTTTTAGGGAAATCAGAAACATACATTTTGGTAAAACCTATCTATATGAAAATGAACTCAAAAATATTTTGAATGGCCAAATATTCAACGGATGGAATATACTCCATAGCATACTGCATTAAACTATAGAAAATCAATAGTGAATGAATTTTATAAATTCTATTTTTAAACAGCTATAGTTTTTGCTACATTTAATAAATATTTTTTTAAACTTGTTTATAAAGGGTGTCCCAAGAAGAACGCAATTTTTAAATCTGGCAACATTCGAAGTGTCATTGTTTGACATTTGAACAATTGTTATGGTTTGCTAGTGGAAGGTACGAGGTTAGTAAAAATGGAGCCAGCTGACCATGGACAGCGAAGGGAGTTCGTTAATTGGGTATTGGAGAGACAACATGAAAATGCTGATTTTGCCGATAAAATCATCTTCAGTGACGATGCCCATTTTCATCTTGATGGCTTCGTCAATAGGCAGAATTGTCGCATTTGGGGTGAGGAAAATCCTCGAGTGATTCACGAGAAGCAAATGCATCCTCAACGTGTCACTGTGTGGTGTGGTTTTTGGGCTGGAGGAATCATTGGACCTTTTTTTTATGAAAATGAGGCAGGTCAAGCGCAAACAGTCAATGGTGTTCGGTATCGTGAAATGATAACCAGTTTTTTCTTGCCTAGAATTGAAGAAATGAATGTGGAGGGCATGTGGTTCCAACAAGACGGCGCCACATGTCATACAGCCAGAGAAACAATTCAATTGCTGCATCAGTCATTTCCCGGTCGTGTTATTTCGCGTTTTGGAGATCAGAATTGGCCGCCTAGATCGTGCGATTTAACACCACTAGATTTTTTTCTTTGGGGTTTTTTGAAGTCGATGGTTTACGCGAATAAGCCGACGACGACTCAAGCCTTAAAAGAGGAAATTCGACGCTGCATTAATGAAATACCGCAGCATTCATGCAAAACGGTCATTGAAAATTTCATTAAAAGATCGCGTGCATGCCAGCAAAGCGGCGGCGGCCATCTGCACGATATATTGTTCCATACATAACCTCATTCTGTCTACTTTACGATATAATAAAGTTTCACGATTTTTTTTTAAATATCTGTGTTTTATTTAAAATTTAAAAATTGCGCTCTTCTTGGGACACCCTTTACTTTTTAATATTTTAATATTTAATTTACATATATATTTATATATTTATAACAGACGACTTATGTCATTGTTAATTAATTAACTTATTTCTTTATTTTTCAATTTTATATTTGTAATTTTATATTTGATGTGCCCGAAATATAATAAATTTTAAATTTGGATTTTGGTAAGTGTGCCATGGAATAAACCATACATTTTTCAAATGTTATTGGGTTATTAAAACTACTTATGATACGATAAAATTTGGTGAAGCACAAACAGAAATAAATTTATATACAGGAGCCGTTTGAATAAAAGCTATTACACAAAATTTGACTTTCGCCGCTTAGAACATTATGACGCGCCATTCATATGTACGCTCAGGAAATTAAGGTAAAAATTACTAAAAATGTAGTCAAAAAGGCGATGACAGTATTTGTCATAAAAATACTAATCATGTTGTCATTTTTAACTATTGATAAAACATCTACAATGATAGTAAAAACTGCTATCGAAGCGATCACAAACAACTAACTTTAAATGAATGCATAAACCATAAAAATGAGAAACAAAACATTAAAAACAATGAACATAAAACGACTACATAAGTTTTAAAAACTACTGTTTTTAATAGTTATTTTTTCGGTATTTTAAAAATATTTTTGAATAACAATAAATATTTTTTTCTTTTAATTAAAATAAAAATTTGTATTTAATACATCCTACTTAAAGTGGAAAGTCAAAATTCCAAACGGTATTCCAGTTATGACGTTTTCGTCCATTGCACCCAGAATAACATTTTCTAATTATTAATCAATCAAGCTATATCAAAATAACAAATATAAAATAAATGAGAATTTTTTAAAACTCGACTTAATCTTACTTACTTGCTTACTCCAATACTACTGTTTTAATAGTTGCTTATTAAAATACTAAAACAACTACTTAAAACAAGTGTTACTGCAGTACAGTATTTTGGTCAGTTATTTTTTGAAATGACTGTCCAAATTAGTACTTTTTTTCTCATAGAAAAATGACTACAAAAACAGTTAAAGCAACTGCTACTGTTACTATAGGAATATTCTGAGTGTAGAAAATGCTTTTGCTTTTATTTTTTATAAAATTACTTATATTGCTAAAAGTACTTGTTTACGAGTTATACCGCAAAAAATATTTAAGCTCGAAGGTTATGGAGAGCATGGTTAATTACCATCTTGTTAATTATCTAGAGTCCAACTATGAACTCCTGAACGACCTGATGGCGTTTCTATCGGAGCGTTGGAATCGTTCCATCCACAGACTTGGAGAGAGAAGAGTGGTTGCTCTATATATTTCCAAAGCGATTGATCATGCGTGACATAAAGCACTCGTGTCAAAACTCATTGCCTCTCGGTTCATATCGAGTTTTCTCAAAGATCGCACTATAAGAGTTGTTATAGATGGGGTCTCATCCGATGATTTTCAGTTAATGCAGGGGTACCGCAAGGTTCCGTTCTTTCTCCTTCTCTATTTCTTAATCTTTTAAATGATTTTCTCAGTTTAACTTCAAGTCATATTTACTCTTTTGCAAATAATAGCAACACTTGCAATTCATTTTCCTTCGACTAGAGGCCAATGCTTGTGGATGTTGGGGGCAAAAGACTGATTATGAATGACACACTCTATTAGGACCTGATTACAATCTCCGAGTGGGGTCGTGCTCAGCGTTGAATTCAATGCACGTAAGACTCACTGTTGTTGGTTGACCCATAGGAAAGTTGTTTCATCAATGTCATCTGTGTACATGGGTGGCATCAATATTGAGGAATCAGATGCTCTTGATGTTCTAGGCATGAGTATCCAATGTGATGTCCCCTGGATACGTTATTCAAGTGTCGAAAGAAGCATTCAAGTGTCTTGGCTTTCTTAACTAGTGCAAGAATTACTTCACTCCATCTGAATTACTTACTATTTATAACACATATATCCCGCCGAAGATGGAATACAAGGGCTTCAAATTATATTTTGCAGCTTCTGGACCGTATGCAAAGAAAGGCGTTGGCGCTCATTAAGGACAACTAAATTGATTTGTTGGATCATCGTCGGAATGTGGATTGTGTGTCATTGTTCTATCGATATTACCATGGGAAGTGTTCCAAGATGAGATAAGTTAACTTATTCAAAGACCCCGCGTTTTTGTTCGCAACACACATTTATCCAGTAGATCTCCTCCGTTTGTGGTACGGGGGAAATTCGAAATTCATTAGCCGTACCACCCGTATGTGGAATAAACTACACGCAAACGTCTTTCTTGACATTACCAATTTAGAAAAATTCAAGTCAGATATAAATAGACACTATTTTCTATTTCCTCCTCCCCATAACCTATTTGCCTGATATCAACACAATGCACTTCATTAGGAGGGGGCATCCCCTGAGTGTTGGTCTATGGTGAAAGAAATAAGTAATAATTCGAGTGCATTTTTAGGGGTAAAAGTCGATTCTGACTGTCCTGTAAAACGCTATGTGCGGTAGCTCCTCTAGTTGTATACACTCTTTGGTACACACAAGAAAATATAAAACCCATTTCAATTACGAAAACCACCGATTCAATAACTTTAATTGCTAAAATTCCGGTAACAACGAAAATTGCTAATTTAATTAGAAATTGATAGCTCTTCAATTGAATTATTTTTCATTTGAAACTCATTTGATTAAAAAGTACGATATATAAAAACCAAAAACCAAAAAAAAATGTTTTTTTATAGAAGTGTTGTCGCCATACCAAATGTTTTTTAACAGCTTGAGTTTTATAACATTGAATTTAAACCGGCATAAAATTCTCATTTAGTTAGCAGTTTTGTTCATGCTTATGTGCACAGATTCACACAGAAATTAGTTTTGTCTTTCTATTGAAGCGTCGGGGTTATGCCAAAAAAAAATGTTTAATTTTTTATTTTGTAGAAATTAGCCCTTCTGTTGGAATCCGAGTATATTTTTTTTTGTTTAAAATAACTTAGAATTTAATGTTTGCATTTTCTTTCAGTCTAAAAAATGTTTAATTTTTATTTAACGAAATTAAACTTTAAAAATTACGCTATCAATTTTATGATAATGTTTTAGAATAAATAAATATTCAGATTTAAACAACTGAAACTAAATTATTCAACTTAATAAAGTAATAAACCTAATAAGAATTAATATCAAATCTAATAGAAATGAATATTTATATTAGAATATTTATATATTAGAATATTTATTACTAATACCACTAAACACAAACATTTATAAAAAACAACTACATAAATGTATGCTTTGGTTCTTTCGCAGACTGTATAAATAGATAAGTTTTTTTAATATTTATAAACATAAAATTTAAAAAAAGGGCCCCCAGATGAAAAAGTTCATATATGATTATATATTGTCATATATGATTTCGTGTATGAGCATATATGGTTTCATGTATAGACATATATGAACATATATGGAATGTATGGAATCATATATGGGTAAATACATGCAAATGAAAAGTTCGTATATGGCTATGTATGGCACCATATATGATAATATATTGCATATATTGGTTCATATATTGCTTCATATATGCCATATATCTCCATATATGATTTCATATATATCTCCATATATGAATTCATATATTATTCCATATATGGCAATATGTTTTAATTAATGCATATATTTTTAATACCTTCTCGCTGCTATACAAATTACTGTAAATAGATTTTAAAGTTTCCATAATTTATAAAGATGATAGTAGAGAATGAGTTAATAAGATAAACGTTTTTTATGGTTTTTATTTTAATTATAATATTGAATCTATAATGTTTAATTGAGCTCTTTACACAGTATTTTTTAATTTAAGTTTCAGTATATCTTTTAATACTGCTTCACCAACACTTATTTTACTATTTGCATACAAGGCATGAAAGGTGTTTTGGTTCATATGAGAGATCTCACTTGAATCACTCACTTGAAATATCAGTCACATTTGATGTGCTTAATTCTGATCGGTAGACCTAACATGACTAACCATAATTTTTATAAAAAATAAAATGATTTAAAAACGTTCAACATATTATAAATTTTGGAGCTTTTTGATAGAAATAAAGTTTTAGAGCCAGTGATAGGATTTCGAAATTCAAATCGAAGCCTTAAATGGATTCATTTGATGTGCCAAAAGTAATTTTTTTTATAATTAAAATAAAATACATATTTTTGAAGAAATATTTGAGCGATTCGAACTAAAAGATTGTGAATTTATTAAATTTTAAGACAATAAATTTTAAAAATCCCGCATTTTGCACCAAAATTCCGATTTTTTCGCCTGCGAGTCCCGCTTTCTTGTCAAAAACAGTTGGTCACGTTAGTAGTACTTGACTCTCTCAGATGCTGACTTTGTCTATCCATCATCTTTATTACTATCACAATCTGAATATTCATATTCATCTAAACATTAATCTAAATTAGTATCCGAATCGCCATCACTATCAATCTATTCATCACCATCGACCATGAATTATCATCATCGGAATCAACAAGCTTTTCTATTGCATTATTTGGTTGCGCTATTGTTTAGTTCAGATCTTTCCAATGCCTTTAGTGGAAACTTTGTATCAAACACAATCACTTTATTTAACGTTTTTTATAAAATTCGTAAGTATTTTTACCAAAAGACTTCTTTTGTCGATTGTCTCGATTACTATTGTTATCGGCATCATCATTTTCTAAATCATCGAATTTTATTTTTTTCTAAAACAAGTTGGTTTTCCATTATCCATACTGTTATTCATTTTCATTACATTCTTTCCCAAATTGTATTTTCTTAAAAAAAATTTTATTTTATGAATGCATTTTGAAATGTATGAATTTATCAGTAACATGTTCTTAGAAGTATAATAGAAACATTTTCTTTTAATAAAGTCAATATTTTAGATAAAAACTTAAAAAATGTTCTTTTTTATACAAGCATTTAGGAAAAGTAATAATATATGACCATATATGAATATTCATATATGCCCATATATGTCCATATACCCTCAAATTTCGGATCCGAACATATATGCATTCATATATGAACTGATTTATGTGGCCATATATGATAATATATGAACATTTTCACCTGGGCCGCTTAACAACTGTCGGTGTGATCGGTGCATGTTTTAACGATGTTAATTCTTTCATTGTATATTCATTTTCTTTGTTTGTTACACAATGTGTTGAGGTTAACATATCAATTTTTTATAGCATTCAAACCACATTTTTTGTATAACAATATCGATTTTATGACTATGGATGAGAGTCCTGTAGTTGACCAATTTTATTAATGAGAAAAGCATAAATAATAAGAACAAAATCATCCACACACCTATTTTTTGTTACATGTATTTTTTACACAGTTGTTGGGATGTAAATATTATATCCCAGTGTGAGCACGGAATGGTAATATAACATAAATTAAAATTAGTCAAATATAAAATAAAACTTCAAGTGATTCTTAAACGAAAAACTAATTAAAATCCAATAAAAATATGAATTTAAAGCAAACTAATTAAAAATAGATCAAAGTGTCGAAAAATATACATTTATAGCAATAAATGCAGCAAAAAATCGATGCCATTTTAACATAATCTCTTTGGTTCGCTGAAATATGCATTTGCATTATGGATATATGTAGTAGTAGTAATAATTCTTTATTTGATAATGTTTCTTTTTTCAAAATTACATTATAAAATCTTAAGAATATACCGCTGTGACTATGTCGTTAGCCGGTAAAAGAGAGTTTAACTCTATAATTTTTTTTTATATTTCAGTGTAGTATTATTTTTAATAATTATATTTAAGTATTAGCGTTTTACGATAAGCCAAAGCATTGATAATATAGTTTACAAGACTCTTCCAGCCCCCTTCACCATCTAAAATTCGTATCAGTTCTACTTCTGATATTGTAGTTTTGTGAAACCAATATAATCTAAAAGTTTTCAGTATTGGGCATCTTCCTATGAAGTGTTGAATATTTTCAATCTCTTTTAAGTTACAAAGAGAGCAATTTTTAGCTAATCTTCTCGAGAAATGTGAACCATTTAGTTCAATAAGATCACATCTAGCTTTAAATATCCACATAATAGTCATTGGGTTATTGTTTGCATTAAAATAGAAATGTGCCACTCTTGGATCTACTTTACTATAAAAAGAATCAGTTTGACCAGCTCTATCCAGTCGTTCTTGAAAATATTTTATTTTTAAGCAATTATTAAGAGCCGTTTGTTTTTCATCCCATTCTTCAGCAGTAATATTTGGTGACCATTGTATGTTAAATTCTTGTCCGATATCATTTAATTTTCTCACCCATGATGCATTATGTTCTAAACACAACAAACTTAGTTGATTGCGAAGACGGATTTCTGAGTTTTGAAAAAGGGTACGTTTAATATACCGCATATGTAGGTTAAGTGTGAAGAGATGACCCTCCTCCTTTCGCGACTCGAGCATAAGGGCATAAGTTGGTGTAAACTTAGGAAGTTTAAGAATTCTTTTTATAAAATACTTGTGCAAAATATCCACTTCTTTAAAATGGGAATGGCCCCATACTTGTGCCCCATACGACTGAATTGACCTGCACACAGCATTAAAAAGGTGAGTTTTGCTTTCGAAAGATATATCTTTCTTGCTTAAAAAGGTACTCCAAGTTGAATTGATACAGCTTTTAGCAGATGAGTTTCTTTTCTGCACATGTTTGGTAAACACGCATTGCTGGGTTATAACCATACCAAGATAACAATAATCAGAAACTATCTCTATTTCTCTGCCATTATATTTCCATTTTTCATTTCCGGCCAGACGACCACCATTTCTGAAGACCATAATCTTTGATTTTAAAAGATTAACCTCAAGATTCCATAAACCACAGTAAGTTTCTGGATTATCTATCATCTTCTGTAACGTTTTGACTTCATCCGATATAACAACAATATCTATAGATATACAGCCCCCCACCGAGTTCATCATGTAAGTCATTTATGTATAAGGAAAAAAGCAAAGGGGATAATAGGACATTGTTTCAAATGTATCTGAGAGCTCAGATCCATTCCAGACTGTAGAGGAAATATTTTGGTATATACTCTCAATAAAGCAAACCATTTTTGTAGATACTCCGATAGAGTGTAATTTAAATATTAATGACTTTCTTGCTACGTTGTCAAAAGCAGCTTTGAAATCAACAAAGAAAGCGTATACTTTTCGTCTTTCTTTAAGCTTCAAATGAACTATTGCTGTCAAATTATAGATGTTATCAATGGTGGAATAGTCCTTTCTAAACCCTGCTTGATATTCAGAGAGTATGTTGTGTTGGTATACCCAGTTATACATCCTTTCCGTTATAGCACCCATTAAAATTTTTGCAATACAATTTATAAAGGATATACCTCTATAATTGTTCGGCTGGTTTGGATCTCCCTTTTTTAATATGGGAAAAGTAACACTTGTAGCAAACGTTTCATCTATTTTCATGTTATTAAATAATTTGTTATAAGCGTTTGTCATTTCTACAATTAGCTCATGTGGAGCATTTTTGAAGAATTCATAGGGAATTCGGTCCATACCAGGCGCATTGTCCGCCTTTGCTTTTGCAATAACTTCGCATATTTCCGTTGTGGTAAAGTTTTGGTCCAGAAGATAATCTGTTTTATAAAAAGGCGCATAAAGTATATCGTTTGCAATTTGTGGTGGATTAAGTAATGTCATAAAGTAGTGTTGGAATTCTGACGTTGATATATTATGTGGCTTTTGCGATTCTTTATTTCTTATTTCGCTGGCGATTTTCCACCAAGACTTACTATCATTTACTTGATTGAGTTTTATATCAAGGTCTATGTAGTATTTTTCTTTTCTTTTCTTACAAACAGCTTTGAAAAGTTCATTTGCCTTAAGGTAATTTCTTTTTGTTTCCGAGTTCTCGTTCAGTTTATATTCTTTTAATAATTCGAAAGAATAGTTCCTTGCTTTATAGCATATCCAATCAAACCATTTGTTCTTTGCTTCGAACACTTTTCTGACCGTGGTATTTTGGTTTGCAGATTTATTTATCACGTTTATTATATCATCAAGCTCTAAATTTTCTTTTCGTTCTTTACTAACCATCAAATTATTTAATATCTTTTCCTTATATTGAGCTTTAAGATGATCTTTATAGTGCAGATTTGGTAATAGTTGATGCGAGTTTAGAGGCCTTTTTTTCCGCATTTACTTTAATATCCAAACATATTGGCATATGATCAGACCAAATTTGGCCCTCCACCTTAAAGTTATTTACCATACCAACAATATCTTCAGAAACAGCGCATATGTCAATTACAGATTGACCATTTCCCCCTATAAACGTGAGATTACCATGGATATATATATATATATGGATATTAGAGGTGTTCAACTTTGTATGGCCGTTTTTAAAATTGAGTTCTAAAGTCAACGCATTGGCTAGCTTGGTTCCTTTGTACATAAAAACATTTAATATGAAGTTTGGTGCCGATCGGACAAAGAAAAGTCGAGGCGGAAATCGATTGAAAATTGACAGTGTGTTTTGTATGGGAAAAAAATGACTTTTTTGCATTTTTTTAAAAAAGAAGTAATATCGAAGCAGTTTTTGTGCCATATTATAAATTAATCGAGATGAAGACACAAAAACGGTTTCAAAAAGATATAAAAATCCAAAATCGGTGAAGAATTAGCCCAGTAATAAATAATGCCCCAGACCACTAATGTGCCAAATACCACTTGATCACAAATTTCGAGCCCACATTCTAAACGTTTTCGAAATTATTTACCGAAATATTTTTTTTTTACTTAGTGGACTTATTAACTGTGAGATATGAAATATATTATTTTTTGGATGTCGTTAACCTGTCCTAAGGTGACGTCAAAAACCAAAAATATTTTTAGGGTATTTTTTCAAATCTCCAAAATCCAACTTTAAAAAATTTTGTTCAACAAAAATGGTAAAAAAATAATTTTGCACACTAAGGTTTTATTAAGCATAAAATTCTAAATTAAACTACCAAAAATTAGACATATCCCCCCGTTAATTTAGTTAGGGCACCTATTTAAATTCGGCGGATTTCGATGAAAATGGCTTTTTTTGCACAAAATTTAATATAAGGGTAAAATGTTTCTACTTTTAACAAGCACCAATTAATGCAATTAGGGGTTTGATAACACAAGCTACAAGAAGTATATTCTGAAAATTTTGTCAAAATCGACCCACTCCAAAGGTCAAAACACAAGGTCAAAAGTCAATTTTTTGGAAATATTAAAGATTTTATGAAATTGATAACGAAAAATCGTGTGGTATCTTCGTATTTTGTTGAAAGTTGACTAAATTATTTTTCGTAGTTGGTATTTGTTATTTAAAAAGAAAAAAAACCTAAATTAACCCTTTTGTGCACTTGGGGCCAAAAATGTCCCAATATTTTTTAACATTAAAAAACGGTAATTAATTTCGAAAACGTTTAGAATGTGGGCTCGAAATTTGTGATCAAGTGGTATTTGGCACATTAGTGGTCTGGGGCATTATTTATTACTGGGCTAATTCTTCACCGATTTTGGATTTTTATATCTTTTTGAAAACGTTTTTGTGTCTTCATCTCGATTAATTTATAATATGGCACAAAAACTGCTTCGATATTACTTCTTTTTTGAAAAAGTGCAAAAAAGTCATTTTTTTCCCATACAAAACACACTGTCAATTTTCAATCGATTTCCGCCTCGACTTTTCTTTGTCCGATCGGCACCAAACTTCATATTAAATGTTTTTATGTACAAAGGAACCAAGCTAGCCCATGCTTTGACGTTAGAACTCACTTTCATTTTCATTGAACACCTCTAATGGATATATAAAAGGGTAAAAGTTGCTAGAGTGACCAAACTTTAAAGTCTCATGCCTGTTTAGATGTTAAAATAATGAATTACTATGAAGATTTACACAGTCGTAGCAACATTGATTTGGAGTTCAATTTTTGGCGATCAACCCCAAAGACACACCGCTAGTTATTCATTCCTGTTCAAAGAAAAACACATCGGACATGTGAAAAATTTTAAAAATTATTTTCAAAATAATCGATTCTACCCCATTGTGTGACAGCTTTTATTTATTTTTTGAATAAACTCTACATACATACATATACCAAAAGATAACTGTTTGAAATGTGATTTCTTTTCCGTTTCTAGATTATCATGAATTCATTACTGTTGACTCAAGGACTTAGACAAAATCCTGTTTGTGTGCTAGCATTAATTGCTTAAAATTTAATCCTCAAAATGTATGTAAACAGTTTGCTTTTAACACAAATATACAAAATTAAAAATATAAATTATATTGTAGATAAATAATAAGAAATTTATAAACATAAAATTTCTTATATGTTAAATTATTCTAAAATATTGTGATCAAATAGTAGGTAGTAAGTATGTTCTAGTAAGGTTGAGGTTATGAAGACGAATAAACGTTTTTCTATAAAAAAATTATAAACACTATTAATTGTTAAATCCGACTTGACTATTTTCTGCCTTTTAATGGACAGGCTTCATCTGCGATTGTCGATTTAAATTGTATTAATTTGTGTGTTATACTATAATTGTCAGGATTCAAACTTGAGTCTATTCCTGCATTACAAACGTAACAATATCAAGGCTGCTTAACGATTACACTTATGAAAGGCCGCGTATGAAATGTAAGTTTCCTTTCCTATTCAGATATGTTCGCTTTCGCGAATATGTTCGCTTATTGAAATATCTGCATAAATTTGTACAAAAGTTCGCTTACAAAAATGCTCAGTAAGAAAAAAGAAGTTAGAGAGAGTAAAGTAGCAGAGAGTAAAGTAGAGTAGTAGTAGAGAGTAAAGTAGAGTAGTAGTTCGATGCCAGAGACACTGGATACATTTTTGCCAGTAACAATTTGTAAGCAGATAAAACATATGATTGAAAAATAGCTGCTTATAAAGGGTCCGCCAAATAACTTTTTTTTTTTTGAAAATGCTATAAAAAAACTATTGAATATTTTCTCAAATTTCTTTTTTATTTGAAAGTACAATCCTTCCGGTTAATAATGGAAAATAATTTCATTCAAATGGCTGCCTCGATTGTGTGCAGCTGTATTTCACCAATTGCTTCACGAATATTGTCCTTTAAAGCGTCAATTGTCTCTGGCTTGTTGGCGTAACACTTATCTTTGACAGCACCCCACAAATAATAGTCCAACGGTGTCAAATCGCATCTCTGAGGTGGCCAAACGACATCAGCTCTGACGGTGCCTCTCTTCCAAAATCCCCTGCGTTGTTCAAGCGTATACATAACCATATTCGTTCAGCGGAAGGGTAAAACTAATTATCTGTCAAATCAGACATGAGCTAAGTGTTACCATTCACGAAATAAGCACTAGTTGAAAAAAAAAGTTAGATGGCGGACCCTTTATTTTTTGTAAACAAAAATAAATATTACAGAATTCTATATGCTCGAATGCCAGAGAAAACTCTTTTTGAAACAGATATTTTTTTTTTGTCATCTGCAGTTTCTGATATATTTACATTATTCACTCCATTTTTTTGCATATTCATGGTTTTGTTTTTTTAAATAATATAAATTTACACAAAATTAAACCATGTTGGCGTTTATAGCAGGATATTTGCAATGGTATTGCAAGGAATTGAAAATTTTACTTTTTAAGATTTATCGTTATATGTAAGTCTTATGCATGTTAAAAAATTTTAAATTTTCCTAATTGCGCAAAAACTAGACATTCCAATGAACAGATTTTTGTATTTAAATTGCAATCCCTTGAAAATGTCCTGAAATATTTAGGAAGGAACTTAAAACTTTAACTAATTTTACAGATGCTTCAAATACCAAAGGAAACAAATGTCTTCATATAGATTACTACTGACAAGGAAGGTAACCCGATCCGGACCGGCAGATCTTAATGATCTTCGGATATGTTGTAGAGTATAAAAATTTAAGGGACCCGTGTTTTTTGAGCTACCTAATCTCATGTTTAGGCGTTACTAAGTAGGGTAAAAAATTACCCTATTTTACGATTTTTTTGGTTTATTTCGTTTTATTCAAAGTGACTAACTATAGAAATTTGGTATCAAATGAAAGGTTTTCTGAAAGAGTTTCTAGTCTTTTTATTATTAAAAAAATGTGTTGTGAGTTATATCTGGTGCTTTTTAAGAGATTTTCATTACGCACAGAAAAATATTTATCTACTTGTTTAAATTAAATCGAATTATTGGAAATTTTAAAAGCTGTCAATTAAAAATTAATTGAATCAATTAAATATTTGCTAAAATTCGTAACTTGCTTGACATTTATTTATGCTACCGCTCAAAACATATTGTTGTTGTTTTTGGATCATTTATGTATGTAGTTGTTTTTTTTTTATAAATGTTTATGTATTGGTAATAAATACATATTTAAAATTAATTTTAAAAAAAATTTTATAAATTTTTATTTGCTTTATTAGTTTATTAGTTGATTAATTTAATTGAAGTAGTTTAAATCTGAATATTATTATAATGTAATTTCAAAGTTAAATTTTTTAAAATATTTTTTTAAACAGAAGATTGTTAAAAAAAAAATTTTAAAAAATTCTAATTTTAACAAAAATGCTAATTTATAAAAAACAAAAATAATTTTTTTGCATAGCACATATGTTTTTGCATAGCACATAGAAAGAAAACAACTAATGTCTGTGAGCAGTTTGTTCATATAAATCTAAATAAATCTATTAACTAAATAAGAAAGAATTACGTGCAGGTTTAATAAAATCGAGGTTATAAAATTCAAGCTATAAAAAACATTTGGAATGACAGCAACACTTTATCCTATTTTTTTTTTGCTTTTTGAGAATTTATACAATATTGATAATTTTTAAATCAAATGAATTAATATTTAATTGAAAAATATTTCAATTAAAGAGCCACCAATTTCTAATTGAATTTGAAATTTTCGTTATTGGCAGAATTTCGGTGATTTTCGCGATTGAAATGGCTTTTAATTTTTTTTTGTGTGTGTAAATCTAGTTTTTGTAAATTAAAGACAAGTTTGCATACAAAAACAAATTAATTTTTAAACCTACTTTTTAAACCTTAAACGTGAGACTGGGCAGCTAAAAAGAAATATGTGTCTCTTTTTTTTACTACTTTACAACATATTCAAAGTTTATTACAATCTGCGAGTTCGGGTCGGGATACCTCCCATGCGAGTAATTTGAAACTATTTGCAGAACTAATAATTGCAACACATAATTTTCTTATTTGCAGTTTTTCAAATAACGCGGTTTTTATATTTTTAAATTATCTTGAAATTTTAATACATCAATGAGTTCAAAATATTTTTAGCAAACATACATTTTTTAAGAATAAAACTAAACATGCAAATATTGATTATATGTAGATTTATGTTCTTACAATTTCGAAAAATTAAGAAAAAATATACGGAAAATGGGTAATGGGTGGAAAATGTTGCGAATGAGAAAATTTTGGTTTGCCAATTCGGATTCAGTGTACATAAAATTTTTTTTACAAGAAATGTAAGAAAACAGACCTAATGTTACAGTGGTATCCAAGAATACTTTTAACATCGCAGTGGAAAGTCAGGTCTGGGGGGAAAGCACCCCCAGCCACAATTTAGCCCTCCTAAAAAAATGTTCGTTGACAGTTACTTTTGACGTAGGTTAGTACCTAGAAAATGCTTTAAGAAAGAACTTATAAAGAAAATTACTGCTCCTACTACATATAACTGTGTTTCAAAGTGTTTTCAGAAGGCTGATATTGTCATAAAAATCGGTTATTCATGAGCGCTCCGATGTTGCTTAAGTGGACTTTTTACTTTTAATTTTAACACGAATTCTCTCATATTTTTATAATGTAGGGTAGACATATTTTCAAAAAAAAAAAAATGAGTTATTGAATAAACTTAAAAAAAAAATACTGTGAGGACAACAACATGTTGTTGAATTTTGTGTATGTAATAATTTCATATACAGTTGTACCTCGATTATCCGGGTTGCTCTAGAACGGCCTCTGCTCGGATAATCGAAAAGACCGCCAAAAGATATTATATAAAAAGTGACTCATGCAATTGCAATATTTCTGCACAAGTTGTGCTAATATTTTAACGAGCTGTGTGTCAAATTGAAAATTGAGCAATGTTATTGAGTGAACCCGAACATTTTAGACTTTTATTGAGCAACACACTGCACAATTTTAATTTTGCGCTATTTAATATTGTGTACATTTTTAGGTTATGTGAAAAATTGTTTTTATTTATTTTCCTCGGCCATATATGTAATTACTGCACAGATAATAGAGGCAAAGCACGGATAAAAGAGGTAAATTACACTCAAAATAATAAGTTAGTAGAAAAGTTAGTAAAACGTCTTGTAAATTAGGTATACTATTATTCAGCAAATTGCTTGCTAATATTATGTTTTCAGCTAAAACTTTAGTTATACTTATTCGGCACTTAATTGCTTTGAACTAGTGTT
This sequence comes from Delia radicum, assembly GCA_021234595.1. Lineage (NCBI taxonomy): Eukaryota > Metazoa > Arthropoda > Insecta > Diptera > Anthomyiidae > Delia > Delia radicum. Next base: position 193,437,178 of record CM037853.1, read on the forward strand.
TTACTAATATTTTATTAATATATTTTGCTAAAAAAAACTGTGCTGATAAGCACATTAATAGTGTGGACGACAACCAGATTGAAAGATAATGTTTGAAAGCTAATTTGTTTAGATATTACATAAATTCATGTCGCCAATGTTGGCGTATGAACATTTTTATCTTTTGTAACGTATTGTAAATTATTTTTAAAAGAATCACAAAAATATGTTTATGATTTTCAGCAAATAAATTAACTAAAGTATAACTTTTCTACAAATTTTTTTGAGTTTTTTTCAGTCTACTAATATTCAGGAGAAATATTGTTAACTTTTAGCAAGGTTTTTTCAAGTTTTAATCCACTAAGTGTTAGCAAAACTTTTTCTTGATTAAAATCTACTAATTTTCTTGCTTAAAATCAACTCGCGAATTTTCAGAAAAAGATTTTGCTGAAATAAGCAATTTTTTGCAATCACCCTTCTGACTAATATTTTCCTGACTTAGCAAATGTTTTTGCTGACTTGACTAACTTTTTTTTTGAGTGTACTGTTGCTAGAGGTATAAAATGAAACACACACAATACCGGTTATCAGATATACCCGGTTGATGGAGGCTCGAATAATTGAGGTTCAACTGTACTATGTTTCCAATTATTTTAATTTGACAATAATTTTGTTTTCAACAGAATAAGACCATAGATTGCATAGAACTCAAACTCTTTGACTTTAGCTGTCAGTGCACATAACGCATGATAATGTATTAGACATACGTGGTATACCTATACAAAAAATATTTGAATCTGTATGGAAAATTGTTTTGTTGATAAAAGAAGAAGAATATATGTAATATAAGAATAAGACATTCGATATCTTTCTTCAATCAAACAGACGTTTAGTTTTAATCATGGAGATTAAAGATAATGTAAAAGGAAATGGATAGGAAACCGAATAAAGAAGAAAAACAAAATAGCAACGAAATACGGAAAAATCAATCTCAATTACACTCAACCATTTTCAACTTTTTGCAGAACATGTCTTTGGAGTACTTTTTAATAGACTTAGGGACGCTTAATCCAAATCTATCAAAATTTGTTTTTCTCATTTGCAATTTTTGAAATAAAGCGGGTTTTATATTTACATCATTCCCCGCATTTTTTAGTATAACTTGCTTTATTTTTCGAAATTTAACCGCAATATCATGAACATTTATTAAGACTATTATTCTATACAAAACTATTATTCTATTCAAAAAAAAGTACCATCTTGAAAAAAGTCAAAAAAATTTTTGAGTGGGAAAAAAAGTAAAAAAAAAAATTTTAATTTCTTTTTTAAGATGCGGCAAAGTCTTCTAACTACAATAGGTAATTAGTTATATTTATTATAAAAATGGTCTGTTCTACGAAAATGTCAAAATTCAACACCCTATAACTCGGACTGTCCTGGACCGATCCCGCTGAAATTTTATCTCATAGCTACTACCCAATGGGACTCAACTTGGGGCAATCCAACTGGATGCAATCTCTTGACATCATTTTTAAAACGTCGATAACTTGAGGTGAAATCCCCCATACATAAAAATTTTCCTAATTTTTTAAAAATTTTAGAATATCTTTAATTGATTTGAAATTTTAATGCAAAAATGTGTACAGTAGTAAAGTTTTAAATTTTTTTAACATACATAAAATTTATAAGGATAAAACTAAGCAAGCAAAATTTCCAACTTCCTTGCAATACCTGCAAGATATCCGAAAAAACAAAGCCATGATTATACTCAAATGAAAGATAATTTTGTGTAAATTTATATTCTTAAACAAAAATTCATGATTTTGCTCTTAAATTTAAAAAATTTAACAAAATATACGAAAAGTGAGGTGAATGATGTAAATAAAAAAACCGAGACTTTTAAGAACTGCAAAAAGGAAATCAACATTTTTGACAGATTTCGATTTCTAATGATCCAATTATGAGATACTAAGAAGTACATTTATATGTCGCATTTCGGCAATATTGAAAGTTGATGGCAATAAGTTTCATTAAATTATTTAATAAACTTTAAATATTGCGGCTACAGTTACGATACGCAATGTGGATTTGTCTCCTCAATCGCAATTCCAGCACAATCGAAATTTTCACCTTGGAGAGTTGCCTTGTAAGTTCGAATGCGTATAATCAACAGAGCTTTACAAAATCGCAGTACAACCAAAATCGAAAAAGTTCTCCTTGGAATTTTTGTTCAGCAATATACAACATTTTTAGTTATTCCGTTGCCGAATGTGGTTGTGTTGGTTATTTTTATGTATTTTCATTATGTATTTAGTTTTGATTTAAATTTTTCATTACAACTTACAACTACAAGCATACACTTCAGTAGGAACATGTGTCTGGTTTTGTTATTGCTTCCCCATCGTCGTTGCTAAAGTTGCTTTACAATTCAAGACCACAGACATCTCCATTGGGACGTGCTAAAACAAATGATATTTAGCCATTTGGATGCAAAATGTTTCAACACATGAAAACACAGTCGCGGTCAAACACCCCACACAATAAACCTTGCTATATATTAAAAGCCTGAAGATAGAAGATGCAACAGCAAACTAAAATTTATATTGCATTAGGAAGGAGCGTTTAAACTGCAGTTTATTTTGTCGAGAACTTGTACCAGTATTTGTTGAAATACTGAGATTTTACGATCATTTATAAATTGAATCAGGGAGTGGTTTTAAGTTGTTCGGTGTAATAAGAGCTGAGTTACGATTACACACAGAGAAAAATGTAGGCATTTGCCGAATGAAGTTCGGTTACTACGACTCAAATTCGGTTATTACAACTGAAATGCGTTGAATTAACTGAATATTGGGTTCACCAACAAAATTCGGTTAATACAACTGAATTTTAGTTGCAGCAAGCAAAATATTTAGAAATCAAATTTGAATATGGTTATACTAACCGAATTTATTGGAGGTTACCACCACTTTTCAAATGGGTTGGCACTTTATTTCTCTGTGTGTATGCATGCCAGGCGGTAAATTCTGAATCCCGATACGATTTTAGATCTTTTGGAAACACGTTTTGAAAGAAGTGACAATCCCATGCAAACATCAAACATTCATATAACCTAGTTATCCCACTTAATGAGAACTAATATATGAGCTCGAAGTTAACGATTATCACCATTGTTCAAAAATAAATTGGAAACTTATTCGTTATGTCCAAGCTCTACCTTTGGTAGATCTACAATACACGCTTTCGGTTTTATTCTCCTCTTTATTTTACTCTTGTTTTTAATTTAAAAACAAGATGTAACAATTAAAGGTCGAAAAAACATAATTTTTATTTTTAATAAAAATTATATCAAACTTGTATTAAGATAAATAAAAATTTTTCTTGTATTTCTTCCTTCGTTTTTATGTTTATGATTCTAAACAACACGTATATTTATTGTGGATAATAATCCCAATATGTTCGTTGTAAAATTGTAAAACGATAAAAAAAAACAAAAAAAATCAGTCATTTTCGTATCACAAGTGATTATTATACGTATATAGCACTGAATATCCCACAGGTGATAGATATCATTTCAATTTCGAAGCAATATTGTCTGGTTAAAGGAATTTTGAATTTTTTTCAAAAAGTTGTATCAGAAGTTCAAAAATATGCACTTTAAACAAAAATAAATCGTTTTTCAAGAATCGAGTAAGCACGAATTTTTTAGATGTTAGATTACGGATTGTAAACACCCAGGCAGAAAAATGCAATCGGCACAGTGTTGGCAAAGCGTCGACGACGCCACCGTTGGCAAAAAAATTTAGTGCTTTCAAAATGCATTAAATTTAATTAATTGTAACAAATATTTAGGTTTAATAAAACACATTTAAAAACCAGCAATACAGTTCGAGTATTGGTCTTTTACAACGTATTTAAATGTGTGAAATATAATAAAATGTATAAATAGATAATGCAACACTTAGAATAAAACCCACTGCAAATGTAGTTAAAAACAATTGAAATTTCACTTAAAGAAAGGACGACTTACATTTCAGTAAATTCAACTAACATTGTCATTTGTTTTTTGATGTTCAAAAATTGACTAACAATTGTAAAAAAATGAACCGCATGTTAGAAAAAAATAAACAAACATTTATTTTTTATTTTTTTAAATAACAAAAAACTACTGTAAAAAATTAATGTAAAATCATCAAACAGTAGTTTGATGTGGTTTGTTTTTTTAAATGACATACATATGTAATCAAAAATTAAATTTGTTCTACAAATGACAACCCCAACAACTACATATTTTTAAAGCAGAAGTCCCTGAGTGTACTAAATAGTTGTTTTATTGGTAAAAACAATGTTGGCAAAGAATTTTGCTGGTGGTTCTGCCAAAACATATGCTTTTGCAAACAAAATAGTGTTTTTCTAGTACAATATTAGTTGAACCTTTGGTAATTTTCTACACGGTGGGTTCTACAAAAGTGGTTGGCCGGCACTAATTTTATATTGTATGGTTGGCATTATCTACCTTGGTGTTATTGTTTGTATTTGAATTTACCATCAAAATTACCGAAATTCCTGTGTGGAAGGCACACAGGGAAAACAGATACGTGCTGACAATCGAATTTGTTGCTAATAAAATGGTTTACTTGTTTGTGATAACTAAATGTTTTGGTTAACAAATACGGTAATTACAAAATATCCCTTGATTTCAAATAATCCCGAAATAGCGAAAAGTATCTGAATTTCGGGATCGGGATTTGGAAAATCCCGAATCACGGGATTATTAAACATCAATCCCGATTTGCATCTCTAATTACGATCAACTATTTTTAAACAAACATCATCACAAAATTTAAATAAATATCCCAGAACCAGTCAGCCAGGGCGTTCAATCTAATAAAATTGTCTAGTTTAAAACAAAAATATGTTTCCAATGAAGCCTCCTGCGTCACAGTAGATACTCCAGAATCCAATCCAATCCGAATTTCCAGAAACAACCACTCTTACGCAGATAAATTCTATATTAACACCAACTGTCCACCACACTACACACGAATTTATTACGACCAGGAATTAATATTCTACCACCATTTTTTCCTGACCTATCTCGTCTATAGATATAATATTTACTGCACATTAACTCAGAATCTAATACATTGTTGTGAAGCCAGGTCTCAGTAAATACTATGATATCATAATCAATATAAAAACTATTCTTGAACAGATTAGAAAGTTTAGTGTTAAGTTCACGGACATTCTGGTAAGCTATACAAAAGCCGAACCTGAGTAGGGAGATAATTGTGACTAGATCTCTGATTTTGTTTATACACATAATCACGATCCAAAACCCCTGGTGGCCAAAATTCAAGGTCCACGATCATTTCAAAAACTCCATCGGGAATAATCACCCTTAATGACGATACATTACGAGTACTATTGACATTTACCTTAAAGCATTGAATATCAAGTTCATCAACAAACGTTAGACGTCAAACTCAATACAGATCAAGTTTGAGCAACCCATCCAGCAGTTTGAGCATTGCCTCCGCTTGCATTCTCCGAGGCATTATTGTTCAACAAAGCAGATTGAACCACCGGAGACTTTGGATCAAACTCAATTAAATACGAAGAAACAGCACCAAAACTAAGAGTATCAGGAGGAGCCAAAATCGACGGAGCGACAGTACCACGACCCCGAGTATCAGAAGGGGCTAAAATTTCCTGCTCATCCATTGGCTCTTCCAATAAAATAGGTGGAACCGAAACTTCCACCCGAGTTACTGCGGCATTCTCCACTATTTTTTACGCTTAGGAGATGCATTTTCATTAACAAATTATTTAAACTATCAAACTTATCATAACGTTTCTCAAATTTTCTTAATTTCTCATTAAGAGAAACAAAATCTTCATGCAGTTCAGAAAATTCTGCACGATTACCAGAAAAAAAAATTATAGAACTCAAAGTCAACTTTTCTACACTTTATACAGCACCACCAATTCTGAATCTACTAGCTGATCAGTGGTACGGGCAAGTAAACCAACACATTTAATGTGATACAAATCCGTAAAGAGAAAGCACATAACCTGGAGTTCACCCTCCTTTTTGATAGAACAGTTAGGAGACAAACAAGCCATCATTAACGTTAAATTTAAATTTATTTATTATATTTAACTTTGTAATATCTTCAAATCAATAAAAGCGCTTGATAAAAAAATTATTTTGCTTTTGCGACTTAATAAAAATAAATTCCAGTTGTAATTGGTACACTTAAAAAAAACTATATTGTTTGAATACAATCACGTATGTAGTATTAAGTCCTTATGCGTCTCCCAGTGTCTCCAAACGCACTTTTTTGAGCAAATAACATTTCCGACCCCAATGCTTAAGTGAGTTTTAAAATTCTTCTTTTGTATTTTAGTCCGGATTTTTAATTTAATTTCCAGTATAAGTTTGTGACGACAAGTTTGGGCACAAACTTATGTCACGCACTGTAGTAGTAATATGAACAGTAAAATAGCAATAACAACACACAGACTCCACGTACATGCAGTAACATGCATTGACCAAACTTGTAAACAAGAAACAACAACAGCAATACGCATGATTAAATGTACTAATAAACATATAGCAACAACTATTAAGGTTGTTTACAAGTTAGACAAAATTAAAGGAATTTAGGTGCCGTTAGTTTACACTAGCAACAAAACATTGCCACTAACATTTGTTGGTAGAATTATTTGTTGACATCAAAGTATAAAAGGGCAGCCAAAATAGGAAGAAGGTCTCATTCTTTTAACAGCGATCAAGCCTGTAAGTATCCTCTAAGTAAATAGTGAACCTGGTAGACACTTCGACTGGTGTTTAGCGATCACTAGCCGAAGTTTAGAAACTGTGTCGAGTGTGTTATAGCCCTTTGGATGGTGTTTAGCGATCACCTGACGAAGGCTATAACTGAGTGAAAATATCAGAGAGTGATTGTGCCGAGTGTGTTATAGCCCTTTGGATGGTGTTTAGCGATCACCTGACGAAGGCTATAACTGAGTGAAAATAGCAGAGAGTGATTGTGCGTTACCTGGTGTGAAGAAATTGTGTCGAGTGGGTTATAGAACTTTGGATGGTGTTTAGCGATCACCTGACGAAGACTATAACTGAGTAAAAGTAGTAAATAGTGTTCGGGTGGTGTTTACCGATCACCACACGAAGTTAGTGTAAACGAAGTAGATAGAAATATCTTCTCTTGGTGTTTAGCGATCACCTAGAGAAGACATTTGGTGGTGGTAGCAGAACGTATATATCTCCACTGGTGGTTACCGAGCACCGGTGAACTTCAGATGGTGTTTCTCGATCACCTGACGAAGTTAAAGAGATCCGAAACCAAAGCACACTTGGTGTTTACCGATCACTTTGTGGGTTTTGGTAGGTATAATTAACTGTAAAACCGAACTAATACAAGCAGGTCTAACTACACGACCACAGTAAATCTGCTGTCGGGTAATCTACAAGTGTTTAGCGATCACGAACTAGATTATCGGACTGACGATTTGGTGTGTGGTGGCACTGGGTGGAATTTCTGGCCGTGTTTAGCGATCACGACCGAAGGGAAACCAAGTGAAGCATAACCAGCGGGGCCGAGGGCGGATCCGAAGAAGACCCGAGCGAACCCGAACGATTTCAAGAGCGGAAAGTCATCATATCTCATCAGCCGAAGACCAGAGGGTAACGGTGAAACGTCTAAACGAAGGCAAGGAGTGTGACGTAGAACGAAGTGGGTGACCCGAAGGCGATCCGAGTCGAGCCGAACAATCCCGAGTGCTAAAATAAGAAGTTGCCGGTACCGGAAGTGATATGGGAGTACGAGAACAACACGGCATAGTATAGAAGCTGCAAAGAGACACAGAGCGTGGTACCCGGGGACGACCCGAGCGTAGCCGAACGTTTCCGAGCATATTTACAAGCCACCTATCGTCAATCAACGCACGGAACAGCCAAGAGAGTGAAGGATCGGAGTGGAGGAGGTGGGACGAGCTCCCAATATCCACGAGAGACGAGCACACGAGAGGATACGAGGACACCCGAAGCATAAACTCTGCTAATATATTGTACTGAAATATTTTAATTAACCAAATAAAGTTAAATATAGGTGTTTTTGAATTGAAAATTACTACAGCGGTGTACATTTATTTCTTGTAGCGAACACTGGACAGTGGCTGAGTATACCCTAGCAAAAATAAGTCGTTACAAGTGGCGCCCGAGCAGGCTAATTAACAAGAAAGAGATACACTAAGCTAAAACGAGGCAAAATGGTGAACACGAAGTGGGTCTACAGTTTACGGAGAGAGGATTTAACTTGCTATGCGTCCGAGTTTGGCCTTGGAACTGATGGAACGGTAGATGAGTTGCGGAAGCGCATGGCAGATTTCATCAAAAAGGATATCCATGAGGCTGATGTGACTGAAAGACTGGAAGCTCTGCAGCAAAAGCATCTCAGAGCACCGACACCAACACATAAAGAGGAGTTGCCAGCTAAAAGTGATGGAGTTAATACAGTGTCGGAAGTACCCAAGATAACTGTTAACAATACGGAGCTAGAGTTGCCAACGGAAGAACGTGAGAACTACGTACAGGCAGTAGATCAGGTACGGAAATGGTCATTTAAGTATGATGGTAGCAAGGATCCGATAGCTTTTTTGGAGCGGGTCGAGGAACTAGCAGACGTTTACGAGATCCAGCTGGATCTGTTACCGAGGACAATGCCGGAGTTGTTAAAGGACCTAGCGCTTTCGTGGTTTAGAAATAACAACAAGCGCTGGCTAAGATGGCAAGGATTTAGGCGAGATTTCCTGGAGTTTTTCGTACCTTCGGGATACTTTGCGAAGCTGGAAGATAAAATCAGAACCGGAAAGCAGCGAACAGGTGAACCATTTAAAGTATATATGGTAAATTTGCAAGATTTAATGCGACAAGCAGGATACAGTGAGGAACAAAAACTGGAAAGGCTGTATGAAAACATAAACCCTAACTACAAGATGTATGTCAAGCGTAGAGATTTTAGGAACCTGCAAGAGCTTCTTGAATTGGCAGGAGACTATGAAGATCTACAAAGAGAAGCTGCAACCCTGCAACCAGCACCCCAACATCAAATTCCACGACCTCGATCTCAACCTCAGATAATTCGCGGAAGCAGTCAGACAAATACTACAGCGATAGCCGGGGCATTGGAGGGAGTTAGACAACCCACTATGGTGAGTACAATTAACCCTCGAACAGCGTGCCGCCGGTGCGGAGAGGACGGACATGGTCAACGGATGTGTCGAAATCCATCCAGATTATTCTGCTGGAATTGCGGCCGTTTGGACGTTTATACACGAGATTGTTGTGGTAAGAAAACGGGAAACGAAACAGGACTTCATCAATAAGGGCGGGTGAGGTCCAAAGGAAAAGACCCTTAACAGGATCGACGGATTTGGCAGCTTCGTCGCTTAAGTCAATTTATGCTCGGCAAGGGCATATATATGCGAAAGTGAGAATAGGAGAACATGATGCTGAGGCGTTAATTGATACAGGAGCATCCAACAGTTTTGTGAGTACAACATATGCGTCTGAATTGATTGAGGAGACAGAACGTGTGGGAGTTGACGTGGGAGTATCTCTAGCGAACGGGACACCGGTTACAGTAGATGAAGCAGCGCCAGTGGAAGTAACATTCGGAAACAAACGTGTGGATATGCCATTATTAATATTACCTGAAGTAGTGGACAATTTAATACTCGGAGTGGATTACTTGCGTAAGATGAAGGCAACACTAACTATTGGAGATGTGGTGTACAGGTTTGAGGAGCAGGAGGAGTTACCTACAAGAAAACCAAAGGTTAGATGTACCAGGGTAAGCAGCGAGGAAGAAATCGACGAAGAGGTTCGTATAAAAATTTTTTGGAAAAAGAGTTAGCAGAATTTGAAGCGGGAACAGGTCTCTCGAATGTAGCGGAACACCGAATATTGATGAAGGATGAGATACCGTTTAAGCAGAGGTACATGCCGACAAATCCAGCAAAGCAAAAGATAATTGGTGATCTGGTAGACGAATTGATGGAAAATGGATGCATCGAACCCTCGCACAGCCCATACAGTTCTCCAATTGTATTGGCGCCGAAGAAGAATGGGAAATGGAGGCTATGCTGTGATTTTCGACAACTCAATAACAAATCTGTGCCAGACGCGTACCCGTTACCTCGGATAAATTCGATTTTGGAAAGGTTGAGAGATGCTAAATACTTCAGCACGTTGGACTTGAAAAACGGTTACTGGCAAATACCAATGGAAAAGGAAAGCAGAGTTTACACCGCGTTTACAGTTCCAGGAAGAGGATTGTTTCAGTGGAAGGTCATGCCGTTTGGACTGCATTCTGCACCAGCTACGTTTCAACGAGCGTTGGACCAAGTCATTGGTCCCGAAGTGGAACCGCATGCTTTTGCTTACTTGGACGATATTATTGTAATTGGTAAAACGCTGGAGGAACACATGGCAAATCTAAAGGAAGTATTTAGGCGGTTGAAGATGGCGAACCTAAAGATTAACCCGGAGAAATGTGAGTTCATGAAGAAGAAAATAAAATATCTTGGTCATGTTGTGGGAGAAGACGGTATACAGACGGATCCAGATAAGATAGCGGCGATAAAGGAGATGGCTCCACCAAAAGATGTAAAAGGAGTCAGACGAGTGTTAGGAGTAGCTTCGTGGTATCGCAGATTCGTTCCGGATTTCGCGGACCTGGTATCACCGATGACGAGTTTGCTAAAGAAGAGTGTGAGATGGAAATGGGGAAAGGAACACAGGAAGCTTTTGAGATGCTAAAGGATCGGTTGACAGGGGCACCGGTATTGGCGTGTCCAGATTTCGACAAACAGTTTATTCTTCAAACTGATGCAAGCAACTTTGGATTGGGAGCAGTACTCACGCAAAATCTCAACGATGGGGAACGTGTCATTGCTTACGCAAGCCGACGGTTGAATAAGGCGGAATGTAACTACTCAGCAACGGAGAAGGAGTGTCTGGCGATCGTGTGGGGAATCAGGAAGATGAGGCAATTTTTGGAAGGCTATCGATTTAAGGTAATTACTGATCATCTATCTCTGAATGGTTAAATAGTATAGAGAGCCCTTCTGGACGAATTGCGAGATGGGCATTGGAACTCCAACAGTATACCTTTGATGTAGAATATCGTAAGGGGAAGAGTAATGTGGTTGCAGATGCGTTGTCACGGGAACCTTTAAACAAGTTGTGTGCTACAACTAACGAATCTGTCAAGGAGAAGTGTACTTGGTTGGAGAAAAGAAGAAGGACGTCCAGGAGAATCCGGAGAAGTTTTCAGATTACATAATGGAAAACGGTCAGCTTTATCGTCACATCCCAAGTCGAGATGAAACTGATGGAGGAGTACAGTGGAAATTATGTGTTCCAAAATATATGCGCGAACGAGTACTGAAGGAGAATCACGACACACCAAGTGCTGGACATCTAGGAAGCAGGAAAACAATCGCAAGGGTAACGCAACGATACTATTGGCCAGGATTGTTTAGGGACGTTAAGAGCTACGTGAGAAAGTGCGAATCGTGTCAACGGTATAAGGCCAGCCAACAAAAGCCCGCAGGAATGATGCTGACGCAGATACCAGAGGAACCATGGGCGATCGTATGCTCGGATTTTGTTGGACCATTGCCGCGATCCAAGCATGGAAATTCGATGCTGTTAGTGTTTTTCGACAAGTTTTCGAAATGGACGGAGCTAGTGCCAATGAGGAAGGCCACGACGGAGGCAGTGGAGAAGGCGTTACGAGAACGGATTATAAGCCGTTTTGGTGTACCTAAGGTATTGGTAACCGACAATGGAACGCAGTTCACTAGTCGTGCATTCGAGAGATGTCTGGAGGAAGTAGGTATACATCATCAATTGACAGCGCCGTATACACCTCAGGAGAATCCAACAGAACGAGCGAATAGAACGGTAAAGACGATGATTGCGCAGTTTGCAGGAGAGAATCAACGAAAGTGGGATGATTTCTTGCCTGAAATTATGCTGGCGATAAATTCGAGCGTGTCAGAGACAACTGGATATAGCCCCAGTTTTGTAACACAAGGAAGGGAACCTCGGCTACCAAAGGCGCTGTATGACGAAGTCACTCACGGAACGGGAGGCGAGGTCCAAGAACCCAACGAGAGGGCAAAAATGCTTCAGGAGATTTTTAAGCTGGTAAGGAGAAATATGGAGATAGCGTCGCAGGATCAGAGGCGTCATTATAATCTGAGGAGGAGATCGTGGAAGCCGAAGAAGGGGGACAGGGTGCTGGTGAAACAACATCATCTTTCGAAAGCAGTGGATGGATTTGCAGCGAAACTGGCACCGAAATATGATGGCCCCTATACAGTGAAGTCGTTTATATCACCAGTAATTGTAGAAGTAGAGGGTGACGGTAGACGCAGAAGAACTGCGCATATTGGGGAACTTAAGCCTTTCAATGTTGAATGTCGTGCGTAGTAGAGTCATGGTACATGTCGTCTTCATTTGTGTGCATCAAGTCCAAAAATTAGTCTTTTCCTCTAAAGAAAGGGGGGAATGTGACGACAAGTTTGGGCACAAACTTATGTCACGCACTGTAGTAGTAATATGAACAGTAAAATAGCAATAACAACACACAGACTCCACGTACATGCAGTAACATGCATTGACCAAACTTGTAAACAAGAAACAACAACAGCAATACGCATGATTAAATGTACTAATAAACATATAGCAACAACTATTAAGGTTGTTTACAAGTTAGACAAAATTAAAGGAATTTAGGTGCCGTTAGTTTACACTAGCAACAAAACATTGCCACTAACATTTGTTGGTAGAATTATTTGTTGACATCAAAGTATAAAAGGGCAGCCAAAATAGGAAGAAGGTCTCATTCTTTTAACAGCGATCAAGCCTGTAAGTATCCTCTAAGTAAATAGTGAACCTGGTAGACACTTCGACTGGTGTTTAGCGATCACTAGCCGAAGTTTAGAAACTGTGTCGAGTGTGTTATAGCCCTTTGGATGGTGTTTAGCGATCACCTGACGAAGGCTATAACTGAGTGAAAATATCAGAGAGTGATTGTGCCGAGTGTGTTATAGCCCTTTGGATGGTGTTTAGCGATCACCTGACGAAGGCTATAACTGAGTGAAAATAGCAGAGAGTGATTGTGCGTTACCTGGTGTGAAGAAATTGTGTCGAGTGGGTTATAGAACTTTGGATGGTGTTTAGCGATCACCTGACGAAGACTATAACTGAGTAAAAGTAGTAAATAGTGTTCGGGTGGTGTTTACCGATCACCACACGAAGTTAGTGTAAACGAAGTAGATAGAAATATCTTCTCTTGGTGTTTAGCGATCACCTAGAGAAGACATTTGGTGGTGGTAGCAGAACGTATATATCTCCACTGGTGGTTACCGAGCACCGGTGAACTTCAGATGGTGTTTCTCGATCACCTGACGAAGTTAAAGAGATCCGAAACCAAAGCACACTTGGTGTTTACCGATCACTTTGTGGGTTTTGGTAGGTATAATTAACTGTAAAACCGAACTAATACAAGCAGGTCTAACTACACGACCACAGTAAATCTGCTGTCGGGTAATCTACAAGTGTTTAGCGATCACGAACTAGATTATCGGACTGACGATTTGGTGTGGTGGCACTGGGTGGAATTTCTGGCCGTGTTTAGCGATCACGACCGAAGGGAAACCAAGTGAAGCATAACCAGCGGGGCCGAGGGCGGATCCGAAGAAGACCCGAGCGAACCCGAACGATTTCAAGAGCGGAAAGTCATCATATCTCATCAGCCGAAGACCAGAGGGTAACGGTGAAACGTCTAAACGAAGGCAAGGAGTGTGACGTAGAACGAAGTGGGTGACCCGAAGGCGATCCGAGTCGAGCCGAACAATCCCGAGTGCTAAAATAAGAAGTTGCCGGTACCGGAAGTGATATGGGAGTACGAGAACAACACGGCATAGTATAGAAGCTGCAAAGAGACACAGAGCGTGGTACCCGGGGACGACCCGAGCGTAGCCGAACGTTTCCGAGCATATTTACAAGCCACCTATCGTCAATCAACGCACGGAACAGCCAAGAGAGTGAAGGATCGGAGTGGAGGAGGTGGGACGAGCTCCCAATATCCACGAGAGACGAGCACACGAGAGGATACGAGGACACCCGAAGCATAAACTCTGCTAATATATTGTACTGAAATATTTTAATTAACCAAATAAAGTTAAATATAGGTGTTTTTGAATTGAAAATTACTACAGCGGTGTACATTTTATTTCTTGTAGCGAACACTGGACAGTGGCTGAGTATACCCTAGCAAAAATAAGTCGTTACAAGTTTATATTAAATAAATGCACGTATTTTATAATAAAAATATTCCACCACTTTTCAAAAAATATGTGAAAAAAAGTTAAACATATTTAATAAATTTGACAATATGACGTTTAATAAGGAAATAATAAGCTTCAACTAAAATTAAATCAAAGTCAGTATAAAGGGTGGTTAAATTTCAAGGGCCGATGTTGATTTTGAATAAAACACAAACTATTTAGGAAATTATTGTAATTTTATTTTATTATGATATATTGGTATTACTCAATTATGTATGGAACAAATATCGGCCAAATGGGCGCCGCGACCACGGCGGCACACCTCCATCCGATGGTCCAAATTTTCGATGACGCTGAGGCATAATGGAGGTTCTATGCCGTTAATGTGCCGAATTATCTCATCCTTTAGCTCTTGAATTGTTGCTGGCTTATCGACGTACACCTTTTCTTTCAAATAACCCCAAAGAAAAAAGTCCAACGGTGTCAAATCACATGATCTTGGCGGCCAATTGACATCGCCATTACGTGAGATAACACGGCCATTGAATTTGTTGCGCAAAAGAGCCATTGTTTCGTTAGCTGTGTGGCAAGTGGCACCGTCCTGCTGAAACCACATATCGTCCACATCCATATCTTCCAATTCGGGCCATAAAAAGTTCGTTATCATCTCACGATAGCGAACACCATTCACAGTAACTGCCTGACCGGCCTCATTTTGGAAAAAATACGGCCCGATGATGCCGCCAGCCCATAAACCGCACCAAACAGTCACTCTTTGTGGGTGCATTGGTTTTTCGACAATCACTCTTGGATTCTCATTCGCCCAAATGCGGCAATTCTGTTTATTGACGAATCCACTGAGGTGAAAATGTGCCTCCTCACTGAAGATGATTTTCTTCGAAAATTGATCATCCACTGTTGCCATTTCTTGCCACCATTCTGCCCATTCACGACGTTTGGAATGGTCAAGAGGCTTTAGTTCTTGAGCCAATTGCACCTTGTAAGCGTGTAAATGCAAGTCTTTATGCATAATGTTCATCAACGACGAGCGTGAGAGGTGCAATTGTTGGGCACGACGACGAGTTGAGGTGGACGGCTCTTCAGCCACACTATCGCGAACAGCAGCAATATTTTCTGCAGTACGAGCTGTATGAGCATGCACTGGTGTTCTCACATCTTCTACAGACCCGGTTTGCTCGAATTTTTCCACGATTTTTGCGATTGTAGGCACATTTGGACGATCAAATTGACCAAAAAAATCACGAAGTGCACGATATGCATTTTGATTTGAACGCCCATTTTCATAATAAGTCTGGATAACTTTAACACGTTGTTGGATTGTGTATCTCTCCATGGTTCAAATTGAGTAAGTCTGAAATAGAGAAATGTCAAATAAAATTCGGAAAAAACTTGGCGTTTAGGTGTGGTTCACATTCAACATCGGCCCTTACAATTTAACCACCCTTTACTACCAAATATGTAATTTTTTGAAAATTAAATTGATCATAAGATACAGAAATTTTTTTTGACATTTACAAAAAATTTAAAA
Organism: Delia radicum; assembly: GCA_021234595.1. NCBI lineage: Eukaryota > Metazoa > Arthropoda > Insecta > Diptera > Anthomyiidae > Delia > Delia radicum. The sequence continues at coordinate 193,453,091 of CM037853.1, forward strand.
ATATTTAAAACTAAAAATTCAAAACATCCGACAGGTTTATGCGAAATTTTCTAACTTAAAACACAAGTTTTTAAAATCGGTTAAGAATCGTGGTCTGATATGTTATTGGCTCGACAAACGTTTTTCTGAAAGGTTATTGGTAGTTCTTTAAACTACTTTAAATGAAGTCTGAACTGATCCGGTTTTCGAGAAATCTTAAACATGGTTTAAAAATATAAAAAAGCAACCAAATGTAAAAGCTATATAAGAGGAGTTGATCCGCCCTAATACGAATAATATATTTTGAAAGTCAAATGAAGCGTATTGAAGTCCTCCAACTATCACAAAGTGCTCTCAGCATCGTCTTACCCATAGGTGGGAAAATTATATTTTGTGTCACTTTGCTAGTGTAATTTTTTTTTAATTTTATTAAGCTTTATAGACCAATGCTAAATTTTTTGGGCTTAAACGCGTATTCAGAAAATTTTTAATATTCTAAAACCAGACAAAGGGAATACGAACTATATTGGGTAATTAAACCGGGCTGGCTCCTAATATGGGAATGCAAAATGTGCATGTTTAAATTTTGTAAGGTAAAAATAAAATGTAAAATGTTTGCAGACTTTGCAGTGATTCAGAGTCTAAGTAATTCAAGAGTAATATATGACAAATTTCGAGAAGATTGGAAAACATTAAGTTTATAGGTTGCACAATTTGAACACTTTTGCAAAATTATGATAACTCAATGTTAGTTACTTTTATCATTAAATATTAAATATTACCTTAATTAAAATCAAAATTTGAATCCAAATCTGTAGGTGCCCGAATGGGTCTTTTCCATCTAACCGGTTTGGTTTATCTTTTTTTAGTCGTATTTGCATTATCAACCTGAAGCATAACTAAAAAAGTCTGTAAAATCAGCAACATTTTTTTCTGGCAGGATCCCTGCAGAAAAATTGCTAATATCAGCAAAAAAATTTGCAAAATTCAGCAAAAATTTTTGCTAAATTTACATTTTGTTTGCTGATATTAAGTTAAGCACTTGTAAATAAACTACTAGAAGAACAGTTGTTCAGACGCTTTACCAGAGTTTAAAAAGGACGTTTTGCCAGTATTTGTGTTATACTAATTTCAGTGGTCTACAGAAAAAATCAAAGGAAAAGAATTGGCTCAGACCACTCTGTCAAAGCTGGAAAATTAGTCAGAAATTATCAACGGCTCCAAAGTCTAACCACTGGTTAAGCTTTTATTTTATAAAAATGATGATGATTTGTTTAAAAAAAAGTTTGTAGACGGAAGGGTCCTAGTTCAAGCCCGATTTCAAACATTTTTTTTTGGGGTTCTTTTATACATTTTAATATATTTTTTCCATATAAAATTGATTGTTTTGTTTCTCGAAAAGCGTTTTCAACACCAACTTTTTTATTTCCCCAGAGTTTATAAGTTGTTTCCATCAAACCTTATGCCAGTGCTGAGATATTTGAGCAGCTTACTTTTACCCAGCAGTTATTATTTATTACGTTTCAAGCTATCAAGCATTATATGTCTCGGTAGCTCAGTGGTTAGAGCTGTCGGCTGCCAATCTGGTGGTCAGTGTTCAAATCCCGGTAGGACCGGTAGGACAAATTTTTACACCACCTATTTCAAGGTTTTACCTACATTTTTCCGACGCTGGAAATTTTGTATCTAAAGTGCTTGTCTAACATTTTTTAAACAGACGCACCTTTTGTCTAATGATATGTTCCTTGTAAGTAGTGGTCCGTTTGTCTTTTTCTGACTGTGTAGAATTAATTATACTAGTCGACGCCCAAAAAAAACTGGTTTTAAAATATATATTTTTCAGTAGACCTATGTACTCTAAATGCAAATCTGGCAAAAAAAGTCCACATACGAAGTTTTTAAAATATCGCGATTTTTATATTTACATCACTCTTCCCATTTTTTCAAATAGTGCGATAAATTTTTTGAAATTGTATTCCAAATTATGAAATATTTTTAAGAACATAAATATACTTTAATTTGAGTAATATCATGTCAGCGGTTGTGTCAGGATATGACATTGGTATTTCAAAGAAGTTTAAAATTGTGATTTATCCTTAAAAATTTTATGCATGTTTGAAATTTTATCATTATGCATGAACTCGATATTCCAATAAACAAATTTTTCTATCAAAAAGGCAAATCCATTGGAAATATCCTGAAATACTTAGAAAAGAACATGCTGCAAATACCAAAGTAAAAAAAAAACTTTCATAAAAAATATATTATTGATATTACTACTGAAGACTTCGCCACTTTTTGCAGAACCTGTCTTTTTCTTTTCTCATTTGTATTTATTTTATTTTTATATTGTATAAAAATTTATTTCAAATTTTCTAAAGATTTCACTATATTTTCAATGGATTTGGAATTTTAATTCAAAAAGGAGTTTAGCGGAATATTAAGTTTACGCATAGTGATAAAATTCAAAATACATAAAATTTAAAAGCATAAAACTAAACATACAAAATATCCAATTTCATTGCAAAACCGTTAGAATATCCTGAAAGAAATATGATTATACTCAAATGAATGATAATTTTGAGTAGATTTATACTCTTAAAAAACATTGCATACTTTTGCGGTTAAGTTTTGAAAAATTAAGCAAAATTTACAAAAATGTGCTAAATGACGTAAACATTAGAACAGCGATATTTCAAAAACTGCAAATGAGAAAAATATTTAGCACATCCCAGCAAAACTTTGGTAATTGGTGCGATAAAGTAATGCATTACTTTGTAATGTGTACTCCTTACCTGTATCATTATTTTCCAACAAGAAGAAATGAGTTACCGATAATTGAACACTCATGGATTACTTTGTAATGATACCTTATTACATTTCACATTACTTCAAAACATAAAATAATGACTTACCGATCATCAATTACATAATGCATGAATTATAAACGTAAAGTAATTATTAATATATATTTTTGAAAATCTAATTATAGACACATTACTTTGTAATTTTTTGTAAGCGTGAGGGTAAGGTGAATACTTTTGATATCACGAACGAAAACACGTAACACAATAACTCATTTACATTTTAAGCAATAAAATATTATGTGTATCGATAGCTCAGTTTTTAGAGTTCTCGCCTAACTAGTTATTAAGTACCAGAGACCCCAGGTTCGAATCCCAGCATGACCACGTTATTTATTTTTTATGAACATCTATTTATAGACACATTACTTTTTCTAACCATATAAGTAACCAGTTAATTTACCCCTACAAGGTAATGAGTTCACCCATTACTTTTAGGCTCATCGCCTGTAAAATTCATTAGTGAAGTAACGTGTAAAGTAATGCGATACATTACTTTACCCATGATTTGGTAACGTGTGGTTTGCTGGAATATGAATTCAGCGTACCTAAGTCTATTAAAAAACATGTATTTCAAATTTGTCGAGTAGTGTTAATAACACAGTGCAGCATTTTTAAGGTCATCGTTTGGTTCCTCCTTCATACCCGTTTTTTTTGAAGTGTATATCGAAACTAAAAAAAATCCGCAAAGGACTTGGCCAGATTACATCGAAATTTTTTTTTTGGACACCCTAAGTTTTTGCACCCAAACATGATTTTTTTAAAAAAGGAAAATTTTTATGGAATCCATATATCATAAACCGTTCGGAATTTTGTTTTTATGTCTTTGGCAAAGTTGTAGATCCAAACCAAAGCAAAAAAATTCTCATATGGACCGACCCAAAAAAATTGCATCCACTGCATCAAAATTGCAAAAAATTGGGAAAAAATGCTATTTTTTTATGATTTTTTCATGGTTTTGTCCTGAAATGGCTTAAATACTGGGAATTTAAGAAATCTTTCTTCAGCTAAATTATATCTAACAACAATATAAACAACTCTCTAGTACATGTCATCTCAATACGAACATTCCTTAACCCTAGAAAGCACATCTTTTTGCTCACACTTATTTTGCATAGCCAATGTTTGTCGTTTCGACAAAGAAAGACTATATAGGTTAATGCCGTTTTTGTTGTTACTTGTTTTCAAATTTACTATTTAAACATTTTATTGTTGTAATGCTGATATGTTTTTGAAAAAATGAATATATTTATTTTATTAATAAAAAGTAATTATTTTATAACGCAATTAACAATTTCATATTTTTTTTTTTATTTTTTGTTTAAGTTTTTTTGTTTATTTATACAAATGCAAAACATGTGTATTATTAACTGCCGATGATTTTATTCTGCTACGATTTTACCCGAAAAAAGTATAGTAACTTATGGTAAAATGAGAAACACAATTACTTTCTTATCACGCTCTCATTTACCGAATTTTTGTTAATAAAAACGCTTTTTGGTAAGATGGAGTCAAAGCGGGTTCGCGAGGTAACGTTTGTCGAACAGAACTAAAATAAGAAAATATATAATTTTAACAGAATAAATAAATAACGTACCATTGCTACTCACGCCTGTTAAGGTTTAAATATTTTTGGTGGTGGTTAAAGGTCATGATCTGACTCTGCACTACTACAAGAAGAAAGAGGATCCAAAGGCACATCTCTAAATCCAGTGTCTCCTGGGTCTTCCATATCACCATCCTCACACAGGCACACCTTGTGGCTCCACCAACAAACCTCTGCAAGCATTGCGTCCAGCTTCTTGCCTTTGAATCTTTTTTCCATTGGCATTGTGACCTGGTGGAATCGCTCCCCTTGCTCATCTGATTCGGTGGGCAATTGTTTTAAAAAAACATTAATATGATGATGCAAAAAATGCAATTTCAGCGTCATCGATACATTTATATTTTCAAAATATTGCAGCATTGTTGCCACTAATTTCTTTGCTTTATCTGGCTCTGCTCGATCCTTTCCTAAAACATTCTGAATTACAGCTTTGAGAGCGTCCCATGCGTTTCGGAGATTAAAATTTACATTTGTAAGCACATCTGTAAATGTATCGTTTTTCATTAACTTCCTGATATCTGTGCCATTCAGGACACCTGTTCAATGTAAACAAATTTATTACAAACGATTAAGATAGGTATAGATAAAGCGGGACCCGCGAAATCAGATATAAAATAATTAAAATTACATAATTACCAGCTTTAATTTTTGCATCGCTGAGTACTGCGTGCTAGTCTGATTGTCAAGTGTGTTTTATCTTCGTGTTGCACTTTGCAGGTAGAACTGGGTTTTTACAACACCCTTTTTTAAAAACTTCTTAAAAAATGTTTCTGAATGGGTGTAATTGTCAAGTGTATTTTATCTTCGTGTTGCACTTTGCAGGTAGAACTGGGTTTTTACAACACCCTTTTTAAAAACTTCTTAAAAAATGTTTCTGAGTGGGTGTGATTGTCATGTGTGTTTTATCTTCGTGTTGCGGTTTTTAGGTGGAACTGGGTTTTTACAACACCTCATCTTCCTAAACAGGATTTTAAAATTGGATTTTAAAGTTTGGCTATTTCCATATTATCATAAAAAATAGCATTTTTTCCCAATTTTTTGCAATTTTGATGCAGTGGATGCAATTTTTTTTGGGTCGGTCCATATGAGAATTTTTTTGCTTTGGTTTGGATCTACAACTTTGCCAAAGACATAAAAACAAAATTCCGAACGGTTTATGATATATGGATTCCATAAAAATTTTCCTTTTTTAAAAAAATCATGTTTGGGTGCAAAAACTTAGGGTGTCCAAAAAAAAATTTCGATGTAATCTGGCCAAGTCCTTTGCGGATTTTTTTTAGTTTCGATATACACTTCAAAAAAAACCGGGTACGAAAGAGGAACCAATTTATGTGTTGCACTGTGTAATGTTGAAGATTTGTAGATTTCCACTAAAATTATTTTTTTTTTGCCAATAGTACAATTATTGTAAAATTTGATCCTAAACTTTGTAAATTTTTTGAAATGCAGAAAATGAATAACTTTAAAATATAAGTGCAAGAAAAATGCATAACTTTTTTGGAATATCGAAACATAGTGTTATTTACTTTAAAGGAGAGACCATAAGACTTATGAATTAAATAAAAAAAAAAAAAAAAATCACAAAAAGATTTATTTTTTTTACAGTTTCTCCACAGACTTTTTTTACAGCCTCCACAATAGTCGGAGCTTTAACAAAAAACCTATTAATCATTAATTTTGCTTCATTATTGTCTTCTTAATCAAACACGTCTGTAAACAAAATATTGTTTAATAAATCTTAATTTTTTGATTTTTTCGAATAACTGTTAACACTTATTTTGATTTTTTTTAAATTAACCTATACACAAATATACTGGTTAATGCTTATATTTATTCTTCACATATGACCAATAGGATGTCAGATTTGTCATTATTTTGGAAAATGTTAAAACGGCCGAAACAGGCGAATTTTGTAAAAAAAGTGTATTATTCTTATAAATTCCCAAAATTCGAAGTTTTGAAAAAGATTATTTTTATTATTCTGATATGGAATTTTGACTTCATCGGATATCATTAACCCACCTATAATCCAAAATGACCCACGAATTTGATTAAAATCGATTTCTTACATTTGGAAACATTTATAATAAATCAACAAATCAATACTTTAAATAGCATTAGGATGCTAAGAGCGGATTTATAAGAACAGTTATTTGATAGTACCACCTAAAAAATTACTGTTATTTTTGTGTGTTTTAAAGAGGAACTGAAACATTTAGGATATTTGTGCCCCATTTTGGGTTCCTCGAAATTCATACTGAAACGTTTACGATTTTTGTGCACCATTTTGGGTCCCTTGACGTAAACCATTTTATAAACAAATTTGATTAAGCCGACTTATACTTTTTGAGTTATAGGCGCTCAAAGTTGAAAATGTTTTTCGTAATGGGATTGTTTACTCTTTGTAGGAAGTATCTTTGTTTTATATTAAATTCTTCTCCGATTTTCATAAAATTTTGCATGTTATTGTAGTTTTAGTTGCTGTTTTTATATCTGATTTCAGATTTATAAAATTCGGAACTACTGATGAAATAAGTGCATCGTTCTGAATACTAAAACTTCAAAAAAAAAAAAATGCATAATTAAACATTTTCTTTTCTTAAATATCAATTAGAATTATTTTTGAATAACCTTAAATTATGTCTGAAATAACAAGTATATTCAATTAAATATAATATAAAAAAATTGGGTTTCTTTACAAACATTAAAAAAATCCCATTCAAATACGTGTGTTTTTAGTCTCAAAATGCTTTGAAGGTTTACTACATTATTATATACCTGTACTATTCATTCAATTGCAATTTAACCTGAAAATACAGTTGGCTCGTGAGCAGAATTTCGCGTGAATCACGAGTGAGAGCGAAACACGAGAACAAACTGAAAAGCTATTTACAACAAATATGTAATTCGCGTTCAATGTTTCCCGTTTACAATTACAATATTTAATTGTTGACAACTATTTGTCCATCTTCTGCATCCTTTCCTATTCACAATTTTAAAAATGTGTTGGGATATATTTTGTCAGAAATTAAAAAAATAATAATAAATTATTTAAAACAGGCACGTAACATTAAAAAAAAAATTGTTTGTTTGCCGAATATTTCTTTTTTAATTTTTTTCTGACAAACTAAAGCACAGCTAAAGCCCGTATTTATAACGCTACACCTGATTTTTAAAATGTACAGCCTTAAATTAAAGCACTGGCAAAGTGGTGTGTTTTTGTATGACTTGTCGCTCAAAAAATACGCCTAAACGAGTGATAAAAATGACTTTGGGGTTGTGTATCACGAATGTCACTTTGTAATGAGTGAAAACGTAAGAGTTGTCATTTTCGTTCTCTTTTTTCGGTTTCTATATTGCGATTTGAAACGTCACAAACGTCAAAAAAAGGTAAATATGCATTTTGTACTCAAAACACGTTGTTTTTATTTGTTTTGTTTGACAATTTTAGCTTAAAGAAGACGAATTCAGTGCAATTTGAAAAACTGACATGGCCAATGAAAGAATTTCCACACCTGGCAACGGGAACACCGACATTTGGGGGCAGCAGAGCAGCACTGGAGAACACCTGGGACACTGTTGCTCAAATTTTTTTCACAGCAATTACGCAAATGCTGATCGGTGGGGAAGAGTTGGAAAATATTTTAATGACTTATATAAATTAATTGATTTTTCATTAACTTCTACAATTATAAAACGTAACATAATAATTTATTTAAACACCTAAAACAAAAAAACTGTTTGCTTACTTATATTTGTTTAGTTTTCTACATATGTACATTTTTTTTATGTTCACATTGTATAGTCTGTAAGGATGTAATGCATAGACTTGAATAAATAAATAATAAATAAATAATAATAAAAACTAAAAAAAAAAATAAAAAAAAATTGAAATAGAGTTATGCCACTAAAATTCTCTAAGCCAAAGGTGTTATTCAAATAATTTTTTAATAATTTCTTCATTATCACTGGTACTGGAATCGCTATCAAATCCCATAGCAATTGACCCAAACATTTTTATTTGTGAATTTGTTTTGTTTTTTTATTACACAAATTTAATTTTTAGAACACTTTAATTATTTTAAAATGAATACAATATTTTTCCAAACAAATAACAGCTGTTTTTGTTTATATTTCATTTACACTGTTGGGTTGCCATCTACCAACAAAAAATGTGTTATTTGTATATGAAAAAAGCTAACAAAAACCGAAAACAATATCATGGCAATCTCTACTGTTTGACATAACATAAAGCTTTACGTACGTAAGTCAGACGAACGAATTATAAAAACTCATTTCCTTACGTATTCGTTCGTTTGGCACACATTCGTCTGAAATCAACACGTATTGTAAAAAGAGGCCGTTATTGCTTTTAAATTATTGATTTTAAAAATGTAAAATACTTTGTTGAAACACATAAATAGTAAAATTTGCGGTTTTTTTATGTTTGTGAAAAATCTTTTTTAGACCATTTTTTTTTTTTGATTTTTCAGCGTTGGCACGCTACTTCTAACAAACGTTGTGCCAGTGCTGATAAACTAGCACCACCAACGGTTAGCCAGCTGTTATTACGTATTTACGTTTTAAGCTATCACGTATTATGTGTCTCATAACCTCAGTGGGTAAAGCCTTGGCTGCCAATCTGGTGGTCAGGGTTCGAGTACTTGCATGACGAACAAAATTTCAATTTATTTAAAAGTTGGATTGGACAAAACATTTTTAATTTAAAAAAAAAATAATGTTTTTTAGAAAATATGTAACAAATATTCGTTGAATATTGCCCTCCATACGATATATGATTTAAGCAATCGATTTTTGAAGCAGTACACAGTAAAAAAAAATATGAGAGAAACAATAATTAAAAAAACAATTATATTATATGTCAAAAATTTTAACAAAAAAATGAATATCTGCAGAGTTTTATGTAAAAAAATTATAAAATATTCATATTATTACTTTCAATCGTAATAATGTAGGCATGAAATGTGATTTTACTGAAATCACTGCTCTTTATAAGCGCTGAAATCCGGGCTTATTTTGGCCAAAAGTAATGATTCCAAGCGGGAGTTCGCCATATAAAAATCATGGCATATGTAAGCAAGTTTGTAAGGGATTATTTTTGGCTTATTCCCTTATAAACCTGTTTGCATGTAAGCAGCGTTTTTTCCTGGGTAATTACACTGATATAAATTTCTGCTTTATATTAATGTGATCCAGCATTAATACAATGAATTTTTAAATATTAAAAATTCCCCAAAGAAATTAATGAAGTATTTTCATTATATGAATTTTAATGAAAAAAAATATTTTCCCTGTTTCGTATTTATTTATGTATTTAGATTTTTTTTACTTTTCTATTTTTATTGACATGTCTCTGAAAGCGACTTAGGGCCGTTATTACAACTTGCCTTTAAAGTAAATGTTAGTAAAAAGTAACTTTAGCTAAAATGAGGAATAAAGTGAGCTATAATGTTTTTCGTTATTACAACTTCCCAATAAAATAAAATTAATATTTTTGATAATGTGGCAGCACCAAACTAAACACCGATTATTGGTTTATGAATTGGTTTATAAAAATACGTAGTGGCAACGTACTTTTATTTATTTGTTTACAAACAAACAATAATTTGTGAAATTCGGTTGTGAAATTCGGTATTTTCTTCTTCTTCTTTATAGATTAGAAAATGTGGCAACTTTAAACACATAAACCTTACGTTTAAAGTTAAATGCAACAATATCTTCCCATTAGCTTATCGGTCACTTTTAGCTTAAAGTATATTTGTAATAACGAAAAACTAATAATCTGTCAGATAACATCCGAACTTTAGCTATTGGCAAGTTGTAATAATGGCCCTTAGACCCGCAACCATGGTTGGTGCACCAACATGTAAGCAGACGCGGTACTGCTACCAATTGACCTAAATAACCAAACAAAATGATGTGCTTATTTAGACTTTTTGCAATAGTTGAAGCGCCTGCTAATTAAATTTGATGGAACTAAATGTTTGGTGTTCAAAAAAATGTCTATATAAAAATGATTGCATATTTTAAGGAGCAATCAAAACATTTTATGAGATTTTCATTTACTCAACGCATTTTTCATTAATTTAATGAAAATTATTCATGCAACCAATGAAACCAACTTAATGGATAATATTCTTTAATAGTATGAAGGAAAATTCTATCAAGGTACAGTTGTATGCTTCCAAAATAGCGTTTGTATACAATAAAGCAATTAGGGAAGGTATTTTGTTGTGCTTTGAAGCAGTGAATAATGCATACAATGAATGCCTATAGTGAAGCATTACTGTTGTCAATACCCAAAAAAAGAAGCACTTCTCATTGCCTACTAAGGCGTGCATTTATTGCTTCTTAAAGAACATACCAAGTGGGACATTGCGAACAAAAATCATGAATTCTTTATTTTCCTTGGAAGCGCTCGGTGGGTAAATAATGCCTTCCAGAACTGCTTCTTGGCAGGCACTATTTTTTACTGGGTACGTGTACTGGGTATTGGAATATATAAGAATTACAATATTTAACGAATATTTTCTCCACTTTCTGGATGGATAAAAAAACATCAAAACTTTTCTATAAATAAAATTTTTGGGCGATTTTTTGATAAATTGAGTTTCGTATTACCCTAAAAACTTGGAACTTGTGCTAAATTTTTTTTAAATATTATTTTTTTCTTAAAATTCTCCATTAAATAATATATGGATACAGTCAAATTTCTTGCATTTGCCGACATCAGTTAAATAATATTAAGTAATAAACTAAATAAACTAAAAACGCAAAATTTGTCAATATTTAGTTTCACCTACTTCGCCCATTTTTTGGGCAACATTTAATAAGTTGTTCCGTTTTTCTTTTCTCTCTTATAGGAAAACAAATACTGTTACTTTGGCATTGGTGCGATATAATTTTTCCTGTAGCGGGGCAGTTGGCGTAGAAAGCAACATATGTATGCGTAGGCAGGCCGACGCTTAATAAAATAAAAAATGTTACACAAGTAAATAACTCCAAAATGTAATTGAAAACCCCCAGATCTGACGCTACCACACAACCACAGCTAAAAAAAATATATGCAAACATTCATACCATCACGTTTCTTTTGACATCTGTACGAAACATCCCACTGAATGCCAGAATTTGAATGCAATTGTTAATTCTAAGTCTACTGACTGATGGTGCAATTAGTTTATTATACTTTTTTTCCTTCTTCATTTTCATTTTTGACTTGCCATTCAAACGTCCTATAAAACAAACTATATAGTATAGTTTGGTGCTGAAGTAATTGTGAAAATAAAATTAAAACATTTATATAATAAAAGAGAGTACAAACACTCACGGAACTTAAATGAAATGCAACATCTTATGCTGTGTAATCTGATGTTGCGCTTAGCTAAATAATATGAAAATATTAAATATGAGTGTTCCTTCAGTGTAGGTAAAAAAAGGATTTAACATTTAAAGGATGCCTTTTTTTGCGGAACCGTTTTTGTGGAGTAATAACACAAAAACGGTTCTGCCAAAAAGACATCCTTTAAATGTTTTAATTCTCTTATTACCTACACTTTTATAAATAAAAATTATAAAATTTCTTCCAACCGAATTGATTCGGTTGCTGCAACCTCGTAAATTCGGTTGTCGCAACTGAATTCAGTTGTCACAACCGAACTCAATTGACACACGATTCGGTTAAAACAACCGAATTTAGTTGTGACAACCTAATTTGCGAGGTTGCAGCAACCGAATCAAGTCGGTTGGATGAAGTTCTTTCGAGACAACCGAATTTGTTATGTGAGTGTAAAAAGTGCAAAAAATATATTTTAAGTGTGAACAAAATTTAAGATTTTTGAATGAGCAACTACTTTGAATACAATTGTTTTTATACTATCAAAAGTTATTTTGTGTCATAGAAACTTTCTATGTTTTAACAAACTAAACATTTTTCTATTGAAAAAATTTTTAAACCTAATGGGTTTTCTGTAACAAATCGAATTCCTCGGAACTAGTTTCGAATTTTTTTATATAATACGAAACTGAATTTTTTAAAAATTGGCCAATATTTTTTATCCATATAGAAAGTTTCATCGTGTATTAGCTCGTATTAGTTTTGGTGAAAAAATTCGTTGAATATTGTCGCTCATACATATTAAATTTTTTCATGTAACAGACGTAGGCGTATGAGCTATTTTATTATATGTATTATTTATTGATCATACGCCTTCGTGCCAACTACACAGCTGTTACATAGAAGTATTAAAATAATTATATTGATCTTAACATTAGAAAAAGAATTTACTGTGATATTTTTATTTATTTTTCGGAATTATTTTTATTTTTTTATACATACGCTTGATTTTGTCGTTCATTTTATGTTTGCTAAGAAACTAGTATTGTTTAATAATAAAAAAAAATGTTAAATTGACAGAGAAGATTATATACCAATAAAATATTCATCCCAGAAGATGTTGGAAAAAATACCGACGAAACGTAGGATGGACCTTTAAATGAAACAATCTTTTATTTTATATAATAAACTGGACCCTAAAAGCACGTTTTTAGACAAATCTAAACACAACAATTAAGAATTTAAAATAGAAAAAGGTCGATAAAAAACATTTTTAGAATATTCAAATAATGTTTTCATCAAAACTAATACGAGCAGGCGCGGATCCAGGGAGGGATTTTGCTTTTTAAATTCTTATTTGTTTTTTAGATTTCTCTAAGACAGGCCTTTACAGGCCCAGTTTATGATATTAAATAACAGATAATTTCATTTAATTTTCTATCCGATGTTTCGTTGATGTTTTACGACTTCGATTAAGATAATAATAAAATGTTTTAAAAACGTTCAATAATTTATAGATTTGGAAGTTTTTTAATTAAAATAAATATATCACAACTAGGGATATCGAAATTTTTGATTAGTGCGGAATCATTGTGCTAAATCCGATTTTAAATACCAATTTTATTCTTAATGTTTTATAGAAAAACATTCTCTAAATAAGCAAAATGTTTCTTTTAGTAAAGTTTATTGAGAGTTTTAAAAATATTTTCAAAAAATGCAGCAAATTATGAGATTTTGAAAACATTTTTTTCTGACAAATATTAAAGCAAAAATACTGAAATGCTCAAATTAAACTCTGAAGTTTGTTTTATTGCTTAGAAAGCCATTTTTACATAAGAATCATTCCATATAAAACCATCAAAAAATATCCAATTTCCCACCTTTACCACTTTCAATTTTACCCATACTTATCTTACAAATTTTGGGTAGTTAGCTCTAACGGTTGTGGAAATATCGCGTTTTTATATATGAAAAAAAAACAAAAATTTAACAAAAGTAGTCGTACTTAATCGTGCATATCTTTGTAACGGCTAAAACTACGTGATTTATTGATACCTCATTTTAAAGCCACGGTTGTCGTGCTTTAAATAAAATAAACAAAAGATAAAATAAAATGCATTTTTTTGCTAATTTTCCGCGGTTTAAATCGCCGTATTAAAAAAAATCTTTTTTTTTTTTTTTTAATTTCAAAAAAAAATATGTTAATTATAGGTTATTCCACTATGATCTTACGGGATTTAGATAAAATTCTAAAAAAAATCATAAGGTACTAACCATAGTAGAAAAAAATTTTTACATAAAAACAATACATTATTGAAAAAAATAAATATAGAAATTTTGCAAAAGTAGTTGCACATAATTCTTATTTATACCTCATTTATTTTGGTTTTACCGTTTTTTTAATGGTTTTTTTAATTCACATCCGTGTTTCAAGCAGCTGTTTTTCCAAAAAACTGATTTTCTAAAATTAAAAAAAAAAAAAAAAATATGTTAAATATAAATTATTCTTCTATACCGTCACCAAATCCCTATATGTTACTCCTGCATCTTTCGGAATTATCGGCTTTTTAGTTAAGTTTTTTCAAATGTTTTATTAGGATACCGTAACCTCTGCACGGAGGGATTTCGACACGACATTGGGAAGTAATTTATAATTATAATATATATTTTTATAAAAATTAAAAAAAAAACTGTTTTTTGAAATACAGCTTTTTGAACCGCTGTTTTTAAAAACAATTCATTTTACCGAGCAGACGTAAATAATTAGTGTATACTAGTTTTAAAATGCGGTATCAATGATTCTCGTAGCTTGAGCCGTTAAAAATATAGGAAATATTATGTACAACTTTTTTAAAATTTTCGAAAATTTTTAAAGACATTTAAAGATCCGCTGCGATTAGCTGTCGTACATTTGGACGAGGTTATAGTTATACGATGTACATCTTCTGTACCACGGTTGGTTGAAATCAGAAGGGGTGGAGGAAATCTAGTAGTTGATTTTAAATGTTTTCAGTCATAACACAAATTGTAATAAGTTTGTCTTTTTTAGTTTGACTTTAAATCTTGAAGAAATTTTTACTAAAAATTCCAAATTTGATGCGTAGTTTTGGACAAATAATTTTAAATATCATGCGTTTTTCACCAAAATCCCGATTTTTCGTAATCCCGCTTTTTGATCAAAAGCAGTTGGTCAAAAAAAGCCTTCCGAAATTTAATTTTTACAATCATTTAAAAAAATATATATATTTTTAAATATCTACAAAAGTTCGATATAATTTTTTTTCCAAAACTCTACAAAATTTGCAAAAAATGGCATGCTGTAGCAAGGCTACAAAAAAATGTAATTCTTAGAGTTTAATAGACTGAAAACATGTCGACTCAATCACTCTTCGGATCGACCATCTCCGATTTCAATAAAATTTACCATAACTGTTATACTCGAAAATAAATCGACGAAACATAAAGTTTAGATTTCGCACCATTTCGGTTTCCGAAATATGATGTCCTGAAAATTGCAAAAAAACGATAAAGTTTGACTACACTCAAAACAGTTTGTAGTTTAAATAAAGTGAAAATGAAATTTAAAATAAATGATAAATCACTCGAAATCCGGGCTACTTACAAATCAAATGTTTGTTGTTATCTATTTTTAAATAATGTTTAAGAAACTAATGTTTAAATAACTAAATAGACGAAACGGACCATTTCGGTTTCAGAAATATCAAGTCATGAAAATTGCAAAAATACGATCAAATTTAAATAAAGTACACACAGAGAAATAAAGTGCCAACCGAATCGAAAAGTGTATTTTAATTGTAACAACTTATAAATTAAGTTAGTACAATGATATTTCTATTCGACTTCCGAATATTTTGGGTGTTGCAACTAAAGATTTGCTTAATTAACAGAACTTTGTTGATAAAACTAATGTTCAATTGTTCCAACAGACCGTAATTCGTAATAACCGATTTGGAGTCGTAGTGACCGAATTTTAGTTGGCAAATGGCTACATTTTTCTCTGTGTGTATCGTTAAAAAATTGACTATAACTTTTAAAATATACAAGAAACAAAATTCGTGTTGGAATTATTTTTTTGGTTAAAATATACTCTTTAAAATGGTATACATTTTGATTTTTTCATGAAGGGGTCAAATGACAAATGTTCTAATGCTCATGTCTCAAAATGCGCATTTTTTTTTGCTTCAAAAATATATGCTTATAACTGAGCTCTCTACATTTGAGTGAACAATTCAGGGTGATATATCTCTTGGTCTCTTAGTTATAGCCAAAATCGTGACAAAAGTATAAAAATCGCAATGGTTTGTAAGAGTTTAAGTACTGACATGGTATGCATACGGAACACATTAGAGATATAAATTACTGGAAGCAACTTGGGAAATACACAAGGCAAAAGGTGGTCTGAAAAGAGCTTTTCCAGTACCAAATAAATCAATTTTATATGAACAAAATATAAACTTTCCGACTACAAGCCTTTTAATCAAAACATCATAATTTTTTATAAAGTACATGCTTTACCAGTGGTTAGACTTTGAGCCGTTGGTAATTTCTGAATGGATAGCACTGGGAAAACACTTTTCCCAACGTCGGCTTAGTGCTCTCATCCAATTCTATGCCAATGATTTCTTCTGCAGACCACCGAAATAATTGTAAAACAAGTACTGACAGACCGCTTTTTGGAAACGCTGGTAAAGCATCTTTAACAATTTTCACGCTTTGGTTTATCGATGAGGATGCCAGTTTCTTCACTTTTTTTGGGAAAACACTTTTCCCAACGTTGGCATAGTGCTCTCATCCAATTATATGCCAATGGTTTCTTCTGTACACCACCAAAATAATTGTAAAATAAATACTGACAGAACGCTTTTTTTAAACGCTGGTAAAGCATCTTAAACAATTGTTTTGCCAGTAGTTTATTTACACTTCCTCGGTTAGCCAGTGGTATACTTTCTGACTGGGTACATAAAAAAAATGCATAGGAAAAACCGTGTATTAAATAGGAAAAAGCATACCTAGGACCATGTTTTTGGCTACAACTCAGAGAAAAATCGAGATACAGCCCAAATATAGAGGAGGGTTTAGGTATAATCATATATTTTTTTTTAACAATATGAAATAATGCGCATTTCGAGATATGGGCATTTGAACCCAAGACACAAAAAATACCGATACCGAACAAAATACCGTTACTGGAATAAAATCGAAATAAGCAATAAATTCTCAGCAAAGTCGTTATTCAAATCGGGTGACCAGTTTCCAAGATGGTTTATATTTTAAAGCAAAGGCAGAAAATTTTAGTTCTGTTTGTGTATTAAAACATTTAAAATGTGTAACATTGTATTTATTTTACTCATGTACCTTCGTATTTTCTAGTTTTAGGGAACAATTTATATAATTTATGAAATAATTCATATAATTTATTAAATATTTCATTCGGCTAATGAAAATATTTCATCAAAAACTGATTCATACAAAAACTAAGCTTTTTCGTGAGGTTGAATAAAATTTTCATTAACTTTGTGTAGAAAACTTCATTAGTTAGTGAACAGTTTCAATAAAACTCGTCCAAGTAAAATGTCTCTGTACATGTATGATTTTTTGTGTTTGGTATCGAATGAAAGGTATTTGTGATATAAATTAACATCTCCCGGTATGCCTGAATTTTTGTTATATTTATTAAAACACATCGTTTTAGGTGGGTTTAGTAAAAGTTAGTATAGTCGGTTCAGGTCCAAACTCACACTTGTTATTCTCTATTAAATGTTAGTGGGCAACTATTTTAGCTTTTTTCGATACTCGTACACGCTTTGGTCATCAATTCGGTTGGAAAAAATTTGTTAAATGAGCGTACTTCCATACAACATGTTGTAAATTTTGTATCTTTTCAAATGTTCATAACTGAAAAAAAAGGAGTGAATTTGCAAAAATCGTGTGATTGTAATCGTTATTTACAATAAAGTTCACAGAACTTGCGAATTTTGCATGAACAAAAGAATTCTGGACCAAAGGTTTTTTCTACAGTAAAAAATATTTCATAAAGTATTTACCTACGTGGAAAATCCGTTCAAATTCTAAGACTCATTTTAATACGTTAAGACCTTAGCAGTTTTCATAAAATCAATCATTCGGTACGAAAAATGAAAAATTTGTCACTCTGCATATTTTCCAAAAGATAAAATCTTCTAAAATTTGAATTTTGTATTTATTATTGAAGTTTATGTAAAATAAATTATATAATACACTGCGTTGCATAACTATAATTACAAAGGATTATTGCTATTTTTACAAAAAATTTGATTTTAAGAGTGTGATAACTTATATTGTAAAATTTAAGAGATTACTTAATTGATTTAAGAGAAAAATTGTGAAATTGTAAAAATATATTGTTAGTGTTTTATAACTATATATATTACGTAAAACGGTAAACAACAATGAATAGTAAATAAAGAAAAATTAAAGAATTATTTTTGTTTATTATAAAATTTTAATCAATTTGCAATAGCATGCCGCGTGATTCATATCTAAATGATTTTGAAAAAAAAAATTCCTAGCAAAATAAACATGTGGTTGTCACAAATATTGAAAATAATCCGAGTGCTTCTGGGAAAAATAAAACAGGCTGCCCGATAAAAGAGTTTTTTTATCGGGACCGGGGTATAATAATCACCTGTGCCAGCAACTCAATGAAGAGTCTAAATCAGATAATCGATGAATGTAAGGTAAATGTGTCCGAATCAGCCACAAGTAGGCTCTTAAAGCACTCGCCAAAAGCTGATATCTGTGGCAAGGTAGTCCCCGCCCAAAACTTCTCGGCTTGAATTCGACAAAAAGAAATTTACAAACCAACTGAAGAAAGGTAAGTCAATAATCGCTATTGTTTGTAGGACTGTTTAAACTCAAATTTCTTTTAAAGGTGATTTTTTTCTGATGACGAAAAGTTCAATCTTGATGGTCAAGATGGTTTTAACAGCTATTGGAGAGATCTAGGTAAGGAATCACGATATTTCCATTAAAGAAATTTCAAAGGTGGATCCTTAATGGTTTGGGTACTTTTTGTTTCGACGGTATGGTTGATTTGTCATTTCCAAGCAACAAAAAGAATTCTTCTGAGTACTTTACAGTATTAGAAAAGAAATTGGTGCCATTTATGGAAAATAGCTAGGAAGAAAAATTCATTATCCCACCAGACAATGCCTCAGTAAATGTAAGTTTTCAAACAATAGAATGGCTGTCATCAAAAAATACAAGAGAATTGGAATGGCCCGGATGTTCTGCGGATCAAAACCCCACTGAGAATAATCGGTGAGTATTAACCCGTCGAGTTTACGCAGTAAACCGTCATTATGAAAGCATTTTTCATCCAAAGGAAGCAATTATTGATTCATGAAGATCTAAAGCGGAAAAACTTTAAATCCATCTAGTACGTCTGATCAAATTTTTGAGTTGATTAAAAAAAGGAGGATTCACGCGCTATTAAAACTGCAGCTTTAAAATATTTTTCTTAAAGTTTGTGTAATTTTTATTAAATAGTTTTCAATTTATTTTTGATCAATGGTGATAATCTTTAGTTCTCATTTAGAGGGATAACTAGCTTATATGAATGTTTGATGTTTGCTTGGGATTGTCACTTCTTTCAAAACGTGTCCTGATGAAGGGATCATAGAAAATTCCCGAAATAGTTTTATCAACACATTCGTGATAGTGGTCAATTAATAAATTTGAAAACAAAAACTCAATAGATTATTTGTTATTACAATATCCTAATAAAGAAATATAGAGTGTGGGCTCGAACTTGAATAATTTTCATTTTTATTTTTCTTAAATATTTGTAAATTTTGATACATTAAGTTAAGTGTATTTATAGTTATGAAACACTAATTGATTTTGTTATTCCTTTTTAAATATTAAAATAAAAAATAAATTAACTGTTGTTTTGTTAAATATAATTTATTTTCCATTGGTTTAACATATTTACATTACAAAATTATAATGTGTAATTATGATTTTGCCACGTAGTGTATTCATGTTATAATTGCTTTTTGCTTTTTATAACGAGCTTTCAAACTCCGTATATTTACAAAAATAAAGCAAATCAAACATATTAGCTAGGTTGATACTAGTATTTCGATCAGGCTAAAGATCTCATTTGAACCAGAAGTTTTAAAAAAGCTAGAGTCTCCAGAATAGGCAGAACTGTAAAAAAAACAATTAATCATCAATTTTGCTTTACTTTTTATTCGTTATAATGTAGACATGAATGCGCGTACTGAAAGCCTTGAAATCACAGCATTTTATATGACCTAAACCCAGCGCTTATTTTTGCCAACATCATGGCATATGTAAGTACACTCAAAAAAAAAGTTTGTAAAGTCAGCAAAAAATTTTGCTGAGTCAGCAAAATTTTAGTCAGGAGGGTTCTTGCAAAAAAATGCTAATGTCAGCAAAATCTTTTGCTGAAAATCAGCGAGCTGATTTTTAGCCACAAAATTAGTAGATTCAGCAAAAGTTTTGCTAACACTTAGTAGATTAGAAATACAAAAGCCTTGCTAAAAATTTATAAATTTTTTGCTGAATTTTAGTAGACTGAAAAAACCGCAAAAAATTTGAACAAAAATTGTAATTTAGTTAATTTATTTGCTGAAAATCATAAAACATATTTTTGTGATTCTTTTAAAAATAATTTACAATAATTACGAAATATAAAAATTTTCATTTTCCCACTTTGACGACATGAATTAATTTAATATCTGAAAATATATAGAAATAAATATATATATGTATAACATAACATAACAAAAATTTTCTTTCAACTACTTACATCAATGGTTGTCTAAATGATGCTATCTTTTAAAGGACGCAACTGCCGAAGATAATTATAGAAACGAAACGAAAAAATAAACATAAACAAACGAAACGAAAAAAACAAACCTTTTTTTGCAATACGAAAAAGGAACCATAAAAATCTACTTAAGATGTGTGTCTTTGTCTTTCGCTTTACTCTGTCTACATGTCTGTATATGTTTGTTTGTTTGCAATTTGCCCACACTTGATTATTTATCTATAAACATTTAGTTTAGAAATACATATTAAATTTAAATATTTTATTTTGTCTTTTATATAATTAAAAGACAATTATTTTCACAAGCCGGTGACAACGCAAAATTTAAGTTGTTTTAATCATCAATTTTTTTTTATGTATGAAAAACAGATACAAAAATCTTCCATGGTTGATTTTTTTATATGTCTTATTAGAGTTGAACTTTTCAGTATCATTTTCCTCTTCTCTTCTACATCTTGACATGCCGGGACATCTGCTTCGTTCTTCATTCTCCGAATATCTTTCAATCTGGTTATCGTCCACACTATTAATGTGCTTATCAGCACAATTTTTTTTAGCAAAATTAATTAGTAAAACAGTATAATATTAGTAAAGCATTAGTATAAAACAGTTAAGTGCTGAATAAGTATAACAAAAATTTTAGCTGAAAACACGATTTTAGCAAAAAAATTTGTTAAAAAATGGTATACCTGATTTACAAGACGTTTTACTAACTTTTCTACTAACGTATTTTTTGAGTGTAGGTTTGTAAGGGATTATCTTATTTCTCCCTTACAAATCTATTTACCGGTAAGCACACATTTTGTGAACACCTTTATAAAAGTTCGTCTATGACATGATTATCTACTGGCCTATGATTTAAAACAACAACCATTTAAATCATTTTTTAACTCTTTATTTATTTTTTTACGATTTGATCATTTTTTAGTATTGTATATACAAAAAGCAATGCTGCTAATTAAAATTAGCTCAGTGTATGAATTTAAATAAAAACCTTTTTTTTCTATGAGATTGCCTAAATAAATACTACCACCGACCATACACCGAAACGGTCCTTCTAGTTACTAAACAATTTAAGTATAATTAAGTGCTATTAAAGACGAACGACTTCAGAATTTTGTTACATTATACTTTTCTAAGTTTAGTACAAGAGAAAAGTAATGCAACTCATCTGCAATTAGCCGTTGGCTTCTTTGTTTTTCAAGTTTTTTTTTTTCAAATTTCCTTACTTAACATAAAAGAATACTTTTTATATCTGCTCATTGTGTTTCCCCAAAGTAATCTACAATAAAATATCGCACTTCATAAATAATTTCAAGCAATTTACTCAAAATAGTAAAATTGTAAATGCCTTTAGGAATGACAAATACGAATTTAAGTGTATAAGCACAATACAAACTAAAATCGAAACGAAACGAAAAACGTCACGGAAATAGAAACAGCGGGCGGCAGAAGTTTTCAAACAAGAACAAATCAATATGTACGTGAAACTAGAACCCTTTATACACTGCGTTGCAAAACTATGATTATACATTAATTTCATTAAAGTAAAAAAAAAAGTAGAAGACTTTAACCGGCATAAATGTAAAAACAGTGTAAAATTAATAATATTTAACAAGAAAACATTTAATTTATTGAAAATGAAAATTATTCAAGTTCGAGGCCATACTCTATATTTCTTTATTAGGATATTGTCCTAACAAATAATCTATAGAGTTTTTTGTTTTCAAATTTATTATTTGACCCTTTCAGGAATGTGGTGATAGATCTATTTCGGGAATTTTCTAGGTTCCCATCATCAGAACACGTTTTGAAAGCGGTAACAATCCCATGCCAAACATCAAACATTCATATGAACTAGTTTACTCACTACATGAGAACTAATATACATATGAGTTTGAAGTTAAAGATTATAACCATTGATCAAAACACAATCACAATTAAAGGTAAAAAAAAACATAATTTTTATTTTTAATAAAAATTATAACAAACTTGCATTTAATTTATTTTTAATTTTGCTATTTCAAAAGGAATAACAAAATCTATTAGTGTTTCATAACCATAAATGCATTTAACTTGATATATAAAAATTTACAAAAACTTAAGAAAAATATTTAAAGCAGCAGTTTTAAAAATGCGTGAGGCCTTCTTTTTTTTAATCAACTCAAAAATTTGATCAGACACTGTCAAAAATTTGATCAGACACACTCAAAAATTTGATCAGACACACATCAATATCTGCTTCTTTTATATGAAAAAGACTATCATATTGACGGTTTTCGGCGTAAACTCGACGGTTTAATACTCCTAAAATATTCTTAATGAGATTCTGTTCCGTAGTTCATGACGACTTACGGCTTAAGTAGTCTTGCCGTTTCGTGCCGTAACGAATCAGCTATTTTGCTTTTGGTTTATGGATAGCGCATTTTTCAAAAAAGCACCTCACAAAAATCATGAACGAAAAAGCTGATTCGTCACGGAACGGAACGGCAAAACCAATGGAGCCTTTACATGAACAGACGCATTATCTTATTGGAAAATGTGTTCTTCTTAGTGGCTTTTCTTCAATAAATGGCACCAATTTATCTTCTAATGTAATGTATTCAGAAGAATTTATTCTGCACTCAAGAAAAAAAGAGCGTACCAAATATTAAGTAATTGGAACTATATTTTAAGATAATGGGGAATGATTTGGCAACAAAGATATTTTTTCGTAAAATTCTTAAAAACGACTGAAAACCATTTACTTCAATGGAGTAAATTTTGATTAAAATTTTGTAAATATTGTTTTAAATTTTATAAAACTTTTCCAAAATTTTGTATATTTTTGATTTAAATTAAGTATAAATTTTCCTTAAATGTAGTAAAAATATCTGAAAATCAAGTTAGTTTTTCTTAAATTTTAAAATGCATGAACTTGTTCTAATGCAAAAATTTTAAACCTTTTAGTTCATAAATTATATTAAAAAAAATGTTGTTTGTCTGTTAATTTATTTATTTAACTCTCAAAAGTTATAAACTTTCAAAACTTTAAGTGTTTAGGTTTGCCACCTACTAGTTAAGGAATCAATTTAATTTATCTCTTAAATTGCTATTAACGTTAATATTATTAATACAAATGTTTGGAATGTGAAATTTATTACTTAAGTTTTACTTGACAAAACTAAAACACTTATATAATATTTACTATATCAAATAAGAATTCTAAAGGTTTAAATATTTTTATTGAAAATATTTAGCAAGTTATAAACTTAAGTATTGAGAAGGTTAAATTGTTGAACTAAAACTACTTAATTTTAAATTTCTTAACTTCAATTTCAATAAATCCTTAAAATTTGAGATTTTTATTTAAAAGAAACACATTTTCTATCATTTTTAAGAACATTAACCTAATTCAATAAAGGAAATTTAAAGAAAATTGATTATTATTTTTGATTTCATAAAAAATTAATAAACAATTTTATTAATTTTAGAAAATGTTTATAAACAAAATTTAAGTAAGGTGTAAACTTAATTTTAGTTCATACTTTTTTTTGAGTGTAGTGATTGGAAATGCCAAATCAAACATTCCGTCGACACGAAAATCGCCTTAAACTATTAGGGAGACGTATATAAGGACCACGAAATGTCGTGGTTCCTTACGTAGGTCTCTCAAATAGATGTTAAAACTATCTGGACCATCAAGATTGAACTTTTTCTCATCAGAAAAAATCACATTTAAAAGATGTTAAAACTATCTGGACCATCAAGATTGAACTTTTTCTCATCAGAAATAATCACATTTAAAAGAAATTTACGTTTAAACAGTCCTAAAAATAACAGCGATTATTGACTGACCTTTCTTCAGTTGGTTTGCAAATTCCGTTTAGCGAATTCAAGTCTAGCAGTTTTGTGGCGGCGTAATAACTTTGGCACAGACATCAGCTTTTGGCGAGTAATTCTCTGGAAATCTTTAAAGAATCTACTTATGGTTGACTTAGACACATTTACCTTACATTCATCGATTATCTGATACACACAGAAAACAGTTTTGTAGTTGCAACCGAATTTTTTGCCAACCGAATCTTTGTGGTTACACGTACTCTCACTATTATTAAATTTTAATACAAATGACATTTATTTACAAATTTCGAATTTTTATTGTAACAATTGAATATTTTATGTTTATGGACAAAAACTTATTTTATTAATAACAAAAAATTATATGCCTTGAACTGGGCTCGAACTGGCGATCTCCCGTTTGTCAGGCAATTACTTTACCTAACCTTAAATATGTTTTTTTAAATTTCAACCTTGAATATTTTCTTGTTTCAAATTTAAATATTTGTCTAAAAATAGATTTGTGTGTACAATAGAAATTCGGTTGCTAATCTAAAGATTTTATTAGAGTTACCAAAAAATTCTATTATTCTAAAATTATTTTATTAATAAAAAATTCTTCTCCGCGAACTGAGTTTGAACCGACGACCTTCTGTTTGTCAGGCAATTACTTTACCTCTAGCCTAAACTCAATTAGATATTTTTTTTTGCAACTGTCTACCTTGAATATTTTTTTTTCTTCCAAGTTTAAATATTAATATCTAAAAATAGATTTGTATGTACAAAAGAAATTTGGTTGCTAATCTTAATATTTTATTAGAGTTTCCAAAACTATTAAAAAACTTTATATTAATTTAACATTGGTAACGAAAACTTATATTTTAGTTAGAGTTATTGTTTTTTTGCAGGCGAAACTAATATTCGATTTTAACTGCACTCAAAAAAAAAAGTTTGTAAAGTCAGCAAAAAATTTTGCTGAGTCAGCAAAATTTTAGTCAGGAGGGTGCTAGCAAAAAAATTGCTAATGTCAGCAAATCTTTTGCTGAAAATCAGCGAGCTGATTTTTAGCAACAAAATTAGTAGATTCAGCAAAAGTTTTGCTAACACTTAGTAGATTAGAAATAAAAAAGCGTTGGTAAAAATTAATAACTTTTTTGCTGAATTTTAGTAGACTGAAAAAAAACGCAAAAAACTTGTAAAAAAATTGTAATTTAGTTAATATATTTGCTGAAAATCATATAACGTATTTTTGTGATTCTTTTAAAAATAATTTACAATAACTACGAAATATAAAAATTTCATTTTCCCACATTGACGACATGAATTATTTTAATATCTGAAAATATATAGAAATAAATATATATATGTATAACATAACAAAAATTTTCTTTCAACTACTTACATCAATGGTTGTCTAAATGATGCTATCTTTTAAAGGACGCAACTGCCGAAGATAATTATAGAAACGAAAAGAAAAAATAAACAAAAACACACGAAACGAAAAAAACAACCCTTTTTTGCAATAAGAAAAAGGAACCATACTAAGATGTGTGTCTTTGTCTTTCGCTTTACTCTGTCTATATGTCTGTATATGTTTGCTTGCAATTTGACCACACTAGATTATTAATCTATTAACATTTATTATAGAAATACATATTAAATTTAAATATTTTCTTTTGTCTTTTATTTTATTAATAGACAATTATTTTCACAAGCCGGTGACAACGTAAAATTTAAGTTGTTTTAATCCTCAATTTTGTTTTATGTATGAAAAACAGATACAAAAGTCTTTCATGGTTGATTTTTTTATGTATCTTATTAGAGTTGTACTTTTTAGTATCATTTTCCTCTTCTCTACTACATCTTGACATGACGCGACATCTGCTTCATTCTGCGTATATCTTTCAATCTGGTTGTCGTCCACACTATTAATGTGCTTATCAGCACAATTTTTTTAGAAAAATTAATTAGTAAAACATTAGTATATTAGTAAAGCATTAGTATAAAACAGTTAAGTGCTGAATAAGTAAAACAAAAATTTTAGCTGAAAACACGATTTTAGCAAAAAAATTTGCTAAAAAATAGTATACCTGATTTACAAGACGTTTTACTAACTTTTGTACTAACTTATTTTTTTGAGTGTGCGAATATTTCATTCAAGGGATAAAATATCCGAAAAGTGGTTGGTTGTTGGTATTAAAGGTAATGTTGAGATAATATTTTTTCAATATTGATAAGGAAAACCAATAGGTTGAATTATGTGACTGTGCTTTGGTTAATTTTATATATTTTCTGTTTAAAACACAGTTTAATTATTCTGATGATAAATTTTAAGTACTTACAATTAAAATTATTGAATAATGATTAAATTTTGTTGGTTACAATGGAATTCCAACCAATTTATTCCCTGTGTGTAGAGACTCTTCATTGAGTTGCTGGCACAGTTGATTATTTTACGCCGCTCTCGATCAGAAAACTTTTTTCGGGCCGCCTGTTTTATTTTTATCATAAGCACTCGGATTATTTGCAAAATATGTGAAAACCACATGTGATGCGTTTCTTATTCTAGCAATTTCCCGAAAATTTAATCCACGTTTCCAATATGCTAAAATTATTCATTTTCCAATCTCACCATGTGTCTTTTTATTGCAAATTGATTAGAATTTCATAGTAAACCAAAATAAATCTTTAATTTTTCTTTTGTTTGCTATTCTTCTTCGTTTACCGTTACATGCAATTATAGTTATGAAACACCAACAAAATATTATTACAAAATATTTCTCTCAAATCAATTAAGTATTTTCTTTTTAATTTTGCACAATAAGAGATCAGTTATCACACTCTTAAAAAGAGTTAAACGTTTTAAAAATGTCTGTAATATTAGAGAAAATACCAAAAATCATTTGTTATTATAGTTTTGAAACCCATTGTATAGTTAAACTACCTTTTCAGTTTTCCTCCATCACGTCATAATTCCTTTTAAAAGGACTTTAAATTTTTCAAAAAAAAAAAATTAAATACCTTTACTTATATATAATATGTCATAAATATGGGTATTAAATAAAAGGTGGAGACATCTGCTTTTAAGAAAAAAAAATATTTTTTTTTATGATCAAACATTTAAAAAATTTTGATTATTTAACATTTTTTGCTAATTTTTAACACATTTCGTCGGCTTATTATTGGTTTGACCCACCGACCATTTTAGAAAAAAATGAGTTAGGAATGAATTGTATATAATGTAAATATCCTCTTTTTGATTTCGTTTCGCGTTATTTCGTATCATATCAGAGATATCAAGTAACAAATTTGACCTACCTGCAGATTTTGCATACAAAAATTGAAATAACTGCACCTTCTTTATCGTTTTTCTCGATAACAACTTTTTGGCGTATGGGTCAAACCAATAATAAGCCGACGATTTGTTAAAAATACAATCTTTCTATAGCCTTGAATATACTGTAATACACACAGAAAAATAAAGTGCCAACCGAGTTGAAAATTTTATTTTGGTGGTTACAACAAAAAATTTCTGTTAGTACAACCATATTCAAATGTAAGTTTAAACATTTTGGGTGTAACAACTAAAATTCATTTGCGTTAACCAAATTTTGTTGTAAACCCAATATTCAGTTATACCAACCGATTTCAGTTGCATAAACCGAATTTTAGTTAGCAAATGACTAAATATTTTTCTGTGTGTAGAGAGAGAGGGCAGGACAGCAGCATTCCGTGATCTCTCGCTAGTAAAACCTAGTTTCAATCACGTGAGTGAGTACTAGTGCAAAAGCTAGTTCGTAAGTGAGTGTGCATTAGTAAAACATTTGTGTGACAGTGTGATTTGAATTTTACCGATTTTTTTTGATTTTAATAAATTTTTCTCATACTATTTTTGCAAAATTTATATATTCTGGTTTGCAAAAAACAATAATATACAAAATTTCATAGTCGTAGAAATTTTTAGTAAAAGTATAACGCTCAAAATTTATATAATTTTGAGATTTTGGCTCATTCTTGTGAAAACACAATTTTTGTGGTAAAAAAAAAAAATAAAATGTATATGCTGAAGAAAAATGTATATGGTGTCTTGTAAAAAAATATGAGACACAGTTTATTCAACAGACGCCTAGAGGTGAATTTAGATCAGAGATAGGCAGAGAGATTTTGTCGTTGTGTAAGTGAGCTGTAGCTCTCTATTACTCAATGCACTTAGAGGAACCTATAGTTAAAATAAGAAAACGTAAATAAATAAAAAAAAGAGGAAAACCGCACTTTACAGGGAGTTCCTCAAAAAAAATATTGCCCCGCGGGATTTAAAAAAGACATTTTTTTTTCTATCTTCGGTGTATAGGGCCCTACAACTGGTATGCGTAGAAACATACAAGTGTGGGTACTCAAATGAAAGGAGGTTTCCTCAGGATTTCAAAAATGATATTATATTAATGATCCGTCGTCCGTAGCGGCCTCTAGAGTATATTTTGGGAACAAAGCCCTGGGGGTCCCGGCCCCATAAACCGAAGATAGAAAAAAATTATTTTTTAATTCTGAAGACGACCACCTATTTTTTTTGAGGAACGCCCTGTAAAGTGCAATTTAGCCAAAAAAAAAAAATGTTTCATATAATTGAATGTTTTTTTTTCAATACAAAACTAATGAACACACCAACTAAATTACGAAAAAAAATTTAATGAATTAAAAAATGGTTTAAATTATTAAAAAAAATGTTCAGAATCGTAGATTTGTTGGATTTAAAAAAAGTTCTATGTGGTTAAAAATTATTAATCGATCAATGAAAAAAATAAAAAAAAAATTCAATTTATTATGCAAATATATAATGTATAATTTTTGTTTTATTGAGCTAAAGATCCTTTATTTTATAATTATAATTATTTATTTCCAATATTTCGTCTTCGCTGTGGAAGCCTTCTTCTTTTATGTACTTTTATGTACCATCAACACAAAGGATTAACTATAAAACAGACACATCCAATATTGCACAGAATTACAGACATTTAGTCAATAGGAAATAATAAAATTATTATAATTCTCATTTAGATTTTAAGAAACTATTAATTTAAAATTGTTTGCTATGTTATGATATTTCAATTATTTATACTTTGTTTTCTGGGTTAATTTTTAATTTGACATTAGAAAATATTTTATTTCCCGCCTTTTTTGTAATTATTATTTTTAAGTTTTTTAATTATAAAAAAATTTTCCCTGAAGAAGTCTTCCAAAGCGAAGACGAAATATTGGAAATAAATAATTATAATTATAAAATAAAGGATCTTTAGCTCAATAAAACAAAAGACAAAAATTTATTTAAAAAGATCGAAGAAAAATAAGAAAATATAATGTATAATATTATGAATAGCATAATATTACTAATGACGCAGGAAAATCAGCAGTTTTTGAACTTAAAAAAACATTTCATGAGTAAATTGTTGTGAGAGTTCAAAGTTGATGCAAATTTTTTCTTTTGCGGATAAATCAAGTTGTTTTGTATGCGCTGATAAAGCTAACGAATGTATCAAAAATTTTGAATTTTTTTATTAAAAAATAATTTTGATATCTATGTATATAGTCAATCCTAATTCATTAACAGGCATTCTTCATCATTAACAGTACATTCTTCCTCTTTAAACTCCTCAGAGTCATTTTTAGTGCATTCTTCCTCATTAAACTCCTCAGACTCCGCAATAAATTTTTCATAAAATGTTTTTTTAAGTTCTATAATTAATAATTTTCTTTCATTAGAAAAATTATTATATTCATAATGGCATGTTTTAAAATGCTTTGCCATGTCATATGTAGCACAGCGTGACAACATACGTTGACATACTAGACG
This sequence comes from Delia radicum, assembly GCA_021234595.1. Lineage (NCBI taxonomy): Eukaryota > Metazoa > Arthropoda > Insecta > Diptera > Anthomyiidae > Delia > Delia radicum. Next base: position 193,483,421 of record CM037853.1, read on the forward strand.
TTCTGGATTACCGAAAAAATTTCGCTAAACAAGAATTCACATTCAAAATGTTCATTCATTCTCACAGTGCATATCAAACAAAAAGCGTAGAAAAACGAAACCGTACGATCAACCTGTTCGTTAGAATGCTCATTCGAGACTGATTGTTTGTTTTAATGTGTGAGGGCATGTAGGTGTGAGAGCAAAAACGCCGCGTAGTGGTTTTGCCTACCTCTGATTTAGATGTAACTTCTCGTTTTTACTCATAACTTTTTAACCGTTAGATTGGGTTTGCTCACTTTCAATACCGAAATGATGGAAAGGATGAGCTAGAGTTTGCTGTTCACCGCTGTTTTAACCGAAACCTCTATTTTTCAAGCATCAAACACGAAACCCACAAAAATAAGTAGGCTTATAATAAATACTTTAACCAATGAAAAAACAAAACTTTTCACTAATTTTAAAGAATAATTTTTTCCTAAATTATATGGTTTTTCATGTTATATTCAAATTCATTATACCGGAAACACCAAAAATACACATTAAAATACATGTTATTGAATCACGAATTTCGAAGAGGACTCAGCTTCACTTTTTTAATAACCTTTGGTGTGAATAACCATTATATTTATAATTAGGGTGACCATTTGCACTGATTTGATCAGTACATGTACTGAAGAAAAAAAACTCAAATTTTGATCCATTTAATAGATAACTTGACTAGTTTTCAAGAGGCAAAAGTATTCTGAACATTAAAAAATGTTTAATGGACGTTGCGAACAAATTTTTGAAAATATGAACATACTTATTCGAATTAAATCTGATGTGTTTTTAGAAAAACAAATATTGAGGAATAAATTTGTCAGTGCACAAAAAAATTTGCATGTTTTCGAAAAGCTAAAAGATTTTTAAGTCTTAATTTCTTTTCTTTATGAAAACTTCTTACAAGGGAGGTATCCCGACCCGGACTGGCATATCTTAATGAACTTCGGATATGCTGAAGAGAATAACAATTTAAGGGACCCTTTCTTTTTAGCCCCATTTTACTTTTTTTCGGTTTTTTTTGTTCTATTACAACTATAGACTATAGATTTGGTATCAAATGAAAGGATTTCTGAAGACACATTTACTGGTGTACAAATTATGCCCAAAGATTTTTAAGTATTTTTGTTATTCAAAAAAATGTGTTTTGAGTAACATTAAATTTTTCGTTTTATTAATGTAATTTTAGTTGCATTAAGCTAAAAATAATGCGTAGCAATGCATATTTAATTTAATCGACGGGTGTCTGAGCTTTTTCAGATATTCGAAAACGTTCGGCTTTTTTCCCTTATGTTTCAAATAATTAAAAAATGTGGTAACTCTGTGTTCACTATATGGGCAATATGTGTATCAGCATTGTGTTTATCTGAAATTTGCGAGTACGGCACGGGATACCTCCCTTGCCAGTATATGAGTATTCTTTGAAAAGAAACAATTGTTTGAATTTGTTTTTTATTCACAAAAATTTGCTTATTCGGAAAGCTTTTATATAAATTTTGGTATATTTCGTAATCTCTGGATATTTTTGAAGAAAAAATCAACTTAATCTCGTTGTGTAGAATTAGTTCCAAAATTTAAAGTTTTGAAAAATGTATACACCCAGAAAAGAGTCTCAGTTGTGGCCACCGAATTTGTTGGCAATCGAATTCTAACGGTTACAACAACTACCACAATTTTAAATTATATTTTTAGTCGTGAAACCTATATACAGTTGCATAACCCAATATTACATACCAAATAAATATTATTACGTTCCACAAAATTATAGTGAAATTAAAATTTTTTTTTTTATTTTTCTGGTGTTGAACCGTGGCCTTCAGATTAATAGTCATCTTTCCTACTGGTTGCACCATAATCACTTTTTATTTACATTGCCTTATTTGCTATTTGAATATTTTATTTTAATTAAAAAAAACTTTTCGTGTTTGTATCTTTCGAGATTTGAGCTCGTAAGTTCCGAGTACAAGGCAAAATCTCTACGCACTACACCACAAACACTTATAAATATTGAGTGATAAATTTGAATTTAAATATTTTATTACGAAAAAAGGAACATTGTCTCAAATTCGTTTACCAATACAAATCATTAGTTGCTTCTATAAACAGTGCAATCCACAATTCACTTGGTACTACTGAACCTATAATTTAGTGGCATATTTGATTGCGAATACCGTATTTGCAGTAACCAATTTTGATTATCGACAATTTTTTTAAAAAGTTGGTTGATGGTAAAAATTCTCTTGTATTATCACAAAATAAATGGTTGCTTCTACAGTAAACAATTACTAACCGAATTTTATTTGAAAAGTTGATTGGGAATACTTTTTAATTTCCTGTGAAGTATTTTTGCTTTATTAATCAATTTTTAGTAGTTCCAAATAAAATAACGTTCTAGCAAATAAATTTTAATGGTTTCGACTGAATTCCAACCAATCATTTTTCTGGGTGTCAGAAAAAATTATTACCCTATGTAAAACTAAACGTAAACTTAATTTAACATTATCTAAAGTTATTTAATTAGATTATAAAATGGTTCTAATGCCATCAATATAATTTTAAGAAATATCTTCTAAGAATTCCGTAATTTTTATGGATATTTACCGATTTTTAAAATTTTTTTTAATATTACAGGAAAGCCGAAAAACTACCGAAACCTTGGATTTTTAAAATTTTTCAGTTTGTAGCAAACTTTAATGTAATACTGAGTAACACCGCTTGCACCGAATTTGGAATCATCAAGCATTTTAAAGGATTACATTATTAAAATGACATTTGCAAACTTTTTCGAAAAGCAAAGTTATGAACAGAATTTTTTTAAAAAAAGTAAAAGTTTTCACCTTTGATTTGATGCCAATATTGGAATCTTTAATGGAGTACAAATATTAAAAAAATTAGCTTTAAAGTCCTTTTTACTGGAATTCATATGCGTTAGTGACAAACTGAAAACGCTGTTTAACTATGCGTGGTCTCTTGATTCGCGGATATATTGTTCCCACGTATGCAAAGAAAAATTGGAATTTGTTGCACGGTGTAATAAGCAAAATTATTGTCTATTATAGCTATATTGTGTAAAACGCAGTAGAATCTACTGAAAATGGCAGTTCAAACAACTGGGATTTCAATTAAAAAGGCGACAAACTTAATTACAGTTAAAATAATTAAAAATGTAGTTCGTTTTAATTGTTGAAAAACAACTCACAAATGTGGTAAAAACAACTAACAATGTAGTAAAACTGTTTTTACTACAGACATTTTTCAACAACTGTAAAATGATTAAAAACTACTTTTTTTGAACTGTTATTTCTTCAGCATTTTAAAAATATTTTTAATAAAGAAAAAAAATTTATTTTTTTTATTGCAATAAAAAATAATTTTTCCTACATCCTACTTAAAATGTCAAAATTCCAAACGGTAGTCCAGTTATGACGTTTTAATACATTAGAGATATAATACAAATTTCAAATTATTATTTGCAAACTCTGAACACATCAATAAAAACCAATATAAACTAAATGAGAATTATTCCAAAAATTAACTAATTACTGCAAAATAACTGCTTCGGGAGTTGTTAACAAAAATAGTAAAACAGCTGTTAAAAAATAAAGTATTTTTATTCGGTTGTTTTTTAAAATGACTGTCAAAATAGTTGTTTTGTATTATTTCATGGAAAAACAATTGTAATTAAAGTTAAAAACTGTAAAAAATTTTGAGTGTAAAAATTCATGACGATTCATGACATTCATATAAAATTTATCGGTTTAACTCTAGCCAAGTTTTAATTAATATGTCAGTATAGCGTTTATCCACAAGAGCAAATTTTGTTTGAATTTAAATTCCAAGTCTGAACATTTTTTTACACTCTTCTAAACAGTCGTATGTTTTGCAATGTTTATGAATATTTACATAATAAATTTGGTTGTTTTTCTTACTCATAATTCGTTGCGAATAAAAAATTCACAAAGTTAAACAAACATTTTTCTTAGCTACATACACATTATAGACGGTCCCGATAAACTGCTTTCTTGCGAATTGAATAATGACCTAAATGTTGGCTAATGTGCTAAATACGGCAAAAAAAAGTTGCTCAATGACGCGCTTGATATAAAAAACGAAATTGAAACTTTTGGTAGAGTAAACTTTTTTGCAAAATGGGCTTACTTAAATTTTAATGCACTACGGAACAATTCTAGACCACATTTGCCTTTAAAACTTCAAGGGGAAGGATCAATATTTTCCATTAATGTTTTTTGTTTCAATCAAAATTACTTACACAAAAATTTAAAACAAATTTTAACACCAACTAAGTGCACCCCTTTTTTTTACCGATAAACATAAATTTTCCCAACATCTAAAGCTGTCGCTTCAAAATATTTTAAAAATATTTTTCCTACAGTCAGCTAATTAATACACATCGTTCAGCCATATATAACTTAACATTATATTCATCGAGACACCCTAATGTATAAGTGTTAAAGTTCGTATTTGTTTTGTTTGATATCAGCATTTTTGGAATCTCTTTGAATGAAAAATAATGATGAAAATTTAGTGGAAACATTTCACCTTTAAGCGTCTAAAAACGAAGTTTTTGGCAGCATTTTCTACCATACGATTCTTAAAAATGAGTTCTTAAGAAAATGTTTGCTATTGTGCAATCTGGTAAAAAGTTATTACAAGGGACATGAATTTTATGAACTTAAAAGGAGTGTTTTAGGCGCCCATAAAAGACAGATAAAGAGAAATAACCCAGTAAAACATTTTCTTGTTTTTAGAAGCAGGATAAAACGAATGCGCTGAAGTAAGTGCTTACTATTATGTAGTTCGTATAAAAATAAACAAAAAAATTTTTTAAGCTTACTGTTTTCCTTTACAATGATGCAGGTAGTAAGCAGCTTACGTTAATCCCTTACGAGGATGCAGCTTGTAAAGCAGAAAGTTTCATGTCGTGGATTATAAACGATCTGAACCAGTTTTCCCGAGTGATTTCCGAATGTGTTTGGTGTTTTTGCGTGTGCAGTGTTGCCATGTATTTTTTTCAAAAACTGTAAGAAAAAACTGTTTTTTTTTTTTAAATAAAAAAACAGTAGAAAAAACAGTTAATATGTGCATTTTGAATTCAATTGCATTTTATTTAAACATAAAACAACATAAAAAACATTAAACACATAACATATTTATATACACAGAAAAAAAATATTTTTTTTTGTAGACTAACTTTTAATTATACTAACAAAAAAAAAATATTTTCAAATTTATGTTATTACAGTTCACATGTTGTGCTCTGTTATAAAACTACATTTTAATTAACAATAGGAATAATATGTTTTTTTTCTGTGTACTTGTTTAAAGTAAAAAAAATAAAATATAATATAAAAAAACATATTTATATTTATATTAATTATTTAACATATAGCTAGAAAAAGATACAAAACCATAAAAAAAACAAAATAATTCATCACATTTTGAGATCTTACTTAATTACATAAAAATATCAGTTATACATTTTTTGATTAAATTTGATTTTCATTTCGTTTGATTCCACAAAATTTTAACACAAACAAATGCTAAAAAGGGAATTTAAACTTACTACACAGTTGCATTCAATGCGTAGTATTATTTTTTATTGAAACATTTTGTGCAACTTTTGTATTCAATTTATAAATTCAAGTAAAAGAAAGTAAATCGAGCAGATAAACTGTTAAAAACTGGAAAAAAAGGCTGAAATTAAACAAAAACTGTTTTTTTTTTCATGAAAAACTGGAAATTTGTTACGCATCCTAAAAAACTGGAAAAAAACAGTTAAAACTGGCAATATGGTAACACTGTGCGTGTGTTTAAAAAAAAATAGTCATTTCACTGTTTCTGAAGAGCTACTACGTGGTACGGCAAAAAAATAAAATAATTATACTATGTCTAAAATTAATGTCTGTAGAACTTTATGTAAAATAAATTATGTATTCTTCATATTATTACTTTTTCATCGTAATAATGTAGACATGAAGTATGATTTTACTGAAAGCGATGAAATCACAGCTTTTTGTAAGCGCTAAAACCTGCGCTTATTTTGTCAAAAGTAATGCTTCCAACTGGGAATTCGCCATATAAAAATCATGGCATATGTAAGCAGGTTTGTAAGGGATTTTTTTTGGCTTACTCCCTTACAAACCTGCTTTCAGGTAAGCAGTGTTTTTTACTGTGAAAGTGCCAACCAAATTGAAGAATGTGTATTAATGACAACAACTTAAAAATTAAGTTAGTACAACGATATTTATATTAGATTTCTGCATATTATGGATGTAGCAACTAAAATTCAATTGAGTTAACCGAACTTTGTTGTGAAAGCTAATATTCAGTTGTACCAATCGACTGAAATTTCTAATAACCGAATTTAACTCGTAGTAACCGAATTTAAGTTGGCAAATAGCTAAGTTTTGTGTGTAGTAAAACAAATATGCTCTTAAATTTTTATAATATTTTCATGTTTTAAGTAATTTTAATTAAATTTTAAAGTTAATTTGTATTCTCTGCTTTGTACTGAAAAATACGTATAGCACTAAAACCTGTATCTCTTAATCCCAGTTTGCAAATAAAATTTAAGAGAACACTTAGTTCAAGATATATATGGAATCTTAAGCGATGAGGACAGTCCTATACATAATAATGGTTTGGTAGTTATATTGGCTTTAGTGAAATAGTTAACCATTTTTTTCTCATCCTTTTAATAATTTTATTTTTATAAACATCATCAAATAAAATTTAAAAAAATAAAATACTTTTATTTACAAAAGATATAATTCTTTATAAAATAAAATTTAAATAAATTTACGCATATTGTGTGCACCCACTTACACATAATGTGCGTAATATTTTTTTTTTATTTACACACAGAGAGTAAATTTTATCAAATTTATAGTAGGAGTACAGTTTCCTACTATAAGTTGGTTGGGTCGCAAGTTTTTTCAGAATTAATTTTATTAATTCTAATAAAACTGAAGTTATGAATATTAATATTTTCATTTTGAATTGTCTGGTGTGAGATCAGAATTAAAATGTTACTATTATAAGTAGAATACACTAATTGTTAATAAATGTATGAGAAAGGCGAAAAAATCTTGTGAGGATCAGCGCTAAAGGGAGTTCCGCACTTTCGACACAAGCGACTAGGTCATCTTCAGCCTCATTCTAATCCCCCACCCACAAAAAATATATTTTTTTCCAAAAATAATAAACAAAATATATTTTTTTTCCAAAAATAATAAAAAAAATATATTTTTTTCCAAAAATAATCAAAAAAAAATAGTATTTTTTATTGAAAAATAAATAGTTTTAACTAAAATAATGGGTCATGGAACTAATCAAATAAAAATCAATGCAAATTTATTAAAAATCGTGTTTCGGTATGCGTCGTTTCGACTTACGTCTCATTTTATCGGTCCCAAATCGACACAAATCTGGATATTAGTGTATCTCGAAAACCGTTAGGCAGATTTCCAAAATTTAAAAATATTCGTGTTCAGCTTGCCAAAATTAATCAAAAATTATGTGTCGCACGACATATGTCTATTAAAGCAATTTTAGAATAATTTTCAAAAATCGAAAAATTTTGTCGCAGGGCTCCACGGGCTAACGCTTGCCGATTTTTCTCAAATTAGCACCACATAACCTTTAGACCTAGTACTACAATAATCTGAACAATAAATTTAAATTTACCAAAAAAAAAATTATTTTTTTCATAAAAAAAATTTCGCTTAACTGGCCATATTCAAAATCTTAACTTTTTTAGAACTAAAACTCAAACTAAAAAAAAAAAAAATTAAGCAAAAATTTTCTTTAAAGACGAGACATTTTTTAAGCAAAAAGTGTAAAAAAAAACTTTAAAATTAAAAATTTAACTAAATGCGTATTTTACGCATTTGTGAGATATATTCCTAAATTCGTTACTGTGCGTTTATCTGAGTTTCCAGATAAATTATTCCCCGCATAAATGAACAGAAAACTCTACGTTTTTATTGAGCATTTAAGAGGGAACTACTGCAACTATTCTGAATGACTTTGTACATTAGGTAGTCCCGATGAGGAACTGAACACGAAAAGTAAACCCATTTCTTTTTAGGTAGATTTAGGTACGGTACCGTCACGCGATTTAAGATGTCAAAAATTGTATGTTCAGAAAAAATGTTCTTTCTTTTTATCGAAATAGGTCGGATTTGGTTCACAGCAGGATTTTCAAGATTTCGGCGTATATACGATAATTAATTTTTCAATTAATATAAAAATAAATTTTTTGATTTGCCTGTTATCTATTTGACTCTTTCTAGAATCGGGGAAAAAACCCTCATATCATAAATTTTGGAATGCTACTTTTCTCATAAAAGCCCTTAAGTGGCACTTATCTATCCACACATATACAGTTACGGACCTAAGTATAGGCACAGGCGTAATTTTAAAAGAAACTGCTGTTTAATTTATACAAGAAAACACAAAATATTTATTTTATGAATTAATTGTACGTATACAACTTACACTGTGTGTAATTTTTTAAGTCATGGCAAAATAACCATATACGGACACCACTACGTGATAAAAGACTAAAAAAAAAAGACCCGTGTCTCCCAATTTTTCCCAAAGTCATATCCTCTTTTGTTTATGGGCCGCCAAAGATTTGGGGCCTCGGTATCATTTTCGCAAAAAAGTGATAATTTTCTCAGGCTCATATCTTGCAAACCGAATTTCGATTTACTCTCTATGTCAAAGTTGTAGCTCTTGTCATAAAGAACAAAAATTGCGAACATATCAAATCAAAAAAACTTCACCTTCCAGATCAAAATCGCAAAAAACTTAAAAAAATTCGATTTTTTTTACCTTTTTTCCCGTGTTCAGGTCCATAGGGAGCAAACCGTTCAAAATTCAAGGAAACAATCAACTACAAAAATTTACCTAAGATCTCAATAAACAAATTTCTAGAACATATAAACTTAATAGAGATGATTCTTAACACTGTTTAGGTAGCGCGCAAAAGTGAAAAATTTTTTAATTTCATTTTTTTTTTCCTTTTTTCTCCTGTTCAGGTGCATAGGTAGCAAACCCAATTCCCATTAAGTTTATATGTTCTATAAATTTGTTTATTGAGATCTTAGGTAAATTTTTGTAGTTGATTGTTTCCTTGAATTTTGAACGGTTTGCTACCTATGGACCTGAACACGGGAAAAAAGGTAAAAAAAAATCGAATTTTTTTAAGTTTTTTGCGAGTAAATCGAAATTCTGAACGGTTTGCAAGATATGAGCCTGAGAAAATGATCACTTTTTTGCGAAAATGATACCGAGGCCCCAAATCTTTGGCGGCCCATAAACAAAAGAGGATATGACTTTGGGAAAAATTGGGAGACACGGGTCTTTTTTTTTAGTCTTTTATCACGTAGTGGTATCCGTATATGGTTATTTTTTTTCGTGTTGCACTGTGTTATACATTAAAATAATAAACATGAAAATCAAATATATTTTCTTTGCAGAAAAAGTTATTTAAATAATACATTAAAAAATTCATTATTTTAATGTACAGAAGTATAGGCACAACTATTTCTACAATAATAAAAATTACTTTGAACATTTATCTAATATTTAGTTGGCAGTCCCTTTTGCTTCATAACGGCCTTAAGCCTATTTGGTATGGAGTGGACAAACTTTTTATTTATATTTGCGCCTATGTTATGCCATTCTTCCACCAAAACTGTTTTCCGCTCAGTTCTATTTAAAATTGCGCGTTTTCTGATTATTCGCTCCAATTCCTCCCACAAATGCTCAATGGGGGATATGACTGGGGACTGCTGTGGGTGTGGCAAAACATGAGCCGTATTAAATGCAAACCACATTTTTACGTCATGGGCTGTGTGTTTCGGGTCGTTGTCTTGCTGTAATGTAAAATCTTCAGGTAAGTTTAACTTTTCTGCACTTTTTTTTTGACATTTTCCTTAAGAATGTTAAGGTAAACTGTCTTGTCGATTATCCCCTCAATAAATACGAGCTCTCTTACACCCGCAGAAGACAGACAGCCCGATACCAAAACACCTCCGCCACCATACTTTACTGTTGGTAAAAGATTTTTTGCTTTTTTTTACGCTTTCGCCAAACCCTAGCGTGTCCATCAGATCGAAAAATATTAAATTAACTTTCGTCTGTGAACAGTACCTGATCCCAGAAATCGCAATGCCTATTTTGAAATTGTTTTTCAGAGTCCACTTTCTTTTTTTGATTAACAGTAGATACCCAAGATTTGCGTCTAGCCACACGTGAGTTATACCCAGCTTCATGTAACGTTCTCCGAACTGTTTTTGGGTGTACATCTTTGCCAAATTCTTGTTTTATCGCTGCGGCAACCTCAGAAGATGTTCTTTTTGAACACGCTCTCTCTCAGTTAATTTTGCGAGGACGACCACAACGCCTTGCATTTTCAAAGTTTCAAAATAAACTTTTTTAATTCTAGAGGGCATTTCATACTTTTTGTTTTGTTTTGAGGGGTGCTCAGTTTTTTTTTTTCTTAATTGTTACTTTTATGTACTGAATTTTATGATTTTTTTAAATAAAGATGCGTACTTTTCTTTCTTCATTGTACTACTTTTTTTCCTCGATGTGGGTTTTTATATCTGGCATACCCTTTGTGCAGATGAGGGTAATTCGGATTTCTATTTTAGAAATACGTTTTTAATAGCAGTGTGATTTGTTAGGCAATTTGTTGTTGTGTCTCGTTCTTAGGGATAAATTCCCGAGTCACACTCAACATCTGTTTGGGAAAAGTAGATACACAAAAACATATATTGATACAAATTTTTATCGAAAAATTCAACGTATATAAAAATTTTTCAGTAATCAGTTAACATTTACTGCATTTTTTCAGTAACCAGTAAAAATGTACTGGTTACTGCATTTTTCCAGTAATCAGTAAATACTAAAATAATTGATTCTTTAGAACTGATTATTCTTTTTATAGAAGAACTTTTTACTTTATATTTTTAAGAACTACATACATTTTTTTAATAAATAAATAGTTCCATGGTAAAACTGCGAACTACTTACACAAAAAAAATAGTTCCATAGAAAAAATAAGAAGTACTTACATTTAAAAAAAAAAGACGTGGTTCCATTTTAAAAATAATAACTATTTATTTTAAACCATTTGTAACTAGTTACAATTTAAAAAAAGAAGTACTTCTAATATTGTTTTTGGGATAGTTCTTTTTTTTTAAAAACTTATTAACTCACGTGATTTAAAAAGGAAATTAATTTGAAAAGTAATTACACTTATTTATATTTATTTTTTGTAATCATTTTTATTAAAAAAAAAATTATTATCTATAATATAAAAAAATAATATAAAAGAGTCTTAAAATCAATTCAATTGATAAACAGTATATATTTTTTTTTTTTTTTTTTTTTTTTTAAAGAGAAGCAACACTCGGGAAATTCTTCCTATTAATTAATGTGTTGCTTTCTTGCTTTCTTTGGAAAGTGGATAGTGGAGAGATGAAAGTTGGTGAAAGATGAAGGGCTTCGAACATGGCAACACTGTAATTGCGCGAGATGATAAGTCTTAGAACAGTTGTTGCTCGCCACCGGATAGAGAGTTGGCGAACTTATTGAAGCTTTTTGGTTCATAGCCCTGATTCATTATTTTACTTCGGTGGGGTTAAGTGCTATGGGAACAGCGAAGGTGGGCGCAGCGATACATATAAGTGATAGAAAACTCATACATATTATTTTTCTAAATTGATGTTGTCGTCACCGGGAATCGAACCCGAGACCATCTGTGTAACAGTCCAACGCGCTAACCATTACACCACAAAATAAATCTAGTTTCAGGTTTTAATTATTGAATTTAATTATTTTAATTAAAAATTATTTTAATTAAAAATTTATTAACAAAAGGACAAAAAAAAAACATAAAAAACATACAATTAAATTAAGTTTTAGGTCCAGCAATAGAGGAAATTAAATCAATTCTTTTGACAAATACTGCAATCACAATATTTTTTTATTTAAAACAAAGGAAGATGAATATTATTTTAATAAATTAACTTTTCCATTAAAAATAATATTTTTTTGGGTTTACAACTTTGTTTAAATAAGTAAAAAATTATTAAATATTCCGTTTATCAAAAGTTTAACGAAAAATATGTTCAAAAAAGACATTTTTGGTAGTTGTTTTTTAAATTTGAAAGTATTTTGTTTTTCATGAAAGTACAAAACACATATTACACACACACCTATATTTTAATTCGTAATGTGTATGCCTGTTTGTATGTGTTAAGAATTTATACAATTTTACAAATTACTTTTTTTGCATATATACAAAAAACATCATTTAAAATTCAATAACACAGATAATTTTATAGGCCAAAAACAAAGAAAATTTTTATTAAATTTATGAAGTTTTTCCTCTGAATACTAAAAAAAAAGTTCTTAATATTAATAAAAGTTTATAATAATTTGCATATATAAAAAAGAAATTATTTTGGCTATTGTATCTGATTTTAAAAAATATTTTACAAAAAGTGCTATTAATTAACCGCGTCAGAGAAGGACACGTGACTGAATTTTGTTCACAATTACGCGTACTTAAGAGGTAAAATCGTTATCACGCACACTCACTCAGGATATTTTTCCCTTAAATTTACGCTCACTTGAATAAATTCAACTTTTACTCACACGTGATTCTTCTGAACCACCCAAATGTAACGATCAAACCTCATCCGGAAAAAATAAAATCCTAAAAAGTGAAATATCGAATTGTTATGATAACATGGGTTTGTCATAATTTTGGAGCTATTAGCCACCAAAATATAAGTTTTCCCCAAAAAATAATAATTAAAAATTGTAATTTAAAACAAAAATATGACTCACTCACAATCACCCTCGAACATTTTAATTTCTACTTTCACTTACAATTTTCTGCTCACGTGCGCTTCCCTAATTTATACCACAGTTTAACAAAATTTTGGTAACATGCAATTTCTGTTTGAAGGATAATTTATCTGCAAATAAAAATTTATTTGAAAAAGATATAAGAAAAATTCTTTAAAATTGTATAACTTATTTTTTCAAAACGAGGAACTACTTCCAATAAAGTCCTTTTATTAAGAAAAAGTATATGATTACTTCTGAAAAGTTATACATATAAGTTAATAACATTCCCAGCCAAACTTTAGTAATGTGTGCGTTAAATTTTTGAAAATCTATTTATAGACACATTACTTTGTGATTTTTTTTAAGCATGGCGGTAAGATGTGTATTTTTGATATCACGAACGAAAACACGAAGCACAACAACTCATTTACATTTTAAGCAATAAAATATTATATGTATCGATAGCTCAGTTGGTAGAGTTCGCGCCTAACTAATTGTTAAATACCAGTGACCCCAGGTTCGAATCCCAACATGACCACGTTATTTATTTAATGAAAAAAAGTTATTTATTTAATTAAAAAAAAAATATCTGTAAAAAAATGTTTTGTACATTTTTTTTTTATGAAAATCTATTTATAGACCGAGTACTTTTTCCCACCATGTAACCATATAGGTTATAACCAGTTACTTTACTCCCTACAAGGTAGTGAGTCCACCCATTACTTTTAGGCACATCGCCTGTAATTCATCAGTGAAGTAAGGTGTAATGTAATGCGTGAAGCCCTATGTCGATACATTACATTACCCATGATTTGGTAATGTGTGGTTTTGCTGGGTTGTTATTTTCTTTTAAGTAAATAATTACTTTGTTATTGAGTTCATACTTTCTGGTTTAAATTTAAAGAATTAATTAAATTTGAAGAATTGATTTTTTGACACTATCGTTGGAATATGTTTGGCATTGTAGTTACTAAATTTGGCAATGAAATATGTAAGCAAGTGTGCCCATCACCTTCTTTTTAGAATGTGTAATTTTTCCTGGGTAACTACCCAGCAAAAAGTACCCTGGATTTGGTAAGAAGTAACTACATTTGCATGCTTCCAAAATAGCGCTTCACCGCCTTGTATACTTTAAAGCAATTAGGGAAGACATTCTGTCGTGCTTACCAGAATGCCTTATTTGAAGCAGTTAATAATGCTTACAATGAAGCAATAAAGTATGCATACCATGAAGCAGTTATATTGTCAACATGCAACAAAGCGCTTCTTAGTGCCTAAATGCTTCTAAGAGCACATGAAAGAAGCGCTTTAAAAGAGACATACCAAGTGGGACATCGGGAACAAAAATCATGCCTTCTTTATTTGCTATGGAAGCGCTTCGTTATCAAATAATGCCTTCCGGAAGCGTTTCTGCGTAATCACTATTTTTTTGCTGGGTTGTAGTTTATTTCGAATTGCTAAATTAAACAATAATGAGGTTCATAAAAAAATACAGATATAGAAGTTTAGTTTTCGCACCTAATCTGGTGCAAAACGACCAAATAGGTCATGTGGTTTGTACATACACAATATTTTTTCCGTAAAGACTACTGAATACACACATTAAATTAATGAAAAATCAGTTAAAAACAGGACTACTTACTTTTCGTTTAAAACAATTGCATTTTTTAGTTTATTTTCAACTGTTGAAAAATTAATTGACAAAATCCATAAAAGCAAAAGATTGTCTTCGTTTATATTAATACTCAATATAAGATAACAACTTTTTGTTTTAAATAGAAATTTTTAACTGAATATATTAACTATTACCGAAAGTCCGTTTTTTTTTGTTATTTTGTTTATTGAATAACAGGCAGAAAGTCAAGAAATATATTTCTTTGGTAGTTTAAGTGTATATTCCATTCAAACAACTTTACCGGTTAAATTTTTAAATATCTGTTGATTTTTATTGAAAACTTCTTGAGATTTTAGCGATTGGAACCATTGAGTCTGATTTTTATTGTTGTACAGTGTAATAAGCTCTACATAACCAAACTTTTGAGCTCGATTTCGATAAAAAAAAAATAGGACAGCTTATTTTTGAACAAAACATACAATTTTTGACGTCTTTAATCGCGTTGGAACTGTACAATATACACTGCAACACAATTTTCATTAGAAATGTCATATTCAGCTCTTCAATATGCATCGTTTGAGTATTATTACTTTAGAGAATTCGTAAAAACGACCTTTGTCGGGACACCCTTCTATACATACAAGATATACATGTATAAATGTGAAATCGACCTATGTTAGCATCAGTTTTGTCTTATTTTCTTTGACATAAACTCATGTTTACCTCAAGTACAAGCATTTATGTACAAGCGTTTTAAAGTAATTCGAGTGCTTTTTTTGGTAGTTTTTATATCCATTATTCGCATTTCATACTCGTTGAACATTTTCTAAAGGTTGACATATATACAAACATATAAATGTATTTTACATTTATAAACCGACACGGAGACAGACGAAAAGTAACAAAATAATTGTTACGGAAAACATAAAAATGTAGGACGAATAATTTCTCCACCCATATGATGTTTTCTGACAACACAAATACATATGATGTCCTTACACAAACAACCATACATTAATATACAACCCAATAAGCATTTATGCTTGAAAATAATTTAAGTTCAATTAAGAAAAAAAAAATAAATATTTTAAAAATACAAGTTTGTTATAATTTTTATTAAAAATAAAAATTATGTTTTTTTTCGACCTTTAATTGTGCAATGAAAATGAAAATTATTCAAGTTCGAGGCCATACTCTATATTTCTTCATTAGAATATTGTCCTAACAAATAATCTATAGAGTTTTTGTTTTCAAATTTTGACCCTTTCAGGAATGTGTTGATAGATCTATTTCGGTAATTTTCTAGGTTCCCATCATCAGAACATGTTTTGAAAGCGGTAACAATCCCATGTCAAAAATCAAACATTCATATGAAATAGTTTACTCACTACATGAGAACTAATATACATATGAGTTTGAAGTTAAAGATTATAACCATTGATCAAAAAATAACCTGCACATCAAGTGCAAGGTCCACCTCTGGTGGATATTCAATACACGTTTTTTGTTTTTCTCTCCTTTTTATATTTTGTTTAGTTTGTAAACAAAACAGTTTGTAAACAAAACAAAACCTAATGAAGAAATATAGAGTATGGCCTCGAACTTGAATAATTTTCATTTCACAATTAAAGGTCGAAAAAAACATAATTTTTATTTTTAATAAAAATTATAACAAACTTGTATAAAAGGCAAAGTACCGCCTAGTTTACTTCCCCTGTTTTGTTTACAAACTAAACAAAATATAAAAAGGAGAGAAAAACAAAAAACGTGTATTGAATATCCACCAGAGGTGGACCTTGCACATCGAACAAGTTTTCAATTTATTTTTTGATCAATGGTTATAATCTTTAACTTCAAACTCATATGTATATTAGTTCTCAGAGTAAACTAGTTCATATGAATGTTTGATGTTTGACATGGGATTGTTACCGCTTTCAAAACATGTTCTGATGATGGGAACCTAGAAAATTACCGAAATAGATCTATCAACACATTCCTGAAAGGGTCAAATAATAAATTTGAAAACAAAAAACTCTATAGATTATTTGTTAGGACAATATCCTAATGAAGAAATATAGAGTATGGCCTCGAACTTGAATAATTTTTATTTTAAAAATTTGTTGTTTAATATTAACCTTTCAGAATAGTTAATAGAAATTATAGTTCTCGAATGGAGAACTAAAGGGTTCTCACTAAAATGTCTTGCATATGTGAAGTTTTTTCTAAAACTTTTTTATATTCCACTAGCTGTGTGAACCCGGTCTTGCCCGGGACTCAAATACAACACATATTAAAAAGCAAATTTTTGCTGCATACCTTAAGACTTATAAAAGATGCTGATATTTTCTTTGATTCCTTATCTTAATTAATACCCACGCCCAGGACGCCCAGCTCCCGACGGCTACGCTCCTGACACCCGCTCTCGACGAGCCCGAGGACGCCGCCACCACACATATTACAGTGTGTCCCGTTTTGATAATATTGTGAAAATTCTGGAAGCATACAATTTTTTAAGTTAATTTTTAAGTTCTAGCCCAGTTGAAAATTTTCTTTCAAATATGCACAAAAATTGTATAAAGACTAAAATATAACTAAATGGCTTCAAATACAGTTAATCTAAAATTATTTCAATTATTTAAAAGAAATAAGCCAATCATTTGGAAGGCGTCCTTATTAAAATTTAAGCGAAATCTAGTGAAAAATATAAATGTTTTTAGGGAACATCCAAACTGGATGTTTCCTAAAGCGACATCAGTTGAAAAGTAACAACTTATTTTGCGGAAATCCTTTTGTAAAATTAAAAACAGTTGACCTTTAAATGGGCTCGGTCGATGACAAGTATTTGGTGACCTCGCCCTAGGTGTAAAAACCATATGTGTCAAATTTGGAGGAAATCCTTAAGAAAATTTGTTTAGCAAACAACTAATGTGGGCTATATTAAGCGTACCAAATAACAGCGATATTCGTTAAAAAAATGTTGTATACCCTGTTAAAAATCGACATATACATGAGCACACATGATTCATACATGTCCACATGCATTCATAAATGATTCATTTGTTCATATATGTTTATATGTTGGACCATATATGATCATGTGTTTGAATTAACGAACATTGAGGTAATATTTATATGTATGACCACACATGTCCAATGGACATTGTCCATACATTGCCATACATGGTCATATGTGCATATTAACGAAAGTTGAGATAAAATTCACATGTATAATCACATATAAACACCTATGACCATATATGAATTACATATGGAGGTATATGGACGTTTATGAACTCGAATGTCTTCATATGGAATTATGAATCTGTTTATATATGTCCATAAATATATACCTATATGTTGATTTTTAACCGGGTAGTGGACAAACAAACAAACAAACAAACAGAAAATGAATTTTATATATATTGATAAATAGGTTTGATATTAACAAAAAAACTAATATTTGGTAGATTTCATCTCAAGTGACCGATATTTTGAAACCGATGTCTTGCGATTTTGATGAAGTCCTATTGGGTAGTAGTTATGACACAAGGACTCTCCGAGTTGGAGGGTGTTGAATTTTGACATTTTCGTCAAACAGCCCTTTTTCGGATACATATAACTAATTCCCTCTTGTATTAAGAAAATGTTGTCAAAAATGTGGTCGATAGCCATTTCTTCAATCTTAGAAAAAAAAAAAATTTAGCATTTACTTATTTTTCAAAAGTAAAAAATTTTTTTAGTTTTTCTTAAAAGTAAAATTTGTTTTTACTTTTTTTTCAAAATGAGGTATTTTTTTGAAAGCTTAGATCATTTCCTTTAAGTGCTTTGTTGTGGCGTAGTGGGATGCGACTTGTTAATCTTTCTTCTTTACTTCCAATTTATTGTACTTTTTGCACCATTTAGAGTGCTCGCCATTTTTTGTTTATTTATTCGATTTTTTAAAAAATAACACATATCTAATCTGCTTACGCTTGTGGGTTTCAGAGATACTCCTATTTGAAAATGTGAAATTCTAAATTTGTGCCGAATCAGATCCAGTTTTTTCGAATAACGGGACCAAATTAAGGCCAATTTTTTTTTTTAATTTTTTTGTTTATTTAACGAAATAAATTTTCGATTAAATAAACAAAAATGCAATATCTCGTTTTACTCAAAAACTACCTTACTAAAAATTATAAATTAAAAAAAAAAACCGATTTTTTCCTAAAAAGCACCAACAGTATTTTACCTCCAGATAAATACTCTCTTTCTAAAAATACAAAGTTTGCAAAATATTCCTAAAGGTCTTTTCGTGTGAAAGAGATTTGGGTTAAAAAAATAATTGATTGGTATATACTTTTCCACCCAGCCGCTTCTAAAGTTGCCATAATTCTTAAGAAAATATCTATTTTAACCCATTTTTCCAAAATTTGTAAATACTTAAACATATATTTAATTTAGTGCCTTTCACGCCCAGCCTTACATCCCTATTTTGTAAATTTTAATTTTTAAAATTGTGGAATTGGTTACAGCAGATCTTAAATTCTGACATCAATTTCACATTTGTGACTTTAATTCCTATTTAAGTCTAAAAAATCATTGGATTACGTCTATTAATAAATATTTTATTGAATAACTAGTGAAAAACTTTATTTTATCAAAATCCGCCAACGTTACCTTCCTATTAGGATTTCCGAAGTTCTTTTTTTGGTGAGGACAACATTTGGAAAAAACTGTATCAAATCACTTCTAAATTAATCTTATATGATACAAGTAGATGTAATTTGATACAATTTAATCTGGCCATTTTTCAGACAAAATTTTATATAATTAATTATGGGGTCATATTAAATTATATAAAATAATATAAAGCTCCATATCAGTTTTTTTTTTTTAATCGGGATATCATTACTAAACACCTTACGAAAAATAAAAAAGATTTGGTTACCTTTATGCTTACCAGTATGGACAAAAAAATAAGTCTATAAATAATTTTTGGGACTCCAGGTTGTCAGTCAACCGCTGGACTATCTCGACTTGATACATAAAAACATAAATGAGTTGCTTCACAAAATTTGAAAAAAAGTCAAAAATAGGTAGTTATTTATATATGCTCTTACACGAGTTGAAAAATAATGAGTCAGAAAATATTGTTTCGATTTTTTTTTTTTTTGAAAATTATTTTATATAAGTGTTAGTCATTGAGCCGCTTTTCAGAGTAGAAAAGTATTACAATATAATTAGTTATATAAGTACATATTAGGTAAAGGCAAGTACTTACAATTGTCATTACAAATCTCATTACTTTTACAATGAGGATAATAACATATAATGACATATAATAACATATAATGACACATGTATATAATTATTTCAAATTAATTATAATTTGATACAATTTTAATCCAAGATTTGTCCATATCCGGGACATTAAATTATATCTAATTACATATAAATGTATCTGATTTTATAAAATTTTAGCCGAGATGCTTTTAGTAGAATTTAGAAGTTATGCTTAAAAGTATGTAAGTTTAAAATTTAAATTTTCTTAAATCAACAATTTTCAAGACCAATATTTTTTTAAATGAAACAACAAAATGATAAAAAGTTATCAAGAACAAATTTATTGTTTCAAAAATATATAATTAAGTGGTATTGTCTTAAAAATGTACACATTTTAGTTAGTCTCTTTACAGGAAGAAGAAGAAAACATTTTTATTGAAAAATTTTACGGACACAAGGGATACACCAGACTGCCGCATTTTCGTCCACCTCCTGGGACTCGTCAGTGGTTAATTTATGTGTCAATTGAACAAAGTATTTTATATTGTTAATTTACTCTATATGAAAAACTTTTTTTTTTAATTTTTTTTTTTTTTTTTTTGTGTCGTACTGGTATTTGAACTCACTTTTTTTATTTGAAATTATATAAAATAAATAACTTTCAAATAATTTCGATATACAATTAGTATGGTCATATGTGAAGCCATATTTAAGAGAATCTTAACATGCGTATAACCTAATTTGATATTGAACTTTACCAAAATATGTATATAATCCTATATAAAATTATATGGAAAATATTTTCAGTATAGCGTCACATATAGTTTAATAAGACTTAGCATGGGACCATATATCGATTGCTACATATATTTAGATTGTTATTATATGGCTTATGTAGTTATATATGGCGTAAGATGTGGAGATATTTACTAATATCAAGTACCATATAAAAAATCTCTCAATAAAAATGATCAGATGTATGTGTATATTAGGGTGGTCCTTATTTTTCAACTTGCGATTTTTGGGGCTGCCCGCCTCTTAAAATAGTTGTTTGGGTACAAAAACTCACCATGCAAAAATTTAGAGTTCTAGCATAACGGGAAGATGTCCCGCATCGCCCTTTAAAATCGGGCCCCTTGAAAAAATGGGCATAATTTAAAAAAAATTACAATTTTTTTTTCTCCAAAATTCAAAAAATATAAAATAATTTTTGTGTTGGGTGTAATCATAACTACTCAGATAAAAAATATTACTTTCCCAGAATGTCAAACAAATTAATAAATATTTTGGGGTACCTCAAAGTGACTTTTTTGCATTTTTGAAAATTTTATTCAACAAAAATGAAAAACCTAGTGTTTGCTGTCAATTATTTTATTAAACACATCTCAAGTATTAAATAAGCCAAGTATTACGGATATCCGTTGGCAAAAATTTTTGTTAGAGCATTTTGATTCTAGCGGATTTCAACGTTTTTTAAATTTGTATAGACTTTTTTTTAACAAGATTTTTGTAATATTTCATTAATGTTATTGTGTATGCTATTTTATATAATTGTAATAACTTTATTATATAGTATAATTTTTCGTGTCCATAGTTAACCTGTGTTTTCATGGGGTCACAATTGACCCTCGTATTTTAAAGAGTCAAAAATCACAAAGATGACAAAATAAATTTTTGTTTATGTAATTTATTTACATTTTAAAATGAATTAAAATTAGTTATTTAGTATAAATTCAGATATTTGTATTCATATTTAAATTTATTTTTTTGTACATATTCAGTAGTATTTTTAAAAAAGGTATTTTTAATTTAACAGTGTACATTTTTTTCACTCAAATTTTTATTATTGTGGAAAAGTTTTAAGTTCTAATTTTTACTAAATTTACCTACTCGAAGACTAGAAACGGTTAACGAAATTTTTTAGAGTAAATATAAATTGAATTATTCCTTTTTTTATTTTATTTATAAGTTTTGACACAAAGCTGCATTTTTCTTACGTGGGTCATATTTGACCACAGGTTAACATGGGTTAACTATCAACAGAAAAAATAGTATTTTATAATAAAGTTATTACAATCATAAAAAAGAGCATATACAATAATATTGATGAAATATTATGAAAACCTTGTTTTAAAGTAAAAATTTATTAAAATAAAAAAAAAACTTGAAATCCCCGAGAATCAAAATGCTCTAAAAAAAAATCTGCCAACGGATATCCACAGTACTTGGCTTATTTAATACTTGAGATGTGTTT
This sequence comes from Delia radicum, assembly GCA_021234595.1. Taxonomy (NCBI): domain Eukaryota; kingdom Metazoa; phylum Arthropoda; class Insecta; order Diptera; family Anthomyiidae; genus Delia; species Delia radicum. The sequence continues at coordinate 193,505,467 of CM037853.1, forward strand.
AATAAAATACTTGACAGCAAACACTAGGTTTTTTATTTTTGTTGAATAAAATTTTCAAAAATGCAAAAAAGTCACTTTGAGGTACACCCAAAATATTTGTTAATTCTTTTGACACAAAGTTAGGGTAAGTTAGCGATTTTCTGGGAAAGTAATATTTTTTATCTGAGTAGTTATGATTAAACAAAAAACAAAAATTATTTTATATTTTTTTAATTTTGAAGAAAAAAAAATTTTAATTTATTTTTTTAAATATGCCCATTTTTCCAAGGGGCCCGATTTTCAAGGGCGATGCGGGACATCTTCCCGTTATGCTAGAACTCTATTTTTTTGCGTGGCGTGTTTTGACACCCTAACAATTATTTTAAGAGGGGGGTACAGTCAAAATCTCATTTTTATTTTTAGCCCATACAACGAAAGACCACCCTAGTGTATATAATGATATTAGGCGTAATGTGACTTCATTCAAAGTCCATCATATTATATATGACTAGATATAAGTATTTTTACCAGTGTGAAAAAAGACAATTTTTTGAAAATGTACTGACACGGGATTCGAACCTGGGACTCCGCTCTACCCTATGATATATGAGACACTTGATAGATAAAAACATAAAAACATTATTTTGATACCAATATTGCCAATGTAGTGTGTTAGGGTTGCCATTTAATTAAAAAAAATAGGGTAAGTCGCATAAAAGCCGAACAATTGTGAGTGTCGGAGACAGCTAAGAGATCCACTCGACTAAATTTAATAGGTATTAATATACATATTATTTTCGCTTAACCCGACTATACTTCTTTAACAAAACGCCAGTTTTATATCACTTAAAATACATTTTTTTGAATAACCAAAATGCTTGAAAATTATCTGTCATGTTTCGAATACAATTTAATGCATCTTTAAATGCTCTTTCAGTTGGTACCCCATTTGTCTCAAAAACAATTCGAAATAAGTCGAAAAACGTAAAATTGGGCCATTTTGGAATCCACTTTTTAACCCCTAAACATAATATTGGGCCCTCTAAAACAAATACGTGTCCCTTATTTTTTGAAGCTTTTAAATAAAGTTTCAGAAATTTTGTATTCAGTTTGTGAAAAAACTTCATTAGATAAAATTTCATAAGATTGCATAAAAACTCATACAGGTAAATTCCCTCTATGTACTTTATGTATTACTTTAACCCCTTGTCAACTGAATGTATTTACAAGTACCATTACAGTTATTAGTTCATAAAGTGTAAAAAAACATATTTTTGAATATTTTGAAAATACACTGAGAGAAATCTCTTCACTTCAGCAAGGAATTTCGTTATAGATTTAATCAAAATTGTCACTGGAACTCGACCATTCATAAAATCATTCATAAAATCTACGAAACATGTTTCATTAAAGTCAATGTTTATGAAATGTTTGTAGAATTAACGAAAATCTTCATAAAACTAATGAATCATTCCGGCTATAAAGAATTACAGAATTTATGAACAGTTTCAACAAAAAAAAATTTTAATATTAAGAAGTTTCTTTGAATTAATAAAACTCTTCATGAATGCCTTAAAATTTCTTGGGAAATTTCCCCCCAAAATGATATTTTTCAATACAAAAAGTAAAAAAGATTAAAAAATTAATTGAAAATACTCTAAGTTGATCTCCCACTGTCCTGCATGATGTTCCTAAATTTATTTCAAAGATGCCAATCAAGATTTAAAGTCTTACAGCTTTTTCATTTGAATCTTAAAAACCAAAAATAAAAATATTTGCACCACTCTAATATGAATGTATAGCCAGTGTCGGGTAGAAAAATTAAAAGTGTAAAACTTGCAAATAGACAGGTAAATACTTGTGTTTTAATCTACTTTGAAAGCATGATTACACCCGGCAACAAATTTAAACTTTTTTCTCCCACACGGAAAAATTAATATGTACGGAGAACTAGTGATGCTTTTTAATCACGTCAAAATTTCTGTTAAAATGACTTTAAAGTTTTAATTTTTCGACAAATTTTAGGATGTCAATATGGGTATCAAATTAAAGACGAGAACTTTTCCGGGTTGTAAAAAATTATTGCTTATAAGTTTTCACGATTAAAAATTGCACAAATGTCCTTTTTAAGGCTTTAATCCTTCAATATCATATATGATTCATAATTCGTCAAGAAGATTCAAACAGTGTTGATCGGTTTTATATAGATCAATGGACATTTTTCCGAGCATTTTTGTATTAAAAATAATTAAAATCGGTTTAGCGGTTGTACGTAAAAATGAGAATTTACCCTTAAATATAAAGTGAAAATTGGTGTATTTCAGTACAAATTAATCTCAATGTGTGTGGTGATCAATCATTTATAGGTCAAAACTACCTCTGGAAAATACTCAACTTTTGTTTCTATAAAAAAAAAATTTGGTAAAACTAATCAAGAAAAGTTAAATTAATAAAATTTCGGTATATTTTAAAGTACACAGAAGTTTTATAAATATTTTATTTTGGAAAAAATATCATCAATTATTGAATTTGTTTAATAACAGTTTTGAAATTTTTGATCGTAGAAAATAAAATAAATATTTTTTTAAAGCAGAGGATCTCACTTTTTATTTGATACCAAATTTAATTCCTATCATGAGTACAAGTATTTTAATATTTTGTTAGAAAAATGTAAACTCCTTAAAGTCCTTGAGTTTTCACTCAACTTTAACTATACGTGGTCTCTAGTTTCACGTAAATATTGATATGTCCATGTGTGAAAACTACTGTTGCACTGTGTTATTTTATCATACATATCTACTTTCCTATTTATTACACAAATACATTTTGAAGCAAAGCATCTGATTTGGTCAGCATTGCAAACCATCAGAAAATCTATCAAATAAACCAATTGTTTGAAAAAACCAATGCATTAAAATTAAGATAAAATGTAGAAAAATAACATAAAAATATAAGAAAAATCACTAACCCAGCAAAAACATGGTAATGACAGGCCTAGTGATAGGTTATTACATTTAGCATTTCTTTGAAAAACAAAATAATGACTTATCAATAAGTCAATAAGTGGGTTATAGAAGTACTTATATGTTGTTGCAAAATAATTATTTACAGGTAATTGGTTATAAAAGAACCGATATCGTATTTTTTTATTCTAATATAATTATTTTTTAAATTGTTTTGTAAAATACAGGCAAATTTTCCGAGGGTAAATTTATTTTTAAAAACATTTTTAGGTAAAAAAAAATTATCTTAAAGGTAACCACTTATTTCATAACTCCTAGTTAACAATTTGTTCTATCACTGTGAGTAACCACTTATTATTTTGCTATACTCCGAACATTCCTACAGTAAATGCCCCTGCAAAAATAAATGGAACAACTCCTAAATGAATCACTTGGGAGAAAACATGTCAAACCATCATGAAAAAGTGCCTTTTTCGGAATCACCCTCTCCGATTTGAATGAAATTTTCCACAAATGTTGTATATAGACTTGAAAAAACCCAAACTTATGGACCCCAACGACTTTCGGTTTCCGAGTTATGACGTCATGAATATTAGAAAAAACTCAAAAATGTCACTAAAGTGTGTTTATAAAAATGTCTATAACTTTTAAACTGTAAAAGCTAAAATATTTTTGTTTACAGTTTTTTAAAGGTAAGAATATGCTCTTTAAAATGATGTGCATATGCATTTTTTTCATGGAAATTTCCACCGAAATTTTTTCGGATCTAAAATTCAGAACGCCAAATCGGGAAAAACTATATTTTTTAAAATTCTTAAAAAAATATATGTTAATAAGTAAACCCTTGTTAACATATATTCAAAATTTCAGATTGGAGCCATGATTAGTTTTTGAGTTATGAGCTAAAACGTGGCCCTATGTACGATTTGCGCTTGTAAAAGATATGTATAATAAACACAAAAGGGTGCGCCATACATGGTAAACTTGCGAAATTATGCTGTAACTCCCCCTAAACACTTGGCTACTTAGTTTTACTGTATATATCTTAAGTTTTTCTGTACATATCTTAAAATTGTTGAAAATAATAAAAAATAAAATTCATATTTGTCTAGATTTCATTTTAATTAATTCATTTATTATATAATTTTATTGTTTAGATTTCAACCAAAACATTCAAAAACTTAAAAATTTAGTTTGTATTTCATATTTGTAATACAAATTTATTAAATATATTTTTTTAAATGTATCACATTAAAAAAGTTTTAAAAACTTGAAAGGTTTGAGATTTAATATAAAATAATAATTTATACAACATCTAGGTATAAATGTTTTCAACTAAAAAATCAGTATCGTTTGAAAATATCTTTACTTTTAATTTGTTGGTTCCTTCGGGCATAAAGCTTTGGTATTTTTGTGTACCTGGAATGGTACGTAAACCATTAAAGCGATCTTTGAGAAATAGATCTTCTTTTTGATAATTGTCTTCAGAAAGATATTTAAAATTACAATTTTTTAAATTTGCTTCGCACCAATCAAATAAGAGTTTTGGCGTTGTAATTTGGTTTTCAAGTGGACGTTGTAAACTGGCTCTACGTGCTTCTCTTTTCACAGTTCCACCAAGGCCGTCACTAGGACCTTTTCCGTGGCTCGTAGCAAAAAAATGCCACTCTGCATCACACCCAAAATCTGCGTTATGATAACACAAGTTAACAAAGTTTTTTTTATTTTTAAATTGACCAGCGCATCCATCGGAAAAATATATTATTTTTTCCGGAACTCTTTGAAACTTCCCAGGTAGAAAAATACAATCTTTAAAACGTTTTAAAAGCATTTTTCATGATGGTACAAGCGTTTTCAGAACATACCAAATTACAAATTTAAAGCGTTTTGAGAATGTGCAAAATGATAACCCAAATTTACGGTCTGAGGATGGTATTTTATAACGTTCTCAAAACATTGGAAAACAAAATTTTTGAAATGCTTTTTCAATCGTTAAATAAGTATTTGCAGAACATTTTGGCTTACAGTTATTAAGCGTTATGAAAACGACCCAAATGATAACCGCTTTGAGGGTTGTAATTTTGAACATTGTCAAAACGCTCGAAAGACAAATTTTAAAGATCTTTATGAATTGTTCATAAATACCAATTTACAGTTTTAACGTTCTCTAAGCGTTAAAAAAGCTACAATTAAAGTACTTTGTCATTGTTTTCAACACAAATATCAGAATAATAATTTTAAACAATTTTATATATTTACATTTTGAAAAATAATATTTTTATTGAATTTAATTAAAATATATTTTAAAGTAACAAAATATAAATTAATAAGCTTGAAACATAAAAGTATTACTTTAGGGTTTTAAATTAAGGGAAATGTGATTTAGTATAAAAATTATAAACATAAAACATAATTTTGACGAAACGATATTGTGACAACCACAAAAGAAAAAATAGATTTAAATTTGATATATAAAAACATATCAATAAAATCAATGAAATTAAAAATCGAATATTCAAATATGAAAATAAAAAGCCCTCTATTGGAAAATAGATATATTTCATTTAAAAACGTTTTCAATTAAATTGTGATTTGTTAAATGGAATAATGTAAATTAAAATAGCGATTTTACATTTTAAATTTAGATTTCTTTCCAATTACAATAGTGAATGGTGGGAAATTTATAAAATAAAAATATAAAAGATAAAGAACTTAACAGTTAGTGATTTTACTAAAATAATAACACTAAATATTTACGTAGATTGTTTTGAGCAGTTTCTGTACTTAGCAGTCGCCAACCAGCGGCTTGTCTGTGTCAAAATTTTGGATGGTGTTTCAGTTTCAAACTGATGTAATAAAAAATCTGTTGAAAATAAATGTTGTAAAAAAATACTTTTTTCACAAGTTATGTACTTATTACCCTTTAATTCTTCATATACTTGGGTTGAACTGAAATTTTCTTTGCCTACACCCTTATTTGGTTTTCCGCATATTGGCGTTAGCAAATATTTGCTACAAAATTTAATTTGCAAAAAATCACATTCATTTGTTTCTCAAGAAAGTGTTGCGGTTTTACATCAAAATTTTTTGAACATTTCTAATGACGTAACATCAGAGTTCCAAAGGAAAACATTTGATATAATAGATATAAGAAATTGGAAAGCTACCCAATTCATATTTTTTTTATTATATGGTGGAGCTCTTGTTTTAAAAAATGTTTTAAGTTCTGATCAGTACAGACATTTCTTACTTTTATATACATCTTGCAGAATTTTGTCGTCTACCACATTAGCGACGTTAAAAACTGATTATGTAAAACGTATTTTAAGGAAATTTGTTGAACTTATGCCACATTTTTATGGACCAAATTCGCAAACAATGAACATCCATAATCTTATTCATATTACGGATGACGTAGCTAATATTGGGGCTCCTATATCTCACTTTTCGGCTTTCGATTTTGAAAACAGTTTAGGCTTTATAAAATCAATTGTAAAATCACCGAAAAATCCTATTGCACAAATTCAAAGAAAATTGCACATTTTTCACAACAAAAACGTACAAAACAATATCCCGTTGGTTTAGCCAATTTCTAAAAACACAAAATATGCTGTTGGAACCATTTTAGAATCCTCAAAATCAAAAGTATTGTTTTCCTTTGTAAATATTGAAGGTTTTAAATTCACTACATCTCACCCTGATAATGTATGCTTACTTAGTAATGGAAATATTCTAGTAATTAATGAAATTTTTAGCATTAACAATAATGAAAAACACAAATATGATGATATATTTTTAAAAGGCAAAACTTATAATGAAATAAATGATGTATATTAGTATCCACTCTCATCAAAAGAAATAGGTTTGTATAATGTTAAAAATTTAAATGAAAATTATACTGAAGTTAGTATGCATTTAGTAGAAGTGAAGTGTATACTTACAAAGTTCTACAATGAAACAATTGCTATAACGCTATTACATAAATAATAATGAAACATGTAAAATATGATTAAAATAATATAAATAAAGTAACAAAACATTGTAATTTTAAATAGTTTAACTAGCGTTTTATTAAGTTTTGAAAAAGTCCTCTAAAATATTGCTTTATCTGTCCTCAAAATATAGTGCTTTATAAAAGATATACAAGGACTAAAGTACTATTGGCAAATGTTAGAAAAACGCTTTAACGCAATGGTTTTACATTGGTTTTATTTTATAAACCGTTGTAAATTTTGTACGATAAGAACTTCTAAAGTACTTTTTACAAACGTTGGAAAAACGCTTTGAACCAATGTTTTTACAGTGTTTTTATTTCACAAATATTTGTAAGTTTTGTATAAAAAGTATTCCTAAAATACTTTGTCCGAACGTTCGAATAGCAATCCAAAATAATGTTTTTTAAATGCTTTTTTTTCGTATTATTTGCAATTATCGCTTTGGAAACGCTTTTATTTTAGTACCATCAAAAACAAACGTTTTGAAAACTCTTCGTTTTTTGTACCATCCCAAATTTCTACCTGGGTTGTTTAATATAAAAAAAATCATGTGTTTGTGAAATAAATGAACAGCTACAGTATTATGAACAAGACAGCTTGAAATAATTATAAAATTAGTATTTTTCAATATTCCATCAATTTTATAGTCTTGGACACGTGCTAAAATACAACTGCAAACATAAAGCATCAATTAATTCTTAGATTTTTTATTTTATCTATGCAAAATAAAAATTACCGTTATTTTACTCACTTGCATTTTCAAATTGAATAAAAAAACTAACTTGCAATAGAAAACGTTAGTGACGCAGTGTGATAGAAAGAGAAAGCTTACGCATTGATATTAACTTGTAGAAAAAAATATAGCAAACCCAGCAAAACTGGACACAAACAATTGTGTCTATAAATTACCTTATACATTACAACATAGGTGATTTTTACACGAGATTAGACTCAAGGTAATGTGTCCGTTGATTTTTACACAAGATACATTACATTGAGACTTATCGCTTGTAAAAGGCACCTATATTGTAATGTATAGATACATTACTTTACAAGTTCCGTAGTTTTGGGTTTTGCTGGGAAGCTGATCATTACATTCTTCGATGTAAAATCAAAATAACTGTAATTTTATTTGCTTTGTATGTTAGTTTAAGAAAAAACGGCAATAACAATCAAACGTGTGCTTTTGAGCAAAAATAAAAAATAAATGTTTATAATATATCAAAAAATTTACAATATATATTGTAAATTTTTTGAGTTTTTTATATTCAAACTGAAATAAAAATTTATAACGAAATTGTACTTGCTCAAAATTAAAACTCTGCCAGTGGACCAAAAGTATTTGTTCCTTAATAAACTTTTGAATCCTATTTAAAAAAAAAATTGAAAAACCTTTTAATTAAATCACTGGTATGGATTGAAGATGAGCTCCAAAAAAATTAACCAAATATTTTTATGTTAAGCTTATTAATATACGTCATTTGAGTGCTATTACATTTTTTTTATCCCATCTTTTACAAGCGCAAATCGTATATAGGGCCACGTTTTAGCTCATAACTCAAAAACTAATCATGGCTCCAATCTGAAATTTTGAATATATGTTAACAAGGGTTTACTTATTAACATATATTTTTTTAAGAATTTTAAAAAATATAGTTTTTCCCGATTTGGCCTTCTGAATTTTAGATCCGAAAAAATTTCGGTGGAAATTTCCATGAAAAAAATGCATATGCATATCACTTTAAAGAGCATATTCTTACCTTTAAAAAACTGTAAACAAAAATATTTTAGCTTTTACAGTTTAAAAGTTATAGACATTTTTATAAACACACTTTAGTGACATTTTTGAGTTTTTTCTAATATTCATGACGTCATAACTCGGAAACCGAAAGTCGTTGGGCTCCATAAGTTTGGGTTTTTTCAAGTCTAGTAATATACAACATTTGTGGAAAATTTCATTCAAAACGGAGAGGGTGCAGCCGAATCGCATGCTGGTTTGACATGTTTTCTCCCACTTGCTTTATTACATCAACAAGAAGTGGTGCCAATTAAAAGGTCTTTTTCACGAGTGACAAGACGTTAATATTTCGTATGGGGGTTGCATTGAAGCGTCCTGGCAATCAGATCAGAGGGTTCAGGGTTCAAGTCCCAGAACCGCCAATAATTTTTTTTCGTTATTTGTTTACAATTATTTCCTTTTTTTATTTTTATGGTAAAATAATTATTTTTTTTTTGAAAATATTTGACTTTTTTTTATATATATCTTTTTTCTTTTTGGTTTTTTTATGAAATTTTATGAAAATATATTAATTAAATATATAATTAATTTTTATTAATTCGGCTTAAGGTCATTTAATAAAATTAAAAACGAATGTTTAAATTTTAATTATTTATTTATTCTTCTCTTCAATATTTCGACCTACGTCGTAGGTCATTGTCAAGAAATCTATTAAAATTATAAAAATACAATTAATAAATTAATTTTAAAGAATTAATTACTACTTTTGAATATTAAATAACACAACAAAAACTATTGCATTTGTTCGCTGTTTAAAAACTTTTTACTTGCTTATATTTTACTTTATGCTTGTCTATCGAGGCCTGTAGACTTGAGCAAAAAAAAAAAAAACACTTATTAAATATAAAAAAATTTTAAACAGAAAAATATTCCCAAAATATTGCCTTTGTTACAAAACGATTTTAACATTTATATATTAAATAAACTAAGAAAAGTTAATTCCGTGTATTTTATATAGAAATTTTAATATAATTTTGCAACAAAATTTGTTTTTGTTTCTTCTTTAAATTAATGTTTAATTTTTTTTTTTAAATATTAAATTAATTTTTCATTAAATATTATATTTATATTAAACTTATTTTTCAAACATTTAGAGAAAATCCTTATAAAGGTGCCTAAAAAAAACACATTTAACAAAGCTTTAGAAAAATCTATTTTAAGAAAATAGATTTACATGCATTCATTTTTTTTATTATCAAACAAGAAAAATTCTGCTTAAAATAAAATTTCATTGTATATCAAGCGGCATCAGCTTGGCATGTCCAAGTTCGTGTGTTCAAGCCCCATGCCAGTCACAAGATTCTCTTTAATTAAAAAATAAACAAAAACACATTCTACATTGGATATTATTAAAAGGAACAACTCCCTTCCTATGACAAGCCAATGTTAAATTCACCGATGAAAAATTCCAATGTGAACAACATCCGATTCAACAGTTGAAGTGTTTCTTTTTTCCTCACTATTTTTGCTGGGTAGATGTAGGTCATTAGGGTAGTAAACAAAAGTAGTTGTTTTTACTCCTATTGTAGTAATTGTTCTATAAGAAAATGAAAAACGACTAATTTAGACAATTATTTAAAAAAAAAAAATAACTAACCAAAAGTACTGTACTTTATTAACAGTTGTTTGAGTAGTTGTTTTAGTATTTTTAATAAACAACTACCAAAACAGTAATTTTGCAGTATACAGTTAGTTTATAATTGTTATAATTTATTTGATCATAGTTTGCAAGTAATAATTAGAAAATTTTAATGTATCTCCAATAGGAAACTACAATTTTTTGCTGGGCAATATACATTATTTGTGTCATTTGTAAAGGTTACGAAAATTTGGAGAATCTAACAATAAAGTCATTATTTAACAATAAATTTTTGTGTGTGATATCCCATGGCTGTCTCTACAAAAGCCTCCTCTTATCTTCACAATACTTCTGTTCTCACACCACCAACCGCATTGTTAGATTACGAAAAATATTTGACACAAAAATGTTTTAACTTTTATATTAAATTTATTTTATTTTTTTAATGGTAACAACAAATGTATATGTCATTCATATAAAATTTTCATTTCATATTGTCAATGTATGGTTTATAATATATGTGTATGTATGTGTTTACATTAGGGTCGTAGCTATTTGGCGGCAGGTCAAATTTCAAGGCAGCTCGTCCCTTTGTTTTATATTTAATCTAGGATATTTAGTCAATTAACCTTTTTTCGAGTAATCGAACAATTATGCTAAAATAACACAGCGCTACAAAATTTACCCCTAAAATTGAAAACAAGTGTACCGACCATTGATGGTAAATATTTCGGCCACACTGATCTTAATTGTGAACCCAGTTTTTTCACTTATGGGCCAGATTTTTCTCAAAATTGCATTGAAGTTCTGCATGTTTTAACAAAGTTTTTATTTATAAACTTTTAAAAATAAGAGTTTTCTCTGAATTTTCTTATGGTTAATTTGTTTATGGTCATCAGCATTCGGATATCAAATTTGTTTAATAAATATGCAGCATGTTGAATGTTTTCTCAATTAATGATCCCATTTCGCAAAGGACCCAATAATTTTTGTGCTTTCAGCCGAAAAAGTTAATAATTGCAGAAGTTAGTTTAACAAAAATGTTCACTACACTCGGGAAAGAAAGTTTAATCACATTGATGATATTGTTTCATAAATCGTTTTTCAGTCATTATTTCATAAAAATATATGACAAATGTTTCGTAGATATTCATTATTTACTAAAAAAGTTTTAATTTTTTATTTGAAATTAAGTAAATAGCATTTGCAGTTTAGACCTGCTAACTTATCTCAAATTAGACAAAGTTTAAGGCTTAACTATAGTTATTAATGTCATATTTATATGGAAATATCTTTGGTTAAAGTTAAACTCTAGTTATTCATAGAAAAGTCAAACTTTTTAAAACTCAAATACTACCAGAAATTATTTAAAATTCTTATACATCAATTAAATATTATCAGCCCTGTTTTTTAATCGCCGGATTAACTTTATTTCATTGATAATTACATTTTTGTTTATTAATTTGAAAAAAAAAAATAAAATTTTTATCTAAATTTAATAGATTAAATGAAAATTGTCACTGGAACTCGTCCATTGAAACTGTTCATAGAATCTACAAGAGATGCAATAAAAATAGATGTTGACTGTTGAATAGAGTAAGGATAACTCGTATTGGTAAACACAGACGAAGAATACGTTGAAGCAAAAAATTCTGCGAACATGTTGCTAATAGAAAGGTCATCAGAAGATTCTAAACCATTGTATTTCATTGTAGAGGGGAAGTCAACTGATCGTCTCTAGTATTAATGAAACGATTTCATTAAAATCGATTCATTGGTTTAATGAAAAATTTCCTTAACTGAATGAAAATTCATTAATATTGGTATTTTTTTCATTAATATTTTTTATGATTTTTTCATAATTTCATAAAAAAATTCATTAAATCAATGAAAAATTTACAAATTTTTTCAATTAAAATTTTGACTTGTAATAAGAAAAAAAAATTTTTTTTGTGCTATCATTTTGAAATAAAAAAAAACTGAAAAATTCTTTTAAACAGAAATAACCAAACTTTGATTGTAAATAATTTTTTTTTATTAAGTTTGCCTAGAGCTAACAGTTTTTGACGAATTTGAATACTTGGTCACTAAATTCCAGGGAACAGATTCTCTATGAAAAACGATATAGTTTTGTTCAAAACGAGACATAAATTGTTATCGTGTTGATGATGTTACACAAAAACGTTATGCTAAACGATAATTAATTTTTGTTTTTAACAACATTGTTAACAATATTTAACATTTTTATCTAATATGATCGTAATTTAACTACAATAAGTGGACTATAATCGTCAATCGTTCTACAGAATTCCAAGCCAGATCGATAAAAAATTACATATTTTGTACCGACATATAAGAAAATATGTCATCTTTTAACACAAATTATAAAAAATGTAAAGAAAGATTGAACAATTTTGTAAAAATAAAACAATAAAAACAGAAATAAATTAAAATTGGTTTTTTTTAGTTCAGTTTTTAATATTTTAATGCCTGTTAATTATATTTAAACGATTTTTTCAATCATCATTAAAGTTCTTAAAATACATAATTTAAAAAAAATTCAATAATTAAATTATTAATTTTTTATGGATAAAAAAATTTTATTTTCAAAATTTATAATTTTTGATCTGAAATCTAATCAGCTACTTTTCAAATTTTATCTTTTTCGAATTCGTCAAAAATTATGAGCTTTAACAAATTTGTTGAGAAACAATAGAATTTTGCCAACTGTGCTACATTGGTGGGTGGCCCCGGGAAAACCTTTCTTGTTAGATTTCTTTTTTACATGTCAGGCAACGAAAATTTGCTGAATCAGGCTGAGTATAATACAAATCTGATATCGCTTTTGCAGAACAGCCTGTGATGTTTACTTTCGAACTTTTCGAACTTTTTTTATAAAAATATTTTATAGATCCTATAAAGACCAAAGCTTATAAATAATATCAATGAATGATAATTTCACAATAACCACCAAATTAATGCTATGCTAAAATAATCATAAAAAGTGGAAATTATTAAATATCCACGAAAATATTTCATACAAACTATGAATTTTCTTCATTAAACACATAAAACTTTCATAACGATTAGGCTAGAAATGTGAATGTCTACGAAATATTTGCATTGAGAGGTTTTGAATTGTTGATCTATAAATTGTATATGAGATGTTCAGCTAAAGATCATGAATATTTTTCTAAATTAATAGAAAAATTATAATTTATTTGCGATTATTTACCTCGAATAATACAGAAAATGTAGAACTTATTATTAGACACCAGCCAGAATGGAATGCACATTTTCCGGTCAGCTGCGATCTTCATCAATAATTCTTCGTGCTTTGTAGTGTTAACTGTAAATATCGCCTATTGAACTCACAAAATCAAAGCAATTGACAGATGTTTAAAGCACCAATAAATTTTGCATAGTTGTTATTGAGTTAATATGAAATTTCCTTTTCGAACTTTTTCTCTATTTATAGTGCTTTTCTATTATCCTTTACCACCACCACATTCTTGTCCTTTCAACTTATTATGACAAGTATATTTCTTTTCTGTTTTATTTTTCTATCCGTTTCATTGTATATAAAGAATATCGAACATTAAAGAAGCACTAGGTCTAATATCAAGGAGTATATACAAATAGAGAGACTACACTTCCCACGGCTCTCAGCAACAAAATACCGAACTCGGGCAAGCAAATAAAAACATTTTTTTTTACACTAAAATATGATTGTTGATAAAAAATTTTTGCATTTATTATGCTTATATTTTGTTAATTTCTTTTAAAAATTTATATATATAAATCTTATCTTGCTGATTTTATCATTAATATTTGAAATAATTAAAAAATCATTTTTTTTATCTTTATTTAAACAAATTAATTCATATAATATTGGGCCTCAGCGCCTCTAGGGCTGTGTTGAGGCAAGTTGGCACTTAACTGAACTTATAAAATAACAATAATTTGTAAAAAATATCAAAATTTAATTATAATATAATAAAACAAAAAAATTAAAAATAGAATTTTAAATAATAGAATTATTAATATTTTGTTCAAGATACTCTTTGAATCTATTTTTAAATGAAGAAATAGTTACACATTCTTTAAGACTATATGGTAAACTATTAAATTCCCGACTACCCATATATTCTATCCTTTGCTTTGTGGTCTCTAAACGATATCTTACAGTTCTTAGGTTTGAGCTGTTTCTGGTATTAAAATATTGTTCATTTGTTGAAAAACTTATAGTGTGGTGACCAAGGTTATGAATAACTTTATACACATATATCAGCAATTGCAGTTTTTTCTTTATTTAATTAATTTTATTGTAATTTCAAAGCCCATGGGGCCAATTAAGCAAAATTACAAAGACAACTTACTAGCTAATGTGCATAATAATAATAATAATAATAATATATTAAAAATACATAAAAATATAAGAATATAAGAAACCCACTCAGCGATAGTTATTTTATCAATGAATAAAAGTATTTACTTCATATTATAAACTCTGTTAATATCTGAAGTATAGGATCCTCGTGCTCTATTTAAATAGACAATATTTACAAGTCGATGTTTTAATTAAAAAAAGTATTGAGAAATTATGAGTCTGTGATTTGTGCTTGTTCATAAGCAATAAGACGACGCCTCTGTAAAGCATATGAATTAGAAAATGATTTAAGCCAGGAGTGCCCAAAAGTTCCTTATGGAAGAGCAAACACCAATACATTTAAAGAAAAACTAATTTTTATTCAACATTTTTTGTTGTAAAAACCAATACATACAAAGAAAAAAATATTTCAACGTTTACCAACAAAGCATACGAAAGTGTTGTTGCTTTGGCTTGCGTGTATAAAGTGAAGAACGACAAAAAAACTAATAAGACAAAGTTGTTTGTGTATTTCGTATTGCTAGTGCTGAACGCTCTATATGTATATTAAAACACACAGCCTATAGCTAGCAAATGAGTACCAAGCGCATAGGCCGTGGGCACCCCTGATTTAAGCGCTCTAGGCAGATCGTTATACAATTTAGCCACTCTTACAAAATATGCACGATCTAATATCGTTTTTAGCTTTGGTAACAAAATCTGTTTATTCCTATTAGATCTACTAAATCTAAATCGATCTATAAAGCCGGAAGGATAACCGTTCTTAAATATTCTGTAAAAGAGAAGAAGATTACGAATCTTGATAAAACTATTAAAACTACATCCCAGACTTGCACATAAGAAGATATATGATCACGGTTTCTTAGTGAATAAACATATCTAACAACACGATTGAAAAGTAACGATAATTGTTTCAAATTAAAACCAGGGGTACCAGTATATACCTCAATACCATAAGTAAAGATAGGCATAACCATAGCATGGGCAATTCTTCTCCTAACTGCTAATGGAATATATAAATTAGTGCAATACAGCTTCCTTAAAACATAGTGAACTCTAGATGATATCGAATTAATTTGGTAAACAAACTTTAGTTCGCTATCAATAACCACACCCAAACAAGACAACCTATCTACAAACTCAATTTCCGTAGGTCCAACAAAAATTGATATATTATCCCTATACTAGGGCTTTCCAAAAAACAAAGTCTGGGTCTTATTTGCATTGATTACCAAACCATTTCGATTTATCTAATCAACTGTCTCATTAACATAATAGTTAATACAAGTATGTTATAATTTTTATTAAAAATAAAAATTATGTTTTTTCGACCTTTAACTGTGCAATGAAAATGAAAATTATTCAAGTTCGAGGGCATAGATTATTTGTTAGGACAATATCCTAATGAAGAAATATAGAGTATGGCCTCGAACTTAAATAATTTTCATTTTCATAATAGTTAATGTTTGACTGAAAAACATCTAAAAATTCCTTATCACCCGATATCAAGTCATCAGCAAATGCGAAGGAAGTACACATACTGTTATCATATATATAAAAAGGTGATTAAGAAACATTACAAACAAAAGTGGCCCTAAAACCTAATATTGCGGTACTCCAGAGACTACTGGTAGAGTCCTACTAGAACTACTACCAATCGAAACATATTGAAAACGATCTTTCAGATAAGAGGATATCAGTCTGCAAACACTAGTTGAAAATTTAAAATAATTTGCCAACTTTGCAATAAGTATCGAATGCGGAATTTTATCAAAAGCTCTACATAAATCAAGCGACAGTAAAACTGACAATCGGCCGTTACTAAATGCACTCCGTAAACTATCAGGTAAATTAAGTAACAGTTGTGTGGAACTACGTCCACGTCTAAAACCATATTGACAATCATGTAAAAATCCATTGGAATCTAAATAATCAGTAATTTGGTTTTTTATCAAAATTTCAACTAACTTAGCCAAAATAGGCAAAATTGAAATTGGTCGGAGATTATTTAATTCATCTGATGTGCCATGTTTCCTGATCGGCGTAACCCTAGCCAATTTAAAATTATAAGAAAAGCAAGATGTAGTCAAAATCCTATTTACCATATGCAAAATGTGATTACTTAAAAAGGGAAATACTAATTTTAAAAATTTAATTGAAAATCCATCACAGCCTGCCGAATTCGATTTAATTGTTGAAAATGCAAGGATTACCTCATCAATAGTAACACACCTAAACATAAAGCCCTCTAAGCTTGAATCAAGGACAATATCATTGGAAACACAATTATTGTTTTGAGAATCCACAAAAAACATCCAAATACTGTACATCGTTAATACCATTTGTTATACCATAACTTCTAAGTTTAGACCACATCTGTTCTGTAGTAAGATTGTCAAAGATTTTATTGTTGGATTCCCTTTTGTACTTCCTCATAATCGACTTGGCTTTGTTTCGAGCTCTACAAAAAATCTTCCAATTCTCATCGGTGTTATCATCCAAATAAGCTTTATGTGCCAAATTACGTAAAGATAAATAATATGTAACTTCAGGAGCCTTTATCCACTTAGATATACTGTTTACTTTAATACGCTGTACGAATGGAACTATAGAGTGAACTGTGTTCAGAAAGGAATTAAAAATATTAAGATGTTCAACAACATTACTCGTCTCATATAATTGGTTAAAATCAAAGGACCTTATAACATTCAACAATTCCTCATTATCTACCGCATTTTAATCAAAGTATTCATAAAAAATCTCAGTTCTCACAATCGGAAGAGAGAGACCCAAAAAAATTAAAGAATGGTGCGAAACACCAGGGCATTGAACCTGTCCAATTTTACCAACTTTTGTAGGATCAGAGACGAGAAAAAAATCTATTAATGATGTCGAGTGATATCTTAAATCAAAATGAGTCGGAATGGATCCATGTAAACAAGAAATATTAAGTCTCTGGCAAATTTCACGAAATGCAACTGAACGAGACTCATGAAACATATTACAGTTGAAGTCACCCATAATCAAAATATTATCATAAGTTAAAATAAGGTCACTTATCTCATCTTCCAGAGTAGATATACTGCCATTGGGCAAGTACACACAACCAACTAACATTTTACCACCATGTACCAGTACCTCAACAAAAATTGCCTCAAATATACATCCCACTAACATACAGAGTTCTAAACTTAATCGAATCCCTAATATATAAGGCAACACCGCCTCCATTTCTATTTGGACGATCACTCCTGCATCCTGGGATATTCAGAACTTCATTACTTATAGAAGGTTTCAACCATGTCTCAGAAAACCCTATAAAGTCTAAAAAGTTACCACTAACAATATTATTTATCTCATCAAATTCAACAGAGTTGCTTCCAATACAAAAGCTTGTGCAATTTAGATGAGCTACTTTAATATCATTACCAATTAATTGTGAACGGATGAAATAACTATCGTTAACTGGTATACCTAAATTAATATTAAAATTCATTTAAACATATGTTATAATTCAAAAAATTTAAAAAATATATTTTGAGAATGCAAAATATTTAAAAGCATATAAAAGGTAAAAACAATTTGAAAATTGAGAAAAAAAAAATTTAAACTTACAAGCTGTATTCACGGCATCATCCGCCAGGCAAGAAAAGCAACAAGAGTCCTTGATACTCTTCCAGTCCAGCAAACAAAACCGCCAACCAGCCTAATATACCAAAAAAAAAAAAAGTGTAGGTTAAATGATTATTTGTTGTTAAATTGATGAACATCTGAAATTGAAGAACGGAGATTTACATCATTGTTGATAGCATGTATACCATTTAGCAAGTTGCTGCATTGTTGCATAGTAAAAACTTTAGTAGTACCATCCAAATGTGTAATTTTTTGCTTTGGAATATCCGTATTAATGTAGGTGAATTTAGTAATTGTTTTGCTTTTGATTAGATTACGACAAGTTGTTACTAACTTTAAAGCTTCTGATGTTAAGTAGTCATTTACATATATTCTGGAATTAATTTCACCGCCCATCACATCTTTGAGTGTTATATTGCGATTTTTTATGTAACCTCAAATTATTAAATCTCTTACAAATATAGAATTAAATTTAACAAGGACCGATTTACGACCAGAAAATATGTACAATGCATAATATCAGATTCGTTTATATGAACACCACACAATGCTGCGAATTTTATAACAGGTGCCCGTAGGTGCTTAATGGACTCAGGTAATCCATTAACAATAATATTGCTTCTATTAAGTCTTCTCTCATTAATGTTCAAACGGCGTTCAACGATTTCTAATTTATTATTGACTGACCTGTCAACTTGTTTTACCAAATTATAACATCCAGAAATATCAGTCTTAACCACTTCCATTTGTTTTTCATGGTCGACACTTAATTTATTAACCATGTCTTCAAATTTAGCTTCTATCTTAGACATACTTTGTTGTAATTGTTCTTCACAGCAAACCTTGTATCCTTCAAATTCATTGTCCAATTTTGCCTTTAGTTCATCGAAGCCTTTACTGAACTCGTTTTTGAAGAAACGCACTGGAGGAATTTCATTACAGTTGCCACATGTGTATTTACAATTTTTATGTTCAAACGAAGAAGGCGAGTTCATTTTCAGTAATATCTGTACATTCTATATGGTACTATTCATAGCAGAATCCACAACTAATGCTAGGCTTTGTTTTAGTTATGTTTTTCGAGCATGAAAAACATAAATACGGGTCTTTTTTCGGAGCCATAAAAGCACAATAAATTATAAAGAATGCAGACTTTATCACTACTAGCTTAAAATGTAAACAGAAAACACGTTGAGACTCCAAACTTAACCATAGAAATTCAATGAAAGCAAAAACAAAAAATATTTGTTTTAAAAGTATTGGTCAGGAACTTCAGGTAATGTACAATCAATCCATATAGGTATTAACTCCAGGTGATATACAAAGGAAAAAAAAAAAAAAAAAACATTTGTATGGAATTTTACAGGTTTGCAAAAATACGCTATTCAGTAGTATATTAATGACGCAATCATAAGGCCACAGCAAACAGTGAGTATATAAGTTATGATGTTTTAAACCCATTATTTTCAATAACTTTATCAAAAACAGTTAAATATGATATTATTTTTGCAATATAAACACTTTTTACTACTAAAAAAAGTTAATTTTCATAAATTTTTCAAAAAGTTTTTACGAAGAGAAATTTATTTATCTGCACATGGCAAAGGTTGCCAACTTATCTAAATTCCATGTATTAGTAAAACATTTTTAGCAACATCTTTATATAAAGACAAAGTAGGGTACATTCTCGGAAGATTAAATACAGTTTTTAACGATTTACTTTGTAATATTTGCAGAGATTTAAAATCTTGGTTCTTTTTGAAACCATATATCAAGGCCAAGTAGTTTAAATGACTTTGAATTAGCAACTAAAAAAACAATTAATTTTGTTTTTTCATCAAGTTTATATTTTAACTTAAATAAAATTCGAACAGCTGGTGTTATTTTACTATGTAGATATTCAATATGTTGATGTCAGAACAAATTGCTTTGATTATAAACACGCAAGTACCTTATAGATTGGCACTTACATTATTTAAATTGTTGTAAATTGTATAAGGCCTAAACCTTATGAGTTTTGTTTTATTGGCATTTAACACTATTTTATTCAGCCTTGCATATTCCGAAATTGAAGCTCCATCACGTTCAGCCCAGGTTTTTAAATCAAGATTTTCTTTATACGGGTAAAATACTCATAAATCATCCGCATACATAAAAGGCTTTCCATTAAGATTAAGATTGTTTATATCATTTATATATATGGTAAAAAGTAATGGTCCCAATACGCTTCTTTGTGGAACACCATGCACATTTATTTGCACATATTGTTTTCTTCCCTCCAAGTAGCTTTTAAATAGCGCTAATTCCACACGTCGTATTCCATAAAATGTTAGCTTTTGAAGTAAAATTTTGTGGTCAACTAGATCGAAAGCTTTGCTAAAATCATAAAATATACCACAGACAGCCGTATAAACCCTTGTCTAAACAATCACATACGTAGTTTACAACATTAACCACCGCTTCATCGGTACCGCAACCTTTTCTAAACCCGTATTGATTAGGATATATAAGGGATTCATTTTCCAAATATGTTAAAAGTTGAGAATGCAAAATTTTATTATTTAAAAACATGATAAAAATTAATTTAAACTTTTAAATTTCTGCAACTTATTTTCATTTGCTCTGTGTGAGCTTACGAGCATATAAAAGAGACCAGATTGAGCGACACTGAGTAGCATGGAAACCCACGGCTAATATGCCTAGCATATGTAAGACAATTAACACTGTGCCTCGGGATGGGGTTAAATTGAAGTTTTGTATTGTTGATCTATGTTGTAGGTGAGATTTTAATTTTGGTTCGGCCAGAGATCATAAATATCTTTCTAAATTAATAGAAACATTATAACTATTTTGTGATAATTCTCTATTATTCAATGTAAATTATGAAGACTGGAGCATTTAAAAATTTGTAATTCGATCATTTTTAACTGATTTTGAATTTTTAAACGGGTTTTTTAACCTTAAAAGAACACCTAGACTCTTAAACTATAAAAAAACATCTATAGTTTTTTATAAATAAAAATATCAAAAGAAATTTGTTTTTGGCCGACTTTAAGATAAATTAAGTTTTGTATTACTTTCTCTTTAAAAAAAAAAATAATTTTTTTCAAATTCTCCCTAAAATAGCATATTGATATCATAAAATTTGTGGCATTTTCCAATTCAGATAAATAATAATTAATAATACACTAA
The DNA here is from genome assembly GCA_021234595.1 of Delia radicum. Lineage (NCBI taxonomy): Eukaryota > Metazoa > Arthropoda > Insecta > Diptera > Anthomyiidae > Delia > Delia radicum. The sequence goes on from CM037853.1 coordinate 193,526,996, forward strand.
AAATTAATGCAATCTTTGCAAAAATTTAACCACGCCTACTACGCCCATTTTTTTTTTTTTTTGAAAAAATTTAAAAAGTTTCATTTTGGTTTTGTCTCTTATTTAAGAGTAAATACTACTGTTGTCATTTTTTGTCAGTTGTTCGTGTTTTTATTTTATTCGAATAAACGACCAAACAATCGCACGATCAAGCGATTAATTTTTAAAAAATTATTCGATTAATCAAACGAATTACATATAAAAATAATTTTAAAAATACATAAATAATTAATGTATTTTAGCATATTATCTCAACATTTTATGAGATTTTGGCATCAATTTGAATACTACAACATTACCATTCTCAAATGCAATCACTTTTGACTATAGTAACGCCAAAAGAATCTCAATCACACTCCCTTTGGGATTGTTAACTCGTGATGAAAAAACACAGTTTTGAAAATCGTTGAAAGTTAAATATATATATCAGCGGTAGTTTTACTGTATCGAACTGCTAAGATATTATTTTAGTAACCGTAGAAATTATATAAATGGAATTCTCAGTTTAAGTGCTATCGTGCTATCGTTGTAAATTACCTATATTTTTAATAGTTTTGTATAGTTAAAACTTCAAAAGTCATCTTTTTTACAAACGATAGCACTTTATCTGTGAAATCCTTAATATTGTTTGCTTCAAAGCCAAATCATATCGTGGAAAATGATTAAAAGTCGTTTTATAAGTTCGGTTAATTCTTCAATATTTGATTTTATTTTGTCAATTACCATTTTTTATATAAATTTTCTCAAAATTAGTAAATTTTTTTAAAAAATTTATTAAAAGCAGTATTTTTTAAAAATTATTTGTGTTATTCGATTAATCGTCAAAATTTCTTCGAATTATTCGTTAACAATTTTATTGTTCAGTCTAAATTTCGGTTTGGTCATTCGACTAATCGAATAATTTTTAGTCGAATGACAACCCTAGTAAATACTGTTACTTTATCATTGCTGCGTAATGCTTTTTCCTGTAGTGGCAAATATATGCAAATAATATATTTTTTTCAAATATTAAACTTTAAAGGAAATATTAAAAAAAGAGGTTATTAGCGTTGCTAGCAGCGCTTCATTATTTGAACAGTAAATTTTACAAAAATAGCCAAAAAAAAAACACTAAAAAACTTCCTCCCCGTTTTGTACTCAAAATGTACTTCAAATAGCTTTAGAGGGCGCTAAGTATCATGGATCATAAAAATAATATCATTTTTGAAATCTTGAGAAAGTTTACTTTCATGTGTGCCGCCCACTTATGTGTTGCTACGCACATCGGTTTTGGAACCGGAGACCCTTTGGATAGAAAATAATTTTCTTTTTTAATTCATAGTTTTTTTTTGAGGCACGCCCAATAAAAGTGCAGTTTTGCCAAAAAAAAATTTAATGTCGTAACTGTGTTTATTTCATATGATAAATTAGTTGATATATAGACAAAATAATGTTTTAAAAAAGGTATAAAAAATCCAAAATCGGTTAAGAACTAGATTCGTGCACACATTTATTATTTAATGGACTCGTAAATTCTGAGATATGAAATACTTTGTTTTAGGATGTCGTTAATCTGTCCTAAGGTGACAATATTGACAGACGGTGACGGACAATATTTTTGGGATATTTTTCAAATCTCCAATTTCAAATTTTAAAAAAGTTTCTTAACAAAATCGCAAAAATTGAGATTTGAACTATATGGCATTAGTAAAAGCATTTTAGGGAACTAAAATAAAGAATTTTTGGACCTGTGGCCAAAAATTACCCCAGACTGATTTATTTCAATGTGCAAACCACGTCAAAACTCTGCTTATTACAATTGAATTTGAAGAAACGTGATCTGAAATATTATGACACAATGTGAAGCTGTGCTAAAAATGTTGGACGAATTATGCAACGTTAACACTTGCCGTATTTCGATTAAAGTTGATACTGCGGAATTTTATATATATTTAAACACGACACTTTTAAACTCTTTTTTATTTTCAAAATTCAAAATTAGTGATCAAATTCCTAACTCAAGTAATAAAAAAATATACTGATCTAAACTAACCCTTAGATGCTCTAGGTGTCAAAATTACCCTTAGTTGAAAAGTAAGCCATTTGAAATGACACACTACGGCACACGTAAACTTAAGTTTGGGTATCTCCTTAGTGGTATCTCCGTTTTAAAAAATTATGTCAAAATGTACAAAACAAATTATTGTCAAAAAAATTTCAATTAAATTTATGTTCGATTTCAAACTCACTTTCAATTAAATGTTTAATAATATGTATTAACTGTTTAATTGAAAATGAATTTGGTAGAAGCAAACTCTCCAGTTTTTATAACGTATAATAACAACATAGAAACAAATGCAAAAATTAAAAAAAAATGGCCAAAATTAAAAAATCAATTTAAGTAAAAAAAATTTCTAAATTTTGGAATTTTTTTTTTTTTTAATTGGCGGTTTTTTAAAATGTTTTGACGATTTTTTTAATATTTTGCAATTTTGGTGATTTATTTTTATTTCAGCAATTTTTCCATAAATTTTTGACGACTTTTTTAATTTTAATTAATATTTTAATAGTATATAGTAAAAATTTGTTTGAAATATTCAATTAAATTTTTAATATATATGAATAAAACTATAATTGAAAATGATATCAATTAAATAGCTACAAATTATTTTAATTGTTACTACAATTTGCTCAATATTACCGAATTCAATTAAACTTTTAACTGAATCAATGAATATTTTAATTGAAATTCAATTTAAGTTAATGATTTTTCGTTTGCATTGTCTCAAACAATTTTTTGATTATATTTTAAGGCATATTGCTTTTTGTCGAAAATCAACTCTAACAATGATAGCCGCCCATTTGCAGGCGATGTTTTATAATGAAATTTGAAGAATCGAACCATATAATACTGAACTAACATTCGTTTCCTATTTGATCCAAGTCAGAAATAAATATTTTCATATTAAATTCATCAATAACATGATTACTTCCTAACGAATTGTATTAAGTTTTTAAATTTGTCAAATTATTTCGGGGGCGCTTTAAAATTGAAAATTTGAATAATTTTTTATTGAGTATACACCGGAATATACAAACAAAAAACTTAATTTTTAAATTTTTATCAGGGAAATAAAGTATTCTGATTAAAATAGAGAAATTTTCTAAATTATTCTAATTTTCTAAAATTAAATGGATATTTTTTTCCAAAGCTTAAAGCCATTGTTATCTTCAAACAAAAAAGAAAAATAAAAAAAAAAGTTTTTGTACAAAAAAAGAAAAGTTTTTTTTAGAAATAAAATCTTTTTATACATATAAAACCCGGTACACCCCCCCCCCCCCCCACCCAATTTAATTAAATTTGGTCCTCGATCAGACTCATCCTTATTTTAAATAATTAATGAGCCCCAAATTTCAGAAATTATATGGATATTAATTTTTAGTTTGGTTTGTAACCAAGTAAAGTATAACGAAATGGAATGATACGAGTAGAGTTGGAATACTAACCACAAAGAACGAAATGGAATAGAACGGGGAAGGAAATTTGAATTGGGCGTGTTGTAGTGTGTTTGACAAGTCTACGTTACCATACTGTCTGTATGTAACTAGAAACCCACACTTTGTGGAATGTTGTTTGTCCACAATATACCAAACCAACTAGCGTGGAATTATGCAATCTATGCAAAATCTCACACTATTATAATTTATGTTTAAGTAGCTTTAAGTATAAATATATTTAAATAAAACAGTTGCTCATCAGAGCTCAAACAAAACGTATTGTATTTTTGTTACTCTACAGTGTGCTTAGTTAAACTTTTTTCACAAATCATTTTAAAAATAAATCAACCCTACGTCGGCGGTGTTTGCCCATTTTGCGCTCTATAGTTTAGTGTTCGATATACTGACAACTTTGTAAAATAGAAATTATTTTCAATGGCCAGTATATCCGAAACTATACGAGATAACTAGGGCAAGACGTACAAATTTTTGGTCCGCAAGAGTATATATTTAGGCTAGGTCCGGGAAAGATCCCGAGGTATTCATTTTTTATGAAACAGTCACAGGGTAAAACACTCCGCTAATATTATGAAACATTTGACCAAAATGGAACGATATGAAATGGAACAGGGCACCAGTGGAATCGGAATACTTTACATATTTGAATTATTGGTACTTGATGCGAAGTGTTGCTAAAATGTTGACTGTTTGCGCTTAGTTTTCGAAATACAAAACATTTTAGATAATTACGTTTTTTTTTTAAATGACCGGTATCTCCGAATCTAAAGGAGATAGAGCGATACAATACAAATAAAAGGACAACATGTTTGCTCCGCATCAGTATTACTACACCCTGATAATGCAAATAATAATTTTTTGTTAAGCAGCCGGAGTGTCATTTGTTTTTTTTTTTAATTATAATACAAATTATAATACAAATTAAGATACTCCGATAAAACGAAGTTCGTTCCCAGTTCAATACAATTTCGTTACCTATAATTAATAATCGTTCTCCATATTTAATCTTTCAATTCCACTCATTCTTCTTTATAACATTGAATTTTGTGCCCCAATTTTTTTTTTATCAATTGTAATTATTTTTTTTATGCATTAATGTGATTTTAGTATCATTAATAATCATGTTTTCTAATGCTAAATATTTCATTGTCATTAAATTAATTTTTTTCATTTGCATTAGTATCAGCTAATGAGAAATAATTACCATGTATGACAATTTCATAATTTTCCAATCCCCTTAATTTAAACTTTCACGAATTCTTCTAGATAACGATTGTTACGTCCCATATTAAACAAAATTAAACCAAAAAAAGATAATTTTAAAATATATTTCTATTTTTTTTTTTTGAGAAAAATATAAACAAAAAGTTTTTCTTTTTTTATCATGAGGAATATTTTCAAATATATACTTTTTGAGTTTGAATTTTAACGTCTTTTTCAGACAATTGAAATTAATACTATAATTAATATGCAATTTTTATTTTAATTTTAATTGTGAAAGGCGTGGTAAAGAAGAATGAGTGCATTTTCTAAAAATCATTTCTACATTGTAAATTTTCAATTTTCTGAATCAGACTGCGCAGTTTCTGGTATTTAACCTTCGTCAGTGACCCTGTTTTTTTTTTGAATAATGTAATATTTGTTATGTTTTTATTTGTACGATTGCGTCTATATGAAATTTTCTGTGCAATCACTGACCGTGGTATAGATAAACTAATTTCTATTGCCACATGCACTCGCACTACACGTTAGACAGCGCTTTAGCCCTCTGATCTATCGTCAGGTCGAGTTTTGTTGTGATTAAACCTAGTTTTATTCAATAAACGGTGTTTTTTGTTCTTGCATACATAATCTCAGAAATACAACTCCAACACAACAGTTCTATTTTTAGAAACTTACCTCACTCTATACTTTTTATTTTCTTTTCTTTGTAGAAATATATTTTTTTATAATTTTACTATAATTATTTTTGATAAAAAAAAATAACAAGTTTGAAGTCTTTAATTTTGAGCCCATTCCATTATATTTTGAAATTAATTCCACGTTTCTGGCTTATTGGTAACTTTATAATTTATAAAGGGTGTTTTTTATAAAGGTGTAGAACTTTGAAATGGAATAAAAGAAAGATGAATTTTTTAAATTGACATGAAATTTATTTTATTCGAAAGACAATCTTCTGGCATTATAATTTAAATATGATTTCTGGCTCGGACGTAGTCTAATCAAGAGGTCCAATTTTCGATGACTCTTTCCAACATTTGTGACCGTATATTTTCAATAATGCGGCGAAAGTTGTCCTCCAAGTGGTCAATCGTTTTGGGCTTATAGGAGTAGACTAGAGACTTCACATATCCCCACAGAAAACAGTCCAGCAGCGTTAAATCACGGGTCCGAAACGTGAAACTATGCGGTTACCAAACTGTTCCTTCAATATGTCAATTGTGACACGAGCTGTGTGACATGTTGCGCCTTCTTGTTGAAACCACAGCTCCTGCACATCCTGGTTGTTCAATTAATGAACGAACAAGTCAGAAATCATGGCTCTATAGCGGTCACCATTGACTGTAACGTTCTGACCAGCATCGTTTTTAAAGAAGTACGGACTACTGATTCCACCATCCCATAAAGCACGCCAAACAGTCAGTTGGATGTAGCGGTGTCTCAACATACACATGAGGATTACCATCACTTCAAAAATGTCAGTTTTGTTTATTGACGTATCCATTTAATCAAAAGTGAGCTTCATCGCTAAACAAAATTCGCAAAATTCGTGCACGATACGTATTTCGAACAGAACCATGATTTTGAAAATAAATTCACACAATTTAGAAGCGTTGTTCAGGAGTCAGTCTATTCATATTGATATGCTAAACCAAATTAAACATAAATCACTTGACAGCTGACAAAATGGCCGCCATTTAAAAAAGTGTTGCCAACTTAAAGTTTTATACCTGTATAAAAAACACCCTTTATAAACTTTTCAATATTTTTATAACCACTATAGTAATTTTTTATTACTATAACATTTAATTAATATAGTTTACTGTTTTTCGATTATATTTATAAAAAATAAAATTTAGTTCTAATTATATTTCCATCAATTAGTGGACAACACCATGCAAAGGGCAAATTTGCACCGCCGTACGTTATTGTACGGTTTAACTGTAATTATTATATTTTTGTCGCAATTAAATAAAAAAAATTTCATATTTAAGCATAACAGTTTTTTAAACAGTCTTTTAAAGTTGTATACATTTATTTTTACATCGTCATCGTCGTATAAAACTTTGAAAACATTTTAAATTGCTATTGACACTTATTACAAATTCAGCTTTGTTTAACAGATTAAACAAAACGCTTCCAATTTTTTAACAATTTTACATACAGTGTATCACAAAAATAAGTATACAGATGTATAAAATATATATTTTAATAAAAAAATAAGGCTTTAAGTTTTTCTTTTTTAAATGAAACAATTTATTTTAGTTCTATAATATGTATAGTATTAAATATTAACAAAAAAAAAAAAAAATAACTATAATCCCTTTATTTATATAATTAGATTAGATCAAGTTAACATCACAAAAGTACACCCAGTAAACAGACTCGGTAGTACCAACCGTATTTGTTGGCAATCGAATGATTCGGTTGTTGAGACTGAGTTTTTCGGTTGTAATGACAGTCATTCGATTGAAATTATAATTTCCATTGTCGCAACATAAATTCGGTGATAACTACCAAAAAATTAAATAGCTACTACCGAACCATTCGATTGGCTACATATAAGGTTGCTACTGCCGAGTCTGTTTTCTGGGTGTAAGTACGTTTTCTGGGTATAAGTGTATGTATGATATTTTGAGTGGGCTTTTTTATAACATTTTATCGAATTAGTATTTAGAGTGATACCCCTTATTTTTCAAAACTTCTTGAAGCCGTTACTTCATTGAACTAAACGTTGAGTCACAAAACTTGGAATTTTCGACTATTCTTCCATTAAAATATTTCTGATAAAATTTATTAATCTTGATGGGACCAATATCTGGCGATTGAAGTTTAGTTTTACGTTGGATTGTATTATACAACAGGCAGTCCTTGACTCTGAGAGGCTTATGCTTTCGATCATTGTCCTGCTGAAATATAAATGAATCTTTCAGTCCTAATTATGTGGCGAGTTCTATTAAGTTGTTTTTTTAGAATATTGAGTTCCAAACATTTGTTCATAGTTCCGTTAATAAAAACAAGAATCCCGACCCTAGATACCGCCACATATCCCCAAACTAAGACCGAACCATCACTATGTTTTACAGTACCAGTCATGTTATTTTGTTCTAGTTCGGAATTTTTTTAATGCCCTTAATTCGCGAATATCTCAAAAAACCGGTAATTAATTTTTATAAAATGTATTTTCCAATTAACTATAAGTATTACTTACAACATATAAAAATTTCAAGTTGGGAATCGGAGGGGTTCAAAAATATACGGAATTTTTTCAAACATTTTGTATATTCACATAACTTGTACAGTAAGACATATATCAATATTTTCTATCACTCATATTAAAATCGATATGCATGCTAAACAGGAGACCAAATGTTGTTAAACTACGTACTCAAATTTTCGTTATCACGTCATATGCCCTTTCAGAACGGCATTTAAAGTTAAATTTTTAATCAGGTTATTTAAATATTTGTACTCAATAAATGATGCCAATATGGATATAAGATGAATGAAAAAATCGTTGTTATTCCACAAAATTATTTATCGAATTTCTTCAGCACCAACAATTTTAAAAATTTATATTTTGATCGCAGCTATCATATATCCTTTTTCAAAAAAAGCGCTTTAAATCCTTTGAAAAACGTCCGATCATTAAACATTTTTCTAAATATTATCAAAAATATAAGAGTTTTTTTTTACAAAACATTTTCACGGATATGTACCATATATCCTGAATTATATTAATTTTGAATAAAAGCTATAATTATCCTTAAAATTTTTCAAAAATTGATTATTGTTTCTAAAAAGGAACAATTATTGTTTCCAATTATTGTTTCAAAAAGGAACAATGGGCCAATTTTTATTTCCATCGCACCAAGGACACGTATTGCTGTCATATATCATTTTTTTTAATTGTATAAATCTTTTGAAAATCATCCAATTGCCACAAATTTTTTTTATTTTTTCAGGATTATAAAACAAATTTTTTTCATAAAATTATTGTATGGATATTCTAAAATTCCATATATCCAAAATTTTGTAAGTTTTGAATAAAACCGTGCAATGTTTCGAAAATTGTTTATTGTTCTTAGAATAGAATCAGTAACAGGTACCGTGAAATAACTCCCAAATGAAATAAGTCCCAATGAAATAAGTCCCAAAAAAAATGAACTGAGTCCCAATTTTAATAAATGAAATAACCTCCAAAGAAAAAATGAAATAAGCCCCAACATTTGGGAGTTATTTCAAAGTAATAAAATAACTCCCAACAAAGAATGAAACAACAACCAATGAAAAAAGTCCCAAAAAAATGAAATAATTCCCAATTCAAAATATCGAACTCTATTTATTTCATAAATACATGTAAAAATGCACATAATATTAAACATATTATAAAGATAGAATTTAATGTATACATAAATATACACAAATAATCAACAAATTAATAGAAGAATACTTATTAAAAATATATTTGTAGAAAAACCGGGAATAATCTTTGTTTTAAAAGTTAAAATAAATTAGTTTACATAGCATGGAGTAGTGAAACAGTGCGTAGGGGGGAGGCGGGGCGGAGTGCGCTATTCGCGGCTCATGTGATTCGCGGCCATGGTCGCGCCTATAGGACGCGAAACTCGGCCGCGCCACAGGACGCGAATCGTACGCAACCGCTTTGCAGAGGTGGCATGTCATAACGTCCAATGACATAATGTCCATGGACGTTAGTCACTCGAAAAGTGTCATAATGTACATGGACTTTATGACAATTTGGAAAATGTCGTAATGTCCATGGACATTACGACATTATTTTTTGGATATTATGTCACTTTCAAATGTGGCATAGCGTCCAGACTTTTTAAAATAAAAAGATTAATAATATCAATACAATTTTTTTTAATATTCTTTAGTAGTATATCACAAACTAAAACTAAATTTATAAATCGTATAATCGCACGCAGAAACAACTTTATTTCGCGTAGCCGCCTGCCGCGTTCTACGGAGGAAAAAAACCCCTAAGAGCGGCCGAAGGCCGCCACACAGAAAAACTTGATTTACAAATTACTTGATGTCAACGGATTCGACATCTGATTTGAAAAACAAGTTCTCCTGGGTGGCGGCCTTCGGCCGCTCTTAGGGGTTTTTTTCCTCCGTAGAACTCGGCAGGCGGCTTCGCGAAATAAAGTTTTTTCTGCGTGCGACACAAAAGAAACTTCAAAATTACTGATGTGTTTCCACACTAGAGTATAATGTCCATGGACCTTATTTCGTAACACGTATAATATTTTCTTCCTCTAGCTTCCGAATTTTTTAAATAAATTTGATTTTCGACTTTTACATATAACACTTTATTATTTCTTCTTTTGCCACTCATTATTTCAAATTCAAGATTTGCCATTATTTTTATTCACCTTAATACCAAATTTCTAGCAAGAACTGCGTTTATTTTGGTAAAATAACTAATTGTATTGCTGTTATTTACTTTACGACAATTTTAATAGAAATGAAATAGCTCCCAACAAAAATTAAATAATTCCCAACGATAAAATCACATTTAAAAATGAAAAAAATAAGTCCACCAAAGTGCAATAACTCCCAATAACAAAAAGTTAATGAAATAACTCCCAACAAAATTTGGTTGGGAATTATTTCATTTAGGAGTTATTTCATAACGAAATAATTCCTAACAGAAAATTGTGAAATAAGTCCTAACGCATTGGGAGTTATTTCATAATGAAATAAATCCCAATTTAATATGGAAAGTTTTTGGGAGTTATTTCATTTTTTTTTGGAGTTATTTCATTTGGGAGTTATTTCATGGTACCTCAGTAACATTTGTGCTAGTTTTAATTGCAAGCGCAGCAAGGACTTGTTCAGCTATAATCATATCTAATTTGATGTAGAACGACATAATTTTGTAGTTTTATATAGGACTTTATTTTTATACCGCAAACTTAAATTTAGTATTGATTTAAAATAAAAATTGCGCGCTTATGTTTTTATGGAAGAAAAAAATAAGGGATAAAATTTAAAAAAAATTAAGTTTAAAATACGGATTAATACGGATTACATAAAATATATTTATTTTTATTTATTCCATTTATTTATTTTTTTATTCGGCATTTTCTAAAAATGCTCAAATTTGGCGTTTTTTAAGTTCATAAGATATTTGCCGTATTGCGTGTTGTTTAAAAACTAATAAGAAAATTAATTAACCAAAATTAGAGTTATATCTTATTTCGAAACTTCGATTTAAAATAATTATAATGAAGCAAATCGAAGTGCGGCTGTAGTTATGAAATTCTAGGAAATATATTTATAATACTTTAAAAAAACTGCAAGAAGTTTCTATAAATTATGTCGAAAAATGTAATGCTCTTATAATTATGACACGCAGTGTATGATAAACCATTAGATCAGTCTCAACTACACTTCTTAGTTGATAACTCATAAATATTTCTTAAAAAGTATTTCTTGAACACAAACACATATGTGTATTATATTTGTTTTAAAAATGCCCGAAACAAATTATTATATGTGTAGTTTTTGTTTAATTCTTGTACGAGTACCACTCCAAGACGCTAAAAGACTGTGAACTTTTTTAAGCCTTAAGGAAAAATACAAAAACCTTTAAAAACAAAAATGTAGCGAATTGACAACATAAAACGGGGTTTTTGCTCTCATGAGTACTAGCTAAAAATCACATAGGTGTTCCGGTCAGAGCACCTACGATATTTAATAGCGGATTCAAATCCAAGGTGAATGGACATTTTTGGTACATTTTACATTAGTGGCCGTCGAACATTTTCGAAAATTTTTTTAAAAAATCAATTGTCTTGTCAAGAGATTTAGTTTGAGATACATATTGAGCCTCTTCACGATAGTCATTTGCACACGATGCAAATATGTACATACGGTTATTTGCATTCTCTCAGCCTAGAGCATTATCGACGATGCAAACTGTGCATATTTGCATCGTGTGCAAATCACCATCGTGAGTTACCTTATTGTATATGGTTTCGCACTGTCTTGCAAAGTTGTAAAACAAGTAGCGACAAAGATTCGGTAAAAGTTCGTAAAATCCGAAAAACCACAAATATTGTGTTCTTAAAAAATGAACACTTGATCTATGAGTTTTCCTTAAATTAATATAATTTTTTAGCATACAATTGTTGTTTCCATTCATTTTTAAGGAGCCGTATTCAATAATTTTCTCAGATTTTTCAGCCTTCCTATGTATACCAAAAACAAGTCTGCAAAATCATAAAAATTTTAGTTAAAAAATATCTATTAGTAGAATTATCGTACAAGAAATTAGCCCCCCTTTGAATGAATACTGAATCCGAACGCCACTGCCTAAAATATGTTCTACTTACATACACGTGTCTATGACGAAGGAATAAATTTAAAATATATTTAATTAAATAAGTATTAAATTTATTTTTCCCTCATGATTAAGTCATGTTTCCATGATTCTCATTTATAATTCAAAAATTATTTTAGCATGGATACAAATATCTACACTGCGTATCATAACTATAGCCACACTATATTTTTCGTCATATCTAAAGATTAAGAAATAATTTAATGAAAGCAATTTGCGGCTTTTTAAAGTTTTATAAAGCTACTTTAGTTTATGGAAATTTTAGCCATTCACTTTTAAAATTGACAAAACACGGCCTCCAAATGTATTTCTTAGTGTTTCACAACTATAGCCGCACTTCAATTTGAATCATTATAACGAGTTCAAATCGAAGTTTCGAGATCAAATATAATGTTTATGTTCTTAAATTAACTTTCATATTTATGTTTATTAAATTCTTTCTTAAACTTTAAATATGACTAGAAATGTAGTGCGGCCAGAGTTATGACACGCAGTGTATTTGAAAAGAAGAAATCAAATAACACCAAACATAACGCTTAATAATAATTTATACTATGACAAAGATTAACATTTTGAAAAGCACCCGAAGGTTACAAATAAAGAAATGCTTTTAGGACAAGGGACGATTATATTAATGGTTATTTGCATATTGTTTGCCTAATTCGCATATTTTGTTATGCCTTTTAATTATCAATATTAAAATATTTTTTATTAAATGTACATTGAATATTTTCTAAATGGTTATATTTTATTTAAAGTTTGATAGTGCAAATATGATTTTTTTGTGAGGTTCTGTTAAATAAAATAACCATTAACAATATTAATTATGAATGATTTACATTTCCCTCGTACACACTGTCAATTTTACACAAATAGTTTTTCCAAAACCATCAAATACACTCAAAAAAATTCAGTAAAGTCAGCTACATTTATGCTCGGCTGATTCTTGCAGAAAAATTGCTGATTTGTTAAAATTAGTAAATTTTTTGCTGAATTTACAATTTTTTTTTGCTGATAGTAGCAATTTTTACTGCAATTTTTCTTTACAGACTTTTTTTTGAGTGTTCGAGATGTGGGTAGACAACATGTAAATCAACCATTATTATAATAAAAACCATTTAAGGCTACTATCACGTAGAGCACAATATTTTATTTAGTAAATAAAATTATATATAAAATAAATTAATATATGAGGAATTTCATACTAACTGTCCATCTAAAAAACATGTGTATCGTATCAATGTCAAACTTATAGTATTTATTGCTCTATATGATACGAATAAAAGGGGGAAACATTTTAGAAACGGTAATAAGGTCTCATTCATTTTTGGACGACCAATAATGATACTAGAGATAGATGGACACGTAAGCAGAATTTTGCGTGATTCACGTGAGTGAAATACAATTTTATACACGTCAGCGTAAGTTAGTGTGAGAAGAAAAAAATTCTTCTTGATTGACTGCACGTGAGTCCAATTTTAGCCTGAGTGAGTGAGCGTAAGTAGTATATTACGAAAAAAATAGTTTTTTTTTCTTTTTAATAAAAATTTTCTTTAATTTATCTCTGACTTCATATTGTTGAGGTCTTAATTGCAAAATAATTGACAAAATTGCATGTTCAGAGCAGTTTTGAGGTAAAAACCTCCACATTTTCCCTTTATTTTTACAAATTTTTTTCTAATAAAATTTTATTTCGCAAATTTGCGTGAATCTACTGAATTACATTTACCTCCAAAATTTACCTTTCTTTTTACAAATTTTTTTTCTGGTATGATTTTATTTCTTGAATTTGCTTGATTTATATGAATCAGGTGCGAATGTGAGTAGGAAAAAATTCTTGTGACTGATTGTGCGTGAGTGGAAATTTGCTATCGTGAGCGTGAGTGAGTGAGTCAAAATTCCTTTACGTTCTCATCGCTAAACGAACTTACCCTTTGCATTAATTTAGAACATCCCAGCAAAAAATAGCGCTTACCCAGAAGCGCTTCCGGAAGCCATTATTAAAAAAAGCATATCTAGAAGGCATGATTTTTGTTCGCTATTTCCCACTTGGTATGTCTCTTTTAGGCAGGTGAAAAGCGCTTCTTTCATATGCTCTTAGAAGGAATAAATTCATTCCTTCTTAAGCATAAGAAGCGCTTTTTTGTATGTTGACAGCATTAATGCTTCATGGTATGCATTTTATATTGCTTCATTGCATGCATTATTTACTACTTCCAAGAAGGTATTTTAGGAATCACTACCGAATGCCTTCCGTAATTGCTTTTCAGTATGCAAGTCGGTGAAGCGCTTTTTGGATGCATGGAATATAGTTACTGTTTACCAAATCCAGGTTATTTTTTTGCTGGGATATGAGTAGGGCAATTTTTTTATGTGATTTTGCCACAAAATACTACTTTTGCTATTTTTAAACTATTTTGTGAAAATACCATTTTTGCTATACTTTGTCATAAAATGCCATTTTAATACTGTTTTTACTATAAAAATTGCTTGTTTATACCCTTTTTACTTAAAATGAGTTTTTTTTTGTTTTAATCTGACAATACTTATATTTTCTAAAAAGTATTGTTTTTGAGTCCCCCTGTTGGTCTCTCTTATCGAAATTTGTTGTAAACAACCTGCCCCTTCCATAGCTAGATAAGAGCTGCAATATATAATTGTAACAACTTCAGTCAAATATGTGACGTATTAACTCAATGACGATGATACAGGTTCTAAAGTTAATGCAAAATTGAACTTTCAAAACCTGGAATAAAATCTGAATTACAAGATAGTTATCCAGAACTGGATTTTTGAGATCTTAATGAACTTCGAATATGTTGTAGAAAATAAAAATTTCAGGCACCTGCGTTTTTTTTAGATTCCCAATTCCATGTTTCGAGGTCACTAAAGGAAACCATTTTACGTTATTTTCGGTTTATTTCGTTCTATTTGAAGAAACAATGGACACGTTAGGTATCAACTAAAAGGTTATTTGAAGACATATTAACTTGTGTCTAAAAACTTTTAAGTATTTTTGTGATTCAAAAAAATGTGTTTGAGTTACATTAAATCTGGCGTTTTATTAAGGAATTGAAGTTGTGTTAAGCTAAAAATAATGCATAGCATTGCCTTCTTAATTAAATCGAGGGGTGTCTGACCTTTTTCCGATATTCAAAATCGTTCGATTTTTATGCGTCTTTTTCCAAAGAGCCCTTTCCCCTAAATTTAAAATAATTCAAAAATGTGGCTACTCTGTGTACGCTATAAACTGTGCGAAATTCAACTATTGCCACCCTATTTTACTTTCATAATTCAATGAAACGTAAACATTTTTGTAAAATTATGATATTTGAAATAGGTTTAGTTAAATCAATGAGTTTTAATTAATTTTGGGTAATTGGTTTTGGATATTTTAAAAAAATTTCTTTGTAATTGTTTTCGTTTGTACTATTTTAGCGAGAAATTAAATTGGACAATTAAAATTTTAAGACATAATGATACAAAAATATATTTGATTATTATTGCTTTCTGAAAACTTTTTCAGAAATTTTTGGATACACATTAGGGTGACCAGCTTTTTGGCATTGGTCATCGAATCTCACTTCGACCTATATTACTACATCACCAAATTTGAAACTTCCTATAAACGAAAGTTAAGATGTTATCAAACGCATGAAAAAAATATCAAAGATGAAAAAAGAAATTTTAACAATTTAACAAACTTTGATATGGAAGGCGTATTTTCAATTTATTCATCTGTTTTATGCGGCAATAGAAGATCGTTTATTTTTGATAACTTTAAATAACACATTAATGTACCATGCCAGGGGTGGCAAGACATTTTTTGTTGCGTGCCAAAATATACACATTATATATTTTTGAAATACCTTTTATAGTGCAATCTTTTAAAATTCGGAAAATTTTTCTTTTAAATATGGCATCACCAGTGAAGACGAGTTTTTAATTTTAGCTTTTTTAATTTTTTGGGATTTTTAATTTTTGAGCGCTTGTGTTATTAAAATAAATTATTATAAAGATTTTCTGGCTTGCAAAAAAAAAATTAATTTTTTAACTTTGTTTTTCCTAAGTGTTCTTTTAATAATTTTATTAAGGATTGATATAATTTTATTAAAACTAAAAATTATGTTTTTTTCGACCTTTAATTGTGCAATGAAAATGAAACATAATTTTTATTTTTAATAAAAATTATATCAAACTTGTATAAAATACAAAGTACAGTCTAGTTTACTCCCCCTGTGTTGTTTATAAACTAAACAAAGTATAAAGAGTAGAGAAAAACAAAAAACGTGTATTGAATATCCACCGGAGGTGGACCTTGCACATAACAAACAAGTTTTCAATTTATTTTTTGATCAATATTTATAATCTTTAACTTCAAGCTCATATATTAGTTCTCATGTGGTGAGTAAACTCGTTAATATATATGTTTGATGTTTGGCATGGGATTGTTACCGCTTTCAAAACGTGTTCTGACGATGGGAACCTAGAAAATTCCCGAAATAGATCTATCAACACATTCCTGAAAGGGTCAAATAATAAATTTGAAAACAAAAACTCTATAGATTATTTGTTAGGACAATATCCTAGTGAAGAAATATAGAGTATGGCCGCGAACTTGAATAATTTTCATTTTATTAAAGAATTAAAAATTTTTGTTAAATTTTCTGGCATGTATTTTATATCTTCGATTTTCCCATCAAAACATTTAAGATTTTATAAATCTAACATTCAAAGAAGTTTTCCTGTTCCTGACATAAAATTTATTATTACCAGGAACAGGAAATTAATGCATTAAAAATGATTGTTTTTTTGCCTTATAATATGCAAGTAAAATCTTAAAATATGCACTAAAAATTACAAAAATATGAACTTAAATTTTTTAAAATCAATTATTCTCATGTTTTTAAGCAATTTTAATTACACTTTAAAGCTAATTTGTATTGCTTAATATACTCTCTGCACACTTTTTACATAATTTTCACAAAATTCTAACAAAAAATCAAAGATTGCATAAAAAATTAAAGAGAACACTTAAAAGGGCTTGAGTAGCTTTGATCGAATATAGAATAATTTTAAAAGTGATGTTTTACAAAAAACTAAGAAAATGCAAAATCAGTATAAATATGCCATAAAAATATGCATTTAAAGAAAAATATGCAAAAATCTAAAAAATCGGTGGCATTTTACGCCAGCTCTTTCAATCGCAAAGATATTTTGTTTACCCTGTTATGAACTTTCCGGTTCCTGGTTGTTACAACGTTTTGAGGGGGAATTACGACACTTTGCATGAAAGAAATGTTAAAAAAAAACATACTATTTATGTTCCAAAAAACTTGTTAAACAAGTTTTTGATGTTTTTAACAAAATTCTGTAAAAGATTTAAGACGTTTTATACGTTTGCTTAAACGATTTACATTCCTTGTGAACAATTTTACCATTTTCGGTTTAAAGCACATATTTGAATAGCAAAAATATATATTTAAACTTCTGATAATTTTTTTCACAAAAGTTTTTTTTGTAAAATTAAGATATATGGAAATATTTAAGAAATAGGAAAAAAGTGCTTATTATAATTCTTTATGGTAAACATTTGGCCCAACTACACATCTCCACAAGCTTCCTTAATATATTGATTTATAACGTCTTCGATTCCCTGATTTCAAATCCGACATCCAACATTTTAATCACGTCAAAATTTTAAGAAAACCTCTGTTTAAGTTTCCAAAAATGGCATGTTTGGTATATTTAAAAACCGTTTATTACACGTTTGAAGCATTCTAATGATTCAAAATAAAGATAAATAGTTAGAATACACACCACTTTTGAAGGTTCCCCAATAATATTTTCTAAAACTGATTGTTAAAATATCGTATAATACATTTAGCAAATGCCTTCTACTAAAATATATACATAAATACATTTTTATTATGAGCGTTGAGAAAAAGAATTTATTATAGCTTATATTTAAACAAAGTTCATGTAATAATTTTAATGTTTTTCGCCTTCGTGACATTAAAGTAAATTTAATATGGTAAATTTTTAAAATACTTAGTCATTTTTTCGATAGAGTATGTTTCAAATGCAATTTGAAAAAGCTTTTAAAAGTTGTTTAACTCATTGTAGAGAAAACGAGTTAAATTGTGATGTGATGGGAAATTTTTGTAAAACGGATTTGGAACTAGCGAAACAAAATCTATTAAACATATGTATCGCGGTTGAAACCAAATCCATTTTTTCTCATTTTGGGATAGTGTCTTAGACACAAAAAAAAAAAAAAACCATTTCAATGAAGAAAACAACCGATTCAATAACTTTAATTGCTGAAAATCCGCCAACAACGAAAATAGCTAATTCAATTAGAAATTGATAGCTCTTTAATTGGATTATTTTTCATTTAAATAATAACTTATTCGATTAAACAGTGATCAATATCGTATACCTTTCCAAAAACAAAAAAAAAATTAATTGTAGCCATACCAAATGTTTTTTTTTTATAGAAGTGTTGTTGACATACCAAATTTTTTTAACAGCTTGAATTTATAACATAGAAATTGAACATTGAATAATATTGAATTTAAACCGGCATGAAATTCTCATTTATTTAGCAGATTTATTAATACTTATGTGAACAAATTCACACAAAAATTAGTTTTTTCTTTCTATTGCAGCGTAGGGGTTATGACAAAATTTTTGTTTGGGTTTCTTTTTGCAGAAATTAGACCTTTGTTGAAATCAGAGTATTTTTTTTTTTTTGTTTAAAATAATATTTAATTTATTTTTTGCATTTTCTTTCTGTTAAAAAACTTTTCAATTTTTATTAAACGAAATTAAACTTTAAAAATGACTTTATCAATTTTATGATAATGTTTTAGAATAAATAAATATTCAGATTTAAACAACTGAAACTAAATAGAATTAATATATAATATATTGGGAATGGATTTAAAATATTTATTACTAATAACACTAAACACAAACATTTATAAAAAAAAACTACATAAATATTACAAAAAACAATAAAAATGTTTGATGATGTTTGCTTTTGAGCAATAATATAAAAAAAATGTCAAGCAAGTTCCAAATTTCAGCAAATATTTAATTGATTCAATTAATTTTTAATTGACAGCTATTAAAATTTTCAACATACCAATTTAATTTAAAAAAGTAGGGAAATATTTTTTTCTGTTTTATTTGTCTTGCCTCATTTTTCTATTCTCAACAAAATTTAGTCAATAGTTTGTTTTTGTCGAATACGGACTATGCTCAAAATATGAAACGTTTGCATATTTCAATAGCATCAAAACTTAAAATTGCCTTAGCTTAACACTCACTACAAATAGCATTCCTATGTGTAGTAAATATTTTAAGTTCTATCGTTAGTTCGTGTTAAAAAATATTATATGCACACGATCTTGCTGCTAGTTGTCGTCGTAAATAGAAAGCTATAGAAATATTAACTAGAAACAAATATTATATGTAAAAATATGCGACTAGAAATATGAGACTATTAGTAAAAAAATTAGTAAAATTTTTATATTTGCTACTTCAAAGTCTGTTTAAGGCATCATTGAGACATCATTCAATAAATAATTTGTGTGAAACAATAAAAGATGCTCTCAAAAAAAAAGTTTGTAAAGTCAGCAAAAAATGTTGCTGAGTCAGCAAAATTTTAGTCAGCAGGGTGCTTGCAAAAAAAAATTGCTAATATCAGCAAAATCTTTTGCTGAAATTCAGCGAGCTGATTTTTAGCAACAAAATTAGTAGATTCAGTAAAAGTTTTGCTAACACTTAGTGGCCAAGGGCCACTAAGTATCTGTATCTGTTTTTCATACACTCAAAAAAAATAAGTTAGTGCAAAAGTTAATAAAACGTCTTGTAAATCAGGTATACTATTTTTTAGAAATTTTTTTTGCTAAAATCATGTTTTCAGCTAAAATTTTTGTTATACTTATTCAGCACTTAACTGTTTTATACTAATGCTTTACTAATATACTAATGTTTTACTAATTAATTTTGCTAAAAAAAATTGTGCTGACAACCACATTGAAAGATATTTTACAAAGGCTTTTTTATTGCTAATCTACTAAGTGTTAGCAAAACTTTTGCTGAATCTACTAATTTTGTTGCTAAAAATCAGCTCGCTGATTTTCAGCAAAAGATTTTGCTGACATTAGCAATTTTTTTGCTAGCACCCTCCTGACTAAAATTTTGCTGACTCAGCAAAAATTTTTGCTGACTTTACAATCTTTTTTTTTGAGTGTAGTAGTTTTTTTAAATGTTTGATTAATATTGTACATCGTAGTAAAACTACCCTTTATTTTTTAATTACAACACAATTTTGTTGATTGGAATAATTAATATGTATGTGGATAATATATATTAAACACCGGCATAGAATATTTCACGACTAAAAATAAAAAGTAACGCGTTTGGCATTGGCAACAAATTCGGTGAAGAAGTTAATACAAATATGAGTACTACGAGTCGTATGAGCGATATTAATTTACTACGTAGTAATTTAGTATCACTCATACGACCCGTAGCACTCATTTTGTGCTTATTTAGGAGGAAGTTCACACAGTTTTTTGTAGAGCTTTCGTACAAAATTATATATTTGAAAATA
Organism: Delia radicum; assembly: GCA_021234595.1. NCBI lineage: Eukaryota > Metazoa > Arthropoda > Insecta > Diptera > Anthomyiidae > Delia > Delia radicum. Next base: position 193,547,752 of record CM037853.1, read on the forward strand.
TAAAAGAATAGGTAGCGTGCCACCGAAAATCCGCTCGCCACTACGGACACTCGTGTCATAGCTTTGCCAGCGCTATACAATGCAATCAAAATTGAATAAAGGAAAATGTAATAATATTTTTATATAAAAGGTTTTAATTTTTTTTTCTTTTTGCCATTTCTTGTTACATTTGTTATTATTTCTCGTGCTATTTTACATACCATTTTCAACTGGTTTCGTGACATTTTAACCTTCGCACTCCTGAAACCCACCCGAGTGGCGTTTTGTAGATTTGCAATCTTGATTACATTACGATTTATGGTAAAAACAAAAAAATTCTTTCGACTCAGTGACAATTTTTTTTAATTTTTGTCAGAAACTGTTAAATTTTTCAAAATTCGAATATTTTTTCTAATTATTTTTTTAGCTTTCTACGTCGTCTCCTGGTGCCTTGACTCCCAGGTGACTTGTTTTAGAATATTGTTTTTTATCACTATTTAGTATAAGAATTGCGTTTATAAAGTACAGAAAGCATAATTATATTTAAAAAAATGTTGCTTTTATTAAATTATTATTTAAAATATAATAACATTTTCACAAATTTATTTAAATTTGTAGCGCGAAGTAGATTGGCCAATATAATAACGCACTTTGTTTGAACAAGAAATTATTAATTGCATATTTCTGCTTAACCTTCACTGGTATGTGTATTGGTAACCCATTAATGACTGACCCCCAATATCGATAAAATTTCACTAGTTCAATATCTAATATCTTAAAAGTTATTTGGTATATTTTTTAATTTTTAAAAGGTCAACAATACATACACTATTCTCAAACTAAACATACAGGTACCATGCAATGTAAAATCTAATAGGAAAACAATCAACTACACTCAAAAAAATAAGTTAGTAGAAAAGTTAGTAAAACGTCTTGTAAATCAGGTATACTATTTTTTAGCAAATATTTTTGCTAAAATCGTGTTTTCAGCTAAAATTTTTGTTATACTTATTCAGCACTTAACTGTTTTATACTAATGCTTTACTAATATACTAATGTTTTACTAATTAATTTTGCTAAAAAAAATTGTGCTGATAAGCAGAAGTCGCGGCATGTCAAGATGTAGTAGAGAAGAGGAAAATGATACTAAAAAAGTACAACTCTAACAAGACAAGTAAAAAAATCAACAATGAAAAAAACATATACAGACATGTAGACAGAGTAAAGCGAAAGAGAAAGACACACATCTTAGGTAGATTTGTATGGTTCCTTTTTCTTATTGCAAAAAAAAGGGTTGTTTTTTTCGTTTCGTTTGTTTTTGTTTATTTTTTCGTTTCGTTTCTAGAATTATCTTCGGCAGTTGCGATAGCATCATTTAAAACGATAGCATCATTTAGACAACCATTGATGTAAGTAGTTGAAAGAAAATTTTTATGTTACATATATTTATTTCTATATATTTTCAGATATTAAATTAATTCATGTCGTCAATGTGGGAAAATGAAAATTTTATATTTCGTAATTATTGTAAATTATTTTTAAAAGAATCACAAAAATATGTTTTATGATTTCAGCAAATATATTAACTAAATTACAATTTTTTTTACAATTTTTTTGCGTTTTTTTCAGTCTACTAAAATTCAGCAAAAAATTTATTAATTTTTACCAACGCTTTTTTATTTGTAATCTACTAAGTGTTAGCAAAACTTTTGCTGAATCTACTTATTTTGTTGCTAAAAATCAGCTCGCTGATTTTCAGCAAAAGATTTTGCTGACATTAGCAATTTTTTTGCTAGCATCCTCCTGACTAAAATTTTGCTGACTCAGCAAAATTTTTTGCTGACTTTACAAACTTTTTTTTTGAGTGTAGAATATGTTGTGTATAAATATTAGTCCACATGACTGATTCCCAATTCGTTCCCAGTAATGGTAATATTAGCAGTTGGACTAGCAACCCTGCCAAATGAAAAGCTGTAGGATTTAAAGCTGTTGGCTCACAAATTGTAAGAAAAGACGCAAATAACTCATGTTGTTCGGGTAATCAATAATCATCACCGATTTTTTGTAGTTGATTGATATACCCAGAAAAAGGATTGGTTGGAATTCAGTCGAAACAAATAAAATTTACGTTATTTTATTTGGAATTACCAATAATCGATTAATAAAGCAAACACACTGTATTGGAAATTAAAAAGAGGGAAAAAAACTAAAAAGCTATACATTTATCCTAGTATTGGTATTTCTAATCAACTTTTCAAATAAAATTCGGTTAGTAATACAAGAGAATTGTTACCATCTATCAATTTTTTTTTTTTTAAATTGTCAATAATCAAACGCGATTACTGCAAATACGGTATTCGCAATCGAATATGCTCCTAAAATTAAGGTTGAGTAGTACCAACTGAATTGTGGATTGCATTGTTTATACGCTCAGGGAACTTCTGTTTTAAAAAATTGTAGTTGTGTTGTAATAGAGTTTCTTTATTTTGTATGTCAATGTCAGTCATTTGTAGAACCAATTTAATTTTTTACTAAACTTGTAGTTCATTTAAAAAACAAACCACATCAAATGACTGTTTTATGATTTTACATTAATTTTTTACAGTAGTTTTTTGTTATTTAAAAAAATAAAAAATTAATGTTTTTCCTTATGTTTATACGTTAACTTATAATTCTTTTTACTTTTAAACGAATTTGTTTTTATTTTTTTTCTTCATATTTCAACTGGTTTTTGTATTAACTTTTCCCTTCAAAAAAATAGATTATATTTTTTTATTTATGTTATTACTTGGTATATTAATATTTAAAGTGAAAAATTGTACAGATCTCTTAACTTTAAATTAATAAATAATTATGAATTTTATAATATAATTATCAATAAATGGTTAAAAAAAAAAAATAAATGTGTGTTTGTTTTTTACTAACATATTGTGGTTCATTTTTACTACAATTGTTAGTAATTTTTTGGACAGTAAAAACAAATGACAAATGTTAGTTGAATTTAATGAAATGTTAGCCGTGCTTTCATCAAGTGAAATTTCATTTGTTTTAGTGTAGAGGCAAATAATGACTAACAAAATAAAGTATTCAAATGTTTAAATAGCAAATAGCAAATAAGGATATGAAAATTAAAAGTGATTGTGGTGCAATCAGTAGGACAGAGGACTAGTAATCTGAATGCGACGGTTCAATACCAGAAAAATTAAAAAAGTTTTTTAATTTCAATAAAATTTTGTGGAACCTAATAATTTATTTAGAATATAATTTTCGGTTAGCCAGCTGAATATTAGCTTTCACGACTAAAAAAATATAAATTAATATTACGAAAGTTGTCGTAGCCGCCAGAATTTGATTGGCAATATATGTATATTTTGGGAACTTATGTATGTTTAATTAATTCATTAATCTTTTTTACATTTTTCTATTGAAAATATAATTTTGGTAGAGGAATGTTCCCATTCTCGCTCCGCCTGGTGGTGCTAAACAGATAAATGTATTTTTACGATAAAGCTCTCTTAAGCCTATTAGCTAACACGAAAGTTTTCCAATATTTTACTTCCCCAGTTGTTCAGAGGCATTTTCGAAAAATTTTCCGAAGATGGAAATTTGAAGATCTTTGATTCATATTCATTTCGTCCTGCTTAAACATTATAATCATATTTGAATTATCTCGTACCAAATGTTTTGGAATTCGGGTGTAAGTTTGACATAAATAAAATTAATCAACATTTTATGACGAGCCATACAAAAATATTTACAAATATTATTTTGTTTCTCACAAGCAATGTCATTAAATATAAAAATTTAATTACTTTTAGCTTCATCTGGCGGGATAACACTCTAATTATCATTATCTCATTATGTGAAATGTCCCTTTCCTTTTATCGGTGATATAAGTGACTTCAAATGGTCATATTTAGGTTGATAAAGTGATTTTGAGTTAAAATATACGTATTCAAATTGAAGACCAATTGGACTTTCAGTCAGGCTAATCATCACATTGGCCTTTCCATGGGGACTATAAGACATATAATAAAATTGCGTAATAAGATATTGTGTCTTACTTTCTTATGGATACTCGTTGAGGAATCTACATTCCTCAGAATAATACTATTATATTGTTTGATCAAGCGCATTTTTGTGATTAAAATCAAAATTCGTGGGACACTTCTTGAGTGGATTAGGACATATCTTGAGTCGCGAACTCAGAGGATATTGTTTTATAATGTTGTTTCAAAGATGGTACAAGTTACGTCAGGCGTGCCACAGGGTAGTCACTTAGATCCATTATTGTTCTTATAATCCTTGATTGATCTTCCTATAGTGCTTTTGAATTGTAAGATTTTCATGTATGTTAAATTGTTCTACAGTTACAATCATGATAATGGGCCTATTGTGCTACAAAATGATCTAAATTTATTAGTTGAGTGGTGTGATACTAAATTAATGTAACTTAACCTTCTGATATGCAACCATATGATTTTTTATAGTAGAAACCATGTTCGCTTTGTATATTACATTCAACATTGGAACATTTCCGTACCTCGGTGTACTTTTGGATAGAAAACTTAATTTCATTGGCATTGTAAGTATGATTGTATGATCTACTCTAGATAGATCTACTCTCGGCTTCATTAAAAGACGGGCAAAGGAATTTTCTGATCCGTATGTTACGAAGCAGTTGTATGTATCTCTTGTTAAAGTTAAACTAATTTTGGAGTATGCCTCGAAAAAATAAAAAATAAAATAGATTTACGAGACATTTTAGACCTCAGTACTTAGACTACTATCACACAAATGACGCCAATTCATATCCTTTTCGAAGAATTTGCAGAGACTGCAACATGTTTCATAATATCGTTGATTTTAATCTTTATGTTTATAAGATAAAGAGGGCTGTAATTAATAGTAATTAATAGTTGCTTGTTATTTCATAAAATTTTGTTGATGAATGTTTTTATTTGTGATATTTATATTTTTACTCCATTTCCTGTTAGTATTATTATAATTATCAGCTGATGATTTAATCTGTAACTCTATTACTTTATGTAATTTTTCTTACATATAATTTTAAAAACCACCAAGGCTCGGGCACTGGTATGTACGCGGTCTCCACCATATGGGAAGGAATCCTCTCGGTCGGTAACGGTGGGTAAGGGAAAATGTCCTTTAAAAGCGCATATATATACGAAATGGTTTTTCTTTGCAACAAATCAGATAATAGTCCATCATCTATTTCAGGAAGTGGATTGGTTGAGAGAATTATCAATTCTTTACCAATTGGTTATCAATATTGTGGACTACTTACTAAACAAGAAAAACGGATTAATAGATGCAGCTTGCAGTGAACACGATGTATCATAATCCCAAAACAATTATATTAATAAACGACATCAAGAAGATAAAATACTTGAAAATCATGCTTGCAAGCAACGTCATGAAAGCAGGAGTAAAATTAGAAATAGTGACGAAGGATAAATATTAGTGAAAATAAGATTTTCAACGATGCGATAAGAATATCTACAAAAATTTAAAGAAGGAAAAGCCCAGAGATATAAATGACGCAATTAAAACTGTACGTAGAGTTATCAATAAATCGCCAAAAAGGGAAAAAATTTAAAGTTGTAATACGAAATGTTCCCAAAATTGGAGGTTAATTGCTTTTCGTGCAGTTAGAGCACTCGGTGGTTTAGGTAGTCTATCAGCTTCTGGTGGTGCAGCTATGGCTAAAGCCAATTAACACTGTAAAAAATGCTAAGCAACAACTCGAGGAGGCTATTAAACATAATAAAACAATGGAGGCTATTGCAATGGGAAAATGATTATTTCTTTAACCATATAAGAAAGGATATGGTCTTGTATTTAATGGATCATTTTTACATCTGAATATTGTCATTTTTTGATAACGCTACTCAAGGTCCAAAAAACAAAATAAAAAAACTGTCTCTGAAACACATTTTTTTTAACAGACATGTGAGCTTAAAATATCGCAGTTTTAATATTTGCATTATTCACCAAATTTATTCGTACATTTTGCTTCGTTTAAAAAACAACTTAAAGAATATAAATCTACACAAAATTTTCTTTCATATGAGTATAATCATGTTGTTTTTTGTTTCAGGATATCTTTCTCGTATTTGCAAGGAATTTGAAAATTTTGTTTTTTATGTTTATTCTTATATATTTTATGTTTGAAAATGAAAATGAATGTTTGGAACAAAATATTTTTTTTACTGTGTATTAACTATACATTACAATAAACACATTTTTGTACTAAAGCGAACTAGAAATTTTAACTGATATTCCATATACTTAAAATAACAAAGGCAAAAATATATCTTCATATCAAAATATATTATTAATATTACTACTGAACAATGTAAAACATTTTTCAGAGCCTGTTTTTGTAATGCATATTTACAGTTATAGTACAAATATAATGATTGTTACAAATATCATATGATCTTAATAAATGTATTGTGAAATTGTATTTTTTTAAATATTTTAATGCGTACTTACAAAAAAAAAAAACTAAAAATGGGTTTCAATTAAAAAATTTATTGAATAAATTTATATTTTAATTGAGTTTGCAACTACCACAGCAATCAATTAAAACTTTTATTGAAAATTAAAAAGAAAAAAAGTTACAAAAAAAAATTATGATAGTCTCAAAAAAATTGTGTGAACGACACTTTAGTACGTACATGTGTTTTTTGATAATGTTGTCTGTATTTCTACTTTTGAGTGTGTGTTTTGTTTATTCACTTCAATTGTATTTGTCATTTTATACTAAAATGTTTCTATTTAACCATAGAGTTTATGAAAAAATAATTTGATAATTATGTCTAAAATAGAATATGTATTTATATATTTAAAAGTTAATTAAAATAATAATTGATTAAATTAAATATTTGTTAAGAAATAAATTTAATTCAAATCAAATAGTTAATTAGATATTTTAGATTGATAATTTTTTTGTATCTTTCTGTAATCACGAGTGTCTATTATTTTATTTTTCATGACAAAGTAAGATTTGTGCTGAAGAGGAGGAAGTTTAGTTTTTTTTTTAGATACAAAAATAAAAAAATTTATGTAAACATCGCATATCGACAAAATAATGATTTATGTAACTACTTAATAATACAACTCCTATTCGTCAGCGCAAAGACAATTTGATTACTTAAATTATTTACTACTACATTTATAAACATTTCCATAACCATAATATGATTGGGAATCAAAATATGGAAATCTTATTAATATATTATAAATAAGAAAATGATAATAGTATGGTTGTCACAACCATTGTAATATGATTGTCGCAATCATAAACCCAAAAATGTATGATGCTTTTCGAATATGTTTGCCCCAACCATTTTTTTTTTTTGCTAAAGTGCAACTTTTTAACACAGCTTAAACCATATTTCGAGGTCTCGCATAATCTGAGTCTTAAAATTTGGGTCTATTTAAAACATATTGCGGTATGCACAATATTGATATTTAAACAAATGTTTTTTATAATTATATTTTTTTATGACTTACTTGTTCCTTAACATACAGAAAAAAGAACTAATTTCTTTATGAAATGGTCCACAACAAATTTGTATCTATTGCTATAATTTTTTATTGAAAATTACAAAAAAAAAAATCGAAGATACTTTTTGTATTTAGTTTTAGCACGTTATTTTCTTACCAAGTCTCAAAAGGTATATAAAATTGAAAGTATAGATTCTAAATATTATTTAAAGATGTTGACCAACTAAATTTATTAATAAATTCTTATATGGCAGCTCTCCAAAAAATTCTCATTTTATGGTAATCACCAGTTATATACTTTATTGGGTATTAGACATATATTTCGGTGCGTTATAAACGAAATGACAATTTGATATATACCCACATCAAAGTGTGTACATACTAAAGGGTAGCACGAATGCCTTGCAAGACATTCGCAGGACATTTTTTTATACAACAATAGTTTTCAAAACATTCATGCTACCCTTTAGTACATACTAGGGCCGGGTCGATTTGTATGGAGGCAAAAAAATCGCTCAACGTTCAAGGAAAATCGTATTCAAGGGATCAAAATAAGAAACTTTGCCGAAGGAACCATACCTCTAAAACGAATTCTGATGTCCCGACCTTTGACCCGTAGGGTCAAATTTTGAAAAAGCCCACTTTGATATTTCAGAAAGTAGGAGGAATCTCTCCAAGATTATGGGAGATACTTCTTCTCCGGGAGACGCGCTAGCAGATTAATGCATAAATCGTCATTCTAGGGGTTAAAATTTAAGTTAAAAGAGGGCCTTTTTAGCCGTGTTTTTTTAGCAAAATGTACAAACCTCGGGATAGAGATATTTCAGAAAGTAGAAGGAGTCTTTCCAAGATTAGGGTCTCTATTTCTTCTCCGGAAGAAATAGAGTATAAATATGCTCTAAATGGGTCAAAGTGCGATTTTTCAAAATTTCACCATACGGGTCAAAAGTTGGGACATCAAAATTCGTTTTAGAGGTATGGTTCCTTCGGCAAAGTTTCTTATTTTGATCCCTAGAATACGATTTTCCTTAAATGTTGAGCGATTTTTAAATCGACCACCCCTAGTACATACCGTCTAAAAAGGAACATTTCGTTTTCTTAATATTCATGTATATACGACAATACACCCCAGTGTAGAAACGGTAATGACATGTCGTTACTTTTCTCACTACCGGTAATGGCAATCGCTTACTCTCTGCATTACTTTAACACAAATAATATTGTATTACTAATAACTAGTATTACTAATAACTAGTTAATGCGTCACCCATAAGTTCTTATTTTTGCCATTATTTTAAATATAAAGTAATGATCTAAAAATGTTGTGAACATCTATTTTCAGACTCATTATTTTTTACTTCTAGTAGGGACATTTTGCGCAAGCAAGTCATTTATGTTTGTATCTATCAAGTATAACATGTCGAGATAGCTCAGATGTTGGAGCGGTTGACTTACAACCAGGAGGTCCGGATTCGAGTCCCGTGTGGGCACATTCTACTAAAAAAAAACTTCAATAAAAATTCCTTAGGCAGGAATGAAATCCGGATAGGGACACGCCTACATCAGATTGCTTTTCACAATTTGTTAAATAAGTTTTGGGACTTTAGCACATTTAATTACTATAAATGCAATTAATGTTTATCCCGATGAAAATAAATTTAAATAACAAATATGCAGGTGCTTGTGCAAATTTAAATGTAACTGACACTAATAGAAAACATATGATTTTCTATTGTTGATTTACTTGAATAAACGTCACTACATTGCTAGGTCTGTCAAAAAAACAGAGTAGTATTTGGAAGATGACAAAGCCAATTGTGACAATTTTTTGTTGTTGTTTTGGTTTTTCTTTGATATTTTAAATTTTGAATCTCGCTCCTAGACGAGGACAAGAAATTCTCATTGAGTTTGTGATTTAACATAACAAATATCTCTAGAAATTCTAATAACAAAGTCCCCTGAAGATTTCCTTAGGCAGGAATGAAATCCGGATAGGGACACGCCTACATCAGATTGCTTTTCACAATTTGTTAAATAAGTTTTGGGACTTTAGCACATTTAATTACTATAAATGCAATTAATGTTTATCCCGATGAAAATAAATTTAAATAACAAATATGCAGGTGCTTGTGCAAATTTAAATGTAACTGACACTAATAGAAAACATATGATTTTCTATTGTTGATTTACTTGAATAAACGTCACTACATTGCTAGGTCTGTCAAAAAAACAGAGTAGTATTTGGAAGATGACAAAGCCAATTGTGACAATTTTTTGTTGTTGTTTTGGTTTTTCTTTGATATTTTAAATTTTGAATCTCGCTCCTAGACGAGGACAAGAAATTCTCATTGAGTTTGTGATTTAACATAACAAATATCTCTAGAAATTCTAATAACAAAGTCCCCTGAAGATTTCCTTAGGCAGGAATGAAATCCGGATAGGGACACGCCTACATCAGATTGCTTTTCACAATTTGTTAAATAAGTTTTGGGACTTTAGCACATTTAATTACTATAAATGCAATTAATGTTTATCCCGATGAAAATAAATTTAAATAACAAATATGCAGGTGCTTGTGCAAATTTAAATGTAACTGACACTAATAGAAAACATATGATTTTCTATTGTTGATTTACTTGAATAAACGTCACTACATTGCTAGGTCTGTCAAAAAAACAGAGTAGTATTTGGAAGATGACAAAGCCAATTGTGACAATTTTTTGTTGTTGTTTTGGTTTTTCTTTGATATTTTAAATTTTGAATCTCGCTCCTAGACGAGGACAAGAAATTCTCATTGAGTTTGTGATTTAACATAACAAATATCTCTAGAAATTCTAATAACAAAGTCCCCTGAAGATTTCCTTAGGCAGGAATGAAATCCGGATAGGGACACGCCTACATCAGATTGCTTTTCACAATTTGTTAAATAAGTTTTGGGACTTTAGCACATTTAATTACTATAAATGCAATTAATGTTTATCCCGATGAAAATAAATTTAAAAAAAAAAAAAAAAAAAAAAAAAAAAATTACTTTTTTCATACATTTAGATTTTTTTTTAATTTGTTTTTAGATTCATTATTTTTGTCCATGCTTGTAAGCATATACGTAACCACATAATTTTCTGTTCTTTGTAAGGTGTTTAGTAATTATGTCATTATTTTGCGCGACATCGCAATATAGTTAAAAATAATGATATTTTTAAGTACTTACCACTACCAAATTATTACCGTTTATATGGTAATGCTTTTCTACACTGGGTCATTTAACTTCACCTCACTCTCGCCATCTATGATTTTATACAATCTAAAATACGCGTAAGAATTATCGATTACGGCTTTTAAATTCTTTATCATGTCTATGAAAAACACACAAAAGCAGAGAAGAATAAACATACAAAATATAAGAATATGGTTTATTTATTTATAGCATTAAGTAGGGGAAGATGGTGTAATCTGGAACATGCTGTGAATTGGGACTTTGTATTTATTCCTATACTAATACATTTTTAGAATTTGTAACTATTGTGTTTTGTATCCTAATAAATTATTATCACTTTGAGAAATCCAAATACAGCTGCGCATGCGTATTTTTATAACTTTTTTTTTTGTAGCAAATAAAAAAATAATACTGACAAATAATATTTCTTTTGGTGTTCTTGTATTTTGTGAAAAAAAAAAAATATTTTCTCTTAAATTTTTAATCACCCCATATTTTATTCATTGAAAAAATAACCAAGAAATCCAACTAATGAATAGTTTAGTTGCGTTGTTTTAGGTTAAGAAGATGCACCACTAAACACTGGATCTATTAAAAGGCTATTCCCAAATTAAGCCACCTTCCCCTACAACATACTTTTTTATTTTAGTTATACATGAAAAATGTATAATACTTTTGCTGAAAAAAACAAAAATTTTCATCAGTGCAAGACAAATAAACGAAAATCCATATTAGAAACCTTATTTTTTCCGTTTCGATTTTTTTTAATCTTATTGTTGACATTACGTCGTATGAATATTGGTGAGACCTATAGACCATTTTTAGCTAAATTGATTAGATATGATTAACGTGTCCTCTTTCCAAATCTTTTATCCGTTTTGCGATATCTCGTATCAATTACGAGATATCGAACACCATTTGTGCTGCGTATACCTAATTATCCAAACTTTTTAACATTGGTGTGGCGTGTAAGCCACTTTTTGGCCAATGAAGCAAATTTTCTATAGAAAAATAAAAAAACTATTCATTATTCTTGGTAAGCCGCAAATTACATTTGGAAAACGTAGATCAAAACAAAATGCAAAATAAGTGAGAATTTATCTCACGCACTTGAAATCAGTGATGCATTTTCCGTTTTTTTGTTTAATGCCAAATTGACAATTTAAAAGGGCCAAACTATCTTTGACAGGGCCAAAAAAAAAAAAATGTTGGAATAAATTTAATCATTGGCTTTTTATTTTAATAAAAATATTAGTAATATAGTACTTTAGAGTGCATCATCTGAAGGCCATATAAAAAATGCAAGATAAACCCCTCTGGAAATTAAGAGCAAAATGTTTTATGTATCATGTGATATATTTTTTAAAATCCTAAAAAAACACAATTGTTTGTGAATTAAAAATTAGTAACGACACTTCTTGTGAAAAATTTGGTTAGATATCAAAATATATTAAAAAATTCTATTGTTCTGCATTAAAAAAATTTTAAACCCGGTTTATCGGTTTGAGATAAAAATATTTGTATGCGATTTTTAATACGATTTTTATAAAAAAAAAAAATCCCCGTTCTCATTTTGTATACATCTTTGATTCAATAATAGTGTTTTCTAGATTCTCCAAAGAACTCGAAAATTCTAGTGTCTAGAGTTTTTTACCGTAACGAGTAAACTAGACACTTTGACGAATAATACCTTGTATAAAAATTGCAAAACCGTTGAATATTTCCTAAACTATTTCAAAGATGTAATAAAATGAAAATCGTTTAATTTTTTATAAAAATCGCATAAAAGTCATTCACAACATTCCATAAAAATGTTATTATCTCGAACTGAGAAGCAAAACTGAACGGTTTAACGTAGTTCATTGGATTTTGAACTGGAAAGGCCAAAGTAGATAAGAAAGTACCACAGGGCCATTAAGAATTCAAAGTGCCACAAATGGCACTATTGTGTAACATTTTGCATCACTGCTTGAAATAATCAAAGTACGTAAAGCATACAATACAAAAAAAAGTTACGCGTTGGTTTGAACTATGAACTGCAAAATACACATGCGCAGCTGTATTTTGATATAGTTTTTGTTTGCATGTCAAAGTTAAAGGACGTCTGCGTACTGTGCCGCGACCACTAAATACGGATTTTTAATCACCAGCTCCATCGGTATCGGTCGAAATAATGAAGTAATTATTGTTTTAAATATTTTCTTTGAATTTATTTAATCGTTTATTTTTTATTTTAGCATGTTTGACAACAACTTTTTGCCATAAAAATCACCCCCAAAATATACATCTAATTTTCTATGTATTGCATATGAAAACGTGGAATACATAGATAAAGAGTTTATTGTAGGAGAGAATGAAGTGGTGGCTTTTGAAGCAGTGGATGCTCAAGAAAACATTAAAAAAGTTTATGAGTTCGTTGACGGCTATGATGAAGCCGTTTTTTTTTTTGAAGAGATGGTGGAAGAAGATAAGTGTATGTTTAAGAATGGCCATGATTTTGCCGTAGGCCTCGAAGAAGAGTCATATAATGATGCGGTTTGTGAAGAAATAAACTTGGTGGACGAAAAGTGTAAAGAAGTACCATGTGCAGCATACCCGGTTTGCCTTTCTTTAGGTATATTTATATTCTTATTTTTCAACCAAAATATAATACTGTGGTAGAGAAGAGTGAGTGTATTTTCTAAAAATCATAACTACATTGCAAATTTTCAATTTTTTTCCTGAATAAGACTGCGCAGTTTCTGGTATTGAACCTTCGTCAGTGACCCTGTTTTTTTGAATTTTTGAATAATGTAATATATGTTATGTTTTTATTTGTTCGATTGCGTCTATATGAAATTTTTCTGTGCAATCACTGACCGTGGTATAGATAAACTGATTTCTAATGCCACATGCACTCGCACTACACGTTAGACAGAGCGCTTTAGCCCTCTGAGCTATCGTCAGGTCAAGTTTTGTTGTGAATAAAACTAGTTTTATTCAATACACAGTGTTTTTTTCTTGCATACATAATCTCAGAAGTACTTACCCTCACTCTAATGGCCACTGTTTTCCCATGTGTTGTAAGTGATGCCATATCTATGATATATTCTTTGTATATTCGATAGATGGCGCTTACGTAGTTAGGAAAGAATTGCCAGAGAGCAAAGTTTGGTTTTTGTTTGAGTTTGAATTTTAACGTCTTTTTCAGACAATTGCAATTTATACTATAATTAATATGCAATTTTATTTAATTTAATTGTGAAAGGTGTGGTAATATTTCAGGCACTCACTCTATATCTATCATTGCGAGCGGTTGTGTCTTAAAGATCGTCCCAATAAAATACTGTTTTTATAAAGAAAAATTCGTTAAAAAATTCTAAAATATATCGTTTTAAAAGCTGTGTTAAAATATCTATCCAGTGAAGTTGAAACTTTAAAAAATTATTATAAATAAAGTAATTTATTTGAATAAAGAGCATAATTAGTTCCTTTATATAAAAAAAACACGTAATATTTAAAAAGAGCAAAAATTGAAAAATATAAAAGAATAAACCAAAAAAAAAAACCAAATCAAAAGTTAAAAAAAAAAAACAACAAACATGAGCCTGCAGTGTAATGAATGCAACTCGAACATTACAGCAATTAAATATGTTAAGTGTTACAAGTGCAACTCTAACTATCACTTTTCCCCTTGCTGCTCCTTGTCTGAAAAAACATATACCAGTATGAATGGTCCGAGAAAACAAGATTGGCGCTGTCATCGATGCAAAGGACAAACCGTGTTTGAATCAAACACCAGCAGCCCGAACAATGTGTTTGATCAAATATCCCAGCAAAAAAAGCAGAGGCTAGATGAGGATGATAATGATAGTAATTGCTCAAGCAAAAAGTTTAAAGACTCACTTACACAAAGTGCTATTAATTCATCCCTAATATCCGTACAATCAGATCTAAAAGATATTAAAATATCAATTGATCTTTTAAATACCACTGTTATTGAAAATAGTGAACAAAATTCTAATGTTATAGATGAATTAAAAAATTCTATAAAAGCAATGGCTTCATCTATAACAACTTTAGCTGCACAAGTTAGCGATTTATATGAGCGTGAAAAAAACAGGACCAAAAAATTAATCAAATTGATTTATCGGTTAATAAAATTGATCAAGCCCTTTTGAAAAACAATATTGAAATTAAAAATGTCAATAACCCAAATTTAAACGCAAATGATATAATCAAAACAATTGCTGATTCAGTACACGTTGAAATAAATCAATTTGACATCAACAATTCATATCGGTTCCAAAAAGCAAACACCGAATACACAATCATTGAATTTACTACACTCAACAAAAAACGAGAGTTAATGAGCAAAATTAAACGTCACAGAATTGAGTCAAATATACTTAAAGAAAACAATGAAATTGGTAATAAATTTATATACATTAACGATCAGCTAACAGCCTATAACCGTCGATTACTCTGGACTGCCAAAACCAAAGACAAAGAGTGTGGTTGGAAATACGTATGGATACAAAATGGCTCAGTATGCACAAGAAAAACCGACAACTCTCCAAAAATCATGATTAACAGCACTGC